>CM062292.1:398091967-399291967 GCA_031216915.1 Pictodentalium vernedei | reverse complement strand
AAGCTGTTTCCCATAAACAGACCCACAACATCCATAAACTGCATGACTGTCATATAAAAATGTTTTATTTGTTTTATTTTCGGATCTTCAGACTGGGAGTGTGCCCGTTGAATGAACTTCTGGTAAATCTTTTTATAATTATTTGACCGCCACGAATACCTTCCCAATACCTATGTAGTTTGCACATCAATTCTCGCCGGAAGCGAGAGTTTCAACTTTTCCAAATCCGCGCCCTGTCTACAGTACAGACGCCGTGCAGTGGTCGTAATCCACGTGTGGGCAGTGATGTCCACGCATGCGTTTACCAGGTATTGAAAAACATCGTCAGCAAAATTTTAATTAATGAAGCACCGGGTTGTACCCGGTGCTTCATTAATTAAATTCTTCTGATTATTCCAATAATTAGTGTTTGGAATGTAATATTATTGCGTCCGTGGAAATATTGCCCACCCGTGGAAAGTGGCCAATCCGCGGCGACTGTACTGTATCTCAAACGAGCCTTGCGTGACGTCATTGACGCGCGCTGATGTCGACAATCGTGTAAACACGAAGTGAAAACTCGGGCGGCCATACGCTTCAGTAATGATTAATGTGAACAAAAACATCATAATATCCTTTTTTCTTTATATTTCAGTTGCTATATTCGTTTTTTTTAATAATATTCAGCGTCAAATAATAATAACAACCAAATTATTACAATTGTCAATTAATGTGATTCGTCATATTCCGGCTCGTTGATGAGATCAGATTTGCCAGATCAAACGGGACGACTACGGTTTCCTGTTTGATCTGGCCAGCGTGATTTCTGCAAATCAACGGAATATCAACCGCCTGCTGTAATAATCTGTATCTTCGTCATGCTGTACATGAAAATGGTTCACTTTGAAAATTTTAAAAATTAAAATCTTACTTCTCTCCCGTGATTGATGGGAACTGAAAGGTAACTATATCATCATCTCTGTTGTTCGTGTTCAAATTTTTATATTGCTTCACTCGTTTTCAAGGACACTCTCAACAACTTGTTTTCAACTCGTCGTCGCGATATTTGCACACAAAAGAGCTTAATTCTCTAAGGCAGCATTTTGTATCAGTATATTCCGATGGTCCATGGTCTAAGGGTTTTAACCCTTTACCCAACGCAGACGATATCAAAATTATTTATTTATTTATTTATTTATTTATTTATTTATTTATTTATTTATTTATTTATTTATTTATTGGTGTTTAAGGTCACATAATTTTGCATAATGACTAATCATGACCACATCAAATTTTATTATTTTAAATATCATTTTTTTAAATTTTTCAAAAAATGTCAACAAACCTATACCAAGTGACCCCTCGTTGGAACAAGCTCGTTCCAACGAGGGGTCACATGATATAGTTTTGTTGTGAGAGTAATTTATGGAGGATTATCCAGTGAGGTACTCTCCGAGGATACTCTCTCGGGGGTGGAGGTGGCTAGACCACCACTGGAGTATTTATTTATTTATTTATTTATTTATTTATTTATTTATTTGTTAGGGTTTAACGACACATTAACAACCAAGGTCATATCAAGTCGATGATAGTTTTACGGGTGGAGGAAGCCAGAGTACCCGGAGAGAACCACCGAGTAGCTGCCAGCTCCCCAACATCCTAACTCCGCACTGCAGCACAGGCAGGGTTAGATTGGTTGAAGACATATATACGGACCATCGTCGTGCAGTACGCCTTAGTACACGGCGTCATGGTACCCCCATGTGGCAAATCGGGGTGAAGTGTCTTGGACACAACGCGGGAATCCGAATCGATCGCTAAGACGGTCACCAATCCAAGGACTGACCTGGCTCGACGTTGCTTAACTTCGGTGATCTAACGAGAACCGGTTACCGCAACGCCCCCCCCCCCGCCCCCGCCATTGAAGGGCCCGGAGAAACACACACACTATACAATGGTGGGTTTATTTTTGTTATTTGGTATGTTTTAATCACAAAATCCAAAGAAAATCACACCATTTCGGTAGGCCAACACATGTGAAGTGATTTCCAACATATGATATTATGATATTCCCTTTTTACCCATTTAACGGTAAAGAAGGAAAACAATACTGAAATATGAATAATCACCTTGTTGGGCTTCATTTTGTTGTACCAGGAAGTCATAATTACAAATTGTGTGATATATATATATATATATATATATATATATATATATATATATATATATATATATATATATATATATATATATATATATGTGTGTGTGTATATACATATATCGAATTCAATCGTAAATATGTCGTAAACCTCGGATTGGATAGAGGCGGTTGTTAGCTTTCTTTAGATTGCATTGACAGAAAGGCGTTCGATCAAGGGAATAGATTCACAGATTGTCGATTTTCCGTTGAAAAGCAGTTGAAAGCTTTCAATTTTTACTCATGACGTTGTAATAAATAATTGGTTATTTTCTTTCGCGGAGGAGTCGCTCGTCGACCTTCTTGTACAATGAAATACTATATTTGAAAATATATTGATTTTTACTTAAGAAATGGAATGTATTATAGACAATTATAATATCGATTGGTATGTGTTTTCTCTTATCGCTACTGGGATTAACTCGAAGTTGTAAATTGAAAATTAAAATTAACCTTCGGGGAGGGGATCGAGCTAATCTTAATTGGAGGATGGCAATATATGTACAATTAAAAAGTTATAGGTACAATGTAAACATTCTCTACTTCATCAGTATGTTTCAACAACGACGATGTTATGAAATTCGAATAATAAATATAAAAATTTGGAAATTAAAAATATAATAATTACTGTTTTTTACTCGAATTGAATATTTTAATTGGAAGAATGGACAAAAAAGGCGTAGAATCTTCTTTGTGTCGTCATGAAAATCTACTTTCCATAAAGTTATCTCCCTTGAAATTATTAGTCGAGCAAGGAAGGTCAGATTTAGAAGCAAATAACTGTCGAGAAAACACCTATGACATCACTATAAAATAAAGCCACATTTCCTTTTGTTGCGTTTAATAAACGAAAACAACAGACAGCTCTCTGAGCTGTCTGTTGTTTTTGGTTATTAAAAGTCACAAAAGGAAACTTGACCTTTTATGGCACGCGAATTGAAAGCAACTAATTCACGGATACTCCATCATTACGAATGATGGAGTATCTGTAAATTATGTACCCACACTAAGGTCTTTGTTTAGCGAATGTATTTTTTACAGTAATTTGCTAGTTTTTATTCTTCCCAGGAAAAAAATTAGTCAAGCTTACATTCTCGACTTTTATATAAATGGAAAGGACATTGTCTGGCTGTCTGTATTATATGTCAAGATGCACACACTGTTGTTTTAATTAACAGAAAATGTTTTAGAGCATAAAAAGAAGGTAAAAAACGCCGTTTCCTTATTTTTAACTGGGTTTCAACCAATTATTATAGTCAACGGTTCTAAATGAATGGGAAATAATTGTAAAAAACCCAGCTTCTGTATTTATTAATTAATTTCCAAATTTCAAATTTTAAATGAAATTCCCATACTCTTATTGTAAAATTTACTGACAGCTTTGGGAAATTAAGGGAGGTAACTTTCCTGTAAATCTTTTCCAATGACGAAAATTGTCGGCCATGTTTCAAACAATAAAATCGAAGAATGTAGACTTTATTGCACCCCCCCCCCCCCTCCCATCAACCAGACATGATTTCAAAATACTGCAAAGACAATCGTTGTTGTATTTGAATCTGGCGATTATTTATGACTGGAATTTACAGGTCTGTGCAAATTGGGCGAACAACCGTTTCATTTGCTCTCATCTGCTCCAGTAAACCTTCGTCTTCATCACAATTAGTCGCGCAAGGAAGGTCAGATTAAGAAGCAAGTAAGTGTTGAGAAAAACACCTATGATATCAGTAAAAAATAAACCCGAATTTCCTTTTGTTGCTTTTAATAAACGAAAACAACAGACAGCTCTCCGAGCTGTCTGTTGTTTTTGGTTATTAGAAGTAACAAAAGAAAACTTGACCTTTTGTCGGTACTCCAAGAAACCAAACTGTAATGGTACTTTTACAAACCAAAACTATCGGGTACTTCGTTTTAGCTCTCTGGAAAACCAAAAGTTTGGTACTTTATTATGGTTTTCCAGAGAACTGAACCCAAGTACCTATGGCGCTTCAAGAAGCCAAACGTTTGGTACTTAGTTAGTCCCCCATCCCTTTTATGTACACAATTTAAACATGGGAGGGGGTAGGATCAAATATTGCTCCATTGAGGGATCCAAGGAACCGGGCCGAATTATGAAAGGCTACTGGAGTGCCAGCCTCCTTCGCGGGTTAAGATGCATTTATTGTGTAGATAACACCACAAATCATGTCGCAATGAAACCAATTAAAGAAGAAAAATTGAGTTATGCAGTTCCTTTAACAACCTTCAACAGATATTAAAGACATACACTGCAACTCACATAAATCAAATACAGTTTGCATCGAAGTCATCCAACCGCTCCAGTAAACCCGCTCCATCTGCTCCAGTAAACCTTCATCTGAAGACGTGAAACCTTACTCCAATTGCCCTTAAAATTTGATATCCCTCTGTTAACTTTCCCATAAACTTGACCAGCATCATCACTGGAGGCATGCCTGATCGAAAATGGCGGATCTGGCGCGGTATCTGAAGCCAAATGGTAAAACAAAGCAAGGGAGACAACAGAAATTTCATGTGCATATAATTCGCGCAAGGTGTTTTTTATGAAACTATGGTAACCAATGGTAGCTATTTGGTACCATCGGTAAAGATTGGTACCAATTCCGCCATTTTTTTTTCACCAGTGGTACATTTTTGAGACTATGCTCGAGAGTGTGGAATTTTTCACCAACGCGAAATCCAGAATGGCGAACGCAAACCGATTCAAAATTAAAATACCACCATGGAAAAGATTCTATAAAGAAAGAGAAAATTTCTTGGTAGGTAAAAAGTAAGCAATTGACAGTGAATTGCTGTAATGAAGGTTCAAGTGAATATACAGTTATTCCTGTGTGAAATAACACAAAATACCGGATAATGTCCCAATTTCGAGGCATTGAAACGTAAACTTAGGTATGCACACGCCATTAATCCGTTTTCAGAGGCGTCCGAAGCACGGGGAGCTGTTCGCCTTCGGAAAAGTGCGTAACCAGGGGTAGGGAAAGGTGCACAACTTTTAGCTAGCTCAAAACAACATTGTCATGCGTTTGAATCACGTTGGGAACAAATATTCAGAAGTGAAGCAGCGATTATGCATTTTCTTTCCGCCATGTTGTTACCGATGACAACTAATTTCCGTTCGGAGTCGAAATACACCATCGGTCACTGTCGGTATACGTTCGGGTACCTGTGGTAAATACCGTTTGTTACCTATGGTGGGACTCCGAACGAACCCTATATAATATGCTTGCATCAAATTTCGTGAAATATGGAATGAGATTTCAATCGTATTAGATTGTTTTTTACTTTCAAATCACAGAATTGGATCTCATATTGGAATTAGATTCCAGATATTTCTGATAAATAGAACAAAATTGACCGGGGATTTTTGTGAAAAGGTTAGATCAGTTTTGGATTAGGTATCGATAAGTTGTCATTACTATTTGATCCAAACATCTCACCACCTGTGGCAATACAAGGGGGATAACCCTAATACCAGGAGCCAATACAATAAAACTTTTACAATTGTATTTTCTACCTTTTTATATAACTGACTGGTTCTCGTCATATCACCGAAGTTAAGAAACGTCGAGCCCGGTTAGTCCTTGGATGGGTGACCGTCTGAGCGATCGATTCGGACTCCCGCGTTGTGTCCTTGGGCAAGGCACTTCACCCCGATTGTCCACATGGGGGCACGATGACGCCGTGTACTAAGGCGTACTGCACGTAGATGGTGCGCATGTCTTCAACCAATCTAACCCTGCCTGTGCTGCAGTGCTGAGTTACGATGTTGGGGAGCCGGCAGCTGCTCGTTGTTGCTCGATAGTTCTCTCCGGGTACTCCGGCTTCCTTCACCCGTAAAAGTGTCACCGACACGATATGTCCTTGGATATTAATGTGTCGTTAAATCCCAATACATAAATAAATATAACTGACTAAAATGTATCATTAGTATTTTAAAAGATATGGCAATTTGCCAGTTGGCAAATTGCCATATCTTTTAAAATGCTAATGGTTCATTTCAACCCACTTGAAGTCATAACTGGAAAATACAATTCTAGAAAATACAACTGTAAAAGTTTTAGAGTTTTGGCCCCAGGTTAAGTGATTCATATTAAACTCGTAAAAACCTGTGTTCCAGAAACATTTACCAATGTATAATTTACAGTGGTTTCTTTCGAAGGGAGAGAAAAGGGGAGAGAACTGGGTGATCGTAAATCAAGAATTTCAGGCTGGAAGAATCGCGTAACTTCTCTTATAATCAGATCTTTATCACAAAAACAAATGTCTTTGGTCTCTGGGTTTTTGTATACCATGTTAAGAGTGACTAAAAGCTGCGCTTTGAAAGGCAAGAATTATAAATTCGACCAGCACGGACATAAACATTACACGTCATTCTTGTTTTTCTAAATATTGTTAATAACCCCTCATTGGTCGAGCTCACCAAGCTCGTTCCAATGAGGGATCATAAACTATGCTTTGAGGCAACAATTGGTCCATTTCAAATATACGGGTAATATATAATGTATTATTATAGCAAGTGTCGTCTGCAAGCTGCATAGACATGTGTTAAAAAACAAAGTGTTTTATTGCCTTCAGAAACAATAAACATTGCACCAGTAACACTCTCTACATCAATAATCATTTTATTTGTTTTTTATTCAGTATAAAACTTGTTTTAGTTTACTTTGAAATAGTTTTAATTTGAAAGAAGCATTGTAACGCTTCTAGCAAAAATAAAGCAAACAAATCGTTACTTCCTCAGAATGGTGTTTCAAAACATATTTGTCAAGCAGCTTGAAAATCTTTTTTGGCGAGTATATACTAAAAAGCATTAATTTTACGTTCAAGGCTACGCCCGTATATGTATTTGTATGTCCGTATATTTGTGTAAACCACTACTTTAACTGTTTCTGTAACAAATAGTATATATTACTGATCAAATCTATGTTTAGAGCACGTTTGGTTATGTGGTGATTGAAGAAGATCCTTTCATATATATGTTCAACATCACAGCTTATCAACACCTCAAAACGTAAACTCTACGAATAATCCCCAGTACACCGAGGCGCACCGGTGGCTCTGCCTAAAATGGCATGCAGCTGAATTCGCGGAAATTGCCGAAATTCTCACGTTTTTGGGGAACACATTAGACAAATTTATGTTTCTTGACACAATAAAGGCGCGCAGAGTGAACCGGTTGGTTGACATATTTTATTTCTATAAATAATCAGAGTTTTGGGTGGTTGAATCGAATTGAATTTAATTATTTTGAAATTCGAGAAATGAATTTTAAAAAATCACTGAAAATTTGACAAAGTAAGGGCCATAACTCTGGAGAAAATGGGGTTAGCAACTCTGTTCAACATTTGGGAGAAATATGTCATCTCAAGGATACCACATACCGAATTTCGTTGAATTTTATCCACTCACTCTGAGATATGGATCCGGACGAACGGACGGAAGGCCCGACAACTCCCCCCCCCCCCCCCCCCGGTGGACGGATGCCCTTAAAATTGGCCCTTAAGTGTGTTTTTTTTCTTTTGTTGCAAACCCTCCCCTACCACTTATGGACAAAGGTACTACTTAAGGGAACAATACACGGTATTACGGTATTTGAACAATAGTAATCTTTCTGTTAGGCGGTTTTGGGCGGGCGGACGGGCGGGCGGGCTTCGGGTTTTGGGTGGGTTTCGGGCAGGCAGACAGACAGACGTATGTAATCCGATATATCTCCTATCTAGTTTAAACAGTATTTATTTCCAATTTCGTTGAGTTACATTCAATAACAATAAAGTGTGTGTGGATCCAACCGTAAGCTATAAGCTTTTACAAGGTCGTTTCCTATCTCTTCGTGAGTGGGGATATAATGATGGCTGCAGCATACCATGCTCATTGGGAGGTCGTTTAAATTATGGCGGAAGTCAGCAAAAGTCTCTCGATTTACAATTGCTGCCCACACGGCATAAAATATGCCGTCATATTACTCAGTGAACGAAAGATATTTGCTAGCAATTAAAAGGAAGATTGAGAAAGCCGTGCATCCAGGCTGTGATGGCTCAAGTGCCGACTCATAAAATATTCCATTTACAACACCAAGGCATGCATTCGCTGAATGCATGCCTTGGTGGTGTAGTTGGGATATTACTTCGACGGATTTATGGTTCAAAAATAAAAAAAAAAATTATTTGTTAATAAATATATTTATTATATGCTGGCCTGTGAAGTGTAACAAATTATCTAAAAGATATTTCTCAATATCTATCGTCTTGGTGGATATCGCGGAATATCCCACAGTAGCTCCCTAAATGACGCCACGCTTCGGCGCACGATGGCGCCTTGAACGTCACCTTGAAGGAACGATCAGCTTTGTTATTGTTTTGAAACGTACGTGTTTGCAGTCGAATTGAGTTGAAAACTGCGCAGAAAAATGTCACGCAGCATACAATAAAAAGAAAATCTACGCTATTTTAGAGAATATCTAAAAATATTATTTTTCACTCGCGCTTCCGATATTCGCTAAAATAGCGTATATATCCTCTGTGTATAGTAGTCTTGACGCATGGGCTGGTCAACTTCTTATTTTCGTCGCACGCGTCGTACACCACGGTGGTCAGTACGGTCCCCCAATAGCCCGAATCGGTTACGACATACCCCCATTTGTATGACCGACTGTGCGCATGTATCAAATCTAATCTGGTAAGAAAATACATCAATACTAGCAAAAGCGAATTGATCTTTAACCCTTTACCTAACATGAAAAGCAGACGACACTTGCAAACAAAATACTTGAATAATTATTTTTTTCATTTTTTGTCTCAAAAACATAGGTTATGACCCCTCATTGAAACGAGCTCGACGAGCTCGTTCCAAAGAGGGGTCATAACCTATGTTTTTGAGACAAAAAATGAAAAAAATAATGAAAATTAATTGGCAATGTTTGCGAATAGCGCTGGCCGGTTTTGGCCGTTACGTTGGGTAAAGGGTTAAGACTCTAATCCAGAAGAAACTGTTTCGACTGGAACAATTATTGGGGGTCTCACACACCCACTACACCTGCAACCCACTTAATTACGTCCCTGGCTGCGAAAGTCACTCAGCTTTCTAGATACCACAGATACCACTCTGGTTCATACTCTGTTGTCAATAGTTTTTTTAGGAAGGGATGTAGTGTTCACCAAATCAACAACAAACACTCCGTGAGTCTGTACTCGTATCAATGGTGGGTGCTACAGTGATGAAAGTGTTTTTTAAAGATCAATATCATATTGAGACAACAGCCAACACATGAGACCCACCCCACCCAGCCAACCCCTATACTGAATATTTGGCACTATTGCTATGTTAGTCGGCACCCGCTTCCCCCACGCCAAACAACCTCCAAGTTGGAAAGAGTTAGTCAAATTGTGTTGATAGTCGACTTGTATTATACCATACCACACTCGATCCCCCGAATTTAGAGAATAGGTCACATTTGGGTGGGTAATAGCTGCCATTTAGCACACATTACCCGTCCAACCCAGAATTTGAAGAGGTGACTATACGATTACAATATTGCGATAGTCAGTGCATATCACATCCACACCAACCCAACGAGCCCTTTAATTGGAAGAGTTGGCCGTTGACCATATTGCGGCGATGGTAGGTACATGCCACACACAGAAACCCAAATTTGGGGGTGTAGCCATATTGCTGTGAATTGAGGCATACAGCTCACAACTCTCCATCAAACCACCGTATTTGAAGAGTTGGCCATTTTGCAGATATAGTCAGCGTGATGTTCTGAGTGGAAATTTTTAGAAGAGATTAGAAGAGATTATGCCTTGGCAATAATCATATCATAAGTCATTATACTTAAAAGTGAGAACACACCCATTCTTCGCAATTCCAAAAAAACGAACATGGTCATTACAAACGTGCGGCTTTAAAAAAACTTGCACAGTACCCAAAGAAACATAATTCACTCGAAAACACCTTAGGAATCACGTAACTCATTCACACCTTTCGCGCTCTAAGAAGAGGTACTGGGTGCCAGTGAGCGGACGGGAGAGCAAGGGTAGTAACCCCAGGTCCCAGGGAAATAGTGTCGGTCTCGGTCTAGAACTAGCAAAACAAATTGCTTACTGAATTGGAATAAAAGCCGCCAACAATTTACATTCGAAATTCGAGCACTCGATTTTCCTGCTTTGCATGATTTCTTTCTGTCGAAAATTTTGTCCTATCATCTCCTCCACTCCCTCTTTTGCGATAGGTTGATATGAAGACATTCATTCCAGCGACATTTGTCGCTGGAATGAATGTCTTTGAAGCGATCTGTCGCTGAAGAGTTAAGGGGTGGTGCCGAGAATAATGTGAGGCCATCTCTATTCCAGCTGTGAGAATTTAACTACCTACCTTGCTGTAAGCTCCCTATTCCAATGGTTTGAATAATAAGATAAGTTTTACCATTTCCACACAAAACATCGTTACATCCTTTCACCACACACAGAACGTGACTCTATTGCAAACAACTTTCTTACTGAAGTATACCACTGGGTTACATATAAAAGGAGACATACAAATAATAATCCCAGGACACACAGCGCTCGCTTGTCGATGAATACACTTTTTGTATTTAACATGTCTAAATATAATTGTTTTTACTGGTGTTGTCTGGTTGACTAACGTACGTCTGCTGTTCTAACACTCCAGGGTGTAAGCTAACATATTCATCGGCAGAATACTGTCAAACAGTTTTGTGACCATCAAAGAGCAGTTGCGATTTTTGATTCCTAACATAACGTTTACTTTTGATTTTACATGAGAACGAGACTTTTTTTTACTTTAGTAAGAGTTGGTAGAATTTTCTAACTGCCGTCCAACTATCATGTGAATGTTTTAACCCTTTACCTAACCTGAAAAGCAGACGACACTTGCAAAAATAATTCTTGAATAACTAATTTTTTTCATTTTTTGTCTCAAAAACATAGGTTATGACCCCTCGTTGGAACGAGCTCGACGAGCTCGTTCCAACGAGGGGTCATAACCCATGTTTTTGAGACAAAAAATGAAAAAAATAATGAAAATTAATTGGCGATTTTTGAGAATAGCGCTGGCCGGTTTTGGCCGTTACGTTAGGTAAAGGGTTAAGGGAGGCAGTGAGAAAAACGAATGGAAACAAGGTTTCTGGGGCATATCCCCTTCATAGATCGAAAAAATTAAAACTGATCGATCGTATGTTACTACCCTCGTTCAATGCGGTGAATGGGGGTGGCGAATCGTTACGCTTATCTTAGTTGAAGGCCTTTTAGTATGGCTCTGTGATGTTTCGAAATTCGTTTCGATTCAAAATAGTTCCAATGATTCCATTCGAGTCGAGTCGCACTGATTCGGAAATTTTCGAATCGTCGAGATGTTCTCAAACATACTACCAAATGTCTCCTCTTGAATTCTTCGTCTATCATCAGGTCGCCTGTATAGAAGACCCCCTCCCCTCCCTTCCCCTCCCCTCCCTCCTGTGTAGGAGGCCTGATGAAAGAAGAAGTATCCAGGGAGATTTCGCTTATGCAACTACTTTGATTCCGTTTTTGAATATTCCGCTTTTTTGATTGACTGGCAATTACTCGCAGTTATTTACGGCCATGAGCGGGGGAGGGGCGGGGAGCACCAAAAATTTGCAAGACGTGACGTGGGGGTGGGTTGGTATTTATTTATTTATTTATTTATTTATTTATTTATTTATTTATTTATTTATTTATTGGTGTTTAACGACACTTTAACAACCAGGATCATATCATGTCGGTGACAGGTTTATGGGTGGAGGAAGCCAGAGTATCCGGAGAGAACCACCGAGCAACGACGAGCAGCTGTCAGCTCTTCAACACATTAACCCACAACGACTGTACTAAACACTGCACAGCGGTACTGCCTACTACACAGCACATACAGGGTTAGATTGGCTGAAGACATGTGCACCTCGGCGTACAGTACGTCTCAGCACACAGCGTCATCGTGCCCCCACGTGGGCAATTGGGGTAAGTTTCTTTTGGATTTTAATGGGAGAGGGGGGGGGGGTGGATGTCTGAGAACGGCAGTAGAAAATTTGCACGTAGTGGGTGGGTGGGTGGGTGGGTGGGTGGGTGGGTGGGTGGGTGTATAAAGGAGCCGAATAAAAAATAGGACGTCACGTCTTGCAAATGTTTAGTGTGCCCCCATCCCTCCCTCCCCCCTCCCGCCATGAGAAGTGTAATATCCACAACTTGAAGAGCAGTGAGATGAGATGAGATGAGATTCGAAAGTGTCTACCTCATTCGATTCGATTTCGACCCTTTTTTAAATATTGATTTTTAGACGAAGCTCTCAACAGTACTTGATAATTATCCTTAACCTTTCCAATGCTGTGTTTCTGAATAGAATTGTTTAATTCAATAGTTTCTTCAGTATTTTAACCCTTTACCTAACGTAACGACCAAAACCGGCCAGCGCTATTCTCAAAAATCGCCAATTAATTTTCATTATTTTTTTCATATTTTTGTCTCAAAAACATAGGTTATGACCCCTCGTTGGAACGAGCTCATCGAGCTCGTTCCAACGAGGGGTCATAACCTATGTTTTTGAGACAAAAAATGGAAAAAAAATTAGTTATTCAAGAATTATTTTTGCAAGTGTCGTCTGCTTTTCAGGTTAGGTAAAGGGTTAAAGGATCTATTTTGCACTTCAGAGAAGTGGAGTCAATAAAGTGATTCTGGAGGGTTGTAGAACTAAAAGATTAAATTATGGTGATGTTTCTTTTTACCAGGGTATTATTGAGATATCATTCGCGAAAACATCCTCAACATTTAATAAAGTTATTTCCCCTGTCAAACGAGTAAACGGCGAACTCAACACGCGTCACTGCAATAAATACTCTTCCACAGGAGATTATAATAGCGAAAAAATATAATCGCATCATTTAATCTTATTTATTTATTTATTTATTTATTTATTTTATTTATTTATTTATTGGGGTTTAACGACACTTTCTACAGTTAGGGTCACTTCGTGTCGGACAATGGAGGAAGCCGGAGTACCCGTAGAGAATCACAGAGCAGCAGCGAGCAACTGTCAGACTAACGAACTAACACCGCATCAACAGCGTTAGCATTGGTTGAAGACAAGTCCATCATAGACGTGCAGTACGCCTTAGGTCACAGTGCCACCGTGCCCCATTTGGGCAATTTCGAGTTATTTTAGGCTGTGGTAGTCTTATTCTGCTTAATTTTCTGGCCGTTTTACCACTATGTTAGGTAAAGGGTTAATTAATTTAGAAGTTGCGTCGCGACCACTACACGTGTATTTTAATTATTGACAAATAAACTTTCATGACGTCTGGAATTTTTGTAACTATAGTCCCAATTAACGACATCATCAACGATTGCATATATTGATGATGTTGTTAGACTATTTTATCAGTGGAGACTTGCACCATCACAGTCGGGACAAATCAGGTTTACAAGCACCACCTCCCTCACATCTGCACACACACTTCCAGTCGACTCTTTGGTACTTTTGTGACTCCTCCGCCTGAATCCGACACTGATCAAGACTTCCTGTACTACGAAAAGGAGTTTGGTTCTCGTCAGAGAGAAATAGTTACAAACGAGACGTGATTTGTCACTAAACTTGCCCTCTTAAAAACGATTTTATAGACAGCGACATCCAGTAAAAAGATCACAATTATTGTCACAATATTTTATCAATGAAGGGAACTGGCTTGGAAAGTTAGTCATATCTATTTGTTCACCATTATTTACAATCAAAGCAATACATTTCTATGTTAATCCAATGACTGAATGCCCCCTATTCAAAAGCGTGATGTACCCCTCATGGTGTTGTTTATGAGCGACTATAATGAAAAATGTGTTAAAGTGGAAAATAAGTTGAGTCGTACTTAATTTCTGTTTATGAACTTCCATATAACACGTAATGGGGATACGCTGCGCAATAGACTTTTTCATAGGGTCCTCTTGCATATAATTTACTCTTTCACGAAAATAGTCTGTGGAGTGTAAATTGTCATCTAAAACGCTGACAGAATTGAAATGGAAAGCATTTATGGTTGTGGTAGAAATCGTGATCTTGGAATTATTTAAATTATTTATTTATTTATTTATTCATAAATAAATAAATAAATAAATAAATAAATAAATAAATAAATAAATAAATAAATAAATAAATAAATAAATAACGTCTGGACAATTTCGACACCCAGGGTCACTTCGTGTCGGACAGTTTTAGGGTAGAGGAAACCGGAGTAAACGAAGAGGGCCACCAAGCTACGGCGAGTAACGGTCAGTTTCCCCAACGAACTAACTCCGCACAAGCAGGGTTAGAATTGGTTGAAGGCGAGTGCACCATCGACGTGCATTACGCATTAGTAAACAGAGCCACCGTGCCCCCCACGTGGGCAATAGGGATTAAGTACCTTGCCCAGGGACACAATGCAGTTATTCCTGGTGGGAATCGAACAGTGGGCCTTTCGGTTTGAAGTCCAATACCGTAACCATTAAACCACCGCGCTTCCACTCTTTCACATGTAGAGTCCATGGAGTGCAAATAGCCACTAAAACACTGATAGAGTGGCGTTCTTACCCCGATACTAGGTATCAAAAAAGTTAGAAAGCAAAAGGAACACAAGCAAAGTTTTAGACACCGGTTCGTCCAAGAGAATCACGAGCTTAACCCTTTGAACACTGATGTGGAATATAAAAATTCCAGGCTGCGAATTGTTCCAGTGATGCAATTAGGAATTTAACCCTTTACCTAACGTGAAAAGCAGACGACACTTGCCAAAAAAATTCTTGAATAACTAAATTTTTTCATTTTTTGTCTCAAAAACATAGGTTATGACCCCTCGTTGGAACGAGCTCGACGAGCTCGTTCCAACGAGGGGTCATAACCTATGTTTTTGAGACAAAAAATGAAAATATTTTGAAAATTAATTGGCGATTTTTGAGAATAGCGCTGGCCGGTTTTGGCCGTTACGTTGGGTAAAGGGTTAACAAATTCAGTCTTGTTTGACAGATCTCAGTGGGATCTGTCAAACAAGACGTCAAGTTGAATTATAGGGAAAATTGGGACGCAGCACTTATGGTAGTAGAAGAAATCGTGATCTTGGAATTAGTAGTGAAAGAGTCATTGGTGGTTCTAGCGGCAAGCGCCAGTATAGTAGTAGTAATAGTAAGTCGTAGCTAGGGGCAGTAGAGCATAGTAGAAGTAGAAGTGGTAGCGATAGGAGTTGTAGACTATGACAGCAATGTTGGTGGAAGTGACTGAGCGAGTTGGTAGACAATATTAGTAGTGGTAAACACTGAAAGTCAGTAATATCGGTTTCAGTGATAGTGGTAGAATCGCAGATACCACTAGGAGGAGTTTGGGTCTTCTTTTGGTGGTTTTCGGTTGAAATTGACGGCCTTGGAGAGACGCTAAGGGGTTGGGAGGGGGATTTTATCAGTTAAAATTTGATAATGATAATGTCTTTTTCCAGAGGAGACATTATCATCTGGATTAGAATCTCGGGTATAGATTCCCTCTTTCACTTTCTAACGAGAATAGATTTGATACTTGGACTTACGACATACACACAGTGGGTCATACAAAGGGGGAGGGGGAGGGTAGTCCCCGTTCGGGCTGTTGTGGGTCCATCATGACCAATTTGGAAAACGGAATGCGTTAACCCTTTACCTAGCATGAAAAGCAGACGACACTTGCAAAACAAATTATTGAATAATTAATTTTTTTCATTTTTTGTCTTAAAAACATAGGATATGACCCCTCATTGGAACGAGCTCGACGAGCTCGTTCCAACGAGGGGTCATAACCTATGTTTTTGAGACAAAAAAATGAAAATGAATAGGCGATTTTTTAGAATAGCGCTGGCCGATTTTTGCCGTTACGTTGGGTAAAGGGTTAATTAATGTTGCGTCACGAATAATATATGTATATTTGTTATCCAGAAATAAATTTAAAAGAAGTCTTGAGTCCCGACTGACTTAATATTCTAACTGCATCGTCAAGGCATGCCTTCAACGAAAGCATGGCTTGATCATGTAGGTGGAATACTCATCAGTCTGGACCTGAGCTATCAAAGTCGTGACGAATCACCCCTAACCTCACCCCCCCCCCCCCCCCCCAACCACCACTACCGCCATCACCAATCTGTCATTTTCGCGACGTCCCCGAGTGCCTTTTGTTTTTTGGTCTCGTGAAAGAGACCAATGCAGAAGTTGTTGAAGTAATCGAGTGCGGGTACCAGCATTGAAAGTTCCTTGGAAATAATGTTTCCAACATATGATAATGGCATGCTTGATGGTATCGATCAGAAGCAGTAACAACACTATAAAAATTATTATCTAACAACGAATTCCCTCCATAATTCCCGAATTGAGTATATAATTGCATTGATTTATGATAGTTTTGACGACCTTGTGTTAGAACAGCCATGAGAAGGAATACAGATTCCGACATCAGCATTCATTCCAGTATATCTTGAGGCCGCCATGAGGCATATTATTGTTAAATATTCATCAATGCACATATCGTCAATGAGTCACTGTTTTCGTATTTTTCTCCACACATTCTGTATTCTACAAGTAATGACTATGTTAAAATATTCGCCATGGACATGATAGAAACAGGGTATCGGATCTTCAGAGAAGGCGGGGGTCAGCTGCCCAGTTATTACGTAAAGGCTTTACCTATCACGGATAGAAGATGGTCACTTGCAAAAACATGTCTTTAATGGCTATAATAGCTAATTTTTTAATTTTTCATCTCAAACAAGAAGAATGTTACTAAGGTAACACATGCCCCCCCCCCCCTCCCCCTTGTGACCTTCACCTTGCAGATGTGGCGGAAACTATTATACGATTTTTAGTGTGACCTTGAAATGTGACCTTGACCTTGAAGGTACGAACCCGACTATGGTGTGTGACACATCCTCCCATGGTCATTTATAATTGTGTGAAGTTTGATGACTGTGGCCCTAACCGTGTTCAGTGTGACCTTGAATGTGACCTTGACCTTGACCTTACGGACCTGGCTGTGGTGCGTGACACATCCACCTGTTGTCCTTTATAACTGAGAGATGTTAGATGATTGTAGCCCTGAACATATGAAGGTCAATTGTGACCTCCACCTTGCCGATGCGGCGGAAACTATTGTACGCGACACACCTTCTGACTGTCCTTAACATTTGTAAAAAGTTTAACAATTGTACTATAATTCGTTTCTGAGTTATGGCTGAGAAGAATATTGACCAATTTTTAGTGTGACCTTGAAATGTGACCTTGATCTTGAAGGTACGAACCCGGCTATGGTGTGTGACACGTCCTCCCATGGTCCTTTATAATTGTGTGAAGTTTGATGACTGTGGCCCTAACCGTTTTCGGACACACACACACACACACGGACACACGGACACACGCACACTTCAATCACTATATGCCACCCGACCTAAGTCGGGGGACATAAAAATAGAATATGACCCCTCATTGGAAGGCGTTTGAAGCGCCTGTTCAACTGAGAGGTCATAAGCTATGATGAGAGGGCAAATATTTAAATAAAGGGCAAGACACTTAATCCCAATTGTCCGCGCGGGGGCACGGTGGCGTTGTGTACTAAGGCGTATTGGACGTCGATGGTGCACTTGTCTTCAACCAATGCTAACCATGCTTGTGTGGAGTATGTTGGGGAGTCTGTCAGTTGCACGCCGTTACTCGGTGGTTCTCTTCGGGTACACCGACCTCCTCCACTCGTAAAACTGTCCGACACGAGGTGACTCGGGTTGTTGAAAGTGTCGTTAAACCCAAATAAATAAATAAATATTTAAATAAAATTGAATGGCATATTTTTTACCGTAACGTTAGTTAACCCTTTGGACTTAAATGGGATTCTCCATGCTAGTTCAGGGTCATCAATTGGTAGAGTCTAGATTCGTTACTTGTGGGAAGACCAGTCAATATTTTCAACGTGCAGCCTTGGGGATGCACGTTGAAAATCTTGATTGTCTACCACACAAATTCACTGAGCAACTATCTAATTTTATGATTTCAGCCGTACCACGATACTGTTTCGAAAAACGACCTTTTCTTCAATGGGTTAAAGGACGAAAGAACGTTCGTGGGACAATCAAGTATTTCTTCAAAAAATCTTTTCATTCTTCATTCTTCAAAGCCTCACTTCTGAATCTTGTTATTTGAGTACAATTACACAAGGTCATCGCTCGTGCTTTTGGATAATGTTTAGCTGGAAGACAAACTGTCCTCGAAAAGGTTTGTTGGTACGATTTGGCTGTTTGGAAAGTTCACTAAAACCATTATAAAATACTAGCGGGTGATACCCGGCGTTGCACAGGAGAAGATGGTTATATCAGCCGTTTTCGAAATAGAAGGTCAAGGACACCAATTTCAAGGTCAAGTCACCCCGCGCGGGCACCTCGATAAAGTCAAAATGACCGATGGGTCAATATACCCGCACATATGAAATTTTAGCCCGATCGGCCCAGCCGTTTTCGAAATAAAAGGTCATGGTCACCAATTTCAAAGTCAAGGTCACCCCGCACGGGCACCCCGATAAAGTCAAAATGATCGATGGATCAATATACCCGCACATATGAAATTTTACCCGATCGGCCCAGCCGTATTCGAAATAAAAGGTCAAGGTCATCAATTTCAAGGTCAAGGTCACCCCGCACAGGCACGACACCAATCCCATGTTACTCGCAGGGACGAATTACCCCTGTGTACAAAATTTGAGATCGATCGATCGGTCGAGAAACGGAGGAGTTCACCCGGAACAAAGATAGATAGAGAGGTAGAGAGAAATATAGATACAGACATTCGCATTTATATATTAGATTAAAAGCAAAACCAATAAAATTTAAAACAGTGAGGTCTGTGAAGAGTTATGCACAGAGCAGCACTGAGACTGATAGATCCCAGTATCAACCAACAACACCAATACTTGCCAACCAAGTGGAAACTCAATAACCTATCGACCTTGTGTTTGATGGATCCTCCGGTTACTCAACGAGTGGCCCACTATGTCTACCAAATCATCGTATGTGTACCTATCCGCTGTCCATGTTGTACTAGAGGTAAGCTCATCCTGAACGATGGGTCATGTTATTTCTGGTCGATATAGCGAAAACTACGGTGGCTGATTTAGGCCACCCTCAATACTTTTTTATATCGAGATCTCAGAGATAATATCTCGCGATCTCGAGAAAATATCTCAAGATCTCGAGATAATATCTCAAGATCTCGAGATAATATCTCAAGATCTCGAGAAACTATGTCGAGATCTCGAGAAAATATCTCGAGATAATATCTCAAAATCTCAAGATAATATCTCGAGATCTCGAGATAATATCTCGAGATCTCGAGAAACTATCTCAAGATCTCGAGATAATATCTCATGAGTTCGAGAAACTATCTCAAGATCTCGAGATAATATCTCAAGATCTTGAGATATTTTCTCGAGATCTTGAGCTATTTTCTCGAGATCTCGAGATAAAAATAGTATTGAGGGTGGCCTAAATCAGCCACCGTAAACAGACCGATTCAGATTATTCATCAACCGACCCTTTATAAAGAGCGTTGTTGAAAAATACGGACTAACTGAGGTGACGCGCCATTTCATGCCGATAATACAATAAAAAAACATAAATCAGTTTAGATGATACAGTATAAGTTTCCTGAGCCCTATCACTGGTTGACATTAGATTCTCATTGTTTCGTTCCCATTTACACCCCAAATAGATGCCCCCGCAGCAGGTAATACATTCACATTGTTAAGAAGACATCTTCAAGAGGTCCAGTAAAATTCATTCGTGCACAATAAATCAAACTGCATATCAGTAAATGCATACACCCATCACTACACTACTATAGTCCGTATTTAGTTAGAAGAGGTATATACCTGTCAAAATGGAGGATCGTGAATAAAACATACCGGAAAATACGTTCAACAATTCGAGACCTGTGTTATTTGGTAGTCCTTGCAAATCCGAGTATTTGATGAAGTCACGCGCCGCTACAAAAAAAGAGCGTTGTTGACTCAGAAAAAAAGTCTCACGTTTACATTTTATTTAAATATCTAAACACCATTTGCAGTTTCTCTATGTCGTGACATCTGTAAATGATCGTTGTGGTTTATAATGTCAGATTCACTTAACAAACGAACAAATTAACCCTTTCTTATTGACAAAAAAGAAGGTCCGAGATAGTTAAGTTTACACAGTGTTACTTGTTTTCGTGCTAGGTTAATACCATGACGAGTGAAAGCTGTTATGCTGTCATCAAACGTAATCTATTAGGAGCAGTTACCGCGTTTATTGACTGGGGTGGGTGGAAGTGGGAGCTGCGATCTTCTTCGCCGATGTTTCAGCTGTCCACTTGTAAAGAGATAAGTAACTTGAACTGACTCCTGGTAATTATGTTTGAACGAATAAAAAGACCATCGTGTAAGAACTAAAAAATCAACAAAATTATCGACTGATTATTTTAAGGTTGAATAACAACCTCATATTCCTACATGTGTATTTAGCTCGTGTTATTTATTTACACATGTTCCTCTCTGTGGTGTGTGTGGGGTGTTATTGCTTATTTTAAGGAGACGTCCAACCTAACTTTGGTCAAATTTCATGTAATTTTCTTTCAAGTCTAAAAAAGGCCCAAAATGAATAACCCCAATAAATTATATACCAAAATGCTTGGAATGAAACATAGAACATGTGGAAACTGAAATTTGCCATGGAACTGCTGCCATGTGTAAATAGCACCACCTGAAAGTCTGCTATGGCATAAGTAAGAGAACAAAATTTTTACAATAAAATACCTCAAAATAAAATAACAGCTGTATTCTATAAACATTTAAGTACATACTCGAAGAAATCTCTTCCTAATTCATGAAAGTAATGAAGATTGAGACCAAATGTTATAAGTGGAGTGCTCACTGATTGAAGGCAGACATTTTCTTTTGTTTATGTTTTGATTTGGGGAGTTCAACAAAGGTCAACTTGAAGGAGTCCAGCAGAAGAAGTATGGAAGGACAAAAGAGTGTCTCCCAATATCAAGATGTATGTGTTACTGTAATGGTTTGGAAAGAAAATATGATATTCTCCTATGTAGAATGCACTGCAAAGTCATACATTGTAGTTGAATAAATATATTTACAAACCCCTTGCACTGTAACCCCTTTTATCCCATGCATCAATTTGATAGTGATTAAAATGTTAAATTTGTCTGGTTTATCAATAAGTATAATAGCTTTGTTTAACTCTTGGACACCAATACACTCATGATATCTGTTGGAGAAGAAATAAGGGTAACTGTAACCTGTCACTGCAATAAACCATCTAATGTACTTAAAAGTACATTGTTATTCAAAACACATCAAATCAACCTTACATAACCATTATTGCATGTACTTTCCCCAAGGAGGCTTATTGACATATTGAGATCAGAAGGGCACATCCAGAGGGTCTCACATATTTTTTTCAAGAACGCAGTACACAAAGCAATCCCCAAAAGATGACAAGTGAGCTCCATTTGACACAAAAAATTTCGGGGGGGGGGGGGGGGGGCTCTTTCTTGTATGACTCTACATCCGGCACTCAAGGCATATGCCTTTTTTCTCAAAGTTTAACTCTTTTTTTTTTTTAGTTCTGAGCTTTCATGCTTCTTACTTCCAACTATAACACTTAATTTATCGATTAATGGGTGAATAGAAAAGTCCTGCCATAATCAACATTATGAGTTCCATAAGCCTCCAAAACAGCTCCGATAAAAGTGTCAAACATCAGATTGGTGGCTTTATACAGAATATTCATTAGCTTCTTGCTTGATAAGTAATAGGAACAAAATCTTCACAAGAAAATTCTGTAGCAATACAATTGAGGGTATTAGCAGGCACTTTGCAACAAATTGTAACAAATCAACTAGTTATAAACAAAATTTTCTAGCTCAAAAGAGTGAAAAAGTACCACAACTCTGAAAAATGTGGGAAGAAACACATGCTACAGCAGCTACACAGGCATTGTTTCCCCATGATGCTCGATCACAAAACCAAATATCCTTCAAATTGGAGTAGCAATGGTTGAGATACAAGGGGGAATGTTGGTACATGTAATGATGAATGGGTAAGACTAAGATTAAGAGGACAGGGGCCACCACTGCACGGCCCTAGATGCACCTTTGATTTTCCAACTTCCAGGTCTGGGGCATAATAATCGCAACACACCCACCTTATCAGTTCATAATTTCAGTAAAATAAAAGAAATTATCAATTTGAATTAAATAATAGATGATGGAAAATATTTGGCTTCCTTCGCCTTCTCGTACTATTTAATTACCACAAACAATATCAGTTTGATGCCGACAAACGAAACTGAACGCATGTGGTTTGGTTAAAAAGTAACTTGGCATGAATAATGAAGAAATTGCGAATATTTCGTGTATTTCATTTATTTAAAAGCCAATTGCAGCTAATATTGACCGTGCATTCGATAATTCGTTTCGGTTTTGACCACACGGCCACGCTGACACTCCGTGACAGCGGTTATGTTTATTGTGATATGCAAATTGGGGGATGGTTTCCGGTGAAGGAGATTTGTCACATTTGTCAGTGTAAAACGATCATAAAAGACACTGATCGACGCTTGTATTACTATGGTTGGTTGCAAGAAAAAACTAAATTCTCAGCATCGTCCAAGCGCACCTTATTTAAAAGCACGAATGCATCATTTTCAACCCATCTTCAATCGGTCATTTGCAGACATCAAACATACCCGCTTTCAAATTCCATGGTCACTAGGAAGTAAATAACTTCGCAGCGACAGGGGGAAATTAACACGCTCAATATAGTTCCAGGTCACTTGGAATATACTTCGTGAAAAAGTGATTTCTGAAGCATTCTGCTTACTTTGTTATGAATATTGCCTTATTTTATGTGTATCGTCCCGATTTTATACACTCGGTTATTTTGTTTACAAGTGGTTCATGTTGTCTTTCTAGTGCGCAATAATTCAGATTTTTTGTCAACAAAAAAGTTCAGACGGCCTGTAAACACGAGAGGGAATTTCGAACCATATTTTGCAGTTATGACATTAACAGCTCAAGTACTTGCTGTCACCTGTTTGCAAATCCGCTCATACATTGTCTCGAACAAATAAAGGGTGTGATCACGTCCTTGCATTCTTACGATTGCCCAAATTGAGTATTTCTGCAAGAACCACATCGTAATCACATGACCGGAAAAACATCGTTGAAACATGGCCACAGCCGGAACATCAAAAATGTGTGTTGATGTTATTACATTCAAACGTCAAAACCCACCAGAGTGTGTGTCAAAAAAATGCTTTCTCCGAGTCTGTAGTATGTTATCATTATATTGAGGAAAAGGCTTTCGAATTACCGATTATTTTGTGGTTTTACCGGTTCGTTACTTATGCCATTTGCAAATTAATCTTCTTCAAAATCATAAAATTCACTTTTTTTCCTGAAAAAAAGTATATGTACCTTTTCTATGCACTTTACTCATTATTTTGATATATAATTTGCCTTTCCTTACTTCTCTTATCTGTTTCTGAGGCATTGGGAAAAATGTCAAAAAATTGACCAAAGTTAGGTTGGACGACCCCTTAACGACCTAGCTACGGGGTCATATTCTGACGACGATGCTCATCCTGGTCACACGCTTGCACCAAGATTGAGAACACGAACACGGTGTGGGAGAAAGCAGCACAACAAACTTCTGCTCATGGGCCGTCAGGTTTGCAATCGGCCTCCGAGCTGACAATTTCACAGTTCCAGTGCAACTGCTTGTGTTTGTGTCGGGGGGGGGGGGAGGGGGGGGGGGGTCTAAAAATGTAAACATTTATCTTAACGTTGGGGATGACAAATCTGCCTCCCGTTTTCTAATAATGATGCACTCGCCATTGTACTTCGAATACTGCTTCTTGACCGTGCCTTATGATATTTCTGAAATTTTGTTGAAGCAGCAGGGATTACATGGTTAACTCTTAATATACATCTCTCCAAATGAACATAAATATGATTGTTATCAAACGTCAAAGCTCATCAGATAAATGACAGGAACTGTACTTTGGTACATAACATTCCACTCGGAACTACAAATAGCTACAGTTCATTGTTGTGTGAAAGCAGCGAAGTGAAACAGAAAATGATTTAAATCATGCCGACCTGCGGGATAAAGGTATCGATCTCCCATTACTTATTAATTCACCAGCTCACCGTCACTTTCGATAGCCAGGGTGACCTCATATTGGACTGTTTTACGGGTGGAGGAAACCGGAGTACCTGGAGAGAACCACCGAGCTACTGCGAGCAACTGTCAGGCTCTCCAACATACCAACTCCCCACAAGCAGGGTTAGCATTGGTTGAAGACAAGTGCACCATCTACGTGCAGTATGCCTTATTACACAGTGCCATGGTGCCCCCCCACCCCCCGACGTGCCTTTCCCGAGGACACAACACAGTTACCCCTGGCGGGGATCTAACCGTGCACCTTTCAGCTTGAAGTCCAATGCCGTGACCACAGAGCTACCGTGCTCTCCCACAACACAGTTGAACCTCATACTGTCGAAAACGAAATGCGAGAATAACGAAATTCAGACACATTTCCGTTTCTTTTCCTTGAGTCGGTTTTGATTGTGCAGTATTTAATTTATGAGCTCTCGACTCACTGGTGTCCGTGTGTCGCTACCAGATCGAGATCCGATTGGGAAAAATGCCACCTTTGTAATGGAAGTATTGTGTCTAGTCCAGTCCAAATGACTAATGGAAGGAAGAAAAACTCTTACCTTGCAAATGTGAGCATCATACAGTACAGTGGACGTGGGTTGGTCGTAATCCACGTGTGAGCAGTGATGTCCACTCATGGTCGTAATCCACGTGTGGGTAGTGATGTCCACTCATGGTCGTAATCCACGTGTGGGTAGTGATGTCCACTCATGGTCGTAATCCACGTGTGGGTAGTGATGTCCACTGATGGTCGTAATCCACGTGTGGGTAGTGATGTCCACTGATGGTCGTAATCCACGTGTGGGCAGTGATGTCCACTCATGGTTGTAATCCACGTGTGGGTAGTGATGTCCACTCATGGTTGTAATCCACGTGTGGGTAGTGATGTCCACTCATGGTCGTAATCCACGTGTGGGCAGTGATGTCCACTCATGGGTTTATCAGGTAATAAAAATCATCAGCAGCAAAATGTTAATTAATGAAGCACCGGGTTGTACCCGGTGCTTCATTAATTAAATTTTTGAAAATTATTCCTGTAATTAGAGTTTGGAATTTAATATTATTGTGTCGGTAGAAATATTGCCCACCCGTGGAAAGTGACCATTCCACAGCGGCCGTACTGTAACGTTTGAATGTGTCGAATATCTCGAGGGATTTTTCCCAAATACCAATTGTAGTGGGACTTGTTCAACTGTCTCTAAATCACTACGTAAAGTTGTGTAAAGATGTGCTGACGGACAGACGGGCTGATAGATAAACGGATGTCGCCTATTTCCAAAGTTCCCATTCTGTTGTCTTGTTGGCCACGATAAATAAAAAAATTCTCCCCGAAATGTGATAAAGATCTCGTCCCAATTATCTGATCCAATAAGTGTTGTCTATTTACTTTCGTTGAATAAAAGTGTCAACTTTTTCTCATTTTCTCGAAGCAGAAAATATTCTAAGGGTTTTTCAACTTATTTAATGGGAATAAAGCTTAACTTGAAGCCTGGGGAACAGCCACGTGTGTGTACATAAATGTGGCAAGTAAAGTGAAAGAAGACTATGAGCAATTAAATAATATTTGATGTTTTCGCATATTTTAACCCCTGTCTTGTCAACAAAACAGTCAAATAAAATATGTCACAGTTTATAGTCAATTACGAGATGGCTAAGATTACGTCCACATCCCTCTAATATAGTGCCCTACGAGGTTCGATTCGATACGAACTCGTCTCGATGATTCAGTTCGATTCGATTCTAGTTTCTCGAATTCGGAAATGTTTTAATTGTTGAGAGGTTCTCTAAATACAACTTGATGTATCAACTTGATCCCCTTCTGTACATGAGACCAGGATCCAATACCAAAAACCTTTTACAATTGTATTTTCTCGAATTATATTTTCTACCTATTAATATAACTGACGAAAATGAATCATTAGCGTTTTAAAAGATATTATTAAAAGATATGGCAATTTGCCAGTTGGCAAATTGCCAGATCTTTCAAAATGCTAATGCTAATGGTTCATTTTAACCAATTTAAAGTCATAACTAGAAAATACAATTCTAAAATATAGAACAAAATTTGTCATACTTTGAATGCTGCAAGCAGCTATAGTAAACATTCATAGCTCAAGCAATTAAAAATGGAGTAAATCGTCAGCTAAACTTACCAAATTCTGAAAAGAATTGAGTTTTTTTGGACGGTACCTACTTTTATGCAACCAGAATGGGATAGGGTTAAACTTTACAACTAAACTTACAACAGCAAATATGCTCGGTAGTCAATTGTGAATACGTACACGAAAAGTGTTTGAAATTAACCCCTTTCCAAAATGATGGAAAAAGCAACCAAAGTTGGCTAATTTTTGCATTTTCAAACGGTACTCTTATTCTCACCCTCATTGTGCTTGGGGATTAAATCTGAGATTAAAAAGTAAACAGTAACTTTCTTCCGCAATCATTGTTGCATCTATCCAAACCAAAATAATTGTTACAACTACCTTGTAAAAAGAGAAATTTGCCCTTGAAGTTGGTCAATTTTGAAGAAAAATTCTATATTCATGTCATTTTTGGCCAGTGGGGGTTAAAGTTGAAAGATCTGAGTGGTGATTGTGGTGTATCATATTATGCTCTAAATGTGTGGAAAATTTGAACTAAATAACTGTAAACAATTTTGAGACATTTCAAAAATGGTGAAATTTTGAAGGTTTTGGCAGAATATTTTGAAAATACGCGTTTTCACAGATATGACGATACCGCATTTCCCTAGATTTTATGACATTACATAAGTGTGCCAAATTTGGTCAAAACCGTACAGCTTGTTTTCGAGCAGTTCAACAGACAAAATTCAGGGAGGAAAATAAAATAGAGAAGAAAAATTTTGAAAAAGAAGAATAACAATAGTCTTTCCCAAACTGGGTTTGGGAAAGCCTAAAAATACACTTGTAAAAGTTCTATAGTATTGACCCATGGTCAGCCACATCAACTCATGACACGACATTTCGAGTAGTAGAGTTTTTTCACAGGATTTTGGTAAAAAGCTACTCGTGATAGAGCAAACCCCAAAATTCAGCGGACCCTCATATCTTTTTTCATTTGATGGAAAGTAACAGGCAGTTTGCGAACAGGAACCAATACTTGAACGCTTTTACAATTGTATTTTCTAAAATTGTATTTTCTGCTTGTTAATATTACTAACTAACTTGAATCATTAGCATTTTAAAAGATAAGGCAGTTTGCCAACTGGCAAATTGCCACATTTTTGAAAATGCAAATGATTCATTTCAACCTATTTAAAGTCATAACTAGAAATACAATTCTAGAAAATACAAGTGTAAAAGTTTTATAGTATTGACCCCTGGTGATAGAAGAAGGGGTCAAGACCCGACGATTGAAGATGAGTCCAAGGAGGTTACATTTCCGAAACTACTACTTTCATTCCCTTTTTGGAACATTCGCCTTGTTTGCATGGCTAACAATTTTCGTCTTTGGAAGAGATTTAACCAGCCAGCGCCTAACTGGATAGATCTCTTAACTGAATAACCCTGTTAATTGCATACAATCTTCCAAACACAAAACCATTTACCGTACCTTTAGTGCAAATCTGACCTGTTAATTGAATATATGTTATAGGATATACTCCTGTTAATTAACCCTTTACCCAACGTAACGGCCAAAACCGGCCAGCGCTATTCTCAAAAATCGCCAATTCATTTTCATTATATTTTCATTTTTTGTCTCAAAAACATAGGTTATGACCCCTCTTTGGAACGAGCTCGACGAGCTCGTTCCAAAGAGGGGTCATAACCTATGTTTTTGAGACAAAAAATGAAAAAAATTAGTTATTCAAGAATTTTGTTTGCAAGTGTCGTCTGCTTTTCGTGTTAGGTAAAGGGTTAAATGAATGAAAAATCTTATAATATGTCAAGAAATTAATTTCTTAAAGCTGTCGATAAATTTAACACTGAGGGTATTGAAATTTCACATAAAGAATTAAATTTCGAAATGTTAGTGATTTTGTAGCATCGATGAGCTCATCATTTCAAAAACTTGTGGCATTTTCCTGTAATATATATATTTATTGGTGCTTAAGGTCACATGCTTATGCACAATGGCTAATAGTGACCGTGATAGTTTTTCGGGTGGAGGAAGCCTGAGAGAACCACCGAGCATCGACGAGCAACTGTCAGCTCCTCAACATTCTAACTCTGTTCAAGCTCCGCTCAAGCATGGTTACAGCGGTTGAAGACATGTGCACCATCGACGTGCAGTAGGCCTTAGTACACGGCGCCATAGTGGCCCCCATGTAGGCAACCGGGAGAAAGTGCCTTGCCCAAGGACACAACGCGGGTCGTCCCGGGCGGGGATCGAACTCGGGACCTCTAGCATAGAAGTCCAACAGTCTACCACTGAGCCACCGCGCTCCCGAAACTGTAATATAAAATACAGGTGCTGACTTTCAACAATGTTGCTCCAATCAGAGGTCAATACTATTAAACTTTTACAATTTTATTTTCTAGAATTGTATTTTCTAGTTATGACTTTAAATGGGTTGAAATTAACCATCAGCATCTTCAAAGATGTGGCAATTTGCCAGTTGGTAAATTGACATCTCTCTTAAAATGCTAATGATTCATTTTAGTCAGTTATATTAATAGGTAGAAAATACAATTCTGGAAAATACAACTGTCAATGTTTTATAGTATTGTCTCCAGAGTGAAGGTTTAACGATTATATTCTGTTGAAATCTCTTTTAAAACTAATAAACGACGTTTTCAACATCTTTTGATGTTCTGGAACTACTTTATATTCATTATATTAACAGTGTGCGCATGGTAAAATACAGACACTGGGAGGTGCGATTTGCTAATTTTTTCTGGGAAGAATAAATAGAGGATATCTAGTGTTTTTGAGTGGATACCGAAAATTATCTCATGAGTGACAGAGACAAATGTTGTTTGTTTCGGTCACGAGTGAGATAATTTTCGGTATCCACTCAAAAACACTAGATTTTCTTTTTATTATACGCCTTTTATTACAATTTGATAATTCCACTCGTTTCGACCTTGAACTGATGCATGAAAGTAAACAGCGCATTGAATCATTGAAACGCGGAAATGATTTTACTCGGAACAGGAAGCGTCTTGCAATCTGATTCAGCTGGTGGGTTTCTAGTCCAAACATGGCCTGAAAGTCCGTAATATTAGTTTTTGGTTTGGTACGTCCTTTGAAAGGACGTACCAAACCAAAAACTTATATTACGGACTTTCAGGCCATGACTGGACTAGCGGGTTTCGTGCATCAATACAGGGTGAATACGTGTTGAATTATTGCTGGAAATGATCGGTATCCACTCAAAAACACTAGATTTACTTTTCCATTATACGTTTTTAAAACAAATTGATCATTTCCAGTGATAATTTGACTCGTATTCACCTTGAAGTGATGCTTTGAAAGCCGCCATTTTGATTGATACCGTAAAAGTGGTGCCCGTACTACAAACCATCTTGAGGGGTGGTATGGAAAACTGAAAAGATTGGATGCTAACCATCCCAATATATACAAATTTATAGACATGATAAAAAATGAGCAAGCATTTGTGGAGGCAACAATCATTCAACTCGCCTCAGGAGGTAGGCTTGCACTAAAGAGAAAGAAATACCGTAGAGTGGAAAATAATATTTCAATGGAAAAAGGTAAACTTTTACAGGGACTAAAAACCACCATTGAATATGCAGACAGTGTAGCGAAAATGGTTGGACTTTAAAGGGTTTATTCATGTGTTGTATAATAAATGTATTATGTTTATAAATTATTATTATTACTGAGACTAAAATATATGTGTCTTCATCACACTAATTATCTCGTTATCAAGTTAGAAACAGACTATTAATTAATCCCTATTGTTCTCCTACTACCTCGTCCGATGTATGAGAACAATAGGAGACGGCGTTCCGAGGTGATCCCAGCGTATAATAAAAACTTGTAAACACTGTAAAAATACATTCACTAAAGAAAGAGCTAGAATGGACTTAGTTTTGGTAGGTGTGATACTGATAGATATTCTTGATGACGTATTATCTGTGACACTAGATGATTGTTTAAATATTGTCGGATCCATTAAATTTTCTCTTTATTTAACTCTTCTGATTATTTTTGGAAATAATCAACTAATTGCTTCTAATTAGCTTGCCATACAAAATCAGGTTTACTTTTAATAAACGAAAACAACAGACAGCAAATATTTTCTATAATGCAACTGGGAATTTAACCAATTACATCTTGATTTGTTTTTATTGTCGTTCAAGATTTATTTGGTTAAATTTTTGGTTGCTTTATGGGTAAAATTTGCTACTTGAAATTTCGGTATCAACACTGTGTACCAAAGTGGGATCGCCGTGTGATTGTGAAGAACAGTTAGACGAACCTTGGAGGCATTTGAATGGGAGGTAAACAGTGGGGTTTAATATATTCCCTGGTTTTCTAGGAACCGGGAACGGGAATGGAATTACTCTCAGAACCGGAAACCGGGAAATTTCCATGGTAATATCAAGCAAATTTTCTAGGATAACATGACGCTTTTAATTTTATGATAATGAGCATATTTCATTGGCATTCTCCCATCTCCAAACGGAAAAGTCTTTTTCCTTAGATAAGTTTGTAAACTCAAACCTGCTTCAATCTCGTCTTTATTTTCAGAATAACTCGCATTATCACCTCTACCTTCTCCAGTACCAACACCCTCCTCTTCACTGCCGTCACCGGTCTCCTCTGCTTTCAGCAGAGGAGACCGGTGACGGCAGTGAAGAGGGTGTTGATGTTGGAGGAGGTAGTGAAGAGTGATACTAGTAATTCAGAAAATGAAGACGAGGTTGAACTTTGAAGCGGGTGAATAGGATCATGCTGTTGAAAGGGAGGGGGGTGTCATCCAGAACTGGTTGAGAGCTACAGTGATTTGTTGAAAATGGTTCGTCAGTAATCAGGACTGTAAAAATTTCAAGCGTGGAAGGGCTGACGAAACCCTACAAAGTTTCAATTCAGAAAACTTCAGTTCAAAACACAAACAGTGCCACGCTTCATTCCCAGTCCGTGCTGTGGATTTCCCGGGTACCGTGGCCGGCTTTCGGAACCGGGAACCCGGAAATTCCCGTTCCCGGGATTAAACTCTATAAAACAGTACTATAATTCTACTGCCCCATGTGGCTAAAGTACTAAAATAAAGTGGAACCCTATTAATTGAATAACTACTTATTCAAATAACAGGAGAGTCCACTTAACAGGGATTTTGTCACTTTTTCTGTATTCTAGAGATAAACGTAGAATTTATTCTATTATATCTTGTTTGACACAGCTCATAGAGCTCTGTCAAACGAGATATAATTGATTACATGCATGTGATGGATGCACATAGACAAAATAGGTCTCTTAACCCTTTACCTAACGTAACGGCCAAACCGGCCAGCGCTATTCTCAAAAATCGCGAGCTCGTTCCAACGAGGGGTCATAACCTATGTTTTTGAGACAAAAAATGAAAAAAATTAGTTATTCAAGAATTATTTTTGCAAGTGTCGTCTGCTTTTCAGGTTAGGTAAAGGGTTAATAAGGGACATTTGGTGATGGTCAAGGTAATTTCTTGACATATTATAAGATTTTTTATTCATTTAACAGAAGTATATTCTATAACATATATTCAATTAACAGGTCAGATTTGCACCAAAGGTACGGTAAATGGTTTTGTGTTTGGAAGATTGTATGCAATTAACAGGGTTATTCAGTTAAGAGATCTATCCAATTAAGCGAGCCGAAAGGTATTATTATATATTTTTTCTGCTGACATTTGTGGGCATGCGTTGACTCATGTTGAGTTCGTTGGTTGGGGTTCATGGGGTTGGATCCTGGCCCTCATTATCTGCGTCGTCTTCTTGGGCAAGACACTTAATTCTTAACCCAACGCAATGGCCAAAACCAGCCAGCGCTATTCACAAAAATCGCCAATTAATTTTCATTATTTTTTTCTTCATTTTTTGTCTCAAAAACATAGGTTATGACCCCTCTTTGGAACGAGCTCCTCAAAGCTCGTTCCAAAGAGGGGTCGTAACCTATGTTTTTGAGACAAAAACGAAAAAAATTAGTTATTCAAGAATTCTGTTTGCAAGTGTCGTCTGCTTTTCATGTTAGGTAAAGGGTTAATTCTAACTGCGTCTGTGGTAGCATTGTGATGTATAGGCCATGCCATGCATACAATGCGTTGATGGAACTCGTGTCTTTATACCCTGCTTGTGTCGGGTTATTAATTGAGGAGTCTAATTAATACTCACTTATTATCGGGGGGGGGGGGGGGGGCTAGCCACATACTGCGGTTTGCTCCACCAATAAAACTGTCCGACTCGATAGTATCGAAACTGTTGTAACTGTCGTTTACCTAACGAAACGACCGCATCTGTTGAAAAATTATACATAGTTTTCAAAATATGTTTTTAGAACGAACTCGTCGAGGGGTCACATGACATGGTTTTGTTGATTTTTTTAGAAAAGTTTGAAAAAAATAATTAAAATAACAAATTTGGATATCGCAGTGAGCATTGAGAAAGAACTAAGAACAAACCAATAACATTGATATGTTGTTGGACGCGTCTTATATTCATTGATACCCCACGCGTTGACATACAGATTACGTGTAAGAAGGTCATGTGAGGTCGCATCTGATTGGCCGTCATGCGCCTGAGTGACGACGTTATTACGTGAAAGAAATGCTTCGAAACAAAACAATAGCAAGAAAGTTATCAGCCCGCCGAATATGATATTTGTCTTAAACAGACCAGTTTCAATCACTTAATTCAATCGTGGTATAAATACAGAACCCAACTCGGATAGAGTATGGGAATATGGACCCTTGGTGAAGGGAAATACACTGCAAAAAATATAGGTTCTCTTTAGAACCAAAACTGGTTCTAATCTTGTCCCTGAGACGGAACCAGTTCTGTTTAAACAGTATTTATTTCAAATCAAATAAATTTACCAAGATTAGCATTCAATTTTAACAGAATATTACATGAACTGAAGTAGATTCAGCAGTAAACTTGGAGTTTATTCAACGCAGTCGCCAAACATTTTGAAACAAAGGAGATATGAACAGTTGGCATATCGAACCAGTTTTGGTTCTGAATAGAACCAAAACTGGTTCGATATGCCAACTGTTCATATCTCCTTTGCTTAATAATGATTTGAGACACCCTCGTATAAGCTCTAAACTTACGGCTGAAACCCCCTCAATTTATGTTTAATTCTGTTAATATTTAATGTCAATCTTTATAAATTTATTTGATTGGAGATAAATACTGTTTAAACAGAACTGGTTCCATCTCAGGGACAAGATTAGAACCAGTTTTGGTTCTAAAGAGAACCTATATTTTTGCAGTGTATAGGGATAACTCCAACTCTGGTCGTTGATTCCAGTCCACTGAACTCCCCCCTCGTTGTCTTCTGTCTTTCTATTTATAAATCGTCATTGATGTGAGTAGGGAAGTATCTAACGTAGCGACCAAATCCGATCAGCGCTGTTCACAAAAATCATTCTTCAAGTGGATTTTTTTCAATTTTTGTCTCCAAAACATCATATGGTTCCAATGAGGGACGAAACCTATAACGTTAGGCAAAATTTGAAATTTTTAGTCACGCAAGAAAATGTCTTTGCAAGTGTCGTCTGCTCGTCCTGTTATGCAAATAAGTTACGAGAGTCTGGTATTACAAAGAGACCCTCCCTCATAAATTATAGACACACAGCACATTCTAAAAGAGCTTCCGTACAATTAACTATACACTCACCACTCCCAGGACTCGCGCTCCCTTCTTCACATATAACTAAATCCTAGACATTTCAGAAACTCGGCTTTTCTGCCACTACTCGCCAGGCAATGACGTGTCCCGTAGCGCGCAAATTACACAGAACTATTTAGTGCATGTATGTACTTATCAGTACAAGCTGCTTGTTACCGATTATTATCGTTTAATTCAGATTTCGACAAACTCTATTGAGGCATATCGATTACATATCTAGAGTAATAATTTCTGTGTATTGTAGGATGGGATTCGATCGTATCTCAATAGAACAGAATGTGGTGACTGATTGTATTACATAAGTTTAGAATATGAAAAATGCAATATCCGGGCAGGGACATACTACGAAACTCCCAAAAGCGAGTGCGTGCACTTAGGTAGCAAATACAGAAACTCTAATGAGTCCCTGGTTAATCCTTGTATTCTGCATGTCATTCTATGAAGAGAAATTCCTCATAAACTACCAACTATTTAACCCTTTATCTAACATGAAAAGCAGACGACACTTGCAAACAAAATTTTTGAATAACTATTTTTTTTTCATTTGTGGTCTCAAAAACATAGGTTATGACCCCTCATTGGAACGAGCTCGACGAGCTCGTTCCAAAGAGGGATCGTAACCTATGTTTTTGAGACAAAAATGAAAAAATAATACAAATTAACTGGCCACTTTTGTGAATAGCGCTGATCGATTTTGTCCGTTAGATTGGGTAAAGGGTTAACCAGTATTATCTGCGCTCTGTCAAACAATATTTCATCGGTTACATTCTTGAATTGGGAAAAACTTTGCTGGAGGAACAACTGATACTTAACATCATGAAGGGAGTTAACTGTCATATTTCGGAAACGGATTCAGAATTGATACACTTTGAACCAAATCTAATTCGTGGCTCAAACCAAACGACTGCATTAGTTCAGAAAATGCCTTTTCTTACTGGGTGAGTCGGATATTCTATTTATCACATAATCATTACTGTTAATATTGTGTTACGCGAACCAGCAGTGAACGAAAAACTCTCCTTAACCAGTAGAAATGTTTTCTTCTGTTCTCCGTTTCTGCGATGAGCAGGCTCTTACCAATCTAAACAAAATAGTTCCCAATCGAGAATAGTAGGTTTATTATTTAACAGCGAATTAACATTTTAACCTACTCACAGGGTATCAAACTTTATTATTTCAATTATTGTTTCTTAAAAATTTTCAAAAAAAGCAACAAAATTACTGATATCATGCGAACTCTCACTGGAACGCGCTTGACGAGCTCGTTCCGATGAGGGGTCACATAATATGGTTTTGTTGAATTCTATTTTCATCTGGTCAATATTAAATTACGCAGGTGGATGCGGCCGATTCATTTGGAAAGGGTTACGAGTATAAAAGTACACAACGATAATCTTCAGATTCCAATCCCTGATTGCACCTAACTACACAATGTGCATATTAAATGTAAATAAGTTGGCCTTGAACTTTTTACTTTTATGAAACTTGTGTATTAATGATTTTATGTGATGCCATACTAAGCGAATTTGAGTTTTCGATATTGGGTGAGCTGTAGAAGACGGAAAAGTGAAATTTCGGGTGAATTACTGTCAGACTGAAAACGTTGACCCATTGGCTCAACTTTTACCTGAACAGAACACCGAGAATGGCTGTCATAAAACATCCGCGGGGTGGAGTTTCACCCACACAGTAACTGGAAGATATCAAAAGGCATAACGAAAAACAAAGTTTCCACTATCCAGAACAGACTGAATGTGTTGCTCATGCTGCGGTTGTCCCACTTGGCGATGTTTTTTAATTCATGTTGGCCCTTGCTACCCTCTGTGGCAGTATTTAGATATGGGGTACACACGATTTGGCGGACGGAGGAAACTGGAGAATCCAGAGAAAACGCAGTGGCATATGGACTTACTCGGCACATGTTGGGCTAGAATGCATGTTGCATTGATTGAAAACACACTATCATCACACTCCCGCTAGAGAATATGAACTCTTGGGTCTCGCTCAAGGACTCCACACAAACGACGTAGGTCAGATCCGATTTCACGACCTCTCGGTCAGAAATCCGACATTCTACTCATTGAGCCTCTACGTCCTCTGTGCTGCTTATATTTTCCACAGAGCTGAAATTGTTATCCAAGTAGAATCTCTTCTCATCACAATTCTATCTCCATATGTTTTACTCATTTGTACACATATTTCCGGGGTGGATACTGCACCCCGAGAGTGTCTTCGAATAGGTCGCTCTCGAAGTGCTATATTCGGACAATATTTTTTTCAAAGCGGATTCATGTATCTTATTTTATAATTGCATAAGATCAATAAATACTCTTTATTCTTCACACTTGTATGAAACCTATACACCCTTGTATGAAACCTATATCTATTGGTATAATATCGTTCACAGAAGCTCTTAATTATTTTCTTCGATACGCAGTTATAGTATTTTGATGGGCACTTTTTATTCGTCGATAGAAATTTTCCATTGACAAAATCGATGTATCTTATTTGTGGTTACTAACCCTTTAACCCTGTACCTAACGAATCGCCCACATCCGCCCGCGTAATATGCCAATTGAGCAGTTGAAAAAATTAAATTTTTCAAAATATTTCAACAAAACCATATCATGTGACCCCTCATTGGAACGAGCTCAATGAGCTCGTTCCAATGAGGGATCACATGATATGGTTTTGTTGAAATTTTTGAAAAGTTTAAAAAAATGATATTTAAAATAATAAATTTTGATATCGTCTGCGTTGGGTAAAGGGTTAATTTGTTTGTTTTATCGGTGTTTAACGACACTTTCCTTTCCACAACCAGGAGAACATCGTTTTGGATAATTGTATGGGTGGAGGGAGCCCGAAAAACCGGAGACAACCACCAAGCAGCGGAACTGTCAGACTCCCCGACGTACTAACCCTGCACAAGCAGAATTACTAGCGCGGTGTTGAAGGCAAATGTACCAGTAATGTGCCGTACCCCAAAGTACAAGGCGCCACCGTGCTCCCGCGTGGACTAAGTGCCTTGTCCAAAGACACAATGCAGTTACCGTTGGTCGGGGTTGAACCGTCGACCTTGTGGTCTGAAGTCCAATGCTCTAACTACTGAGCCACCCCACTCCCAACCCTTTACTTAACGTAATTATGAAGCGGGCCTGCGCTATTCGCAAAAATCACCATTTAAATTATTTTTTTCAATACTTGTCTCAAAAACAAAGTTTATGACTCCCTCGCTGGAACGAGCCAGCTGTGCTCGTCCCAGCGTGTGATCATAAACTATGGGTTTTTTCGACATTAAATTATTTTTTTTATTTTTGTTTTAAATGTCGTCTCCTGTTCATGTTAGCTGGCTTTTTGGGTCGATATATTGACCGAATGTGATTATATTTCTGTTATGAAAAGTTTCATTGCAGTACAATTAGAAAGTACCCGCAGTTTGCAAACACTGAATAGTAAAATCAACATTAAAACGTTTTTCATGTTGTCAGTTCTTGGATTTTTCGAAAACTCTGAAAGTTAATTATTTCTGTTTCCTGGGAGTAGAATATTTCTATGTAATTTTGTTTTCATTTTATCTCATGGAGTGAAAAGTGTATATATTATTTAGAAGGGATGTATATATATATATATATATATATATACTAAATATAATTTATCCTACCCTTTATTCTATAATGTATAAAAGAAGGATCGCTTCTAGATGGTTTTATTTCTGAAGAGATAAATACATTGGAATATATCAAGTAAATGTATCTTTGATTACTATCTTTTGTTAAGTGTATTTTTTTGCATAGATGTTGCCCGTGCTTCTTTTGTATATATCTTGGAGTGCAATACCTGGTCCTTGTTGCAAAAGCAGACTTTTAGAACGGAGTTTAGATCCATCAACTCCCACTCGAATATTTTTTTCCCTAGTTTCACTGAAGAAAATAGATTGATAATATTCCAAAACAATAGTCATTTGCTGGGGTCACCTGACCAAACCTGTTTCGGGTGAAGAGACAATTTTAAAGACAATCTTAGTTTGTTACGAATAAACATATAGAATATACCCATAGCAGCGTGGTGTACCAAATGTTCACCACGAGTGGTGAACATTTGGTACACCAAGCTACTTTGGATATATTTTATTTATACCATGATCGTCAGATTAATGGGATTTTAAATGTTGAATGAATCAATATTCACGCGTGAGATTCTGTTTTTGTTTACATGAGCACCGATGGACGGTACTTCCGCTGGCAATTTTATCGCCAAAACGAAACGCGCAAATTACGGGGGCCTTTTATCATTTTAATAGCATCTTATGGAGTGAACCTATTAAAACTATTCAAAAACGTAAGAAATAATAGCCGGTTGCATTTCACTCTTCACGAGGCGATGAGTGATAAATTTAGACAAGTTGCATTCAAGGCGAGGTCACCAAAGGTCAGCTTGGATGTAGTTCCACTGTAGGTGCAAATTTTAACTACTGAAATCCCATTGCTGGCGTGTTCACCACGGTTGGTGTGTAAAGGCTTTTTATATATAGTAGAATAGGTAATCACGATATAAATAAATGTTTCTCTGCCATTATCTCGGAAAATTACCAAAAGGGGACGGCAGTAAAAATTTTAACATTTAAATTTTTTGATCAAGAAATCCAATACAAATTGTTTTGTCCGACTTCATCTTTATGGCTTAAGTTATAATCTCTACAAATATGGTAACTGAAACACACACACACACACACACACATATATATATATATATATATATATATATATATATATATATATATATATATATATATATATATATATACACTTCATCAAATATTTTATATAACTTCGTCAAATTGCCGAAAGGCAATACTTCGAAGCATATGTTTCAACCACGTCACGTTAAATGGAAGTTAGAGTACTTTTGTACCTGTTCGTCGTTGCTGTAGAAGCAGTTTCCTTCAATAATTCAGCATTTTTCTATAATATTTTTTTATTTCTGTCGGACCAGCATCGTTGTGGCCAGAATTAAAGTTACATTCGTATATTTCCAATTTTTGTATCAATTGCAGTCTGTGTGTGCGATTTTTCTTTTATCTTTGGGTACCCAGATAAAAGTTTCTTCAGCAGAGGTTGACGAAGTTATATATATATATATATATATATATATATAATCAATACAGACAGTTTGGGTTGGAACTTTGCCATTCGGTGTCATCCCAGCAAGACGGAATTGGTAAAATATCCCAACAAGACGACCCCAACAAGACGATCTCAACACAACGACCCCAACAAGACGAATCCCAACAAGACGAATCCCAAGACGATTTTTTTCTTATCAAATATGGGGGAAATTTATTTTTAAAAAAAACGTGTTCATTACAATGTATGATATTTGAAGTATTTTAGGATCTTATTTTATGCATGAGTTTGGGAGTTTTGTTGATAAAAAAGATACAAAAAATCTGTGCAAGTAGTGTCTTGAAACAAAGCGTGGCGCCTCTGTTAACTGGTTGCGTACTAAGTTTTTTTCAGTTGTCAAAATTTTGTTCACATATTATTGCCTTGTTACAATTAATGTGAGAGTGTCTATAGGCACTCTCCCATTAATTGTAACAGGGCAAACCCACCAAACTTAATATCACATAAAAAATTAAACGAAGTACATCTATAGAATATAAAGCCTTTTAGCCCTGGTATACCTACACTTCAGGACAAAGCCCCAACATGGGCTTCCAGCACTCAACCAGTTAATTGATATCTCGTTGTCCAAAAGTAAACCGTGTTAGCACTTTATGATGGAAAACCTCAAAATAAATGAGTTACATGGTCATTTTAATTAAATTCGTCTTGTTGGGATTCGTCTTATTGGGATGACCATTTTGGACATTCGTCTTGTTGGGATTCGTCTTGTTTGGGAATAAACCTGCCACTCAGCCTTTGGAGATAGCTTGCCACACTTATTTGCTACACCAAGGGATTTTTGAAGACCCAGCAGGAAAATCTTATGTTCTCTGGCCACCGGTTGAACTACCTGGCAGTTCGTGAACTGCAGATTTCGTCGCCTGAGTGCTAGAATGTTCTATGTCCCCTATGGGACATAGAACATTCTAGCACTCAGCCGACGATTTTCTTGTAGGGTTTTCAAGTTACAAGGTTGGGGGTTAATAGTAGGGCTTCATATCCATCCATTGTGTGAACGAGTACCAAATCACTCTGCTTAGACTGTACACAAAGTCTCTTCAATGAATTTCAGATTTAGATTTTTATTTTGCGGTATAAATATAACAGAGTTGATTACAGAGTTATTGTTACATTACATAATTCAGATGTATACTTTATAATAAAAGACTGGAAGCATAGTTTCCAAATATTTCTGTTTTATTCTTTTCTCACTACGAAATGTTTTCTATTGAGAAGAAAGAAAATAGAAACATTTGGAAACTATATATATGCTCTCCACACTTCGAAGCATATGTTTCAACCACGTCACGTTAAATGGAAGTTAGAGTACTTTTGTACCTGTTCGTCGTTGCTGTAGAAGCAGTTTCCTTCAATAATTCAGCATTTTTCTATAATATTTTTTTATTTCTGTCGGACCAGCATCGTTGTGGCCAGAATTAAAGTTACATTCGTATATTTCCAATTTTTGTATCAATTGCAGTCTGTGTGTGCGATTTTTCTTTTATCTTTGGGTACCCAGATAAAAGTTTCTTCAGCAGAGGTTGACGGAAAACTGGATAGACGTTTCTATGTGTTGTTTGGCGCTTAATAGAGATGAATATGCCCTCCAACGTTTATCTGGATATGGGGCATCATCTAAGTTGGGGGTTCTGTTATAATATTTTATGGGGTTTACACAAGTCATAATATCGCGATGAAGGGGTATATGAAGTATATACACCCCTCCCCCCCCCCCCCCCCGTGAAGTCCAAAATGCCAAAATACCGCAAAAAATAAAATTGTTGAGGGGTACTATGTAGACAAGTTTTAAGGAGTTGTCGGAAGCTTTAAGACATAATGTTGGGTATATAAGGTATATACACATCCCCTACTACTGTGTAGAATTACACTTTTTAACCCTTTCCCCAACGAATCGCCCGCATCCGCCCGTGTAAAATGCAAATTCAGCAGCTGAAAAAATATTGGGATTTTTTTGAGAAATTTCAACAAAACCATATCATGTGACCCCTCTTTGGAACGTCGTCGAGCTCGTTCCATAGAGGGGGTCACATGATATGGTTTTGTTGAAATTTGTTGAAAAAAATTAAAAAATAATATTTAAAATAATAAATTTTGAAATCATCTGCGTTGGATAAAGGGTTAAGCAAAGTATAATAACCACTCTATCAGATTTGAAACGACCAGATAACGCAAAAAGATTAGGGGCACTATAGATATGTACCACAATATTTTTGTGCGCCACAACTAGGTATTAAAAATAAAATTGCCCCATATCCGGATCAATTCAGTTTTATATATTTTGTCTTTTGAGAACTGTTGCAGTTTGACTTGATATAGTTGAAAGACACCGCTTTGGTTAACATGTAATTGCCATATCCGGTAAGCTCTAAAACAAAAATGTCATTTAAATCCTATTATTTTTCCGTATTTTCCTCAAAACATAGCTTATGACTCTCTCGGGGGACGAGCAACATCGATCTCATTCTGATGAGCAACCATAAGCTACAGTTCTGTGCTTACATTTCAAAATATGAAAATTTCAGTTATTCAAGATTTTGGTTTTGAAACTGTCGTCCACTCAGATATGTTAGGTAAAGCTTTAACTCTTAGCCCGCTGAGTGTTATGTCCCCGACATCCGAAGGAGGATTCGGGGGTATCTAGTAAAACCGGCCATCCGTCCGTCCGGTCCGAACTTTTTAAAATGATCAATTTTTCCGCAAAAAATAAGCCCACAACTCCCGTTTTTAAGAACGTCCGAACAAACGTTTTGCATTGTAATTTTAAAGCCCTTAGTCGTATTTGAATCTCCTTTAGTATGCTGATAGACCCACGTGGACGAACGGGTATGCATAAAGAACGGGTTCCGTCCAATAATTTTTCACAGAGTTATGGCCCTTATTCGACTTAGACAATTTTTCTCAACCTCTGTATTGTATTGACTGCATGTTGGATTTGAAAACCACTTATTTCTTCAAATCAAGATTTTGGAGGTCACTTATGGATGACAAGACAATGCATCCCTCCGATTTAAGTCCGGCTAGCCAATTCAATATGACCGCCATGGCGTTATGACAGCGTCGGGTGCATTTGCTACGCTTCGCGTTGCTCTTGTTTTCAAGATAAATTTTATCAAATCAGATTTGTTGTAAAATTCATCTAAATTTGACTTAAGAGGTCATTCGTGAAAAAAATCCTTTCAATTATCAGGGGGAAAATTGGATTAAACGTGCCCAAATTATTTCAATGGTAGGAGAAATCCTGACTGGCAGGAAAAGCTGCCAGCGGCATGCAAGGAGTAAATAACTTGTTTTATCTAACAATCATATTGATTTTGGCCTGAAAACCACGAAAAACGGTATGTATCACATAATGTGTTCCGATTCCGTATCATATAGACTGCTCATTTTGATTCTGTATCATATAGATGACTTGTTTCTGGTAACGCGACGGGCTATCATTTTGGTGTCCAAAAATGGGATCACAACTCGTCGGCAAAGCCGGCTCGTTGAGATCCCATTCTGGACACCCCCTCGAATCTGATACAAATCACAGGACATGCACATTATCATGATAATCTGTATACACCGTGTGGTGAAACAGTTACATGACTTTGAAATCATAAACACGTCAGATATTAGACTGACACCCTATGCCGGATAAATAAGATGATCAATTAAATATGACCTGTCAATCAAAACCAAACATTGTATATTTGGTCAACAGAGATCGATCATTGTGTTGATGTCGTTGCTGCACTTGGGCTGAAAAGTCGGGCGAGGATGATTTATTGCAAATAAATGTAGGCGAATTTTCAAAACGACTGATTTTCACCGGTTTTTTTAGAAAGAGAACAAAAGCGTCAGTTAATTTCCACTCAATGGTGAAAACGGTGCGGTCTGATGGTACTTGGGCTGCATGTTTTCAAGAAATTTCAATGTTTTTGTCTTAAGGTGCTATATACGCAAGGAAAATTAATTTACTTTGTAATTCCCACCACTGATATTCCGTTAATTCAAATTAAATATACACAAATTACACTTCAAAATGAGAGTAGTGTTGTATAGAACACGAAAAATACATATATAAATTCAACTCACAGACTTGGTAGCAGGCTCCAATGCTTCCTGGCAGTCTGCTCCCGTATTTGTACAAGAGTCGATAATAAAATAATATTTCACGAGAACAACTCGTGGCCAAATATGCTGTAGATATCCAAGAATAAAGCTAGGAAATCACAAATATCAGATTGATTGTTCTCGCATTTATTTTCCGACGGGCGAGATTCCATGTTTTGATGTGTATGGGCAGAAAAGCGGAAAGATAATGTCAATCGGATCGCGTCTCAGACTCGGTCCGGTCGAAATTCTCTTTGTTTTCACAGCACCTTTTGCACACCCATCACCTCTCCTTCTTACGCAGCACTACACCACTCACTCCATCCCAAACGCATTTACACTCGCATGAACTGAAATCGAGTCACTGAGTCCAAGTAACATTTTATTCGTGGGGGATTCTGCTGCATTCCAGAGTCTGTCTGCGAGCACTTTCCACTACACTTCAAAAAATATAGGTTCTCTTTAGAACCAAAACTGGTTCTAATTTTGTCCCTGAGATGGAACCAGCTCTGTTTAAACAGTATTTATTTCAAATCAAATAAATTTACCAAGATTAGCATTCAATTTTAACAGAATATTACATGAACTAAAGTAGATTCAGCAGTAAACTTGGAGCTTATTCAACGCAGTCGCCAAACATTTTGAAACAAAGGAGATATGAACAGTTGGCATATCGAACCAGTTTTGGTTCTGTATAGAACAAAAACTGGTTCGATATGCCAACTGTTCATATCTCCTTTGCTTAATAATGATTTGAGACAACCTCGTATAAGCTCTAAACTCACGGCTGAAACCCCCTCAATTTATGTTTAATTCTATTAATATTTAATGTTAATCTTTATAAATTTATTTGATTTGAAATAAATACTGTTTAAACAGAACTGGTTCCATCTCAGGAACAAGATTAGAACCAGTTTTGGTTCTAAAGAGAACCTATATTTTTTGCAGTGTATATTGCAACAAAACGCATATTTTTCAAGCGTACGTAATATAAACTGGCGATCAAAAGCTGGGTACAGGTGTCGTGTTATACTGAAATAACCTTCTATCCGCTGGCAAAAACTAACCGACATTTTCATTGATGATCCATCAATTGTTGAATATACTCGAGGCGAAGTAACGAAAAACAAATATTAACTTTTTTCAGTTTTGTTATCAATCTCTCCAACAAATTATTTTGACATTGGGTGCGCTATATAAATTCAACATCCTGCAAGTTCGAGAACAACTGAAATTTTCAATTTTATGTTGGTGACTGAACATTCTGTTCCATCCACGTTTTGTTGTCAAAACAGTGAATTCAGAGTTTGAAGCGGCAAAGGCATATTTCTTTCGCCGTCATTAGAACAGGTAACAAAAAAACTGAACTATCAACATGGTATTGTAGTTCACAACCTGAAATGTTAATAGGGTTGCACTAAATTTAACCTTTATAGCATAGTTAACCCTTTACCTAACGTAACGGCCAAAACCGGTCAGCGCTATTCTCAAAAATCGCCAATTAATTTTCACTATTTTTTTCATTTTTTGTCTCAAAAACATAGGTTATGGCCCTCTTTGGAACGAGCTCGTCGAGCTCGTTCCAACGAGGGGTCATAACCTATGTTTTTGAGACAAAAAATGAAAAAAAATAGTTATTCAAGAATTATTTTTGCAAGTGTCGTCTGCTTTTCATGTTAGGTAAAGGGTTAAGAGACGACACTACCATTTTTTGTTACAAAATTCATTATTCGCTTCTGAAACAAAGCTTACGTGAACGCCCACGACAGGGAGCGCTGTAGTTCAGTGGTAGGACCTTAAACCGCCATTTTTTTATATGATTTAAAAAAAAAATTCCTCTTCTGAAACAAAGCTTATACATCGTGGTGGTTCAGTAGTTCCAGCATTGGACTTTAAACCGAGGGTGAGATTGCGTCCATCCCACCACACACCTCTCAACGATGATTTTTTCTACCACCGGGCCTAACATGACGTCATCGGAATAAAAAAAAACTGCTTGTGTGATGAAAATATACTGTTCTTCCTGTTGGTCGTGGAGAAACACGAATTATATATTTGGAGAAAGCGTAGAAAAAATCCGTACTTTGCAAAGATACCAAAGTTATACATTACGAAAACTAGTCATTCCTGACTTATATCGTCATATCTACAATATACCAGTGAAGTGGGACTGAAAGTTGTCGATGACGACAAGGAGAAAGCGGAGCTCCTCAATAACATATTCTTAAAGAACAGCAAATTGGACGGTCATAGTAAAAAATTACCCCCTTTCGCGACTAGATGTGATAATATATTAACGGATATTGAATTCACGGAAATGTAAAAAAAGCCAGTCGGCATGACGACATAAGCTATAGACTCTTGAGAGAAACCCGAAATACAATCTGTTTGCCCCTGTTTTTACTGTTTAGAAAATCCATGTCATGTGGCACTTACCCAAATGACTGGAAATCAGCAGATGTAACTCCAATATTTAAGAAAGGTAATCGACTCGATGCCAACAATTACAGACCAATATCCATCCTATCACGTGTGCTGAGTTATGGAAAGAGTAGTTTTCAAATACGTATTCACTCATTTTGTTGAGAATGGCTTATTTTATAAGTTTCAATCTGGTTTCTTTTCTCAAAATAGTACAGTTTTCCAACTAATCGAAGTGTATCACAATCTTTGTAGCTCCGTTGCTTCAAGGCAGTTTACCTGTGGTGTGTTTTGTGATATTTCTAAGGCGTTTGATCGAGTGTGGCTCTGGGGCCTGATATTCAAACTTGAATATTATGGAATATCTGGCACCTTGCTTAGTTGGTTCACTGATTATTTATCCAACAGAAAACGTGTTTTAGTGAACCAATGCTTCTCCGGCTACGAAACAATCTGAGCAGACGTCACACAGGGTTCAGTGCTTGGTCCCTTCATATTTTTGGTGTATATCAACGATATAGCAGACAATCTGGACTCTCTCGCACGACCTTTGCTGATGACACGTGCCTCAGCAAAAGCGCATCTTCTGCAGCTGAGGTAACTAACGCCCTGAACAGAGGTCTAAATCAGATAAACCTATGGGCTGATAACTGACTTGTTAGGTTTAATCCTGATAAAACAAACCTGGTTAAATTTGCCCTTCAGAGAGATGTTTCCTGTCCATATATCGTGCTTTCGATCAGAGTTCGGACATGTGCTGAAACACACAAACATTTGGGACGAACCTTACAGGGTAACCTGTCCTGGAATCACCATGTCGACATTATCTGCAAAAAAGCGAGTGCTAAACTGTCACAGCTCAGAAAACTAAAATATGCCCTTAACAGAAAAACACTAGAGCGCATGTATCTATCTTTCAGCTTGCCTATTCTGGAATATGCAAGTCCAGTGTGGGGATGCGCAAGCGCATATCTGCTGAAACGTCTTGATGACATTCATTTGGATGCAGCTCGAATTGTTAGTGGGCTGACCAGGTCCGTTTCACGTCAAAATGTATTGTTTGAACTTGGTTGGCAGAGTCTCGAGAGCAGACGATATGCCCAAAAGATGTGCCTATTTTATCGAATTGTAATTGGCTCTGCTCCCGATTATCTTGTTGAACTGTTACCTCCGCGCTTTAATGAAATTTCCCCATACAACCTCAGGGAGGCTTCAAATTTTGTACCCACTAGGACACGAACTGAACTTTTAAAGCGATCATTCATCCCGTCTCGAGTTGATGTCTGGAACAGTCTACCCTAGTCAATAAAGAATTCTACTTCAGTGCTCGAATTCAAAAAGAAGTTAGGACCTCCAATTTATAAGAAAAAAAACTTAACATTCTTCACTGCATGATTCTAAATGAATGTAGCGATCTCATTGCTCACAAGTTCAAGAATCATATATCGGAAACATCTTCGTGCTTATGCTGGGAAACCGTTGAAGACGGTCATCACTTTTTGATGACATGTCCTAAGTATAATGCGATTAGAAATGAATTATTTGAGAGCATTCGACCGTGACACATTACAGACACATCTCAATTGTGGTATGGCGTTGCCAGCCTGAGTAATGATGAAAACACAGGTTTGTTCAAAAATGTCCAAAGATTTATCCGCGATTCAAAGCGTTTTTAAATTAAAAATAAAATGATTAATTTTCGATACTTCTCTATGTGGTTAAGGAGCACTAAGCTTAGTCCAGCTCACGAAGCTCGTCAGGCCTGTTTCTCCACTCATGAACGTTATCCAAACTTTGTCAGGGATAACTTGTGTTTCTACCAATTGCGCTCCGACATGACTAAAAAGGTGTCCAACCAACTTCGATTTGTGCTGTTGCACTTTGCTCTCTGTCCGCTGACCTGACTGCATGAGTCGCAGTCAGAATAGAAGAAGATCTGGATGTATGTGAGTGTGTAAGTGTGTGGACCTGCGTGTGTGTGAGAGTGATTGTTGTGTTGGTGCACCTGTGAGTGTGTGTATGCGCCCCAGAGCCAGCCCAACCCTTACAAAATTGACCTTTCTTTGTGGAAACTTTTATAAACCAATTATTTAATCAATGTATCTAAATTAACTAGAGCCCTTTCCCCTTCGATTTTGCCTTATCTTTCTACTACACATTTGTTTGTTAATGCCTTTGTTCTTTTCCTTTTCCCTTTTTAACCCTTTACCCAACGAATCGCCCGCATCCGCCCGCGTAATATGCAAAATCAGCAGCTGACAAAATATTATTTTTCGAAAAATTTCAACAAAACCATATCATGTGACCCCTCTTTGGAACGAGCTCGTCGAGCTCGTTCCAAAGAGGGGTCACATGATATGGTTTTGTTGAAATTTTTTGAAAAAATTTAAAAAATGATATTTAAAATAATAAATTTTGAAATCGTCTGCGTTGGGTGAAGGGTTAATCTGCAAAAAATATGAGTATTTTTGTACATTGTCAGCTGTTAGCATAACATACTGGATTGGGATTGTTAATGTAATGGAAAGGAGGCTTAGCTAAGTGTTGAGCACTTGTCCTCCAATCCCTTTGGTTTCTTGTTTGCAAATAAAATATGTTTAATCTTATCTCGTCATAAAAAAATGATTTTCGATAAAGTTATCTCCCCTGAAATTAATGGGCGGGCGAGGAACGTATTGAAAGTGTCACCAAACCCTAATAAGCGTATGAAGTCCTGCGAATCAAGGAATGGCATTTCCTTATCGAGTTGAACCAGGGTCGTTTCAGAACGACTTGACACTTTGTGCCACCGGGAGCCCTCCAGTTGAGAGGGATTTTTTTTTAGAGTTTTCCGTCTTTCTAATATCAGATGCTGGTATGAGAGCTCTCCAAAAGTCACTTGTATTTTTCAACAATTTTCAATTAAAGTTTCCAGATATCAAATTTGAAAATCTGTTACCGTAACTTTCAAAGTTTTCAATGATTCGTGCAAGACCTTCTCTTATTCTTGTACTTTTAACTCTGTACCCAACGTCCACGTTATTAAATTTATTTGAATTATTTTTTTCAAATGCTTCAAAAAATTTAACAAAACCATATCGCGTGACCCCTCATTGGAACGAGATTGTTGAAATTTGTTTAAAAATAATTATTTTTCAGCTACTTATTTGTTACACGGGCGGATGCTAACAATCTGTTAATCCTTTACCTAACGCAGACGATATTAAAATTTATTATTTTAAATATCATATTTTTTTTTTAATTTTTCAAACAAATTCAACAAAACCATATCATGTTACCCCTCATTGGAACGAGCTCGTCGAGCTCGTTCCAACAAGGGGTCATATGATACGGTTTTGTTGAATTTTTTTTAAAAATAGTTTTTTTCAGCTGCTGAATTTGCACATTACGCGGGCGGATGTGGTCGATTCGTTGGGTAAAGGGTTAAGGGAGCACGGTGGCTCAGTGGTTATGGCATTGGACTTCAAACCGAGAGGTCCATGGTTCGATCCCCGTCAGGGGTAACTGCGTTGTGTCTTTGGGCATGGCAATCCCGGTTGGCCACGTGGGGTTACAGTGGCGCTGTGTAGTAAGGCCTAATGCACGTCGACGATGCACCTGTCTTCAACCATTGCTAATCTTGCCTGCCTGGAATTAGTACGTTGGGGGAGTGTGACAGTTGCTCGCCGTTGCCCGGTGGTTCTATCCGGGTACTCCGGCTTCCTCCATCCGTAAAAGTGTCCTACACTAGGTGACTCTGGCTGACGAAAGTGTCATAAACCTCAACAAATCAATAAATTATAATTAATAAATAAATAACAGTTTGTTTGGTAAAGAGTTAACCAGGAACTGTAAATATTTTTTGGGTGGAAAACTCCTGTTTTAATGTTTTAGTAGTAATCCCTTCCCACTTTATTCCATATAACATTTACCTTGAATGTATTCTGTCTCAGTTCTAATACATCTTTATTCGTCTCTTGAAAATCAGTTTTACAAGTTTTATGAAGCTTTCGAAAATTCACTTCCGTTACTTAGAGCGATACTGTCCCAAAAGATATGCAGGATACACATGTAACTTTGACTTTAAGGAAGGATGAAACGTGGTGTTGTTTCTGCAACCGTTACTGTTGCCACGATCGATCAGATGATATATCAGTACGTAATTCATCATTTTGCTTCTCATAAAGTGACAGATAAAGGCTTCAAGCTATTGCTATAAAATCTGAAATTATTGAGTTTAAATTACTAATTTTAGTCTACATTGCCCACCAGCTTGCTGAAGCAGATAATCATAATTAAGGTACCTGGAACAACTTTGAAGAAAAGATTAATTAAACCTTGTTTACTTGACAACTCTGTTTGACAGGTTTTATTGTTATATTTTCATTCATTGATTGATCATAAGAAACTTGTTTATCGGTTACAAATCTAACTACATGTTAAGAGTGTGTTAAGACGTAGTAATTAAATTTTACTTTAAATTACAGACGGGCTATTTAATTACTTGTTTACTTTAAAAAAAATATCTTCACAACATCAAACGTTCTAAAACAACATGTTCCTATATTTCTAACAACCTCAAACGTTAAAAAACTCATTACATTTATTTCAAAACAGTACATGGAAGAATGGAAACGAACACTGGCGCATTAGCGCCAAGAAATCACAAGAAATTTTATATTTTATCTTCTTGCTGAAGCAAGTAAGTTATCTTGCTGCTGTAAGTTAGTTATCTTGCTACGACAAGTTAGTTTTCTCGCCGCAGTGATGTCATCCCAGATACATCCTGCTCAAATAGGCGCTTCTGAGATAGACGGATCCAGAGAGACGCTTCCCAGATAGATGGTCCTAGATACACTCATCCCAGATAGATGAAGCACATATGACCACATCCCAGAATGACGCCTTCCAATTGGCCGCTTTTCTGGTTCCAGATGAGCGCTTCCCAGAAAGACGGGTCCCAGAAAGACCCTTGCCAGATAGATGGTCCAAGATATACAGTTCCCAAAGAGAGGGAACACAGATAGTTACATCCCGGATAGACGAGTCCCAGTTGGCCGCTTCTCTGTTCGATTGGTTCCAGATGGGCGCTTCCCAGAAAGACGGCTCCCAGATAGACACTGTCAGATAGACTGGAGTCCCAGGTGGATAAATGATTACGGATGGATCTGCGATAAATATAAACACGGGAAGACGCATCTACCGAAACCACACAAATAAAATGAACATGAAATGGAAGCTAATGCTTACCCAGCTGACAATTTTCTTAAGGAATAGCTTTAACCCTTTACCCAACGTAACGGCAAAAACCGGCCAGCGCTATTCTCAAAAATCGTCAATTAATTTTCAAAATATTTTCATTTTTTGTCTCAAAAACATAGGTTATGACCCCTCGTTGGAACGAGCTCGACGAGCTCGTTCCAACGAGGGGTCATAACCTATGTTTTTGAGACAAAAAATGAAAACAATTAGTTATTCAAGAATTTTTTTTGCAAGTGTCGTCTGCTTTTTATGTTAACCCTTTACCTAACACAAAAAAGACGGCAATAACTATTTTTTTAAAAATTGTTTGCGTCAAAAACATGGCTTATGACCACTTACTGAACTTGCTCAGCGTCATAAGCTATGTATTTCATACAAAAAAAATTTAAAAATGAAAATTGAATGGTGATTTTTGTGAATAGCGCTGGCCGGGTTTTGCAGTTAGGTTGGGTAAAGGGTTAATAATGTGTTGGTACTAAGAACGATCTGGGAGACGGTGAGTGTAACAAAAGTAACAGGGAGATTGAAGGTTATGTGATTATTGGGTGATACAAAGGAGAGATTTTTTGATTAGTGAAGTTGGGAAGAAGACGTACAAGATCAGTTCGTTTCTCTGCTTTGAAGGGTAGCGTTTGGGTGGATAAGGAATACCAAGTATTCCCATCACATAATTCTAACAAATCAGCGGTTGACCAAAGTGATATTATTATGGGTGGCGTTTATCTGGGAAGCGTCTATATGACCCGTCTATTCGGGAAGCGTCATTCTGAGATCCGTCTACGTGGGAAGCGTCTCTCTGGGACTGTCTATATCTGGGAAGCATCCATTTAAACAACGTCTATCTGGGATGTAATCCCTAAAGCAATATAGCATCTTGCTATAGCAGGACACTGATCTTTCTGCGTCAGGATAACTAACATACTGCAGCAAGATAATAACTTGCTGCAGCAGGATACTAACTTTCTGCGGCAGGAGAACTAACTTACTGCAGCAACATAATAATTTGCTGCAGCAGGATACTAACTTTTTGCAGCAGGAGAACTAACTTACTGCAGCAACATAATAATTTGCTGCAGCAGGAGAACTAACTAACTGCAGCAAGATTATAAGATAAATAGAGGATATTTAGTGTTTTTGAGGAAAATTATCTCATGAATGACAATGACCGAGACAAATATTTATTTTTCGTGAGCGTAACAAGTGAGATAATTTTCGGTATCCACTCAAAAATACTAGATTTTCTTTTTATTATACGCTTTTTATAAGAATCTGATAATTTCACTAGTTCCAATCTTGCATTGATGCATGAAAGTAAACAGCGCATTGAATCATTGAAACAAGGAAGTGATTTGATTGATACTTGTATCAGACAGAGTTTTGCAATCTAATTCAGTTGGCGGGTTTTTAGTCCAAGCATGGCCTGCAAGTCCGCAATATAAGTTTTGGGTTTGGTACGTCCTTTGAAAGGACGTACCAAACCAAAAACTTATATTACGGACTTTCAAGCCATGTTTGGTCTAGCGGGTTTCATGCATCAATTCAAGGTGAATACGTGTTGAATTATTGCTGGAAATGATCGGTATCCACTCAAAAATACTAGATTTACTTTTCGTTATACGTTTTTAGAACAAATTGATCATTTCCAGTGATAATTTGACTCGTATTCACACTGAAGTGATGCTTTGAAAGCCGCCATTTTGATTGATATCGTGATAGTGAAAATTTCTATATCTTCATAGTGATAGTGAGGGATACGATTTCTATCTTTCCGCAATTTCTTCGATAATCTATCGTATAGTGTGTAACCAAAAAATTAAATTTCCTGATACTAACACCCAACCGCAGAAACTTCTAGCGCCAAGAAATGGTATAGCCTGCAAGATTAAACAAGATAGCGAACTTAGTGCAGCAGGATACTGACTTGCAAAGCAAAATAACGAACTTGCCGCAGCAAGATAACAACAAACAAGTATTCGTGCACTGATATTTATTTCAATTTTCCAGCAATTCGTATTTTTTTTCCACTTAGCTGCACGAGGTTCCTCACATATGCCAGTATGTAACTAGAGAGTAATTGATGCGAGTGTCCATCCTTCCCTAATATTTTGCACCCTCTTTAAAAATTAATGTATTCACAACTGTAGATTGCCTCTATATCCGAGATATCTATTGAATATCATTTAGACATGCATCGATTATACGGGCTTTAGATTTATATGGCTGAACCTTCAGAGGACAAGAACATCTGCATATCCATGGGGTGGGGACGAGTGAATGTGGTACCCCTTTTATACTAGGTACAAAATATCCTACAAGAGGGGGCGGAAGTACATATCCTCATCAAATATGTTATGAGGAAATAATTATAGTATAATGAAGTTTGTGGGAAGGAAATCACATCTCATGAAATCTGTTGTGAGGAAATTATTATGATATAACAAAGTTTTTTCTTAACTTTTTTTTCTTTTGTATCTTTCACGAGAAAAATTCGTGTCATAATTTCATCATTGGCAGAAAGAAAACGAAATTCAAGGCTTTGTCAACGCCCATCCGAACACATTTATACCTTAAAGGCAACAGTTAAATATTTTGACGACATTCAAAAAGTAGAAAGACAAGGAAACAAACAGAAAAATGCATGTAAAGGAAGATTAATGTATCAAATGTTTAGTTTATTGTAAGAAGATAAAACACCTGTAATCGTATTTAATTTATTATAAATGAAAATGAATCCTCTTTTTTTTCTTCTCCAAAGATGGATTATTTTGTGTTCACCACTGTACCCCCTCCCCCACACACATAGACACACCTACACTCCCATGTCATTGCTATATTAACTTTTAATCCTTTACTTAACTTAAGGCTCTTTGCGTTCAGCGCTATTCACAAAAATGGCTTTTAAATTTTATTATTATTTTTAAAGTTTTTGCCTTGTGAACATAGCTTATGACTCATTATTGGAATGAACTCATTGAGATCTTTCCAATCAGTAGTCATAAGCTTCTTTTTTTTTTAGCTAAAACGAAATAGGTTGGACATCAGTTTATTTACTTACACTCAGCAAAATGGGGTGGCGGAGGTTTTGGGGGTTATATTATTTTTTTTTTTTTTTTTTATTTTCGTTGTGCTCCGGATTGCTTCATTATTCATCCTCAACCAAACAATCCTCACCTTTTTCATAACGAATCTGTAATCCCCCCCCCCTCCCCGCCCCCGCGCTAATCACAAAACTCGTTTTTTCAAATTTGATTATTTTGCCATTTGTTCTGGGTGGGTTTTTTTTTTCGTTTTTACTTCCAAGCCGTACCATTTGACTCCCCTTTGGAATGGAACGGTTGTGGGCCTTACAAACAGGGTTATACGCAATGATAGCAAGAATAAATATAAGATTTTGAAGTTATTTGGATAAAATTCTGGAGAGTGTCACCTGCATTTATACCAAGTAAAGGGTTGTGTTTTTTCGTTCAGTGAAAGTTGGTCTCCGTATCCAGTTTAACCGTATACCCAACCCGAAGAGAAGGCGGCACTCCAAAATGATTTTTTTCCACTAAACTTAGCTCATAACCTTCATTGAAACGAGCTCAACCCAATGAAGGTTCATCAGCTATATTTTGAGACAAAAATGGAAAAAAAATTGAATTAACGATTTTTGGTCTCACAGAACTAAATATTTTCCCATAGGCGACCATTATAACACTTATGTGGAAAAAAATATGATCGCATCACTTTAAATTAAATATTTAAATACCTACATAAAGTACACACCTTCACACAATTTTCTCTGGCCACAAAACGTGGGGTCATGCAACAAATAAGAGAGAAAATGTACCAGGAAGTGAAGTACCGTCCTTGAACTCAGTTTTTTTCTGGGAATTCCCAACAAAAATACACAAATAGTTAACTGAATTTTAAAGACCCAGAAAATACTTAGAAAATCTCTTTTTTCTTGTGAAATATTCAGTATTGTTGTAAAAACCTAATAAAATGCTTTATCAGTTTTCTCAAGCAATAAGTTTTTTTCTAGGAGTATTATTTTAGACTATGATGCAATATCCGAGTGCAACATTTCAAGGCAGATCACTCTAAACTAAATATTTGCAACATTTCAAGGCAGATCACTCTAAACTAAATATTTGCAACATTTCAAGGCAGATCACTCTAAACTAAATATTTGCAACATTTCAAGGCAGATCACTCTAAACTAAATATTTGCAACATTTCAAGGCAGATCACTCTAAACTAAATATTTGCAACATTTCAAGGCAGATCACTCTAAACTAAATATTTGCAACATTTCAAGGCAGATCACTCTAAACTAAATATTTGCAACATTTCAAGGCAGATCACTCTAAACTAAATATTTGCAACATTTCAAGGCAGATCACTCTAAACTAAATATTTGCAACATTTCAAGGCAGATCACTCTAAACTAAATATTTGCAACATTTCAAGGCAGATCACTCTAAACTAAATATTTAGTTCCGTGAGACCTATAGTGGATATCGCTGGGTGGTTTTGGTCGTTACTTTCAGTAAAGGGGCTGAGTCAGTCATACCGCGTCTTCATTGGTATTACTTTGTCTGTTGGATTCCACAAGGCGTCATCTGCAATGCCAAGCATTGTGGAAGGCGTCTTGTTGCACTCAAGGGAAAGTGTGTTAGTTACTAATGACGCTGCAGGGTACCTTCTGTTTGACAGCTTATCAACACGCCATCAATTACCTTGTGTTTGTAAGCTTTTTGTTATCCGGAAGTTGTACTGACAGTTTGATCACTATTATAATATTGCACATTTCTATGTAGACTTGCGTAACATGTTTTACGTGTTAGTTATGAGTGAATTTTCTTGGAATGCATATCATTTCAGTTGGAGCGCTTTGGCCGTTTTGAGTCATCAGGGTCATTGCGTTTATAAATACTCTTTTAAATATAAACACCCAGTGAACTGAAGCGCTACAATCTCCCAAACCACCAATCAAATGCTTAACCCTTTTACTGCCACGCCTACTTTAGACATATATGGAGGACCTCTATATACGACTGTATGCGAGGAAGTTTAATACAAATTTATGACATACTTGAAACTCTGTCATCTGATTAATTGTTGGAAAGGGCTCTCTGAGCCGTTTCCAACAATTAATTAGATGGTAGGTTTGATCTGCGCATGCCAGAACGAACAGATAATCATCATAAAATATGTGACAATAGTCTCTTTCGGCAGCGTGTTAAACAAATCTGCCACTGTTATGGCGGAAACCAGTCTAGCCCATAGACTGTCCATCGTCTATTTTTAGATTCCATGGGATGGAATATTTAAGATGGTCGGTAAAGCCAATTTAAACGGTTGGCTTTCACGACCAACTGAAATATTCCATTCATTTTCTTCGAATCAGTGCAAGAAATGTTTCTCACTCGAGACTTTATTCGACCGAATCTTTCATGGCTTTACCATTAGCGACCAGTAGCCCACCCGCGTGACGGAAAACTTCCAGTTGCATTGTATATCAAAGGAGATAATCAAAGCTTGAATTTCTAGTTGAACGGAATTACACACTCCTCATTGATATAATAGACGAATACTTACTACAGATGTAGTTTTATGATTATGCCGCGTGGTTCCCTCACTGTGTTTATATCATGATGTTTGCAAGGTGAATTAAATTCTTATTGAATGAAAAATCTATCACTGTTGTGCAAAATGATATCTGTATATCTCTGTAAGTAAACTGACACCACCTTACATCAACTATAGTCTGTGCTCGAACTTCATGAAACAGCATCGAATTCCCAACAGAATATGTCTGGTGGACAGAGAGCTTGTATTTCTGGGTGTGGTTTAACCCTTTGCGTAATATGAAAAGCAGACACTTGCAAAAAAAATTCTTGAGTAATTAATTTTTTTCATTTTTTGCTGAAAACATAGGTTATAACCCCTCATTGGAACGTGCTCGACGACCTCTTTCCAACGAGGGGCCATAACCTATGTTTTTGAGACAAAAAATGAAAAAATAAGAAAATTAATTGGCGATTTTTGAGAATAGCGCTGGTCGGTTTTTGCCGTTACGTTTGGGTAAAGGGTTAATAACCAAACAGGCGCAAAAGAAAGTTCAATAAAGGTGCAATATTAGTGAGAGAAATTTGTTTACTTTCAATTTTCCATCTCTGACATTCCTTAAATTCAATTAAATATACACAACTTATACATCAAAAATCAAAATGAAGGTGGTGATGCATAGAACAAGAAAAACACATGTCGTCAACTCGCAGAGTTGACAGCAGGCACCAGTGGTTCCTGATAGTCTGCTACCGTATTCGTACCAGAACTGATAAAACTCTGAGGTGTCCTCCTGGAGACAAGTAACGTCTGGTGTTCCACAAGGTTCCATTCTGGGCCCACTCTTATTCCTTATATACATTAACGACATTACGGAAAATTTACTGAGCAGCATTCGTCTATTTGCAGATGATACATCTTTATATCTCATAGTAGAGAATCCTGATCAAGCTGCAGTCTTAATCAATCGTTATTTGGCAACAATCGAAGATTGGGCCAAAACATGGCTGGTTGAGTTCAATGCTCAAAAAACAGAAACTATGCTAATATCCCGTAAAATTAATGTTCCTGGACATCCACCCTTATATCTAAGTGGAACAGGAATTACTGGGGTTACCAGTCATAAGCACTTAGGTGTAATATAGAACAAAAATTGTACGTGGAATGACCATATTGACCACGTTTGCTCTAAAGCTTGGTCATGTATCGATATGCTTAGAGCTCACAAGTTTACTCTTGAACGAAAAGCCCTCGAACGAATATATTTTGCTTTCATTAGACCTCTATTAGAATATGCTGACTGTGTCTGGGACAACTGCTCAGCAATGCAAGCAGCTGACTTGGTGAAAATACAGATAGCGGCAGCAAGAATAGTTACTGGTGCCACTGTGAGCTCCAGTAGAAGCCTCCTCTATACTGAAGTTCAATGGGATACACCACAAGAAAGACGCCGTAAGCACAAGCTTACTCAGTTCTTCAAGATGTATCATGAGCTAACACCTCCATATATCTCGATCAAAGTCCCCCCTCCCCCCCCATCAGTGTATCCATCAATCAAAATCACAATCTCCGATCTGCAATTAACCACCGTATTCCCTTCTGCCACACTAACTTATACCAATCCTCATTTATCCCGGATGTTACCAATCAGTGGAACAGATTACCAACCTCGGTAAAAGAAAATTCCTCCCTCATCAATTTTAGAAGGTTCTTAAATAGTGCAAACCAACGACCACCGATATTTTACACTGGTGCTAAATCCCGTGCTGCACAAATCTATCATTGTAGGCTACGCTTGCATTGTAGCGGTATCAATGCCCACCTCTATGACAACCATCTATCGTCATCCCCACTGTGCCAGTGTGGTGACCCAGAGACAACAGAACATTTCCTCCTGTATTGTCCAATACATGACGCTGCACGCGACTCAACTATCAATACAGTGCCTTTCACATTTGACCTCTCTACGCTTCTGTTTGGGTCTGAATGGTTGGACAACTCTAAAAATGCGCTTGTATTCGGAATTGTACAGGATTATATCACACTGAGTGGGCGCTTCCAGTGAGTCATTTCCATTTGTAGTTCTTTGGGGAATGATTTATCACCTTTATTTCACATATTCGTTATTCAAACATTTGTGACTGATGTGATGACTTTCCAGCAAGGAATATATGTCTTTGGTGTCGACGGTTTGGGAGTCGAGTGTGGCCGCGGCCGATGTCGGGGCTGGTGGGCTGCTCTCTTCTCGGCGGTGGGTGCGGGGGAGTGGCATTTGTGATGTGACAGGTGTTGCTCCCCCGCATCCGTTGTTGGGGGTGGGGGGGGGGGGGGCTGTCGGTCCTGCCGGTGGGCGCGGCTATGCACGTTTCTCAAATTGTGGATAGTACATGCATCTGAAGTGTGAATAATGCAGCCTTATTTTGCATTCTGAGCGTTAGTGCCACAGGACGCCAGGCTACGACGGAGCCGTTGTGGGCAATTCGGGCTCCGCGCTTGGGCTGTGTTTCCTCGCGTGCATCGATCTAGGAAGTCTAGGATAAACAAGATGTAGATTTTTTGTGGTTTTTAATATATTAAATTTGATTGATAGTTTGTAAATGTTAGATGCACGCGCGTTAATGGCGGCTCAGGTGTGGGTCCCGGGTGAGTCCGCTTTAATGACACCGCTAGCAGCACATTCTCTGAGGTTGCGTATAATAACTCTCATTTGTCGGGTGTGCGTTGAGCTCAGTTTGGTTGAAACTCTCTATTCCCACCCTCTCTCTCTCTCTCTCTCTCTCTCTCTCTCTCTCTCCCCTCCCACTCTTTCTCTCTTCTCTCTTTTTGTATACCTCCATTTCATGTTTAAACAATATTTTACATAGTGCAAGCAACTACCTGCAATTTTTTTCAGATTTTCTTGGGAGACAGCTTAACATAAGCTTATAGCTTACTGCTGAATCCCACCCATACAGCTTGTATATCAACTATGTTGAAATACCTTTATGCATACACCTGTATTACAAGTCTCCATGAACATTATGCAATTATCATTTACCTGTATGTATAATATTATAATTCATGAATAAATATTGTTTAAACTAGAACTGATAATAAAATAATATTTCAGGAGAACACTCGTGGTTACAATACAGTGTTTTTTTTTTTCATTGACGACAGTACTAATCTTTCCTCCTCTCCCCATCTCATCAAGCTGATTTGGGCAAAAACAACCATCTATCCATTTAGTTTATCATCTCATGAAAAAAAGATACTGAAAAAAAATATAGGTCGCCACGTGAATTTTGCCTTTAAATTTGGAGCTTCCTATACTCCCGTCCAGTTTCGCACTGAGTGAAATAGACATATTTTTACCTACCTCCACCCAATTTTAATCTTCTCTCACACATTTCAGAAGACAATAGTCACCAATATTTTATATCTTTTCCAAAACATGCACTTCAAAACTTTTATTCACACTCACAGGCTCGGTTCATTTTCCACCAATCGGATAATTCCAGGAACTTTTATCCTCCATTAAAGGTGGGTGTCAACCACTAGAGGTGCTGTTTGCACGAAAACACTGTATTGTAACCTAAACTTTCTACAAAGTCGATAAAAATGTATGTAATTATGGGTTTAAATTAAAGAAAGAATACTGTCTAATATATTAAATATCTTTTTTCAAATTTCAATATGCTCTTTGCCTAATTTATCAGCATTACAATTAACCCACCCAAACTGGTTGAGAGAAAAAAGTCATGTGTCACTTTATACATTTTGCCCTTTAAACTGATTCCAAACAACAAGTTTAATGAATTTGTTGTCCTCAAACTGTCAGCATTTTGCATTAGTATACCAACAGAGTAGCTGTATAAACCATCAAAGTAAAAAAGTTATTCTCAAAGTAATGAAAGCCAAAAACATTAACCCTTCCATTATTCTCAAAATAAAAATGAAAAAAATGTACTTTTGTTTGATAAAGGTGTTTGGATAAAGTACAATTTACAGTAGAAGTACACCACTTGGCAGAAGCACACTCTAACATGAGATAAGCATATGCTCTGAATGAAGAAAGAAACAAATGAACAAGCAGTGCTGGCTATTTGACCCCTACCCCTGCAACCAGTTTAGTAGAAAGGCCTACATTCAACCCTTTTGAGTCCACACACTTCAATTCTAGTGTCAGAATCCACAACTGTTTCCCACATATACAGTGCACAGAGTTAACAAGATACTTGAAAACTTAAAAAATCCTACATTTGGGTGATACAGACACTGCCAAAATGAGATGAAAGTGGAGATTTCTCCTGGTTTTGTACTGAGACCAGATTAAGAACTGGTGTGCTTTCTGCACATTGAAAAAATGTGTGAGTACGAACCATATGAAGCATCCAGTGGTACTCATGGGAGCCATATTTCCAAATTAAATTGATCAGGATAGATTAAACTGGGGAGGGGGGGGGGGGGGGGTGAAAAGAGAAATTTTCAAAATAAAACTACAATTCTGTTTGGACTCTCTCAATTCTGTACAATATCACAACTTTTCTTCATTTGACCCACATTCTCAAGTATCAAGCCAGCATAGTACATTTAGCCACATGCCAAATCCACTCTATCTCCACTTGTTTGACATTTTCAAAAAAAAAGAGCTGCTGAACCTGGATAGGATCAGCATAGTAGCTCATTCCAGCCAGGTCCAACAACTTATTTTAACTGAAATCTCCCTAATGCAACAGTCTTTTAAGATACTAGGTATCTCTCTTTATTTGTCTATAACAATGAATGACATATTACCTTCTACATGAACAGGATGCAAGTTTTTAAGGTGGTTGTACCAATACTTGGTAAGAAGAATGACAAATGAAAAACCAAGGACAGAGGAAGCACATAAAATGACATTTATAAGACAGATATCTATATTCTCGTGAAGGCCTCACCTTGTGAATAACAAAACACATATAATGGATCAAACTATTACAGATTAACCCCTTAGAGCTACAAGTTTGATTGGGAGAATAGAAATGTTAAGCCCAGTGAATGCTGTCAATATGAGAGGAGCAGTTGCATACAGTGCAGTGATTTTGTGCATCTAGAAATTGCCCAAAAGGTAGTTTTTGCACTCATGGGCACAAAAACACTTCAAAGCAGAGTTTTTCTCCAAAATAAGATTAGAAAGTTGCCCAGGGTGTCCAACACTCAAGGGTAATAAAGTAGCTACAGTTCTGTTCAAAAATAAGTGAAAATAGTAATTTCAACATAGAAAAATCAAGTAGTGCCACACCCAAATTGCTCTCATGGAGTAAAAACTTCCTATGCATCTCATCAAAAACAACATTTGAATCAAATCACAGGCTGAAACAGGATATTTCTCATTAATTTAACCATCACAGCTGCCAAAATAAAGAAAAACCTCTGTTTAGTGACTGTTTCTCACACTGCAGAAAATAACAAATCATACTTTCAGCAAGCATATATAGACAGAGGGGGTTAAATTCTGGAATAGGAAAAAATGATACTTCTACTGTCTATATTTGGGGATGGGGGTTAGTTAGCAAGTGGAAATCAATAATAAACTTAACTGAATGTTTTTCAGGTTGAAAATATGCTCCATTTCAAGTTTCGATATGGTGGGTTAAAACTTGCTTATTTTGCACAGACAACAACATTTAGCTCAATTAATACTGCCATTTCATATTGGCCTGCCCCTGATTAATTACAAACTCAACAACATAACCAAATTGTACCATCTTTTCTACACCTAAGATTCACTCATCATCTGGCCAGCATTTTATGGATATGGGCCCTCTAAAATAGGCTTTATTTCATGAAAAATGGGCATCCAACATCTTCAAAATTACCGTTCCTCAAAAATTTCCATCCAAGTACAAACCGGCTTGGCTTCAGTCAACAAAATAATAACACCGGTAGACCCAGCATCCAAAATTATTTTTAAAATATCACTCGACAGAAATCACAAGAAATACCGCTTTAGGTTACAATGCAGAGTTTTTTTCCATTGACGACAGTACTAATCTTTCCTTCTCTCCCCATCTCATCAAGCTGATTTGGACAAAAACAACCATCTATCCATTTAGTTTATCATCTCATGAAAGAATATACTGAAAAAAAAATATAGGTCGCCACGTGACTTTTGCCTTTAAATTTGGAGCTTCCTATACTCCCGTCCAGTTTCGCACTGAATGAAACAGACATATTTTTACCGACCTCCATCCAATTTTAATCTTCTCTCACACATTTCAGAAGACAATAGTCACCAATATTTTATATCTTTTCCAAAACATGCACTTTAAAAAATTTATTCACACTCACAAGCTCGGTTCATTTTCCACCAATCGGATAATTCCAGGAACTTTTATCCTCCATTAAGGGTTGGGTGTCACCCACTAGAGGTGCTGTTTGCACGAAAACACTGTATTGTAACCTCGTGGCCAAGTGTGTTTCAGATATCTAAGAACAACGCTAGGCATTCAAAATATACTTTACGATGCAGCGACAGGACTGCATTTGGGAAAGGACAACACCATCTGCATTTTTTTTGAAGATCGTTTCCATGGCCGACAGACATGCGTATAGAATGAGATACCACGAGTTTTCATAGAAAAACAATCGCGTAATTTTAAGAAATTCAAACAGGTGTTATGATACCTTGCAAATAATATGGTAACTGTACATTCTCTATATAATAATAGTGTGTAGTGTGAAGGCGATCTGTCTCATTATTTGATTTTGGACGGCATTGTTGAACAAGGCTTTTCGGCACCGATGACCTTTGACCGAAATGTAAACAAATCGAAAACAAAACAAAGCCGAGTGTTTTGGAATGTACCCCCCACGCAGCTATGTCGCTGCGTTTTGGAGAATTTTGATTTCCTAGCTTTGTTCTTGGATATCTGAAGCACACTTGGCCGAGAGTTGTTCTTGTGAAATATTATTATATTATCAGTTCTGGTAAGAATACGATAGCAGACTTTCGGGAAACACTGGTGCCTGTTGTCAACTAGGTGAGCTGACTGCATATATATGTCGTGTTCTATACACCACAACCTTCATTTTGATGTATAATTTATGTATATTTCATTTGAATTTATGGAATATCAGAGGTGGGAATGGTAAACAAAATTATCTTCTATAACACCTTAAAGTGTGGGGTGGGTGGTGACGCAAGTGGTCAAAACGCAATTGAACTTACCTAGTTCTGTCTGGCGGGAGAAAAAACAAGGACCTGCGGTGACGCCATTTCCTTGTTTCTCCGGTCATGATGAGTTCGATGGAAGGTGTGAAAAATCGTGCGCGTGAAACTCCGAATGTTAATTTTTTTTTACATAATGTGAAGAACACTGCCATCACTATGTCCCCAATACGCCTATGATGGATGATTTTGATTCTAAGAAGACTGTGAAAAATTAAACCTATTTTCAACCATCCGTTTACAGTACAGTCGCCGTGGATTGGTCGCAATCTATACACGTGGGCAGTGATGTCCACGCATGCGTTTATAGGGTAATAAAAATTACCATCAGCAAAATTTTAATTAATGATGCACCGGGTACAACCCGGTACTTCATTAATTAAATTGTTTATGATTATTCCTTTAACCCTTTACCCAATGTAACGGCCAAAACCGGCCAGCGCTATTCCCCAAAATCGTCAGTGACTTTTCCTTATTTTTTCATTTTTTGTCTCAAAAACATAGGTTATGACCCCTCATTGGAACGAGCTCGTCGAGCTCGTTCCAATGAGGGGTCATAACCTATGTTTTTGAGACAAAAAATGAAAAAAATTAGTTCAAGATTTTTTTTTTTGCAAGTGTCGTCTGCTTTTCACGTTAGGTAAAGGGTTAATTAGTCTTCAGAGTCTAATATTATTGTGTCCGTGGAAATGCTGCCCACCCGTGAAAAGTGACCAATCCGCGGCGGATGTACTGTACATTAGTGAAAAAGTAATACTTTAAAATTTCAAGTCTCATTTCTGATTCAGTATGAGTGAACGTCGACAAGGGAATTTAGTTTGAGCTAATAATAAATCTGGATAATTTTTAGTTTTTGTTTAACTCTTGGTCTTCTTGAGTTTTATTTCAACTCTTTATTGCCAAATAATAGTGTTGCGATCAGTAGCCAAGTGGCCTGGGGTCTTCATTATATTATTCAGGTAATGACTGATCTTTGCAGCGTGGGTTCAAATCCTACCGTTGCTTTGATTTAGTCGAAAGGGTAAAATGCTCTCGTCAGATCACCGAAGTTAAGCAACGTCGAGCCCAGTTTGTCCTTGGATGGGTGACCGTCTGAGCGATCGATTCGGACTCCCGCGTCGTGTCCTTGGGCAAGGCACTTAACCCCGATTTCCCATATGGGGCATGATGACGTCGTGCACCAAGGCGTACTGCACGTCGATGATGCGCATACCTTCAACCAATCTAACCCTACCTGTGCTGCAGTGAGGAGTTACAATGTTGGGGAGCTGGCAGCTGCTCGTCGTTGCTCGGTGGTACTCTCCGGGTACTCCGTCTTCCTCCACCCGTAAAACTGTCACCGACACGATATGACCTTAGCTGTTAAAGTGTAGTTAAACCTTAATAAATAAATAAATCAGGGTAAAAAAGACTGAAGGAAGATCATAAAACAGCTTCTCTAGTTCAGAAAGGTTCTTTCAGTGTACTCTTTGTACCGGTATATACTACTTTGCATCGTGCGGGAACTGCGTTTTGTATTTTCATCTGTAAGTATCATATCATAAAGAGAGGACATTTTGAAAGAATAAATGATCGTGCGGTACTGGTAGGTCGTGATCCGACCGAACTGTTTCGTTTGACATTAATCCTGACAGCAAGGGATTGATAATGTAATTATGAATCGGTCAGCGATTCATTTGCATAGACCGTCATACTGAGGCTCAGTGACACTCTAAGGGCGAAATGCAATAAAGTTTGCCCTCGGACCCTTAACCCTTTACCTAACATGAAAAGCAGACGGCACTTGCAAATAAATTCTGGAACAAGTAATTTTTTTCATTTTTTGTCTCAAAAACATATGTTATGACCCCTCATTGGAACGAGCTCGACGAGCTCGTCCCAATGAGGGGGCATAACCTATGTTTTTGAGACAAAAAATGAAAAAATTATGAAAATTAACTGTCGATTTTTTAGAATAGCGCAGGCCGGTTTTGTCCGTTACGTTGGGTAAAGGGTTAATCAAGAACAGTGGAAAGAGTATTTTTGTTGATGTTGTTGTTGCTGTTTTGGTTTGTTTTTTTATTAAATTTTTTTGAGGTTTTTTTTGTATTGCCTTTTGGCATTGCCTTTGAAAAATACATTCTGTGGATGGCGAGGTTTTATTTATGCCCCTGTCTGTCAGTTTACATTTCATTGATATAAGGTTATGATGAATATGTTACACGTTTACGAATATACATATTGAGGAAAAATTGTTGAGACCTGTGCATTGTGTGTGCTCGTAAGGGATTGCTTCCTGACATTCCGGAATCCCCATTCCTTAATTGGCTCTTGATCGACATTCGTCGTTGTACATACACAAGGGTTATTTTCCAGGCGAACACACATAACTTCTTGCAATTAACATTTTGAGTCAACATTTAACAAATAAAACTTCTCTAGTAACAATGACTCCAACCGGATTTTAATGTCAACTCATTTCTCTGTGATTAGTTTCCCATTGGCGAAATTTTATCATTCATTCAATAGCGGAAGGCCCGGTTTGAGCACTTTCCATCGAATCGAACATATATTCTTATTATCCCAAGACAGTATGATATTGGGGTTTGGATTGTAGTGAAAAAATAAACTCGACGCCGATCCAGGTTACTTTTATTGATATTCTGGAGTGTTCAGCTGTGCTAAACACTTATCAGGTATCTATATAATCAACATACAATCACCCGCTGGAAAAAGTACTGACGTGTCAAGGGGATCTCGAGGATGTGTCCCTCAACCTCTCAAGCCAGAAGTCTAATTGTGTAAGAACTTCGACACTGTTATGAGATAGAACCAGTCTAGCCTTCAAATAGGTCACTGCCTGTGTTTAGATTCAGTTGCCTGGAATATGTCAGTTGGTTGGAAAATAGAGCTGTAGGTTAACCGAAACCGAACCGAGGTTTTTAGGGGTTTTTTTAAACCGAAACCGAAACCGTCGACATCCCGTAATCTAAGGTTTTTCGTTTTTTATTAAATACTCTCTTGCTGCAGAAATTCACAGAATGTAGCCATCCCAGAGTAGTTGGCAGTGTCTGGGTACTCTCACTACTCTGGGAAGGGTACATTCTGTGAATTTCCGACATTTCAGTTTAGTTGTGTTTGCAGCTTTCCTCAAGTTGCGTGTAGGTGTCAGACCTCGAAAATGGCCAAGCATAATAAAAATTCTATATATTTAGGTAATTATTATATTGGCCTTCCTGATTCTTCATGTATTATAGCTTATTTCGGGCATTCATTGAGTTTCACTCAATTTCACTGCCATTCAGTTATGACTCCGGACATAAGAATGTGTTTTATTGAATTTTATTTGGCCTCATGAACAAACCGAAAACCGAACCGAACCGAGGTTTTCCTCCACCTGAAAAACCAAAACCGAAACCGAACAAGAAATTTAAAAACCTACAGCTCTATTGGAAAAGGGAACCAACTGTTCGCTTTCCCGACCAACTGGTACATTACGGAAGATTGAATCTGCAAACATTTCATGAAGTCTCATTTTCTGTGAATCAAGGCTTAAAACGTTGCTCAAGCAAGATTTTTTGATCGACATTTTGGTGACATTTCAATCAGAAGTCAAAACTCATCACAGCCGTAGTTTTATTTACGCCTGGATAGTTCCACCAATTATGTTAATATATTCATGTTTTCAGTGTGAATTAAATACTTATTTATTGGAATATCTACAACTGAGACAAAAAGTGGGTAAGCAAACAGCCAATAACAGCGTCGAATTCCGAACAGAAGTAGACTGGTGGCCTAAGAGATTAGAGTTGAGTGTAATATTCCCTGATATTTCCGTTATATTCAAAGAAATACGCCATCTATATTTTCCTAAGTAAATGAGATCCATTGATATCAGCGAGTCACACGACATGGTGTGGATGGACAAAAATGAAGTTACTAGAATCTGAATGTCAGCTGTTGGTATATAGGATCTTAGCACGTTTGTGCCATTAGTTACAAGGAGGTTAAATGGGGAATGCCTGTTGAGTGTTGGAGCCTAGAATTCTCAGAGGATATCAGTCTGTGATTGACTACACTAGGATTAACCCTTCACCTAGCACAGAGAGCAGACGACACCTACGAAAAATCTTGAAAAACTAAATATTTTCATTTTTTATCGCGAAAACTTGTCTTATGATCCCCACAATGGAACAAGTTCGATCCACTGGGGTGGTAATAGGTTATGTTTTTACGTCAAAAAGTGAAAAAATAAAAGTTGAATGACGATGGCAAGTTATGGTCGTTAAGTTACTAAAGGGTTAAAATGAATCACTGCTGACGCTGCTCACACTAACTTTACTTTGGACGGACGCACTATCCAAGCTCATTTTGTTGTCACTTTCTGACTCGGAAGAGGAATCCTTGTCATCCGACGTTTTGTAAATTTCTCGCAGCTTCTCATTTTCGTCCTGTAAGAGTTCGACCTGTAGTTTGAGTGCCTCCGTTTCTTTTTTCATGGCTTCCATGAATTTTACATTAACTGTATTCCTTCGATTTGAATCTTGCAACTGCTGGTTCTGTTCCTCGAGAGCTGGAAGAGAAAAAAAACGTTGTTCATTTTAGTGAAATTCCGAAGGTCTTCATTGATGAGTGTAGTGTTAGTCACAAAAATTATAGCCTTTGTTACGTTTTTGGGTGAGTGTTGTATCACTTGAGCCACTTTACGACTCGAATGATGTTATGTTGAGTGAATATGAATTAACCCTTTACCTAACCTGAAAAGCAGACGACACTTGCAAAAATAATTATTGACGAGCTCGTTCCAACGAGGGGTCATAACCTATGTTTTTGAGACAAAAAATGAAAAAAATAATGAAAATTAATTGACGATTTTTGAGAATAGCGCTGGCCGGTTTTGACCGTTACGTTAGGTAAAGGGTTAACCAAAATCAGCTGGGTTGAGTGAATATGAAGCCAGTTGGGTTCACATTCATTCTACCCAGTTGATTTTGGTTAATTTTAAACCCAACTGATTTTAGATTGTATAGGATAGGAATAACATCATTCAAGCCATAAAGTGGCCCAAGTGATACAACACTCACCCAAAACGTAACAAGGGCGATAATTTTTGTGAGTAACACTCTACCTCAACCCAGTTGATTTTTAACTCATCTGATTTTAGAGTGTTTGTCACAATCGTGATCGACTACTCTTGTCATTCAGACTCGTATTCGAGGAAATTATCTCCCCATGATATGCTAACATCGTCCACACTGCCAAAGAACAGAACATTCAAGGAATAGAATAGGAGTTTACATAAAATTTAAATTTTTGGAATGTTAAAGAAATAAATTAATTAACAGTGTCCGATTTGCGCATTGTTCTTTCGGGTGGTATAAATTATATCAGGTCGATTATAATTAAAAACACGGAGTCCATGGTAATTTGTCTGTTAACATTGGTCGTGACGAATGGCTTCCCAAGCTACTTATTTAATTTGCGCTTACCGTACATTCAATTGACCACGCCGTGCACGCAACGGTCCGAATTGTGTCCCACAGACTCCCATTTGAATGACCGGGAGCGCGATGTATCAATGATAACGGGTTGGATTTCAAACCGAAAATCCACGGTTCGATCCCCGCCAGGGGTTACTGCGCTGTGTCCTTGGGAAAGGAACTTCATCAAGTTCATCCCGATTGCCCATGCGGGGCACTGTGGCGCTGTGTACTAAGACTTACTGCACGTGGATGGTGCACTTGTTATCAACCAATGCTAACCCTGCTGATGTGGAGTTTGTAAGTTGGGGGTCTGGCAGTTGCTCGTTGGGTCTTTCCGGGTCCTCCGCCTCCCTCCAGTCGTAAAACTGTCCGACACTGACACTGACTATGCCTGTCGAAATTGTTGTTAAACCACAATAAAATAAATTTGTATGACCGAACGTGAGTGTGGCATTACACCAATTATCAAAACTAATCTCATAAGAAAGTATATAATTACCGGTAAGAACGAATCGAAATCTGAGACGCCAATCCAGATGAAAATCTCTCGACTGGAAAACTTATCAGGGTGTCATATAAGGTTTAATGCCAGGAACGAGAATTCAAAATCTCTGCGGCTCCAGGTTCTGAAAGTCAATCACGATACCCGGTAAATTCATAGACCATGGTATCAATGATTGCGTATTATAGTTTATGAGATGACTGCGAATATCAACTTCTTCCGAGACCAGCATCGCGATTGGAGCTATGGTTTAATCTTGCAAACGGGAATTTCCCGGTTACCGGTTCTGAAAATGAGTGCTAATGATTCATAGACTAGAATCGGGAATCAAAGGTTGCGTTCCGCAACCTTTTGATTCCCGTTTCTGTCGTTTGAATTTCCCAGGTATCGGGACTGATATTCGGAAACGACAAGTGGAAAATTCCCGGTATTGTGACGGACTTTCGAAAACGAGAACCAGAAAATTCCCGTTCCCGGGAGTAAACCCTAGTGCCATACTGTCACACTCCCTTTTACACCCCTTTCTCCTTAGTTGTGACCTTGACAAAGTAAAGTTATCTTCCTCTCTGGTAATACAAACGTAGATAAGCAGATTCTTCACCACTTCCAACCTTTGAAGTTAAAACAGGCATATTCTTGTATAAAAAGTCTCAACAAAACACATTCCGTTTTGTTATGTCAGCCGTGTGTATGGTATAGTTGCTGGGTGTGGTAATGTTATCAAGAGATTATCTGGAAGATATAGATACCTTAACCCTTTACCCAACGTAACGGCCAAAACCGGCGAGCGCTATTCCCAAAAATCGCCAATTAATTTTCAAAATATTTTCATTTTTTGTCTCAAAAACATAGGTTATGACCCCTCGTTGGAACGAGCTCGTCGAGCTCGTTCCAACGAGGGGTCATAACCTATGTTTTTGAGACAAAAAATGAAAAAAATTAGTTATTCAAGAATTTTTTTTGCAAGTGTCGTCTGCTTTTCATGTTAGGTAAAGGGTTAATTAACTTATTCAAACGCAAACCATGTTTTGTCCCCGTTCACTAAACAAAAACTGACAAGAGGATGTTTTAGTTTCCATAGTCACGAAACAGTCACCTTTTTTGTCTGATGAGCAAAAAGGGAGGTAAGTTAACACCCTCGAAAGACGGGGGTTTTACCGAAAGTCTCCAGGATTTGGTAAAATGTATTTACTGCTTGACTTTTTGTACTATGCGCATTTTACACCCTTAAATCTTTCGTAAAACATGTTATCAATGAGAAAAGTTCTCATTGCAGTGCAACGTCGTGACGTCATATCATGTTTCTCAACAACAGTGCTCGGCAGAGACAGGCTAAGATGTTAACCCTTTACCTAACGTATAGAACATGACCGGTCAGCGCTACTCACTAAACTAGCCATCCAAATTCTATTATTTTTTCGATTTTTACCTCAAAAACATAGATTATGGCCCTTCATTGGGACGAGCTCACCGAGCTCGTCCCAATGATGGGTCAAAGGCTATGTTTTTGAGGCAATCAATGAACATTCTTAATTGTTGAAGAATTGTTTTAAGCAAGTGTCGCCTTCTATTCGTGTTAGGTAAGAATAAGTGGTTTAAAATGATATTTGATAATGTTTCCCCTGTATTTATCACTCAAATCGTCAATCAGAGAAATATTGGAATAAGTACTGGGGGAGGGGGGGGGGGGGGAGTAACTGACAGTGGCGAGGGTGATTAAGGAAGTGGTTAACGCCTTGGTATCCCCATTATTCCGCAGATTCGCGCATGTCACACATGATAAAAGTACCTTTATTTTTGGTTTCCAGTTTTGTTATTTTCTTTCGTAGTTCATTTGCATGAAGCTCCAGTTCTTCATGGTCTCCTTGTAAATCACATAATTGATTTTCGACTGAGATCAATCGGTTACCTAATGTGTCCACTGTGTCGTTCAATGTTGACTGAAATAATGAAAAAGAAAATACTCAGTGGTGTTTAATGAATTAACTGGACGATACCGTCGAAAGAAAAATTTAGTTCTGCAGAAAACTTTATTTAACTTGAAAAAAATTTGTTCAGTGAGATAAAAATGGTCCTTGCCTCAAGGTATTGTGATATAAAACAGATGTTTTCAACTTCAAATGGGGCCCTACGAATAGGACTTTCTACTGTCGAATCGAATCGGGGGTCCGATGTTGACCTTGACATCTAATTCGAAACGAATCTGAAACAGTTTCGTGAAATGACTTCAATTAGGTTATCAAATTACCCAATAACCGTGCATATCCCTGCGTGTGCCTCGGATAGCAAAAGTACACGAGTGCAGAATCCGAAGCTCTCGATCCATAGGGTCATAGGAGTGTATTCTAACTTACCACCTTGAAACCTATCGGCCGCTTTTCCGGACGGGAACATGATACGCCATAACGTTATTAAATAGGATGGTTGTTCGGTAAACATGTGAGGTAGACCAATCAATATTTTCAACGTGCAGCCCAGAGGCTGCACGATGAAAATATTGATTGGTCTACCCCAAATAATAAATATTGACTCTTCTAATTGTTTTTATTGAACTGGCATGGAAGATACCACCAGAGGTCAAAGAATTAACATTGTTTGTGGCAATATATAGTATGTGAACAAGAGTTCAGGATTTAGTAGTAAGATTTCAACTACTTATATACTGCAGCTAGTTAGACAGTGCCGAGGTAATCGACACTGTAAGCTCTAAATGCGCTCGCGGTGCTCGTGGTCTAGAAAATTTAAAGCTGCCACAATATATGGTATATGGAAACACCATTTGGACATCTGCCAGAAAGCGTAAGTTAGTAATATCTTTATTTTGCAGTATACAGTTACATAATATATACACACACTTCATCAAATATTTTATATAATTTAGTTAATTTGCCGTCATGTTCGGGAGATTACTCCCTTCTAAGCGGCTTTCATTGTTGACTCTAAGCAGCTTTCACGTCCTCTTTAACAAAAACACACAAAAAGTAAAATGTATTTTTTAGGTCCAAAAGTCATCAAATCGCCCTCTTTTTTATCAGGAACATTCAACAATAATGCAAGATGTCAACAACGAAAGCCGCTTAGAAGGGAGTAATCTCCCGAACATGATGGCAAAAATCGAAAATTATATATATATATATATATAACTTCGTCAAATTGCCGTCATGCTCGGAAGTTTACTTCCTTCTAAGCGGCTTTCATTTTTGACTAATACTTATTCCGTTACGTTAAGTGCCGTACCAATGTGTATCGCGTCATGGGAACGTAAAATTTAGCGTCACGCTGATCCTAATTGTTGAATGGGAATTATAAAATTGATCGTGATACGCGTACGTCTTACAGATCGATTTATTATTTGGCAAGTGGCTGCCTAGCTCCTAATCACGAACCCGTCTATAAAATCGCCGATGCATGTCTTCCTTGGGTGGCAACAAGTAAAGATATGTTCCGCATTACACGTTGTTCACTGTTTTTAATTGTAAATTATGGACAAACAAGACCGTATCATATCTTCCTAAGGTGGTAACGAGTGGAGATATATTCCGCGTTATCGCGCGCATTTTTTGTTCTCAGCCTTAGAATTAGAAGCATTCAATCATTTATCTCAACCTCGCCCTGGTAACAGAGGCAGAAGCGAGTTCGCATGCAGTATTCACACATTCAGCCATTCCTTGACCCGAATTGTTCACACGCGTTGTTCTCCATATTCAAGTGTATTGCTTGTAAAACCACCGTATCATATCTCCGTTGGGTGGTAAAGATATGTTCCCCGTTTCATGTTGTTCCCTGTATCCGAGTCTATTACGCGCAAAATAACCGTATCATATCTTCCTTGGGTGGCAACAAGTAAAGATATTTTCCGCGTTATTACGTAAAAAGCAAATATGAATTAGACACTATTTCTAAAACCTCGCCCTGGTAACAGAGGCAGAGGCAAGTAAGTTCGTATACCGTATTCACACATCCAACCACTCCGCGCGCCTCCATATCTCCGCCCCAGTACCCAAACCGCGTCAATCAGACATCAATACCGCTGATGGAAAATATAATTTTTTATACCCTCCTTGCGTAGTAATAACACCCCCCCCCCCCCCCGCCCGATCCTTCCAGGGTGTGTAAATGTCTTGTCCCAACCCACTATTGCAGCATATATATGCCCTCCACCACTGATCTAAGTGCAGTCCCTCCTATAATGTCTACACTGACAATCGTAGGCTAGGGTTCCATACACCTCCCCCCCCCCCCATACACACACACACACCACATACACATGGTACCAAATGATCATAATCTCGCAACATATACACGCTATGTCCAACACCAATGCATGTTTAGGTGTACATGCATCGGCGATTTTATAGACGGGTTCGTGATTAGGAGCTAGGCAGCCACTTGCCAAATAATAAATCGATCTGTAAGACGTACGCGTATCACGATCAATTTTATAATTCCCATTCAACAATTAGGATCAGCGTGACGCTAAATTTTACGTTCCCATGACGCGATACACATTGGTACGGCACTTAACGTAACGGAATAAGTATTAGTCAAAAATGAAAGCCGCTTAGAAGGAAGTAAACTTCCGAGCATGACGGCAATTTGACGAAGTTATATAAAATATTTGATGAAGTGTATATATATATATATATATATATATATATATATATATATATATATATATATATATATATATAATATGTTTGTGGCATACACTGCATGGAAGTGGCATGGCCAAGAAGGCTGTCTCCCTGCCATTCCCAGATGAAACAGTAAATGGTCCGACATAAAGGACGGGGGCAAGTTGCACTAAAGTTTGTGAGCTCTGAGAATCCTTCCATCCATTGTTGATTGATACTAGATCACATCTTTGTTTTGGTGATTATATGGGGACCAATTTGCAACACTGCTACTTACCACGTCCTCTTTAACGTGTTTTCTGTAGTCCTCTAACTCACCAACCTTCAGATCTATACTCATTTCACGTCGATTCAAGTTCCATTTCTCTCTCTTCAGATGGTCTATCAAACCTTTAGCCGCGTCTACGCTTTTTACGAATCTTTTAATGGCATCACTTTCTTGATGTTTTCTCGCCTGTCCATCTAGAAGGTTTGTTTCTCTCACCTGCAATTCATCACAAACTGTTGCAAGCTTTCAGGCCGCCAGTAAAATTATGTAAGAAATTCGACGCTGTTATGGCCTGGAAGCAGTTGAGCCCTTAACACTCATGCTGCCGAAAGCGACTATTGTCAACAATTTTATGATGAATATCCGTACGTTCTGGCATGCGCAGATCAAACCTACCATCTGAGTAATTGTTGGAAAGGGCTCAGAGGGCCCTTTCCAACAATTAATCAGATGATAGAGTTTCAAGTATGTCATAAATTGTATTAAACTTCCTCGCATACGGTCGTATATGGAGGTCCTCCATATATGGTACCACAGAACTAATTTTTTTCCCATAGACCACCATAACGTTCAGGAGAAAGAAATATGATCGCATCACTTTAATTTTTGCATTCTAATATTTTTGTCAAGTATAGCCCTTCAGACAACTATTTCTGCCCTGAAAACAGGGGGTCATGCAACGAATAAGAAAAAAATGGCACAAAGGGAAGTACCAGTCACATGCACATATTTTTCAGGGAATTCCCAACAAAAACACAGAAAAAGTAAATTGTATTTTTTAGGTCCAAAAGTCATCAAATCACCCTCTTTTTTATCAGGAACATTCAATAATAATGCAAGATGTCAATAGAATGTTTCAAACGTTTATTGAAACAATATATTTTCCCAAAGCTGTTTATTTTTAGAGATTGCAACATTTCCGAGTGCAACATTTCAAGGCGGGTGACTCTAATTCAAATATTTAGTTCAGCGATACCATGTGGCTAAAGTGAGCGTGGCAGTAAAAGGTTCGCTTTTACGACCGAGTGAACTATTCCAAACAATTGAAGCTAAAAATACCAAAAACATTTATTTTCCGAGAATCAACGCAAAAAATGTTTCCCAATCTACACTTGATTTGATCTAATCTCTAATGACTTTACTAACACCGTTACACATTTTTTTTCATTAAATAATTACGAAGGAAGACTACTCGCAACTGTAGTTTTATGATTACGCCACGTAGTTCCACCAATTGTGTTAATATCTTGATGTTTTAAGGTGATTTAAATACTGATTAATTTGAATATTCATAACTGTAGAAAGAAAGAATATATGTACATCTTTGTGAGTAAAGGAAAGTGTCATTAAATCAACGGTAGTTTGCGCTTGGACTCCACGAAAAGTGGGTTAACAAATAGCCCATAACAGCGGCGAATTCCTTATAACATTTGACTGATGACCTGAGATCTTGAAATCGATAGGGATTCAAACTACAGTATCTCAAAAACGAAGATCTAAAAACAGTCTTCTTTAACCCTTTACCTAACATGAAAAGCAGACGACACTTGCAAAAAAAATTCTTGAATAACTAATTTTTTTCATTTTTTGTCTCAAAAACATAGGTTATGACCCCTCATTGGAACGAGCTCGACGAGCTCGTTCCAATGAGGGGTCATAACCTATGTTTTTGAGACAAAAAATGAAAAAATAATGAAAATTAATTGGCGATTTTTGAGAATAGCGCTGGCCGGTTTTGGCCGTTACGTTGGGTAAAGGGTTAAGACGTTTTTTCATATATATTAGCAGAAACCCAGCTTAAACGTTAAACGTCAGAAGTACATATAGCGAAAATTGGGAAGCTCTGGTGATATCTCAAATGATGGTACAGTGGTGGTGACATCCAACCATTTATTTGCAATTCAGTTTTAAGAAAAAAACATGATCATATCTTTAAATTTAACTCAAAGTTACCCTAATACGAACAGAAGACGACACTTACATAAAATTCTTGAATTACCTAAAATTTTCATTTTGGGCATCAAAAATACAACTCGTGACCTGTCATTGGAACGAGTTCAACATTTGCTATGTTTGTGAGACAAAAAGGTAAAAAAAAATTGCGAATTTTGTGGATAGCTCTACATTTTTAAAAAAACTTTCGTCACTTTAAGCGCGTTTGAATTGTTTTATGTTAAGGTTTGTTAGGATGCATTGACTTGTATTACGTTGAATTTTGTTTCTTCGTTCATTTGTTTGTTTTTCCGGTATCCCCCCATTAGTCAGACACCCCAGTTGTCAGACAGTTTATAATCACAGATTATTGGGTTGATTGAGTAGCTAATCCCTTACTTATCACCTTCAGAATAAAGTGGGATATTCCAATAAGTCAGACAGAAAAGAAACAATTAATTAGCTTTTAGTGATTTATTTCTTCACCAGTGTGTTTTAGAAATGAACAGAAAATAAATGGAATATAAATGACAATAAAATAAAAAATATGAAGTTCAATAAGAAGAGTTCTAGGCACAATAAATTAAAATTATGAAATAAATGACAATAAATGACAATAACATGAATAATCGCACAAATAAATAATATCTTTTGTAATAAAAAAACAGAAAATCGTATTTTATGAAACAAAGAAAATAAATAGGAAATAAATGACAATAAAATAAAAAATATGAAATACAGCAAGAAAAGATTTCTAGACATGAATAATCATACAAAATATTTTTTTGTGTTAAATAAACAGAAAAAACAATAAAATGAAAAATATGAAGTACAATAAAGAAAATATTTAGACTCATTTTATTGTAAATAAATAAAATAATCATATTTCATGATAACTTAACGTAAATAAACCAAAAAACATGTTTTATAAAAAAAAAATGTAACAAAATGAAAAATGTGAGGTACACATCATAAACAAAGGTACAATATTACAATGACAAAAAAAATGTACAAAAGGAATATTAATTTACAAACAAATCATCCCATTCTTAACAGTGTTCTAGCTGCATCAAGGAACTCCATTGGAGACTTTGTTCCCTGCCCTAGTTGTTCCTAAAGGCAGTCCAGGCTGTTGTCAATTCCCCTGTAAACCTGTTTCCGGGAGGTGAAGCAGCACCAAAGTCCATTTGAGCAATTTTGATTTTCTCTGCCTTTTCAATGTTCTTTATTATATTTATGAATCTGAAGAGGTTAGGATGTCGATGAAGTTGTGATGAATTTAGGCGATTGTCCAACTTCAGATTCTTCTCTGTAAGGTCGGGCATGACCTAAATCTTGAATTTTGCGCCATAAAGCCTGAAGTTATCAGTGTTATTACACAATATATTTTTGATTTTTATGTTTTGATTATTTCTCAGAAAATATTTAAAAGGTATTTTGATTATATGTCAACAAAAACAAAAAAAAGTACCAAACAAAATGTTGAAACTAAATTTTATTCAAATTGTATATATCTGGGTTGTTCCATTTATAACAATAGGTAATCATCTATTTTAACTTCAGCTAATCCCTAATTAACTGTCTGACAGCTGGGGTGTATGACAAATGGGTGTCTGACTAATGGGGGTAAACCGTTTTTCCCCACTTCATTTAATCTCATTCTGGATTAAGAGTGTTATCACTAATGTGTGAAGGTCCAGAGTCTTTCCATGGGACGGTGCTATAAAACCTTTACAATTGTATTTTCTAGAATTGTATTTTCTAGTTATGACCGTTAAATGCTTGAAATGAACCATTAGAATTTTCAAAGATATGGCAATTTGCCAGTTGGCAAATTGCCATATCTTTGAAAATGCTAATGATTTATATCAGTCAGTTGTATTAACTGGAATAGTGTCGAAAGTCCATATTTGGGCTTTATTCTGAAGTGCAGGTATCTCATCTTAAAGGCTTTATCTTCTGTTGATGTGCTTTGTTTTATCCTTGAAGTGAAATTATTTTGTTGTTGGAGATTAGCCTTGTTACAGTTGATTGGAGAGTATGGGCACTCTCCCATAAATCATAACAAGGCAAAGAAGTGTGGATAAATTTTGACAGTGAAAAATAATTTAACACTCACCAGTTAATGGGTAGAAAATACAGTTCTAAAAAATGCAATTGTAAAAGTTTTATAGTATTGGCTGCAGGAGAAAATAATTAACTTTTCAAACCAATCAGAGCACATTGGGTACTTTTTGAAGATTTAAGTACCCAGAAGGTGAAGGAATAACTGTAGCAAACATGACCCCAGAAATAACAGGGTGAGACAACATTTACCAGTTTAGGGATTTCAGTCATAAATGTATATCAGATTTAATTTTTTTTAGGAAAAATGGGGAGACTACTCCGTCACCCTCTCCATCTTACCGTTGCAACTCTGGGGCATTTCGTGTCGAACAATATTTTGCGGTCATGGCTGACAATTTTCCTCATTGGAAGATATTTCCAAGAAAGTTAGCTCCCCTTAATGTCATAAAGCCTTCAGTGGATTTACCACGAGGGGTTTGGTATGTTCATATAAAAATTGAAATTTAGAAATGTTAGAGAATTGGTATCATCGATGTGCGCATCATTTTACAAACTTCAGGAATTTCCCTGTAGAGTAGTATAAAAATATAGAAGTTTTCCCAAATCTGTTTGAACGTTTGACTTTTATTCTCCATTGGAACCCATTTGAAAATAAGAAAGCGGCGTTTTCACCATCTTTGATGTTCTGTAACTCTTTTCTGTTCATTATATCAACAGTGTGCGCATCGTGACATATAATACAGACACTGTCCTTTTCATTAATATACACATGGAACTTAACTGGTAGAGTGCTGAATTATTTTTGGTCATCAAAATTTGTTCACATGTTTGCCTTGTTACAATTTATGGGAGAGTGCCAATAGACACTCTCCCATAAATTGTGACAAGGCAAATCCTAACAGACTAAATAATTTCACTTCAAAGGTGGTATGAACAACATCCACAAAATATGAAGCCTTTAAGTGCTGGTACTGACACTTCAGAGTAAAGCCCAAATATGGGCTTCCAGCACTCCACCAGTTAATTAAGCACCCCCTGCTTTTTAGCAGTGGTGTTTATAGAAACTGTCATTACTTTCATTCTATCTTTCAGATGGCTAAAAGTGATTGTTTGCGGAAAGAATGGTCTATTGACAAATAAAAGACAACACAATGATGAATATATGCAGTATTTTAATGACGCTTAATTACACATATCTGTCACTAACGGTTTTGACGGAAAAATGTTCTCTCGACAAGTAATTATGCTGGAACGGTCCATGATGAAACAATGCAGGTAATTACTGACAAATATGTAATCTGTGATATGCTGAACACAAGAGCAGTGTCTGACTTCAGTAGGGAGTGTATCCACCACGTGCCCGGATGACAGCCTAAACCCTCCTCCTAATGCTACCAGTGAGCCTTCTGATACGGTCCAGGGGCAATTGCTGCCTCTCCTCATGCAATGCAGCTTCCAAATCGGCTAAATTATGTACAGGCGGATCCCTTGCTTGCACACGACGTCCACGAAAGCCCCAGATGTGTTCTAAGGGATTCAAGTCGTGGCTCATTGCAGGCCAAGGTAATGTTGTAATAGCGTTGCTCTGAAGGAATGCTCTCACAGCATGGGAACAATGTGGTCCTTCAATACACGGCGGGTAGCCAACGGTGGTTGTCAAAATGAGTCACAATAACCGGATTGAGAATGTCCTGGATGTACTGATGACCATTGGAATTCACGCGTACATCACCATATCAAGTTTACAATCATGGGAAAGGCATTCCCAGATTATTAATGATCCTCCGCCAAAAGGAATAGTATGTCTGATGTTCTAAGGCATGTAAGCAATATTTCTATGCCTCTACACTCTCATGCGCCCATCTGTGACGTGAAGCAGGAACCTACTTTCGTCTGACCAATGGACTCTCCTCGTCGTCCTGAGATTCCAATGTTGTCGTGCCATACACCACTCCAACCGTTGTCTTTGATGCGGATCAGACAGAGCTGGACGCTTGATGACCTTCTGGACTTCATACCCCGTGCTTTGAGACGGTTTCGGACAGTTCGGTTGCACAAACGCCTGTTGAGGAGCCAAAGGCGTTTCAAAACCCCACTTGAAGCAAAGGGTTCACGCCTAAAGGGGCGTGCCAGACTCCGATCTTCCCGAGCAGAGGTCTTTTGGGGTTGTCTAGGTCTTGGTTGGTTTGTTGGACAAGTCTGATGATGACAGAATGACTATAGCCAAGTTGCCTCCCAATAGCTTTGAGTGACAGTCCTGTTACATGCAAGCCAACGATTTGCCAGTTTAGTGCCTCTGACAGTCACCTCATTGCCATCTCAACATTTATTGATAAAAGATGTGGCAAATTCTCTTGTTTTATACCCAGATATTGCAGGTGGATGATAGTGTTTTTGTGACATTCGTGGGAAGTATGACGTGGACGAGGGGATGTGTTTGGGGTGTGCTACCAACCAGAAACATGTTTCACTAGATGAAATGTATTGCAAGACATAGCAACCATTAAAACATAATAATCAGTAAAAGCAACTTCACTTTCATGAAACATTTCAGGCAGGGAGTGCTTAATTAAGTTCCAGGTGTATATAAAAGTCTAGGAGGTCATATTTACTAATTTCTGTCTTGGGGAGAATAAAAACTTGCAAATTACTGTGAAAACACATTACCTAAATAAAGAGCCAAAGGCGGCACTTACTTAGTGTACATGTAGGTAGGTTTGATACTGATAGGAATTCTTAATGACGGATTAATTGTGAAGTGGTTCTCCAAATGTGCTTTCCATAAAAAGCCAGTTTCTTTTTGCAACGTTTTATAATCGAAAACAGCAGGCAGCTCCGAGAGATTTTTTTCAGGGCTGCCTATTGATTTCGTTTTCTAAAAGTAACGAAAATGGCTCTTGGCTTTATTTTCAACTGATGTCATGTGTGTTTTCTTAACAATTCCTTGCTTCTCAACTGGGCATTCCTCGCGCTTCCAGTAATTTCAAGGGAAATAACTTAATTGAAAGTCGATTTTCGTGACGCTGTAAGTCTGATGTTCTGCTTGAGAAATACTGAAAGACCATATATAAATTAAAAGTTTGGTAAATAAATAAAATAATGCCAAAATCCTCAAGAGAATAGTAAGTTAATACACACAAATTAAGTGTATGGAAGCAATGATGACGTAAGATCATATGCACTGCCTTGGGGAGCTCATGTTTTTTTTTACCCTTTGTTAAAGTTTGTTCTGAAATAAAAATGACTGAGACTTCATTCTGTAACTTCCCACTTGGTATACTCCCACCTGATCTATTCCCATTTCGTCAACTATTATACAATTCCTACCTGATCTATTCCCATTTCGTCTACTGTGAAAAATGACACATTTCCCATTTCGTCTACTATTAATAGATAATAAGTTTTATCTATTGACTAAAGTGAATTTTTTGATTTGATTGGTTGATAGATACGTGGTATGAGACCATATTCATTGAAACCCACGATACGTCCGCCCAGCCACTGACAAATTTCCCATACCCAGTGGAAGCCTCGTTCCTAAATCTACAAATTGTCCACACCCCGTAGAAGACGCGTCATTCCAGTTTTACAGTGTACATGTATTATATTTTAATTTTTTATCTCCAAAATATAGCTCATGATCCCTTATTGGAATGAGCTTGTCGAGTACCCTCCAATGTGGGGTTCATAAGCTATGTTTTTGAGACAAAAAAGAAAAAAAGAAATTCAATATTTTTTAATACTAGTCATACATTCACCAAAACTCTTTTGCACAAAAATTCCACAGAAACATGTATGGCTCAACAATGGAAGATAAAGATCTCATGCTGTGTGTGTTCACACATGAAATAGATTGTACTTCTAAAACGGAAAGTCAATAGATAAATTCGTTACCCCGTGTCTGATCACGTGGTACGGGTTTTTACCTACCCAAAGCCTTCGGCCGAATGGGATACGGCTGGCTTCGGGTAGGTAAAAACCCGTACCACGTGATCAGACACGGGGTAACTAATAATATTCATGCCCAAAAAAATTAACTGCAGAATATTTTTTATTGACTGGTAGAGACTGCTAAATTATCTCCGGCCATCAAATCTTGTACCTTTGCCTTGTTACAATTTATGGGAGAGTGCCATTACAGACTAAATAATATCACTTGAAAGTAGACCAGAAAAAAAAAATTATTTTCTAAAGTAGAGCAAAAAAAATATGCAAAATAATTTTATTTTCTAAAGTAGACCAAAACATATGTAAAATACTTTTATTTTCTAAAGTAGACTAAATGCAACACGTAGAATTTTTTTAAATGGGAGAAATGGGAATAGACCAATTGGGAATATACCAAATGAGAGTAGACCGACTGGGAGTAGACCAACCGGGAACAAATCCTTCATTCACGCTAAAACGGGTTGTTGAAATAAAAGTTTACCCTCCATTGAATCTCCACTTCTGCTAGAATATCAGAAAGTGAGTCCAGCTGATCAAGTAGAATATCTGCTTTCTCTATCATCTCTCCGCTCCTCCTTCTTGCCGCCTGGATTGGTGCTAACATCGTTGAGTCTTGTATTGTCTGTTAAAATAAGTATTCCTGTTTTAAAGTGGAAAGTTGACAAGTTTATAGTGTGTGGTCCCCTCCCCTCCAGGGCTAAAACAACTAAATTAAATTTCGTTGTGTTAAATTGTAACCTTCGTGCGCAGAGACAGACCAAAAATATGTGTTGCCCTATCCTTCCCTTTCCCGTTTTCCTTCTTCGCTTTATTGTGGCTACAACGCTGGAATGCAACTGATATTACGGAATTAATCGTTTACCCAAAGTAACTGTAGCGCCATTCACAAAATTTGCCACTCAAATATTATCATTTTTCAATTCTCAAAACATGACTCAAAAAAGTAAAAACTATCAGGGAACTATCAGGGTATTTGAGGACAATACATGGAAAACCATGGCCATCTTTTACAGAAGGCTATGTATAGTGCATATGCTGTCGTTTCCTCGTACGTGAGTGCATTGGTATTATATACAAGCTATTGGGACTGCATCCTTGTAAACGGACGTACCCAGGTTAAATGAACTGGAGGGAACAAAATATTTTATTGCTGCCCTTGGCAGCAGAAAAATAGTTTGTCCCCTGCACCTCATTTTCAATAATAGGAGTGAAATAGTACCCCCACCCGCCATTTCATTCACCTCATGTTGGGGGGGGGGGGGGGAAGAGTTTGTATCTCTTATAGGTGATGGTCCGGGGTCTACGTGGGGACAAAAATCAATTTTTCATGTCAATTTGAGCATCCTTAGTACTTTTTTTAAAAGGCTTACGTAGCCAGAAAGGGAAGGTGTTAGTTTAGCAATGTATCAATGGAAGAGTGCATGAACAAGTTTTCGTATTTCAAGAATATATCTCTGTTAGTTTGAATATTACTAGGAATTTTGCCGCAGGTCAAAATTATAAAATAATTAAATTATGCAGTTTACGGAAGAAATGGCAAAATACTCGACTGTTCTCAAATGTACGTGCTTAGAAAATTAGACAAATGAAAATTGTAGAAATGACATGCGCTTTGTCCACCCCAACTGAACCTGCCACTGAAATACAACTCGATCGACACACAATGCTTTTCACTTCACTCAGTGTGAGCATGGTATGGAAGGTTGTGATTTCGTCTCTTTAATGTATCAAGGCGCAATCTGCAATGTTTTAGCATTGCAGATGGCGCCTTAATGCACTCAAGGGACTATTTAATCTTCGACATTTTCTGTTAAAACTTAATGAGTAACTTACAAACAAAATTTTTGTGTGATGCGGAGCACGTTTGAAACCTTCTTAACCCTTTACCCAAGGCAGACGATATCAAAATTTATTATTTTAAATATCATTTTTTCAAATTTTTCAAAAAATTTCAACAAAATCATATCATGTCACCCCTCGTTGGAACGAGCTCGACGAGCTCGTTCCAACGAGGGGTACCATGATATGGTTTTGCTGAAATTTTTAGAAAAATAATATTTTTTCAAGTGCTGAATTTGCATATCACGCGGATGGATGCGGGCGATTCGTTAGGTAAAGGGTTAAAAGCACGAACTCAGGGAGTGACTACGACATCGGGGCACTTCTACAACTACACCACAAAAAGGGAGGGAACTGTTGAAATATTTTTATCTTATCAATGAGAATAGTTGTCCAGAAAGAACAAATGATCTTTAGGAGTGAGATTATTAACCCTTTGTACTACACTTACGTCAGAATACCGAAGTTTCAAGCAACAATTGTTTTCTCCAAACACTTTAGAGTTTTCTTGAGACTTGTTTCCACTGAAAGACTTCTAGGCTACGTAATTTGAAATATTCAAACCATACTCAGATGTTGCAATAGGGTCTGTATATTTGCACAAAGATTTTGGATTACCCATGTGCCACTTTGGTATGTGTGTTAGCCTGTTTCTGGCAAAAGGCTTCTGGCGTATGAAATTCAAAATGCTGAAACTGTGCTCAGTTTATTTATTTATTTATTTATTTATTTATTTATTTATTTATTTATTTATTTATTTATTTATTTATTTATTTATTGGTGTTTAAGGTCAAATATTTCTGATCATGACTACGATAGTTTTACGGATTGAGAAAGCCAGAGTACCAGGAGAGAACGGCCGGGCAACGGCGAGCAACTGTTAGCTCCCCAACATACTAACTCCACACAAGCAGGGTTAGCACTGGTTGAAAGGAAACTGTGCTGAAATGTTGCGATAGGGTCTGTTGATTTGTTTGAAGGTTTTCCATGTGCCACTTGACCGCAGCATCTTTATTAACTGGTAAAGTGCCAAATAATTTTTGGCCATCAAAACTTGTTCATATTTCTTTGCCTTGCTACAGTTTATGGGAAAGTACCTATGGGCACTCTCCCATAAAATGTATAGCAAGGCAAATATATACAGACTGAATAACCTCACTTCAAGGATAATATGAAGCGCATCCACTGAATCTGAAGCCTTTAAGTGTGGTAACTGTACTTCAGAATAAAGCCCAAATATCGTCTTCCAACACTCTACCAGTTAATGCTATTGCGTTGATGCTTTTCCTCAAAATGAGATGCACAAATACTGGGGTAACATGAATGAGCTCAGACGGAAAATAAGATTGAACTGGTTAACCTTTACCCAACGCTCTTGATTTCAAAAGTTGTTATTTTAATTAATATTTTTTCAGATTTGTTTTAAAAGAACAACAAAACCATACCACGTGACCAAAACTGAGGCCAAAACTGAAACAATAATAAAATGTTAATGGCGATTTTTGCGAATATCGCTCGGCGTTTATATCCGCTTCATTAGGTGAAGGGGTCAATCAAACTTCTATTTTTGTCAGTCTGTAAATATCTGTTTATTTTTAAATCCTCTGGTGATTCCTATAACTGCAAGGAATATTCTAAGGTCTCTCTAACCATAAACTACACATTTGACATCTCCTCTCACCCTTACCTGTATTTTCTGTAAATTTCAATGATATTCATCTTAGCATGAACAGTAATGATCCACTGATTGCCCTATTCTTCAAATGATAGTTTTGTCGGATTTTCCACACGCTTGCCCTTGCGCTTATTCGTCAATTGAGTGGACAGTCTTCTCGTTCACTTTCATTGATTCATCCGTTTCAAATTTTGATATCGAAAAACCCCAGTTTACGAGTAAGAGCACGAACATCATTACACCCCTTGCTGAAACATTCAATATAAAATACACCGCCGTACCAAACCAATTGAAGGTTTTGGAGTCGATGAATTTTGTATGAGCGGATAAACAAGATTAAAACGTACCATCGACCTATCTTATGTCACTTGAACTTTTTACATTTTAGAACACCGTTTTGGATTGAAATTTAATATTTTTTTCGGATACTTACTAAATAGGAAATTACATTTCACATGGAGCTCTCTCTGAGGTTAGCTAGATAATCTGCTTCGAGTTTCCAGTTACACTATCTTCTTTGATCAATGGGAGATTTAGCGTTACACATTAACTGATAGAGACAAGAGCACTAGAAACGAGGCTCTTAGATCAACAGCATGTACGACAACGCCACTTATTTGCAGTGTATTGATAGTTTAAAGCGTGTGGAAAATTATTTTGCTTTACATCATCGATCTCTGTACAACTAGATTGCTGGAATGTCAGCGAGAAACGGCGCCTACTATTGAGGACGTTTGATGACGTGAAAACTGTTACGCTGTGACTGTAGTCACAGCGTAACAGCTTTCACATCATCAAATATCAGACGAAGGCTTAGCACGAAACCTCTGGGGAGCGGGGCAATCACCCCCCCCCCCCCCCAGCATCAGAGTTAGTCGCCCACCTTGATTTTCAAATTGACAGGCCAGCCATCCCTCTGGCAAGATCAAGGCAAGAGGAAGTTGATAAAATGAAGACTGTTGATATAACAGCATCAATGACTAAGATGAATGACATTTGGCTGGATTAGTATCTAGGAAGAATAATTTGGGACGGAATCACTGATCTCTATATATCTGGATAGCTGGAACATCAGTAAAAAATCGCCACTCAAACTGCCCCCACCGTAAGATAGCGTAAAGTCAATCAGTGCAGTGACTCCTCCCAATCAATGGAACTTGATGATGTGAAAGCGGTTACGCTGTGACTGTGGTCACAGCGTAACGGTTTTCATTCCACCAACGTCACAAAAACTAATCACACTGTATCAACTTTTCAATCTAAAATATGCTAAAAACATTCAGTTTGCATTGTAGCTAAAAATGTGCACATCAACATATATATCTTCCACAGACATCAAAGTATATTCCCTTAAACGCGACCGACGATTTCGAGGTATCGGAATATTAAAACCTTGGAGATTTTCTTGTTATGGTCGATCGTTTTTTATTTATAGCAATAACTGCCCCCCCCCCCCCCCCCCCCCTCCCCGTAAAATGGTGATAAGTGATTTACATACTTCAAAATAAAATTCTACTTCTAATTCTGGTTCTCATTATTTTTGTAGTCAGAATTTAGGGCTGTGGGAGAGGATTTTGTGCATGAATTCTTTTATGAGACCTGGGCCCTTTTATATCTTTAGATTGTGTGGTCCAAATTGTAGTCGAGAGGGAGATTATGAGACGGGATAACCGAAGTGTAGACGGATATCCCCGATTTTTGTCGTCCAACTTCGTAAAATATTTTTTTTTTAAATTTTGACCGAGAAAGTCGTCATTTACATAAATGCCCCTGCGCGAAATGACATAAATTATATAGATAACACTTAACATCTCAATGTGGCCTTAACCCTTTGAACTCTAATGGTATCTTCCATGCCAGTTCAATGGCAGCAATTAGAAGAGTCCATATTCATTATTTGGGTTAGACAATCAATATTTTCGATGTGCAGCCTCGGGGCTGCACCCGAGGCTGCACGTTGAAAATATTGATTGGTCTACCCCACACATTTACTGAACAGCCATCATATTTAATGACGTTATGACGTATCATGTTGCGGGTCGAAAAAAACGGCCGCCAGGGTTCAAAGGATTAACTTTCGTCTGTAAATGACTATCAATTCTGGGTCAGTCGAGGGCCCACCGAATCTCCTGGGTTACAATCACGACACACTCGGACTGTCACCGGCCGGGTCAGAATTTGATGCGGATTTTGGGACGAGTCATCTCAAATCTCAAAGAAATTTCTTCATGATAAATACTTTAGGAAGAGGGTCGCAGCATATGGAATTTTTTTTGTTCTTGTCACAACCACGGCTCACTCGCCCTGCCACCAGCCGTGTCAGAATCTGAGGCGTGTTTTGGGACGAGTCATCTCAAATCTCAAAGAAATTACTTCTTGATAAATAGTTTAGTGAGAGGTTGCATCATATGGAAACATTTTTTTTTTTCTTAATTCTCAAGATCTCATTTTAAGTGAGAAATATCTCAAATGTGATATCCTATACAATGATGAGTTTCAATGTACTCATGCCATTGCACATCTATTGGAAAGCTAATCAAACGCGTTATGTACAATCGATGGGATGCAACATGATTTATATCAAATTTGTTTTGATTCACGATTACTATCAATAATGGCCTATCTTTTAAAAATCTACATTAAACATGGATTCTCGTCATCAAAAAGCTTCCTCATTTGGTGGTGTACAGCTCGGCCTCTCGCTTAACGACCAGATTTTTCCCAGATCTTAGATAACCTCCTACGTAACTTTAACCTTGAACTGAATTCATCTGTCTTCGGTACATATATAATTTCTACAATGGGCCAAGTCATTTAGTAGAGGCGTAGTAGGGTTCGACCAGGAAAAAAATTGATACAAGCTGATTTTGGTGTCATTCGACGCAGAATTTATTTCGGAACAACATATCCAAAATCCGCAAAAATCCGCCTTGGGGAAAATTTTTCATGTCAGATTTCCCGTCAGGGGGTTGTTCGTGAAGGGGGAAAATTGTGTTTCCGGGGTTTCGGCCGTTTATATGTCACAGATTGAGTTTTATATATTATTTTGTGTCGCAGGCGACCAGATACAAATGTTAATTATATTGAGAGGCAATTGCCTGATGAAATCCTCACACTTTTTATGAGGAAAAAGGGTTAATAACCCCAAAAATCACATTTTTTTCTCAAATTCTCACTCCCGATTTAAGATACTTCTGCACAGAATACAAAACTAGAAATGGTTCTTTGATCGATGTTTTCGCATACAATGAGGTGCAGATAATGTTGACTGGTCCAATATAATAACAGGAATTTAACTACATGATGAGGTCTAACAAGACATTTGTTGGTGTTCTTCACGGTTATTCATTGTCGCCGATTTCCTCCCCGATCTCAATCGGCTCGGCATTGAAGCAATTCTCACCCCGACAGTCTCCACAGGCAGACAAGCATTTGAGCGCATTCTTTCTACAAGAACATATGGTTGTTCCGCATGGCTTTTTGGATGTCATTTTGCATTTGCAGCGGATAACTTTGAGAAGAGCCTCGGGCGCTGCGCCCAGGTCAGTCATCACAGGTATCAACTCATTCCCACGACTTTCCCAGCCACACTCCTCAGGGTCTAGGGCATCGTTATCCAATAGTTTCCAAACCATTATTTGTTGGTGAACTCGCAGGCTGTGGAAATGTGCTGCACGCTCAGTCGGGGGAAGTTTTTGTGGTTCAATTCCCGATTTGCTGGAAGTGACCATTGTCATAAATTTTGAATATCTCAAACCATTCAAAGTGTCTGAATGTTTGCCAGAGTACAACATAACGAACAGTTCAGTCCCCATTTTCCCAACCTCTGTCTGAGAAATGGTACTGTCGTGCATTGCTTCTGATATATTTTGAATAGGCAATGACTTCTCTAACTTCTTGAGAAGCAACGTTTTCCCGTGCCCAAACGTTGCTGATGTGACATCACCCCACTCCATGCATGAATGAAGAGGAGGTTCTTCGGAGTTGTTTCTCCAATCTTCTCTACTATATCTGCGATTTTCCATGCATCTCCACCCCTGTGTGACTTCTGTGCTTCTGACTGGAAATAGATATCAGACCAAGTACGATCCCAATGGTATACGGACATAACTAGTTCATCTGTATCATCTGCAACAATGACAACTGTTTTTCCCTGGGACGAAAGTTGAACTGCACTGTCAACAATGTTAGTGTCAGCATCTCCAGAACTGCATTCGACAATATGCCCAGCCTCTCTCAGTGATGTGGAAAGCATTTTTATAAACTGCATTTTATTATTTCCATTCGATAAGAACAGTTCCTGATTTTTGTGGGCAGTCGTGTTGTTCGTCAAACGGATATCAGCACAAACGTGGAGAGCTCTTCTTCTCTGCTCCTGAGTCTTGGTTGTTGGTCGTTGACCATAACCATCGAAGACAATTCGACAATTCTGCCCATATTTCTTCGTCACGTATCCAACATACTGGTTTGCCACTTCCAAGTAAGTGGTGTTTGTCTTCCATTTAACTCTGTGGAGGAGAGCGCCCCCGTCGAGCACGTACAGACCATCAGATGGTGGTTTAGTAAGGGATAAGCCATCAGTTATTGCAGTTGCTAGGTCCGCCTTGTTTGCTTTTCTGAGGAAAAAATCTTTGAAGAGGGCTGTTGGCATTACAGTTAGTTCATACGCAAAGAACTGTGCCATGTCTTGCTCTCTCTGGGCAATAGCAACCAGTCTAGTAAACAAAGTTGAGGGGTCAATTGTCACCCTCTGGTCATCTAGCTTCAACCCGGGGGTGAGGTGAGCTAGGGTACGGATTTGATCACTTCGTTTGATAGTGGCATCGGAAACAATAGCGTTGTCTAATCTAGAGTGTATCTCTGCCCCTACAGACTCAGTGATATCGCAGATGATACCATCTCCCTCGGAAGCTAACAAACCAGATGACAGAGAACGCAATCGTTCGTTTCCATCGAACGGGTTGTGTGTGTCAAACCACTCTAGTATTCTGGCCATGTCTAAGTTGTCTCGTTTTCGACGAGATGTGCCCATATCTACATGCTGTTCGCTGGTATTGAGCTTTAGGTCGGTCAACGTTGTCATGGCTTCATGTATCTCTGCGCATTTATGCATCGTGTAAATCCATTCCTGTCGTACAGATTCCGTCACGCCACGACCTCGCGTCAACCAAACCCGACTTTTAATTGAACGCTTAAGAACTTGCTCAATAACAAGATCACTAGAGAGGCCTGCCCAAATTCTAGAACTTCGACGTATAGCATGAAAGCCGTCACAGTAGAATCTCTCATCAACCAAGGATGTTTTTCTGGTAGTTCAAGCATCATTTGACTCTGCAACTCTTGGCATAGTGTACATGCCCTGTTGCGGCGAAGAGGTTCAGCATTCTACCAACAGAAATGAGATGGAGATTCCAATCGCCAAGACGTTCTCCACGGATGAACATTTTCAGTACCTGAATATATTCTAGATATTGTACCCATAGCTTAGCGGTGCGTGATTCTCTTGACAGTTTGGCTTTGTAGTTGTCAAGGCAAGTGTTCACCGTCACGAGAGCTGATGAGCTGCTAACATCAGAAAGGGTGACCGCGCCTTCAAGCACACCTTTGTATAACTCCTTCAAACCATCTAAGTCCCTCTGGTTTATCTGTACACTCTCAACAGTGGGTGGGCTCATCGGAGGAGAAACATTCGCGCTCATTTCGGATGTGGTTATGGCACCCAATAATTTATTCGTCAGTGCAGCTTCTACTAGGAGGTGGCCTCGCATAGCTCTGGAAACAGGTTTGCCGGTCAACATCGACCGAACTGCTAGTGGACCATAAACTTCCTGCAAAGCTTCATCAAGACCTGATCCAGCCATCATCGAGCCGATACTGCCGAGAAAGCTCGTGATTGTGTGGAAACCACCCAACCTGCAGACAATGTTCATGGATTGATCAATTATTATCTCATTTGTCTTCAACCATAAAGGCTGGTCAAACGTGACGCACGGGGATGGGATGTTCAATCTGATCGCTTGCTCTGAGATGAATTTCAATGTGGAAAAGATGCATGTGCTGTCTGTTGGGCTGAGATCTATTATTGGGAGAAAGAGTATATCTGATTTCGCTTGATGCTCTGAACCGTGCACAGAATGCGCTAGTTGCATGAAGCCGGACCAATTAGGAACAGTGTCATCTACTGCTCTAGATAGCCACCCACAATGCCATAGAACGTCAGTACTCAGGCTAGATGGAAGTGTATGTGGTGATTGCAGCTCTACTATTGGTTTGTACCTCAAACCACCAAAGCCTCTCCTCGTTGATTCCAAGTAATCAACCACTGGGATTCCTTTATTCACCAACTCGAGCTCTGCGTTTTATCGATGTATGCGACATAGGGGTGGATGGCACCTGAGTTTGGGTTGACACGGCGATTATACCCATACCATGAAGTGAACCTTTCCCATCGATAGTCGCAACGTTATGGTCGACGTTGTCTGCGACCCACTGTACGAATTCTCCGGAGAAATAGTTAGAGGTATAGCTGTCAACAGAATCTAGCTCCATCACACCTTGCTTATATCGTTTGACCTCCTCATAGGTGATAGAAAACCCAAGCCTAGCTAGTTCATTAACGAGCCATTTTGACCCGAAAGTATGGTCCATTTCTACTCCTAACCCGAATAGGGTAGGTGTTATGACTGATCTTGGTCTAGCCGATTGGACTATAGAGTGACCTATGCTGTTTCGTTTTATATCATTTGGTATCAAGCACTGAAGAAAAGACTGTAGGTAGGCTGGGATCCAGGTTTTGCCTCGCGAAATGTCCTGTGTGTCAGCAGGGGTTGGATACCAATCTATATCATACTCCATCTCTCTAAGCTGCCCCTTGATCAATTTTGCTGCAGTAACAATGATCCTTTCAGCTTCATCACTTATACTTTCTTTCTTGTCCGCATACCATTTTTTCATTTATCAGATATTCAGCCATGTTGCGAAAGCATAGGACATTGTCGCGACCCTGTACCCTGGCGAAAAAGATATAATCGCCATATCGCTCTTCTAGTTTCTGCTTCAGTCTCTTTTTTGCGTACACAGTTGATTCACCTGCGATCTCTTCCATCTTCGAATGCAACTCGGTCAATGTGTACAGTTCTGAATCGGAATGAGTTTCTAAGAATTCACATATGCACTCAAACCAATGTTCCATGCCATGGTCAGGTTTTCGACCAGCTGGTCTCGCAATTTCCAACTGTCTATAGTTTAGGAATTTCGTAGGGCAGAGTGGATGATAGACAGCCTCGGCAGCTACCAGATCAATGCAACTCAATAGCCGAACGCTTACTTCTGAAGCTAAACTATCCCCTCTCAGTTCGCAATGTTCGAGGAGGGTTTCTCGTATAGGTAGTGTCTCGACGGTCCTGATAATTTTGTTCCTATCGGGGTGGCGTGGATCAATTTTTGCGGCGCTACCACAGAGCAAACAGTGTGTCTTGAAGTCGAATACAGGCACATTACATCTCATTTTCTTGGCCGACGGAGCTTCGATGTCAGAAGAGCTTGCAGCAGATGCCCGCTTCGCATCAGTGAAATCCCTACGGCAATCTGAATGAACCAGAACAACACCTACGGGGTCCTGTTGAAGCTTGTCCAAAAGGTGTGCTTCAAGGTCTGATCTCTCCCTGACATTACAGAAATTAAGCATGATATGACAACCTTTCTTGGTGACTTTAACTGATTTGACTTCATCGAAACCAACCTGGCAAATTGCACAGGTATCATCTCGAAAGCGACCACCTTGGTGTGAAGCCATATCTATTCAAATGGTGGAAATATGCCGATAGAGGGAACGGATTATTTTCTTTTAGCTATAAGTAGTACGGATCCTGAGGCGGATTATCGAAACTGGATTAATAGACAAGAAATATGATATTGACGAAATATGAAAAAGGACAATGTGACTAAGAATTGTTTCCTGTGTATGTTAAGACCGAAACAAAGAAAATATGACAGAATGACAAAACAATCGAATAATTCGAGAGCACGTGGCGATAAGCTTATAGCGATGTGCTGTGTGCAACAGAATCGCTGGAATACCCGCGACTGATATGATGTAATTATCTTTCTCCAGTGTGCTATACAACGCTCTTTATTCGCGGTGTACATCAATTACGTGGGCTGGTATAATACTATAGCCATTATATTGTATTCTACTGACAGGAAAAATCTGAGAAGAGACAAATTCCTGCCCTTAATACAGAACCGCCTGGAAAATGACATCGGGAAATTGGTAAAAATGGCCACCACCCCACCCTCAGTTGAGACGCTATGAAAAATTTTCCCCAAGGCGGATTTTAGAGGATTTTGGATATGTTGTTCCCAGATAAATTCCGCGTCGAATAACACCAAAATCAGCTTGTATCAAATTTTTTCCAGGTAACACCACTTTTTTTAGTTCAACGCCTGTACTAATTATCAGATCGAAAAACACTGGGCGTGATGCAAGCGTTGTGCGCGATGCAATGAAGTAATAATTGATGTTTTTTTTTCTCAGTTTAGAATTTCAGCATAGAATGATACATCTGATTTGGGCATTGATATCGAAAACTTAAACAGAACGAAATGTCAAAATTGAACATGGTATCACTGGATATAATTTACACGCAACGATTCATTAATGCATTCTGTATTTATGTTTGTTTTACAGCAAGTCTCGAATTTGAGGAGACAAACTGTTTCGAAAACACTTGATGATTTATGTTTAACTCCACGCATGCTGTTGAAAGACATTCCTGCCCAGTATAGGATTTCACTTACCACTGAAAAAAGTAGAATTCATGAACATTCAATAAAAATGTTGCCACTTTAAATGAAATGGATTTTTTCACTAATGTTTTCATGGGTAAAATTCATAGCGGCCATGACTAGATTTGATGAAAAATATCTTGAAAATATTCAGCGTGTTAAGAGTTAAGGGTAGATGCAGCAAGGGGGGTTTAGGGAGTATGACAACGTCCCCCATCCACCGACCACACCACCGTAATTAATTTTCCAAACCACATGTGAACTGCATATCTTTGATATCAACTGGGGGCGCGGTGGCGTTGCGTTAGATCACCGAAGTTTAGCAACCTCGAGCCCCGTTTGTCCTTGTATGGGTGACCATCTGATCGATCGATTCAGACTCCCGCGTTGTGTCCTTGGGCAAGGCACTTAACTCCGATTATCCACATGGGGCATGATGACGCCGTGCACTAAGGCGTACTGCACGTCGATGGTGCGCATGTCTTCACAGAATCTAACCCTGCCTATGCAGCAGTGCGGAGTTACAATGTCGGGGAGCTGACAGCTGCGCCTCGTTGACCGTTGGTTCTCTCCGGGTACTCCGGCTTCCTCCTCCCGTAAACCTGTCACCGACACGATATGTCCTTGGCTGTTAAAGTGTCATTAAATCTAAATAAATAAATAATTTGATATCAACTCTCTCTTGCTATTCATCATGTAATTTCTTACGAAAGAAGCTTTGATACTAGGACAATGTTACACACACAGTTGGCCATACAAATGAACATTTATAGTTCCAGATTCAGGTTGCATCACGACCACTGCATGCATATTTTTTTTATCCGTAAATGAATTTCTATAAAGTCTTGAGGTTTTTAACTATAATTCCAACCGATTAATATTCCAACTACATCATCAAGGCATGCCTTCGACGAAGGTATGCCTCGATGATGCAGTTGGAATATTTTAACTGTCAGGACTTGAGCCATCACAGTCGGCACAAATCAGGTTGACAATCGGTTCTCTTCGCCACGTCCTGTTTTAGGGTTTCCGTTTTTTGGCATCTCGGCAGGCAACACGGAAAATTTGAACGGTGACAAATTTCGAAACAATATATCCACATCACCTCGGTGGACATCTCTGTGAGAATGCATATCACTTTTTCTTTGCCTGTCCCAATTATAGGCGCCCGAGGCTAACGTTTCTAAACAGTCTGCACGCGCTGGAAACTGGTTCTATAGAACATCTGTGTGGAAAACAAGTGCTCACTGAGCAACAAAACGGAACTAATTTTAAAGAAAACCCAGTTATTTATTACAAACAGTGGCAGGTTTGCTTAACCAGTCTGACAAATCTTACTTGTTGCAGGTAACCTTTGGATAAAAGCCTTAACCCTTTACCTAACGTAACGGCCAAAACCGACCAGCGCTATTCTCAAAAATCGCCAATTAATTTTCATTATTTCTTCATTTTTTGTCTCAAAAACATAGGTTATGACCCCTCGTTGGAACGAGCTCGTCGAGCTCGTTCCAACGAGGGGTCATGACCTATGTTTTTGAGACAAAAAAAATGAAAAAAATTAGTTGTTCAAGAATTTTTTTTACAAGTGTCGTCTGCTTTTCAGGTTAGGTAAAGGGTTAATGAAGGCAAGCTCTGTGAATTTTAACTCATGATTTTTGGGGTTTTTTCACTTTTTATTTCTTTCGTGTTTTTTTTATTTTATTTTTTTTTATTTTTTTTTTTTTCCATTCGCACAACTAGCTTGTTGCCAAAATTGTTTGATAATTACGTTCATATGTTCGGAGAGGACTTGTTAATAAATTGAATAACTTGCACTCCAATCTAATTCTGCTTACAGAGCATAATTGCCGTAGAGTCATTTGCTATGGCAGGAATTATATGGTTTTATCAACTGAAAATCGAACAAGTTTTGAAATCTTACGCGTGATGTTCCTAAAAGATAGAATTGAACTCACTTCATTATGGTCCATACTCTGTTGTTTAGAATACGAGATAAACGTACAATGTGAGGATAAACAAACATCCTCAAGTTCGCGTCATGCTGCTTGTTCCGTGTTTTCGAAACTACTGGCGTTATATGGTTTGTCCCTGCAGTAATGTGAATAGCGAATTATTTCAGTTGGAACTGAATCATTGTATAACGGTCATTATGCTAAGTATGTGCAAAACGGTATCACTTAATGTGAATCCCTCAAAGGTGAATTCTATTTTGTAGCGCTTCGTGTGCGTTTATCTCAAGGTCATTTGAAGTAAACTGAAGAGGGTAAAAAAAGTTTAATGAAATGAAATTTGAAACACCTTTGGGCAGATATAGATAACCTACCAAGAATTTTCAAATAATTACTTGAGATGAAGACTGAAGCATGAAATCGCACTTACTGACTTAGTTACAGTTCAGAAATATTGGTTTATGATATCACTGGATGAGTAATGTTGAATCGGATTAAGACTTACTTTTTTAGCTGATCGCTACAGCTCTAATATCACATTAAATATAAACACGATTATTCGCTTTGTCGCCCATGGTGAGTCAAAATCCAATTTGACGAATGGTTTCACATCACATCAACAGGTCGCCTCTGGGCCAGAAGGTATAGATTTTGTTAAACAGTTAATGATAAATGGGGGACAGCTAATGTTTTTGAGTAGTTATTAGAATTATCTCACGGGTGACTGCAATGAAAGAGAAGTCTTCATAAATTTATGTTATCCTTTCTTCAGTCCTTCCAACTTATCAATACATTATGCATAATTTTGTGGGTTTTTGTGTGGGGAGGGGGGGGGGGGTGGGGGTGGGGGGGGGGAGAAAATAGAAGCATTTGATGGCAAGATGCGAGAGAGAATACTTTTATTTACAGCACATGTATTTACATAAGCCTAAGTTCTACAAGAATACATTCATCATTTTTATGAAGTATTTATAAATTATAAGAAGATATTCATCATACATGTTCTGCAGGGAATGACCTAGAGCGATTGGCTGTCTTCCTGTCATTCCCTGTGGTGTGTTTGTGGATTGCATAGATGGATACAAGTAAATATAAGAAATTGGTATTGATGAACGACACGTTGGTGCTGAGGGCGTGGCTAGGTAGAATGGGCGTTTCACACTTGTGTTATCGATAATGGATGAAAAGATAATATATATATATCGTCCTTCCACCCAGCATCGACCACACAAGTGTATATGTATACATACATAGGCACACATATACATATATATGTGCATATGTACGCGTGTGCACAAGTGGGCAAGCATATTATATGTAATGGCCTATGATCTCACCTATTAAACACAGGAATATCAATTACTGGAAGATTCGTGAAGAAGCAACTACTTGAATTTAATTTATTTTTTTATATACAGACTCTTTAAGAGATCTGGAGTATAACCGTGCCCACATACACCTATTGCCACCTATGTGGGGCTTCACAAAGTAGGATGTGGTTTAGTAATGGCGATTACAGTCCTTGCAGTTAGTATCGCTACAGTTTACTTCACTGAGATATTCTTCCAACATTTGTCTTATTATAGTTTTTTTAATTTCATTTCTGTTTGATAAATTAGTTATACGTTTGTCCATACTGTTCCATGTTTTGGGAAAGAGGCTAACGGAGAGTAGATCTAGTGATTTATTTCTTGTGTTCTTTACTTGGAGGCCACCAGACTGTCTTGTGGCTATTCCTGGCGTGACCCTTTCACTGAAATGGTGATCGAGTGTTGCCGGAAGGTGATTGTGTTTCCAGTCGTGTAGGAATAGCATGAGATGCACGATGTGGAGGTCCTTGAGTTTTAGAATTTTATCCTTTCGAAATAGAGGATCGGTATGGGTCCTGTATTTTTCTTTTGTTTATAATACGGAGTACACTGTCGGATCATCAGCAAATGACAATAAATTAAGGGATGTTGAGTTGGATATATTTTTAATAGATAATAAGAACAATATAGGGCCTAAAATCGAGCCTTGTGGGTCGCCACAATTAATGGATTTTATTTGATTTATATCCTGAGCATTGCACGAACTGTGTTCTTTCGCTGAGGGTAGTCACGGAACCAATTATTGCTGAGATCCCTGATACCGTAGTGGTTCAGTTTTACCAGGAGGATTTCGTGATTGATTGTATCGAACGCTTTGGATAAGTCGAGGAAGACGGCCAAGGTACTGTCTTTAGTTGTTTGATTCTTTTCGTATGCTATGTGTTCAAGCATTTTCAGAATGGGCTGAATGGTTGTGTGACCTTTCCTAAAGCCAAATTGTTTGGAATATAAGATCTTATTACTTTCTACAAAATATATAAGCCTTTTTAACATTAATTTCTTCAAACATTTTTTAAAATACGGGAAGTAAACTGATGGGCCTATAATTGTTTAGCATGTGCCTGTCGCCTGATTTAAAGATTGGGGTTACCTTTGCCATTTTCATTCTTTTACGGACTTTACCTGTCGGAAAGGGTAGGTTGATGATATCTGAAAGTGGAAGGGCTATTTCTTTAGCAACATGTTTTAGAAGAAATATCGAAATCTCGTCGCAATCCTTGCTCCTTTTTGGGCTTAAAATCTTTAATTAGGGCTGTTGCCTGACAAACGTCCTTGAGATATTTGCTTTTTCCAAAGGGAATGTGATTGGAATGATTCCCTGAAGAAATCCATGTAAGCATTATATGCATCTTCTGGGAATACGAAGTCAGGTTGTTGTCTAAGATTATATCGTGCTAGTGTAGCTTTGAATTTGTTTATATTTGACGGGGAGAAATTTCTGATGGGTGATGGACTCCTAGTTTTTTTGGTGTTTAACGCCAATTTCAACATAGAATGTTGCAAAGTGATCGGCCTGGTCCGTTATTATTATCCCGGTTTTAATGTTTTCGTCTAAACAGTTTGTGATTATATGATCAATCAGAGTTGCTGAATGATCCGTAATCCTAGTTGGTTTCGTTATAGTAGGGATGAAACCATTGCTAAGTATTGTGTCTGTTTATTCGTTAGTCTATGGGTGCTGGGAGATTTTCAAGAGATCGATATTGAAGTCTCCGATAAGGAAGGAGTTTTTGTTTTCGCGACTAACCTGGTCAGTAACACCATTAATGGAGGATATAAAACGATTGATATCAGCATTGGGAGCGGTATTGGATCTGTATAAACCCCTACTATTATACTGCGTTTATGTTTCTGGGGTAATTCTCCGAACAACGTTTCACAGACGTGCGGTATAAATATGGACAGATCTGTGCGCAGCTTATATGTGATCCCATTTTTAATGAAAAGAACCACCACCCCCCCCCCCCCCCCCCCCCACCACCACCACTTCCATCGTCGGTCCGAGTATTACTGAGCAGGCTTTGATAGCCAGGGACGGTATAAGATATATTATCATTCAGTTTCCATACCTCTGTCAAACCAATCAAGTCAAATAGACTTTGGGTTTTTTTAACGTTACTGATCAGATCCATTAATGCGTCCCAGTGAACATTGAGGCTTCTGCAGCTGATGCAGAATATTGACTGAGTTATGTCATAACCAGCAAACGTTTTACAAAACTCATTTGGCATGAAATATGGGCATTCAGTTTCAGTGATAGCACAGTCAGTGTCATCATTGGTCGCATCACTCATCAGCCTGTTATATTTACGTATAAAGTTGAAATTCTCATCGGTCTCTACCCCATGGAGTGAAATGCTACCCGCCATTGAAATAATTAAAGTTAAAGCAATAAGTTAACCCTTTGAACCCTGGTGGTATCTCCCATATCAGTTCAATGAAAGAAATTGGAAGAGTCCATATTTATTATTATGGGGTAAACCAATCAATATTTTCAATGTGCAGCCTTAGGGCTGCTCGTTGAAAACATTGATTGGTCTACCCTATCCTTCACTCTGCAGGTATCTAAATGAAACTATGATATACCATGTCCTTCGGACCGTAAAGCGGGCTCTGTGATTCAAAGAGTTAATCATACATCCCTAAACAAGGATTCTTCAACTTGGGGGGGGGGAGTAAAGCAAGCAAAGAGGAAAGAGAGTCGGAAAAAATAATTGACTTCTTTTTCTGTACATTCTCTAATTTCAGCTGTGAATTTCAGCTGTGAAAATAGAACTCTGATTCGGTATTCTGATTGAGGTAATATGATCACCAGTAACAGCAGCTGATGATACTTTGTCACCATCTTTAGAACCATCTGTATAGATCCTTGTATATGTATTATACTTGGACTTTATTTCGGCATATTTTTGTTCAAACTGTAAGGAATTGGTATCAGATGTTTTAGTAGAAGCATAAAACCCTTTAAGAACAATATTAGAAATTCACGTTATTCGATTGTATTTATTTACACAAATGAAGCGTACCTAGAAACGGTTGGTAACCCGGGTGGATTCGATTGACGTTCTCCGGTGCCGACCTCGTTCTGAGACCAACCATCTGATACTGAATCGGAAAACCACTCAGATTTACAATTGTAAACACGACCTCGAATCTGATACAAATTTCAGGACGTTATTTATTTATTTATTTATTTATTTATTAGAGTTTAACGACACTTTAACAGCCAAGATCATATCGTGTCGGTGACAATTTTACGGGTGAAGGAAGACGGAGTGCCCGAGAGAGCCACCGAGCAACGACGAGCAGCTGCCAGCTCCCCAACATCGTAACTCCGCAAAGACAGGGTTAGATTGGTTGAAGACATGCGCACCTTCGACGTGCAGTACGCCTTAGTACACGGCGTCATCGTGCCCCCATGTGGACAATCGGGGTGAAGTGCCTTGCCCAAGAACACAACGAGGTAGTCCGAATCGATCGCTCAGACGGTCACCCATCCAAGGACTAACCGGGCTCAACGTTGCTTAACTTCGGTGATGTGTTGAGAACCGGTTACGGCAACGCCATCGCGCCCCCTTTTCAAGACATGCATATGGTCATGATAATGTATATTTACTTACCGATAATTGATCCTGATCCGAGCAAACATTCATAGTTTTATTTCAAGATGAATGCCTTTGTAAACTTCCAAACGAGTTTTGCTGTCTTAATCGATCTAAGAGATTTTGCCTGAATCTGATATTATATCGAAGAAAATATATGTATGTAACAAATTCCGAATGTTAAGTTATTTTTACTCTTAACTAATCAATCATCATTATCGATATCCAGATCATAAACAATATGTCTAGCGGTAAATCAGTTAGGTAACGGTTGTGTACCAGTCGTAAAAAACGATAAATTGTAGCCCCAAGCGACTGTCTCAGTATGCGTTCACAGCTGAAAATTCAGGAGGCGGACGGAAGTTTGGGATTGGGTGAGGGAACATTCACAAGAGACATGGCAGAAACAGGACAGTTCAGTTGAGATTTTAAAATGACATTACAAATTGGGCCAAATACAAAAAAAGAAACCCACGTTTCTGGTGTACTTGTTTTAACCCAGGCTGTACATATATATTTCGATTAGATAATTGTCAATTACTTTAGCCAGTCATTTGATGAATTCACCTTTTGAAATTGAAAGTGTACATGTATGATGCACAATATTTCACCTTTTTGGTAACCCTTTACCTAACCCGAAAAGCAGACGACACTTGCAAAGAAAATTTTTGAATAACTAATTTTTTCATTTTTTGTCTCAAAAACATAGGTTATGCCCCCTCATTGGAACGAGCTCGTCGAGCTCGTTCCAATGAGGGGTCATAACCTATGTTTTTGAGACAAAAAGTGAAAAAATAATGAAAATTAATTGGCGATTTTTGTGAATAGCGCTGGCCGGTTTTGGCCTTTACGTTGGGTAAAGGGTTAAACAGCTCAGTCATCTATCAAAAACGATGATACTAGCGGGTTTCACAATCAATCTTGGGGTGAGGGCACAGAGGCTTCGCGAAGATGAAAGATTGGGGCGGGGGTTGGGATAGAAACCTAATTTGTCCCCTCTGTGATAGCTCAAGTCAAGACAGACTAAAATTCCAACTTCATCATCAAGGCATGCCTTCGTTGAACGCTTGCCTTGATGTAGCTTGAAAAATTCAAGACTCCTTGGATATAAAGGGGACGTCCAACCAAACTTTGGTCAAATTTCAGGTATTTTTCTCCAAAGTCCAGAAAAAGTCAGAAAGGAATAACCCCAATATATTATATATCAATTTTTTGGGAATAAAACATAGATTTTGTGGAAGCTAATATTTGCCGTGAAAACGTTACTATGTGGCAGAAAGCACTACCTGAAAGTCTGCTATGGAATAAGGAAAAGACTGGATTCTGTACAATAAAATACCTTAAATGTACTGAATAGCTAAATTCTGCAATCCTTCTAGTACAGACGCGGATAAATCTTCTTTTTTTTTCATTCTTGCAAGAAACGGACAGCAAGACTAATTATAATTTAGGATTTCATTTCAAAAGGGCTGCCATTTTTTTGTTTTTATTTACCTTTTGTTCACCAAGGGTTAAATCCACTCAAGAACATGTATCGAGTCATTAGAGCTGTAGGTTAACCGAAACCGAACCGAGGTTTTTTGGGTTTTTTAAAAACCGAAACCGAAACCGTCGACATCCCGTAATCTAAGGTTTTTGTTTTTTTATTAAAATACTCGATTACTGTAGAAATTCACAGAATGTAGCCATCCCAGAGTAGTGAGAGTACCCAGACACTGCCAATGGCAGTGTCTGGGTACTCTCACTACTCTGGGAAGGCTACATTCTGTGAATTTCCGACATTTCAGTTTAGTTGCGTTTGCAGCTTTCCTCAAGTTGCGTGTAGGTGTCAAACCTCGAAAAATGGCCAAGCACAATAAAAATTCTGTATATTTACGTAATTAATTTATTGGCCTTCCTGATTCTTCATGTATTATAGCTTATTTCGGGCATTCATTGAGTTTCATTCAATTTCACTGCCATTCAGTTATTATTCCGGACATAAGAATGAGTTTTATTGAATTTTATTTGACCTCATGAACAAACCGAAAACCGAACCGAACCAAGGTTTTACTCCACCTGAAAAACCAAAACCGAAACCGAACAAGAAATTTAAAAACCTACAGCTCTAGGAGTCATGAGACAGTGCATCAGTGTAAAATCATGAATGTCCAATGTGGCTTTTGTCAGTCTGCAGTAATCATACACCCACAATTTTGTGCCATTTTGCATGAGATCTGTGTCAAATTAGGAAAAAAAGATGAGATTGATACACCAAAAAAGGAAAAACTACCAAACTTCCTCATTTGGTATTATTACAGACCCCTGGGGTTGCAAAATCAATGACAGCTGCCAAGAGGACCATGTGAATGCTCATGCATGGCCCAAACAACAACAAGAGGAGAGTGTCCATCCCCATCAGCTCACCAACGCATGCCATGCAATAAACCTAGGCTTATTTCAAATCCATCACATCAGGTTCGCACTCACCCAAAATAGTCTGCACCCAATCAAACTTTCAAAATATACAAATCTTTTTTTATTCAGTTAATGGGTTAATGTAGATTTTTACCAGGGTGAACAACCTCCATAGTTCATCACCATGAAATCATTCAACAGGATGCTTGTATTTCTCAGCCTGTATTTTAACACAAGTCGTCCCCTGAGTTCCAATGTGTTCTATGTGCCTACTGACACATAGAACACATTGGAACTCAGGGGGCGAAGAGTTGACGGCGACGCGTCTCGGACTATGTGTGACATAAGCTCACACAACTTCGTTGATGAGCTAAAAATGGCCTACCCTACATACAGAATACTTACATCAATCGGCTTCGTTAAGTTAGAAAGCATGGATTCTAATTCATTTGTGTACACGGTTTGGGTGCTTCATTTGTTTTGAAACTATCGACCTTCTGTAGTTGCTTTCGGGGGAGGCTTGACTGTTGCTTACTCTTGGGATTTAACCCTTTACCTAACCTGAAAAGCAGACGACACTTGCAAAAATAATTCTTGAATAAGTAATTTTTTCACTTTCTGTCTCAGAAACGTAGGTTATGACCCCTCAGGGAATCCTTCCAACGAGGGGTCATAACCTATGTATTTGAGACAAAAAATGAAAAATATAATGAAAATTAATTGGCGATTTTTGAGAAGAGCGCTGGCCGGTTTTTGGCCGTTACTTTAGGTAAAGGGTTAAGAACATTAATAACTGGTCTGCCTACCAATACTAATTTTATAGGCAGTGAATTACCGGCCTGTACAATATCGCAATAATGTTGGTCATTAAATTCATTTATCTAAAAACTTATGAGACGTTTTGGTCTCATTTCGGTAATTCGTGTGATTTTTGTCCACCAGTTGGCTTAATGCCATTTCTGTCAGCAGATTGTCATTACACATAGATTTTTGCAACATTTTGGTGCCAATAGAGATCAAAATCGACGTTGATCCATCTTACACACAATGCGGTTGTGTGAGAAAAAAAATTAAATTTACGATGGTACTAAAGTTCGCTATGTTTGGTGAACACTGAAAGAACTTTCTGAAAATTCTTCTTGTCATTGGTCATCTTTTTCTATTAGCAGACTTAGACTTCACCAAGCCTTCTTTACGTCACAAATATAGTTCGGATACAGTGAAATTATTTTTTCTTGAATATACAATTGTGAGGACTGCAATGTATGTTGACGTGAATTCTTACTGATCCTGTTTCTTGACGATTCGTCTTTTCTGCTGTTTTCATGATAGCTACCGCGATATCGCTCAAGTTGACACGGACGGGGTTAACTCTATCGTACAAGAAATTAAATTCGTCAAAATTAAGACAGGGAGTGATAATTGGGAGTATTTTATGGTCGAGTTGCGTTATGCCTTAAAGTGACCCGAGGCGAAGTCAAGGATTACGAAGGAGTTTTAAATGTGAGGCGTCTCGTTTGCGATGTCGTTTTTATTTATTTTTTTTTTTAGTATTTTCTTCTTTGGCTTTTTGTTTGCTTTGGGGTGAAGGTTCTTGCGGTGTTTATATTGAAAACTGAAAAGCTTTGTCATATTGTTTATATTCTTACGGTCAATGATATACATTCACAGAAACAAGAACGTTTAACTCGGTTGCTTCTTTATCACCCCCCCCCCCCCCCCCCGAAGGCAACGATGCTCAAGCATTGAAGATGTCGTCTTTCGCACACAAAGAACGAAATGAAGATGTCTTTTCTGGAAGAGATGATATGATCTTACGTTTTCTGATTGTAACGCCGAGATTCGGTACTGAAATATTTTTGTGAAATGCCGAAAGCATGCGCAAACGGTGATGACAGCTTGGGTTACTTGTTAGTAACCATCGACACACATAACATTGAAATGATACATAGGCGTTTGACTGATGTCACCTGTACAGACACATTTCAGTCTTAACCGACTGGGTATTTTCGACATATTTTTCTTCAAATCTAGTCATGGCTGCTGTGAAGCAGCCATGACCAGATTTAATGAAAAATTCATCTATATTTATCAGAAGAAATCATTGGTTGAAAAATTCATTCACTTAACATGGGAGAAATTTGATTAAATATGCGCACATTTTTCTTAATTCAGTGGTAAGAGATTTTTATCCTGTGCAGGAATATCTTCCAGCAGCATGCATGGAGTTTAAAAATGGAAATAGCATTTTCACACTTGTTCGAAGGTCTGTAAACTTTTCCTCATAATTGTATCAACAGTGTGTGCATACTTTGATAAGAGTTTGACATTGTACTTCCCAGTGATATATAAATGAATGAACGATCTCTTAAATATTTTAAGGTGTGTGTGTGGGGGGGGGGGGGGGGTCCTCGTAGCTACGCCACTGATCGCATGGAACGTCCATTTTAACATTGTTAAATATTGGAAATAGGAAAACACAGAGTCACTCTCTTTTTTGTGCTCCACTGCCTTCAAAAACACTGGAACACATCGAAACTAACTTTGCATACATCATCTTGGGGAGTATACTCTTTCCAGGTAACACCTCAAACCCTAAAATTCTTTTAAAATCTTCTCGTGATCCACCCGTGAGAATGCAACTCCTTTGGTGTCGAATATTTATGTTTGTTTAAAGATAATGTCTAGGGTAGGATCGCCCTGAAAGGATCCCAATTTTGGGCATCATCCGAAATTTCTACTTTCAGAACAAATGGGTTGATTTGACATATTGTACTGTTTCTACTCCTGTAGTAAGGGCGAGAATTTAGAGTTATCACCCGTAATTTTTTACGTTTCAAAGCGCACGTGATCACAATTTGACATGTAATTGTCACCACAGAGTCAGAGACACAAATCCTACCCACCCCCCCCCCCCCCACCTCTCCGATAATAGTTCCTCGTTAACTTTTTTATCTTCATATTCGACGTTTTTCTCTATTTTGTTCCTATGTAATATTATATCGTAATATATACTATTATGTGAGAACAAAACAGAGAAAAAAGTCTGATGAAATACATAAATTAATACGAATTTGAAAAAGCAAGTAACTCACGTTTTTTTTTTTCTTTTCTTCCTGGACGAAAGTCTTTGAACTTTATAAGCTGCATTCCAAACTAATCTCATTGAGACTGTGGTTTGAGGTCGAGGAAATTGTTCTCCTTCAGATAGTTTCTTACAGTCAATTTCACTATGCGGCCACAGTAACGGCTCGCAAAGAAATGGTTTCGCGCGCTGAAGGCGCGCAGGGACGGTGTGGGGCAAGCCCTTTTCAACCCTCTTTAACTGTGTGATTAGGTCTTGTCTGGCAGTGGTAAAGGAGGAGGAGTTATGGGTACTCAGCGCGCTTGTGTCGTTTTTGTTTCTTTTTGAGAGGAGGTGGTCTAGATGGGGAGACCATGGCAGTTGGCGTTGTTGGTGCACTGTCTGATGATGACTGGCTTGGCTCGTAAGGTCTAGTTCTGGCCGAATCTTGGGTTGTTATGAGTGGTGAGGAAGGAGTCTGAGACTTTTGTTGTGAATGTGCCTCTGCTAGTTCTTTGATTTTTCCAAGAAGGTTGTTGGTGTTGACGATCCATTTCCTTTCTGTGGTTCTGGCTGTCCTGCTTGATCTGTTCCATTCGTGTGTCCGGGCCCTGGCATTCTGGTTCCAAAGGAAGGGGTGAATGAGGACCAGGAAGTGGCGAGAGTGCATTTTCCATTTCCATCTCAGACTCTTCCGCATCCGACAACTTCGGCTGGGGAGCCAGCAGTCAGATGGGACTGTCTGTAGGAGTTGGGAGGGGAAGTGGCGGCCGCCTCTGACTCTTTTTCTTTCCTCATCGTTCTCTTTCTTTTTCTCCAAAAATGCCTCCAAGCGTCGGGCATCGCTACGCTTGGTGGACGGGCTCTTTCTCCTGTTTTTTCTTCTACTCTTATTCTTTTCGGGGGCTCCAAACCCCTTGGGTGAGGACCAGTGTGAGAGGGGTCATCTCACTAAAGGTACTACCTCTACCATGGGGGTGGTGTGGTGTTCTCACTTGTGGTGTAGAATTCCAAGGTCAGGTAGACGCTCTCGCCCTTCTCCTGGATAGTCCAGGTGATGGGACAAGAGACGCCCAGAGCTGATATGGTTTTCTGTAGCCTTGCCGGTAGATCCAGTGCTCCCATGTTATTATAATCCAGGTGTTCACACTCTGAAGACAGAGGTGCGAATAAACCCGTGATGATGTAATAACGGCTCTACCATTGCTGAGGGTTTATGTATTTTGTTTTAAATGAATCCCGTTTAAACAAATAATGCTTCTAACGTCTGACGGGGAGCTAGAGGTTTTATTTCAATTAAAAACATGACATTGAGTACTTGTTAGAAAATCAGCATCCGCAACAATGCATTTACTATTAGAAGTGGGCATTTTCTTTCTATTTTCATTTTATTGCTTTGAACACAAATCCAAACGGCAATCATCACATTTTAAAAGGGGGTGCGGTGGCTCAGTGGGTAGAGGCGCAGGCTGCAAGCCGAGAGGTCCTCGGTTCGAATCCCACCTGCGGCAACCGCGTTGTGTCCTTGGGCAAGACACTTCACCCCCATTGCCGACGTGGGGGCACAGTGACGCTGTGTATTAAGGCGTACTGCACGTCGATGGTGCACCTGTCTTCAACCAATGCTAACCCTGCTTGTGTGGAGTTAGTATGCTGGGGAGCTGACAGTTGCTCAGTGGTTGTCTCCGGGTACTCCGGCTTCCTCCACCCGTAAAACTGTCGTGGCCATGATTAGCCATTGTGCAGAAATATGTGACCTTAAACACCAATAAAAAAATAAATATCACATTTTAAAGATAAACACCTCTATTCTCCAGACGTTAGAAATTAACCGTGCTGACTGAACTAAGGAGGAGAGGTATTATCTGTGGCAAGGTCATAAATATATACTCTCCCAAAAAAGAAAGTGTGCATGCTAAAAATAACACTAAAAAAAAGATATATATCATTTTCATTCATGGAAATTTTATTCAATCACAGATGAATCAATTTGTGATCAACACGAGGAATTTTATTACGCTACGACGAATACTCTTGGTGCCATGGAGAGTCAAAGACACTAAGGGTCAAACACAAAAGTCACACACTCAATATCTGGTATGACCTCCGTCTGCATCGACTACTGCTGTGCATCCACGCCTCATGGACGCGAACAAGTTAGCATGGAAGTGTTGTGGGATGTTGTTCCATTTCCATTTTCTGATAAGCTGTCTTTGGAGTTCCACAAGCGTTGACGGTGCATGGGGAAGCCGGCGTAGCTGACGTTTCATTTCGTCCCATACGTGCTCAATGGGTGAGATATCGGGCTAATTTGCGGGCCAGGGAAGAACATCCGCTTGTTGTTGCTGCAGATACTGTTGAACAACACGAGCTGCGTGGGATCGGGCGTTGTCCTGCTGTAGAATGGCGCCGGGGCCGTGACGTTGCAGAAATGGGACAACAACAGGTGTAAGCACTTCATCACGATATCTGGCTGCATTGAGATTGCCATCAATAATGACCAGCTCAGTTCTGTTACGGGCAGTGATGCCACCCCACACCATGAGAGACCCTCCCCCACAACGGTTTCGCTCCACGACACATGGATCTGCGTAGCGTTTGTTTCGACGTCTGTACACTCTCTGGCGGCCATCTGATGATGAAAGATGGAAACGACATTCATCTGTGAATAAAACACGTCACCACCAGTGTAAGGGATGCCTGAGATGTTGTCTACACCACTGCAGTCGAGCACGACGATGACGTAACGTCAAAATCGCACGAATTGCAGGTCTTCGAGGACGTAAGCCGTATTCTCTCAGCCGGTTGATTACTGTTTGAGGATGTATCCGTCTCAGGTTTGGGATGTTCCTGGCTGTCGTCGTTGCCGTTTGTTGCCGGTTCCGGAGATGGACGACACGGATATACCGATCTTGTGCAGGGGTGGTAACTCGGGGTCTCCCGGAGCGGGGTCGGTCTCGAACGTCATCATGTTGTGGATGTCGATGGACTAGCCTGTTTACAGTGTTACGGTGGCAGTTCAAATGCTGAGCAACCTCTCTGTGTGTTCTGCCAGCTCTAATCATACCCAGGGCAAGGAGACGTTGATTCATTGTCAATCTTGGCATGCTAATGTTGAGTCGTTTTAACAGCAGCGCAAGTTTGAATGTGAACGATATGAAGGCCTTACTTTAGTGTTTAAATACCCAAGGATTCACACTGCTGCATGAATTTTCAGACTCTCCACGTGCAAAACATGCCTTTTCACAAACGTGCAGCACGTCATTTAACGTTAATGCAATTTTAACGGGGAAAGCTGTTTTTGTGTTCAATTTTACTTATTCATGAACAGGTTAACACTCTTTACACCTCCGAAATTATTTTTTTGGAGTTTTTGATCAATTTCTGCAATGCACACTTTCTTCTTTGGGCGAGTATAGAAAAAGACCACTTTTCAAAGTTAACCCTTTACCCAACGTAACGGCCAAAACCGGCCAGCGCTATTCTTAAAAATCGCCAATTAACTTTCGATATTCTTTCATTTTTTGTCTCAAAAACATAGGTTATGACCCCTCGTTGGGACGAGCTCGTCGAGCTCGTTCCAACGAGGGGTCATAAGCTTTGTTTTTGAGACAAAAAATGAAAAAAATTAGTTATTCAATAATGTTTTTTGCAAGTGTCGTCTGTTTTTCATGTTAGGTAAAGGGTTGAATGGAACCATAAAACAATAATATATCTAAAATAAGTTTATAGAACAAAGAAAGTTAATTTTTGGTTTAATCAAATCTATGTCCGTCCAAATTTTCTCATGAGGATTTACTACTTTTTTAGCACTTTGAAGTTACCCCCATTAACCTTTTCTAACAACTTAATAAGGCGATGTGTACTGGGATAAAAAGTGAAAATTTTAAACAAACATGGAACCATTAAAAACTAATTTTAACAAAAAGTATTTGATACCAATTTAAAGAGTATGTTATGAAATATTTGATCATATGTCAGTCTGTTATGTTAAAAAATGAAATTTGTGGCAAATGAAAGATTTTCGCTTTTCTCCCATAGACCGCTATTGTAATTTAGATTGTCATCTTTACTATTGTTTACACGCATGCGCATTCAGGGGAGTAAAAATAGTTCAATATACCTAATTTGGTGTGCGGTATTATTGAATCATGTGTATTTGATTTGTGCAAAAAAGAAAAACTATTGCCACGCACCTCCATGGGTGCTAAAATTAGAAGAAAAAATTCCAAACGCCCATATTTCCCCAAACTGCACAGAACAAAGAATTGACTCGTAGAATCAAATGGCCTAAGGAAACTGATACCGTTGTGGCATGGGTACCTTATGGGTATGTCCATTTTAACACTGTCGGTAATGGACAAATGCTGAGTCACTCTCTTTCTTGTAAACCACTTGCTCCAGTCTTATTCAGAAGCATTGGGACGAATATGAATACATCATCTTGAGGTAGTATATTGTTTCCATTTTTTTTTATCAAAGCTGCTGCTTTCCTTGTGGCCGTTGTAATGTTCCAAACCATAAAATTATTTTTAAATCTTCTTCCCATAAACCACCAGCAAGAATGCTTTGATAATTGGTATAGAAGATAATGCAACTTACTTTGGTGATGACGATTCAAGTTTGTTCAAAGAAAGTTTCTTGATCAATATATAGGCTCAGTACAATTTTGGGCACCGCCTGAAATTTCAGTTTTCAGAATGGCTGGGTCAAGTTAAACCAAATTTGGTATGCGGTATGCGGTGTTATTGTTTTGTTCTAAACCCTTTACCCAGGATTTCAAAATTTATTATTTTAATTATTGTTTTTTTTTTTTTAATTTTTCAAAAATATTAACAAAACCATGTATTGTGACCTTTCAATGGAACGAGGCCGATGAGCAAATTTACACACGTGTGCAAAAGTATATTTGCTATGCATTCGTATGAAGTTGTAGTGCCAGAAGTAAATATGATGCAATCAAATGGGGAATATTCTCACTGTGTGTAAATTTGCTTTTCGGCTATACGACCAAATTTGCACACGGTAGTTAAAAAATACACATCTAAAATGCATTTACTCACAGGTTGTAGCAAATCTGCGCCTTGTCCCAGCTAGGTGTAAATCTGTATTTATGAGTAAAATCTGCACATGAGTAAATGCGTCCATACGGTAAATTTACTCACATAAGTAAATTTACACATATGCAAAAATACACACGTATGCAAAAGTCGCCGTATGAACAGGGCTTAATATTAAGATGGCTTGTACCATCACATTGCCGATTGTTCTGTCTAATTTTAGTGACCGAAGACTCCATGTCCGAATATCACACCCAAAAGCAAATAAGAACAGTCGGATATTTCACCAAAGGGCAAACGTGGGTGACCTTTTACACCCCACATCCTCCCCATATTAGAAGAGCGTTAGGGCCTGGAAAATATGTAGGGACCGCCACCTGCAATCTGTGTTTGATAAAGTGGTTACAATTACATATTTCCCAAGCTCGTTTTTGAAGACGCCCAGTCCAAATGCTCCAATATGAACGTACGTAAATTTAGAAGAATTAATTAGAAATATGACCATGAGAATATCTCCTCAAGTTTAGAATAGTTTACCTGGTGATTCCTTGGTTAAGTCAAATCCAGTCTTAATAGTACGCCATAAAACCTAATATTACAGAAAGTGACACTTGCCAGACAACACAAACTGTTTGCAAATCTGGGCCAGATAATAGTATTATATAAAGCTACAATTTATTAACGCTTTCGATGGTGAGTAAATCATTTGGTGAACGTATTTATTTATTGATGTTTAACCCTTTACCTAACATGAAAAGCAGACGACACTTGCAAACAAAATTCTTGAATAACTAATTTTTTTCATTTTTTGTCTCAAAAACATAGGTTATGACCCCTCGTTGGAACGAGCTCGACGAGCTCGTTCCAACGAGGGGTCATAACCTATGTTTTTGAGACAAAAAATGAAAAAAATAGTGAAAATTAATTGGCGATTTTTGAGAATAGCGCTGGCCGGTTTTGGCCGTTACGTTGGGTAAAGGGTTAAGGTCACATATTTATGCACAATGGCTAATCATGACCGTGACAGTTTTACGGGTGGAGGAAGCCGGAGTACCCGGAGAGAACCACCGAGCAACGACGAGCAGCTGTCAGCTCCCAAACATCGTAACTCCGCACTGCAGCACAGGCAGGGTTAGATTGGTTGAAGACATGCGTACCATCGACGTGCAGTACGCCTTAGTACACGGCGTCATCGTGCCCCCACGCGGGCAATGGGGATGAAGTGTCTTGCCCAAGGACACAACGCGGTTGCCGCAGATGGGATTCGAACCGAGGACCTCTCGGCTTGCAGCTTGCACCTCAACCTACTGAGCCACCGCGCTCCCCATTTGGTGAACTAATCTCTTGTTGCCAAAATATAGGAACATTAATTGGTTGAGTGCAAGAAACCAGTATTAGGCTCTGTTGGGTGGCTGATGATCCAACGATTAAAAGGCTTGTTCCTTCTCTATAGATGCACGTGATGTTCATTTGGAAGTAAAAAAATATAAGTAATAAATATAGTTCATACGGATTTATCTTGTTACAATTTATTGGGGTGTAAACCCAGTTTACTCCGCCTGTTATGACTCAAGTTCCTACTGAAGAAATATTCCAACTACATCATCAAGGCATGCCTTCTTTGAAGGCATGCCTTAATGATGTACTTGGAATATTTGTCAAGGAGATTTATAGTTGAAAACCTCTGGAAATATGTTCATGGGTGAAAACAAAATGTAGTCACGTGGCATGGGCTTCACACCTTATTCAATTAGTACGTACCAGACTCCAAATTGGGCACGTTGGGACCCCAACATCCCCAATCTGTTACAGACTTCCATTTGCATGAGAGTGACTGCGTGTTTGACATAAGTCCAAGAAGCAAATTTAATCCTGTAGGAAGGGGGCGCGGTGGCTCAGTTGGTAGAGGTGCAGGCTGCAAGCCGAGAGGTCCTCGGTTCGAATCCCACCTGCGGCAACCGCGTTGTGTCCTTGGGCAAGACACTTCACCCCGATTGCCTACATGGGGGCACGATGACGCTGTGTACTGAGGCGTACTGCACGTCGATGGTGCGCATGTCTTCAACCAATCTAACCCTGCCTGTGCTGCGGTGCAGAGTTCAGAGTTACGATGTTGGAGAGCTGACAGCTGCTCGTCGTTGCTCGGTGGTTCTCTCCGGGTACTCCGGCTTCCTCCACCCGTAAAACTGTCACGTCACGATTAGCCATTGTGCATAAATATGTGACCTTAAACATCAATAAATCAATAAATCCTGTAGGAAAGTACATGATTACCAGCAATAGCTAGCGAATTGATATCTGAGACTCGAATCTAGAAGAAAATGTCCTGATTGGAAAGTTATTGGGGTACGGGGGGTCCTCCTTCGCACCCCTCCCCCAGTTACGCACATGGCAGTGCCTACTGTCATTATCCGATAAGTTGTAATAGTTAAAATGTTTGCGAACAAACTTCCGACTATCAAACTCTTTCCAGCGCGCTACCGTTTAATCAGTTATAACGATCAAAACTGGCCAAGCCCGCTATTGACATCAATCGTGATTCAAATTTTTTCTTTAATTTTTGCCTAAAAAACATAGCTTATAGCTCGTTCCAATGGGAGGGGTGGGGGGGGGGGGGAATAAACTATGTTTTGAAGGAAAAAATTAACATTTTTATTTATTCAAGAACATTTGGGAAAATGTCGTCTGCTATTCGGCAAAGGCTTGAGAGAATTGTCTTCATGTAACATTTGCGTGTCTTATCTCGTCAGACCGAAAAAAAATGAGCCACACCCAAAGAATTTCAGGCTTTAGTTACGGCTCTGCTCACGCTGGATACATATCTTCGAGAGAATTCTTGATGTCGATTGGATATATTTCAAAACATCTCTCGCACTGTATGGGTAAAATAAATACAGAACAACTCGATAAACTGTGTTCAAAGTTCAGTTTTGTTTATACTGATACCAGTATCTAAAAATTTCTTTTACCTTTCAACATATCATGGTTCGACCAGTGCGACTGCTCAGTGATTTGAAACAAAGTATATTGCCTCTGATTTAACCCTGAAATTAACGTCCAAACCCGGACTGGCTAATCACAAAAATCAAAATTCAATTTTCATTATTTTGTCATTTGGTCTCAAAAAACCTAGCTTTTGACCCTTCATCTTCATTGGAACGAATTCGATGAGCATGTTCCAATGAATGGTCATAAGCTATGTTTTTGAGGCAAAAAATGAAAAAAGCCCTTAGTTGTTCCAGTGGTGGCGCCAGGGGGGGGGTCAGGGGGGCTACAGCCCCCCCCCCCCCTCCGTCGGAGAGGTCCATCCCCCCGTCGGAGATTTTTAGTCAGTCCGTCGGAGAGTCTCTCTCGTAAACCCGACTTCACGAGAAATTTCCGACGATATCTCGTCTTGTCAGTCTCGAACCCGTGCAGCACTGGAAGTTTGATAGAGAATAGTGATTTTCACGAAATTCCTTAATGTCGTTCGTCAAACTGGCTTTATAGATGAAATATTTCCCGACCTTATTATAATATGTTTACTTTAACCCTTTACCTAAGGTAACGGCCAAAACCGGCCAGCGCTATTCTCAAAAATCGCCAATTAATTTTCATTATTTTTTTCATTTTTTGTCTCAAAAACATAGGTTATGACCCCTCGTTGGAACGAGCTCGTTCCAACGAGGGATCATAACCTATGTTTTTGAGACAAAAAATGAAAAGAATTAGTTATTCAAGAATTATTTTTGCAAGTGTCGTCTGCTTTTCAGGTTAGGTGAAGAGTTAAATAATCAACAAACATACTCAATTTGCTTCTATTTTGGTTCTCCAATTTACCAATTTTCACTCATTTTCCTTCGTTTTGGGAGGTCAAATGTTATAGCCCCCCTGTCGGAGAGGTCAGCCCCCCTGTCGAGAAATCCCTGGCGCCACCCCTGAGTTGTTCAAGATTTTTGTTTGCCAGAGTTGCCTGCCTTTCGTGTTAGGTGAAAGGGTAAACCTTCATTGCCGATATTGGTTACTTCCTCATTATTTCCACCATGATCATTAGAATGATCTGCGTGTAAAATGTGCGGTAAATCAGTTACTATTCTACTGTCATTTGACTGCAGGTGGTAGGAGTGTATCAATTGAGTTACCCTAAAAATTCACCACCTGCCATACAGTGCCACATAAAGATTTTGCGGCACTTGAATGCATTTATTGCGTGCTGAAGACACGAGCCGAGTAGAGTATTGAGAAATGGATCGCTAGAGTCGGTAGGTAATTTGGAAGTGTTCCGCGAATGGTTTCAAACAGAAGTGCGCTTAGAAACCCCGTAACTCGGCTTTTCATTAAAAAAAATATCTGCAGAGAACATCACAAAACATTTTTATTAAACCAACTCCTTAAAGTGATATATCAACGGTTATCATATATATTTAAAATTGCGCATCATTCCGATAATTCGTAAGTTCGGAATCTAATTGTGTTTTTTTTAACCCTTTACCCAACGCAGGCAATATCAAAATTTATTAATTTAAATATCATTTTTTAATTTTTTTCGAAAATTTCAACAAAACCATATCATGTGACCCCTCATTGGAACGAGTTCCATGAGCTCGTTCCAAAGAGGGGTCACATGATATGGTTTTGTTGAAATTTTTCGAAAAATAATATTTTTTCAGCTACTGAATCTGCATATTACGCGGGCGGGTGCGGGCGATTCGTTGGGTAAAGGGTTAAGGCAATCCACTGTCAGCCACTATGATGTCTGCGATCGTGATCCTATTTTATAAAAAAAATACCGACTTGTATCTTCCTTGGGTGGCAACAAATGAAGATAGCTACGTCCTTTCCGTAACATTTTATTGTCCCTGTATCCCGATAAATTCCGTATTTTCATTGGTCAGAATGCCTTGGACAAATAGCCATGGCAAAGGATGCACCCAACATCCAAGATATATGAGAGCGTGCGACATCCAGGGTATATGGTTTAAATGAAAGCTTTTCGCATTCACTCGCCTCGGTATAAAATTGAACCAACAAACCTGAAAATAGTCACAAATATTATCAGATTTCCGACAATTCGATCATATTTTGCCATTATAAATGAAATAGTCGAGTAATTAAATGAAACATCCTGAGAGAAATAAAATAAGAGCAAATAGCGTCCCCTGAGTTTCCTTCCAATGTGCTCTATGTGCCAGAAGGCGCAGAGAGCATATTGGAACTCAGAGGACGATATGTCAACAAAATGCTGTTTACCGGTTTCCTTAACGACCCAAGGGATGTAACTCCATCTGTTGTCTTCTGCATTTATAAAACAAAAAATATTCGCGAATTTGGTCCAAGTGATTGCGGAGAATGAGAAATGCGTCCACAAATTTATTTCCACTATGTTTGTATTGTGTTTCAAACCGGACAAAAACGTTATCTCCGCCAACATGTATGGTATATGCAGATTTAATACCTGGATGTCTTATTTGAACACCTCGCCTGTGGCTCGTTGTTTAAAAACCGACATCCGGGTATTAAATTTCCATATATCATCATCCATGTTGGCGGAGATAACTTATATTATCAACTTTAGAATGTTTTATTTGATTAACGAACTCCCTCTGATAATCAAGGCAAGCTCAAGTGTAGGTCGATTGCATATTTACAAGATTCTGGATTGTTGTTATATCAGAACTTCTCCTGGTGACAAATGGTGCGTTTCTGAGCTTTGATTAGTAAATTCATGTTTTGAATGTATATCTTTCTTGGGTGACAACAAGTGAAGATATGATCCTCGCAGTTGTTGGTTTTATTTACGAACTCCCACTGGTAATAGAGGCTAGTTCGTATTGCAGTGCGATTTTTACAAACAAGATACGGGAAGTGTATATATCAGAACTCCCACTGGTAGCAGATGGTGAGTTCGCTCGCTTAACAACATTTTAGTTTATACACCAACAAAGTTCCCCCACCCCCTCTGGCCCGCAAAACATAGATGACCAATAATAAATAAAAACACCTCTAATCCTATTCCACATGACTTTAAATTTCATCTCACGACTCCGTGAAAACACATCGAAAAAGCTTCAGACAATGTTCTCTGCCTCCTTTTCCCTAGTCCCATCCAAAGTGATGATCAAAGATAATAACTTATGTGTACATGAAAAATGTAACTTCAACCACAAACATCCAGTTGAAAAATGTCAGGTGGGCTGAGAATTTGCTTCTTTCCCTGCGATGTAGTCGAGTTGTCCAATCAAAAATGTTTTGGACGTGCAGTGACGTATCTGATCGCGTTTATTGCGACAGTTGGGCGTTTCGTTTTAGGGCTTCAGACTGTGCGATAACAGACACGGCAAACAGATGATACCTGCAATATTTCCCGATTCTTTTCTGAAAATGGTACCGGGAATTTTTCAAACCCGAAATCTGGAAATGGGGTTAGTTTCCCTACTTTTCCTCCCCATAATACCCTATTGCAATTAAGACTAAATGACCCAGGGAAGGGTGATCATTTTTCGGCAACATGTTAGCAAATTTTAAGCAAAGTTTAGAGGAAATAAACGAGGTTTTATTAAATGAATATGAGAGAAAAAGAAAATGAATTTACGATATTCGTGGTAATCATCATTATCACATATATCGACTTAAGTACTAGCATTTTGTCTGGCAATCGTTTTACATAACAGTCATTGTCTCCGACAATCAGAAATAGATCGACTGCTTTGCGAATCTGGAGACACGTCACACATATTTCCCCTGAGTTCCAATGTGTTCTATGTGCCAACTGGCACATAGAACACAATGGAACTCAGGGCACGATAGTGAATCAAGCCCGAAAGAAATGTTACACGGGTCCAAGTCTCTGGCTTGCAATAACAGGTGAGTGGCATACCATCTAGTTGTGGTTGTTATGTTGTGTAAGTTCCACTTTGATATCAACTATCTACTGCCAATATAAAGTCTTAAGCTGAACTCGAAAAAATTGTGAATGCTTATTGCATATATGTGGCCTCTATTTGTGAGTTTGACCCTGGTGGGTCGTTTGTGAATTTTATACGCGACACACCATCTAGTGGTGGTACATTTGTTGTATACGTTTCATTGTGATATCCTTTTCCATTAAAATGTTACGGCAAGGCGCAAACAGTTGATGTGCATGTTCATTCCATGTGTTGACACGCATCTGTGACCTTCATCTTGGTGGGTCCGTCGTACATTTTATATGCGACACATCAAGATATTTCTTCCCATTGCTAAGTTTGGTCTGGGCACACGACATGGATGTTTAGGCGCATTCCATGTGTTGACCTTCATCCGTGACCTTGATCTTGGAGGATCGGTCATGGATTTTGTACACCACTCACGTTGTGGTGGTGGTGCATACGATGTGTAAGTTTCATTGTGGTATATAAACGAACTTATGAAAATAGTGCTGTAGGCAGCCATCTTAGACGCCATTGTGAACACCTCGAGTTTCCCAAGGTTTAAAGCATGGCAGCACACAAATTCCTATTTAGCTCAGAAAGTTACCAGAGACAAAACCAAAAACTCGTTTACTTCCCGACACTGCAAGGTTATCCTGTCTAGCTGCAGGATCAATACTTTCTGGTTTTGTTCAAAAGTAGAAACTTACTCAAATTTTAGGTTTTGATTTAGCTTAAACTTTCGCAAGTCAGAGTTAAAAAAAAAATGAAGAAGATATCCAACGTACCATGAGAGTCACAAAATATCTGTTAATCCTTTACCCAACGTAATGACCAAAACCGAGCAGCGTTATCCATACAAATCGCCAATTAATTTTCATTATTTTTTCATTATTTTATCTCCAAAAATACGTTATGACCACTCTTTGGAACGAGCTCATCGAGCTCGTTCCAATGAGGGGGTCATATCCTATGTTTTTGAGACAAAAAAATGAGTTATTCAAGAATTTTGTTTACAAGTGTCGTCTGCTTTTCGTGTTAGGTAAAGGGTTAACATTCTTAACTTGGACAGATGAATAAATACCTGCTTTTGAATAACTGGTTTAATAATTTAGGGCAACGTCATTTTTGGCGGGGAGTTTGTAATATTTCAGTGGAACCACTCCCAAATGTTTTTACGGGTTGGCTGATCAAAAGGTCTGATGTTGGGTAGACTGGTGCTGAATGCTATCTCAATTGCCTCTGCAACTTACAAAAATCTGACTCGTTTATGTGGCTCATCAGATATTGATATCAGATATCAGAATTTGCCAGTTTTTTTCATCCCAATCAGGAACTTTAATAGATATTATGTGTCTCCGGTATGATAGTACGTTTTGTTAGCTATCTTCTACAGTACGTATATGGGTACATGTAGACATTTTATCACACATCTATTAATGTAAAACACGGGATTTCCACTGTTCTACCTGTAGGATAAAAATAAAGTTGTATCGCACATGTGGTGACAAAAAACACGTTCGATTTCGTTTCCAACGTAAACACAGAAGGAACCCGTCTAAATTTTTCACGCCAATCATTGGTCGAATCCACCGGAGTTGAGATCGCTTGGAAATTCCAAGTTCCTCATTTTGATATGTTTTCCTGGGATATTTAAACAATCAGATTCGAGTCTAAAATCTACAAAATAAAAATAACATTCTGACTGCTTGTTCCTTGACAAAATACTTTCCACGACTGGTCATATGATGATGGTGTGTGCTAAATTTATCAGCTATTTAAAAGCTTTTTGTTGTGTTATTCCACGCAGTTTAGTCAATATTTGAAGTTCGATCATCGTGACCTTGACACTGATCGACCAATTGGTTTCGACCAATTCAATGCCGAAAAAATTAAAAAGCAATTGGGTTGGTACCCCCGCCATCTAATAGTGATGTCTTGTTGCAACGAAGGAAACATAGCAATTGTCCACTTTATAAGTGCTTTTAATTCAATTTTCGTGTAGACTGGTTGTTACATGGGTGGTATGTGATAAACACAGAACCGTACATACGTTTGAATGGGTTAAGAATTAATTCTTAACCCTTTACCTAACATGAAAAGCAGACGACACTTGCCAAAAAAATTCTTGAATAACTAATTTTTTTCATTTTTTGTCTCAAAAACATAGGTTATGACCCCTCATTGGAACGAGCTCGACGAGCTCGTTCCAATGAGGGGTCATAACCTATGTTTTTGAGACAAAAAATGAAAAAAATTATGAAAATTCAATAGCGCTGGCCGGTTTTTGCCGTTACGTTGGGTAAAGGGTTAACCCATTCAAACGTATGTGCGGTTCTGTGTATTTATCACCCTGTCATTGAAAGCGGAGCCATTTTCTACGCATTGTTTAAATTTACATTCATCTTGTTGACGAAGTCGTCACTGAAGTTCAACGGATGGGCAGCCATGATTTGTTTTACGACGATTTATGTGCTAAGTCAATCGAGAAGCACCGAAGACAACTCTGAATGACTTGATTGTGAAAATCAAAATAAGACTTGGAACTTCTGGAAGATTTCGCATTTGTCTCCCTTATATCGGAGGTGCTGCATTTTATTGCCAACTCTGCATTTCCATCAATAGTTGTAAAGTTAAAACATTTAGTACCATCCTTGTGTGGCTACATGCAGCTTTGATAGCCTTCAATTTTGTGCATGTTAGTGGTTGTAGTCCCATAAGTGCAGCAACGCTCCTCGAGGTGACGAGTTTTGTCAGCGTTTGTCAAAGTGCTTTGGTAATTTTGTGATTTATGAATGCGAGTTACTTCCCCTGCACCCATTTTCATCAGTGAGAGAGCAGTTGTCCAAAATCTTAGATTTTTCATCTCTCCAACCCAAATGAAATAGTTATTCATCAAGTAATTGCATCAATTCTACATACTGCACTGCAAGGAAATCAGCGATAACTTCTCTTTTTCAAATTTTCGCATGCTATAGAATCAAGGACGCTGGTTTTGTTTACAACAGCATAGTGCGGGTTCGAATTGAATCTGTTTGGCAGGAAACTCTCTCGGCGTGGGTTAGAACGCAGCTATGCCATTGTAGGCTATGAACCACTAAATAAATCCCATTGACCACAGTGTTAACCTTCCACTCTCTGTACAACACACCAAGTTGTTTTGAAAAAAAATACCTATACATTTATAAAGTACACCATCTCTTGAAAAGATTAAACTGGAAAAAAATATGTTGTTGCCCCATCAAATTTCAGTTTAAATTTCGAATTTTTACAACTACCGTATGGTCTTGCACTGAATGACCTTCACACTTTTTTCCCCTTGCCTCATGTTTTTGAGAGATTCTCACACATTCCAGCACCAAATTACAAACAAACTAATTAATCCTTTCTATAGTGGAGGAATCAAAATTTTAATTAATGGTTTCAAAGTCAAAATATATTTAACCAATCAGCTGATCAGCCCTATTTAATCCTACTCACAACATAGGGTGTCAAATGCTCCAGGTCACGTGTTCACTTATTTAGTGGTTCATAACCTGTAAACAAAATGAAATATCTGAGCCTTTGAGATGTTCGTTGCTGCTGTTGCTGCTGCAGCTTCTTCCCTTCCTTGGGTCCACTACTTGATTGCAAGCATATGCAATACTAAATATTCAGTCCAATAAAATATTACATTAGGCTGTAATCAAACCGAACGTTAACCCTTTAACCACCACACACCATAACAAAATTTTGTTATTTTAATTTTTTTTTTCAAATTTTTCAAAAGAATTTAAACAAAGCCATATCATATGACCCCTCATTGGAACAAGCTCAAAAGTTCGTTCGAATGAGAGGTCACATGATATGGTTTTGTTGCTTTTTTTAACCATTCAATTTGTAATGTGATTCATTAAGTAAATGGTTAATCATCTCAGCCATTTGTGATTTTAAACCGACAATTTTCTTTTCGCCATCTACCATTTGCCCCGATGATTGCCAAGCGGGCTGCTCTTCACTAGTTCTGAACGTTTATTTTGACTGTATCATGAGTTGTGTGTCAGTGATGTGGTTGATGAGTTCACTCAACTTCATCGATGCCCAACCCTACATCTTAATTCCCATGGTGCCCACCCTGTTCAAAAGCTACAGTGGTGGATTACCTTATCCCTTTACCTGACATGAAAAGCAGACGGCACTTGCAAAAAAATTCTTGAATAACTAATTTTTTTCTCTTTTTTTTTGTCTCAAAAACATAGGTTATGACCCCTCTTTGGAACGAACTCGACGAGCTCGTTCCAATGAGGGTTATAACCTAAGTTTTTGAAACAAAAATTGAAACCATAATGAAAATTAATTGGCGATTATTGAGAATAGCGCTGGCCGGTTTTGGCCGTTACGTTGGGTAAAGGGTTAAATGACATTAATGTTCGTTTATAAGTAATCGAGAACTACGCCTTAACCCATTCAAAGGATACACAAGATGTTTTACGTGAAAGAAAATCCCGCGGTCGATTATTTATTTATTTATTGTGTTTAAGGTCACATATATTTGCACAATGGCTAATCTTGACCACAACATGAGTATCAACTTGAGACCAGGGGTGAGCGCTAATAAGCCATGTTGCCCGTTTTAGAGAGGATTTGCACCTCCCAAGCACTGGTGACTGAGTGCTATTTTACCAGTAAAACATAGCCTGTTTACCGCAGTGAACAGGCACCGCTTCACTTCCCGAGGTTCCCGTGGGGACCGCGGTCGATTAACAGAAATCATAATGGACGTGTCAGTAATAATTTAATCCAACAGCCCAACAGGGCTGTTGGATTAAACTATTACTGAACACCCCTACACATTCTTAGTGAATTCGCCTAATCGCTATTGCCAGTATTGTGTGTGGAAATTTCAGTGTTGAACTGGTTAAACAAAGGGATTATGAGCCTCAAAGTGAACGATTGGTCTCCCCTGGTTGAATAGTCCATCCAGAAGTGGTGTATGCTGAACACCTTGCAATGAAGAGCCCAGGCTATACTTTAAAGGCAAGAAGCCAAACCAATAATAATAAATAATGGTCTTTTGTGCACGTTTGGACAAATTTGGCTGATTTTTAAGGTAAATGGGTTAACCCCTTGCGTAAAATAACGATTGAAAACTCGGTCAGCGCATTTCATAAAAAAATGGTTCAAATTTTATTTCGTCTTCATTTTTGCATCAAAAACAAAGCTTTATAACCTCTCTGGAACGAGCTAGTTGGACGCGTTCAGACGACGGGTAACAATGTGTATATTTGAGGCAATATGACAATATTTAGTTATGATAGAATGTTTTCCTTTTTGGCAAGTGTCGTCTTCTTCTGGTCGTGTTAGGTAAAGGTTTGAAATCATGGCTTGTAGATTAATGGGGAAGTTGCAAGGAAACTTACTCGTCGTGAAAATGTAGAAGCATTGTTATCAAGATTAACTAATCTCTCTCTCTCTCTCTCTCTCTCTCTCTCTCTCTCTCTCTCTCTCTCAATCTCTCACCACCCACCCCCTTCTCTATCTCCTTCTTTCTCACTCTCACTCTTGAACTTGAAACTTACATATTGAATAGAATTTCAAGTACAACGTACTGATATTTCTAACATCCAAGCTTGGTTGGAAACTTTTCCAGCACTGCCGGAGAAGATTCATGTAGGAGGGCGATTGCCCTCTTATCCTTGAGTCAAAATACTCTATCGATAACCGATAACCTGGTGTTTCTCCGTCAGAACAGTATCTGACATAGAAGACTTCTCTTTAAATTATGCCAAACGTTCATTGTCGACACTTTCGAATCGAACATCATAATTTTAAACTTAATAATATTATCTTACAATTGGGACCTGCGAACGGTTCGAGATTCGATTCGGCTGGAAACCGCGGCGATGATTGATTCGGCTCGATACTAATCACCTAGATTCGACATTTTCGAAACCAAACCCACTTCCAATTAACAGGCATGTACGTCTGTCACATTCGACATGAATAACGTAAACTCTTAACCCGCTGGGTATTTCCACAATATTTTTCATCAAATCTAGTCATGGCTGCTGTGAAAAATTCAACTAAATTTAACTCAAGAAATCATTGGTCCAAAAAATCCATGCCATTTACAGAGGGAAAATTTGATTAAATGTGCCAAAATTATACTAAAATCAGTGGCAAGAAAAATCCTGTCTTGGGCAGGAACATCTGCCACCAGCGTGTAAGGATTTAAAACGTTCGAAATACCGACCGCTTTCATGATAGAAAATAACGTTCACCTAATTGCTCGCTATTTCTGTCCTGCACGAATTCACGAGGCTCAAACCGAGAACTTTCTCTCGCCCAAAGCAACAGATTACATTGAAATTTCATCTTCTTCACAGTTGACACCACGTTTCTAACACGTCTACGTCTAATTTATACCGCCACGTGTATACGAGAGTACGTCTACCCATCACAATATCACTCTATTGACTGACTGGTATCAGGATTTGAGATTCGATTTGATTCGAAACCTCAGCAGAGACTCGATTCGAGCCGAAATCGGAGGTTCACGGGTCCCTACTTACAATATATTCATCTTTAACTGCCATGTAATGAAATCCTACTGCTCAAACACAGTGTGGTTCATGCACCAGTTCACTTTATCGTTTGTTCCGCTTTATTGCTGCAGTTTTTTATTGCAAATAAAACCTTAACTCGATGCATTTAATAAATACTTCCACCCACTTATGAGTTTCTGAAAAGGTGAGTCATTTTCACTTGAAATTTGAAATGCTTAGTACATTTATTTTCGAATCAGGCAAGGATTATTAACCCGTAAACTCTCAAACTAAAACGAAAGGCAGACGACACTTGCAAACAATATTCTTGAATAACTATTTTTTGCACTTTTTGTGTTAAAAACCGAGCTCATAATCCCTCATTGGAACGAGTTCAACGAGCTCGTTCTAATGAGGGATCTTAAGCTATGCTTTTGAAACAAAAAATGAAAAATTTATGAAAATTGTAAGGTGATCTTTGTGAATAGCGCTGACCGGTTTCTGACCGTAACGTTGGGTAAATGGTTAACATTTACGCTGGCGAAAGCGACTTTTGTCACATATTTTATGATGATTATCTGTACGTTCTGGTATGCGCAGATCTAACATACCATCTGATTACTTGTTGAAAAGGGCTCGGAAAGCTCTTTCCAACAATTAATCAGATAATAGAGTTTCAAGAATGTCATAAATGTTAATAAACTTCCTCACATACAAGCGTATACATAGAGGTCCTCCATATATGGATAAAGTAGGCATGGCAGTAAGAGGGTTAAAGGCTGAAATGAAACTCAGACATGCATCTTCACCACCCAATTCCAATACAGAATCATTGTATCTGTTTGATAGAACTCGGTGGGGTGGATATAACGGAATATTATTTAACCCTTTACCTGACATGAAAAGCAGACGACACTTGGAAACAAAATTCTTGAATAACTATTTTTTTCATTTTTTGTCTCAAAAACATAGGTTATGGCTCCTCTTTGGAACGAGCTCGACGAGCTCGTTCCAAAGCGGAGTCATAACCTATGTTTTTGAGACAAAAAATGAAAAACATATTGAAAATTAATTGATGATTTTTATGAATAGCGCTGGCCGGTTTTGACCGTTACGTTGAGTAAAGGGTTAAATTGTCGAGAAAACAGAGAGGTCAATATATTAAAATGTTTTAGCTCAGAAGTATTCGAAGCATTTCGTTGGGGTATATGCGAAGGTACATTGTTAATCAGGTCTAAAATTAGAACACCACATGTCAGACGTTTTATGAATATTCTTTGTTGGTCTTATAATAGATCAGCCTGAGACTCTACCCTGAAAGACATTATTGAAACATGTGAGAATAATAATTAAAGCATCACGAGTGCAGTATCGGGCTTAACATCCGGGTTTTGCGAACAGTCAAAAATTCAGTCTATTTCGACATGAGTGAAGAAGAAACTACGAGATTAATCCACAGGTAATATTTATTTTTTTAACCAGTATCACACGCGGGGTGCGTGTGTATGGGAAGGGGGTATGAAATGGTCAATCGGTCGCTACACATACAAACGATACACAAATAAAACTGAAAAAAAACAGGAAGTTGACTGGTGTTTTTTGTTTGTTTTTTTATTTTGGGGAGTGGAAGAGGGTGTCAAGACCATTGACTGGATGAAATTGGTTAGTACCACCGCGAGCCGTTTGGGGCGGCGATGATGCTTACCAGTTTCTGTCAGTAATTCAATGGCTTAACATCGCTACTTTAAGTCGGAATATCTATCGTCTTTGTAGTTGTATTCAAGAGCAGTGGGAGGGGCGAAATGGTGAAAGAATAGATAAGAAGCGAAATCTCCTTACCTCTACAGAAATCTTGTGATGTCGAAAATGAATTAACCTGTATTTAAAAACCTCGCAAAACAAAAAAAAAATCCGACAAAAAGCTATGTGAGATGGCCGTTCTTCCGAGCAACGTGACTCTATTATTCTTGACATTGCAGGAGTTGGAGTTGTGGCATCTGGGGGAAGGGAAGGTTGCGGGGGCTTTAGACATCTCACTTTTTCAGAAGCTTTTAATAGTTTAAGTACTAAAATCGAAATTCTATTGTCACTATTGAACTCTCATAAAATCCATTGAATCACAGGAGCATGTGATCCGGTAGCAAAGTAAAATGTCTTCTTAGAATTTTCAACCATGCATAAATTGTGTCAGGGGCGGACTGGGCCAAGAAAAGTTACCAGGGAATGCACCAAGGGGGACCCCAGACCGAGATAACATTTTGATTTTGCGAACTGAACGAACGCGGCCTCCGTGCATCTGAGCGACCAATGGTAGTCCACATAGAGGATATTTTGTTGGCATTTTTGTATCGACTTCATCGATCATTCGACAAAAATGGTTCTACCGGGATGAGGGGGGGGGGGGGGGCGGCATCGGGAAGACCTAGGGCTGCACGATATTGAAAACTGAATACCGGTATCGGTATTCAAAAAAATACCGCGGTATACCGGAATATCGAAAACTGTTCAGATATATGAACATAGGTACCACAATCGAGACTTGAGGCATCACAGTCGGAACGAATTAGCATGCCTTGATGATGCGGTTCGAAAAACATTTACCCAACGCAGACGATATCACAATTTATTATTTTCAAAATTAGTTTATCGGATTTTCTCCAAAGATTTCAACAAAACTATATCATGTGACCCATCATTGGAACGAGCTCAACGAGCTCGTTCCAATGAGGGTTCACATGAAAAAGTTTTGTTGAAATTTTTTTAAATTAATTTTTCAACGGTTTAATTTGTATTTTCCAAGGGCACAAGCAGGCGATTCGTTGGATAAAGGGATAATATTATTCGGGGCTACTGTTAAAAAACTCAAGACATCTTGAAAATTAAATTGGGGGTAAATAAATAATGACGATAAACCGATATTTTTGTAATTACACCGGTATTCAATCGATATTGGTTCGAATACCGGTATGTATCGGTTTATCGATATACCGTGCAGCCCTAGGAAGACCCTAGTTCGGCCCAATTGGAGTAAATATTGATTTTTGAAACTGAAGGAATGTTGTTTCCTTTCATCTGAGCGATCAATGGCAGACTAGACTGCTGGTATATCGAAATGCCCTCTATGTGGACTGCCAATGAGTGCACATAGAGAACATTTCAAAATACTGGCAGTCCATGCAGTCAGATCCATTTCGCCTTTTGGTCATTTTCACGAAATTTCACGTACCAACAGGTGTTGGGCTACATCAATTTTGGGGGCCCCAGGGGAACCCAACAAGCGGCCTAACGGGAATTTTCCCGGTGGCCCATACGGCCAGTCCGCCTCTGAATTTTGTTGTTCCGTTTACTTTCAGCTGCTCTCTTTTTTTATTTCCACTTCGCTTTTGCTCACCTCATACTTTGTGTGAAATCGTCCTTTTGAATTAACATTTCAATGGAATATTTAAAACAACACATGCTGTACATTACCGTTGTTAGCGAAGTAACAACTGTTATACATAGTAGTTTTAAATATTCCACTTACGTGTTCGTTCGAGTGGATTTTTTTTGCTGAAGCATACCCACGCCCACCCCTGGTTCCACGCACCCACACAAGTAACTTACACATATACAAAAATCCGATCCTAAGATTAACACCCTCACTTTCAAAATCGTTCCGCGGTCCCGGTTTTGCTTCTTACCCAAGCAGGTTAACCCTTTGAACTCTTGTGGTATCTTCCATGCCAGTTCAGTGGCAGCAATTAGACGAGTCCATATTCATTATTTGGGGTAGACCAATCAATATTTTCAACGTGCGGCCTTGGGGCTGCACGTTGAAATATTGATTGGTCTTCCCCACACATTTACTGAACAGCTATCCTGCAGTGCGGAGTTACGATGTTGGGGAGCTGGCAGCTGCTCGTCGTTGCTCGGTGGTTCTCTCCGGGTACTCCGGCTTCCTCCACCCGTAAAACTGTCACGGTCATGATTAGCCATTGAGCATAAATATGTGACCTTAAACAACAATAAATAAATAAATAACAGCTATCCTATTTAATGACGTTATGATGTATCATGTTCCTGACGGAAAACCGGCCGCTTGGTTTTCAAGGGTTAAGTTACCAACTAAGAATTGATGTTCTGGAATTCGAACATTAATTTTCTTTTTAACTTTGTAAATCAACTTTATTCTTGGTGTACTCTGTCAAAGATGTAAACGGGTTTGGTGTTATCGGTTCAATTTACGACTGTATTTTAGATACGTAAGTTATCGATAATAAAACACAGTCAGATGAGCATTTTAATGTATGTTTTGGGCTGGTCGAAAAGAATATGAGTGCTGACATAGTCGAACCTAAAGAGGAGGGGTGGGGGGGGGGGGCGCCGGGAACGCATATTGAACTATTTCTACTCTTTTGGTTAGGGATAGAATTTCCAGTTATCTCCCGCCATTTTTAGTGTTGCGAAGTGAGCCCACAGGGGTTAAGTAAGCTTGTTAGCTCGGGTAAGAGCTCGAGCTCTTGGAGTTTTATTGGGATACTCAATAGACTCGAGATTACTTAATTTGTTGAACAGTTTTAGAACAGATTCAAACATGATAACTAAATTACATGGAAATGTATGAAACTGGCGACCAGAGTACAGGCGTACTCTGTGGGTACACGCCAGATGTTCTGTTGACAATATCAGGCATACCTTTGCGAGCCAATACTGTCAACAAGCAGCAGTAACATTTGAGGATTTGTTGACAGATGGGACAATAACATTCGGCAGTATTACTGGGATGTTGGTGTTCGAACTGTCTAACAAATCATAACTTGTACCTGGTGAAACTCCCCATTGAAGTGGGGACGCCGAGTTGCATTTTTGCATCAATCACCGGGACATTCCGCCGGTTAACTGGCGCCCGGCGGAATACTATTTGAGAGCCTAGATTCCATGGACTGCATGCAGACTGACCGACAGTCTGCATGGCAGTATAAGAGTCTACAAAATGGCGACCGCCACGTCAGGGGACTTTCCCTCAGTTTCCCTGAGGTCAGGGAGAAACTGCTGACGGTCGTCACGTACCCCAAGTATTGCATCAGAAATTTGGTGTATATAAGCACCAATTTCTGACTGCTTAGACAAGTTGTCTCTGGGCTCCTGCTGTATGCTGATCAACTCTACAAGAAGAAACCTGGATGCCGCCACTGTGTTGAAGGTATGAACTTTGTTGCTTGTAAATTGCACATTTTATACCAGAGACGACGACAGTTAGTTGCGTTTTTATTTTGATGCTGAGTTTTAACCCTTTACCTAACGTAACGGCCAAAACCGACCAGCGCTATTCTCAAAAATCGCCAATTAATTTTCATTATTTTTTTCATTTTTTGTCTCAAAAACATAGGCTATGACCCCTCGTTGGAACGAGCTCGTCGAGCTCGTTCCAACGAGGGGTCATAACCTATGTTTTTGAGACAAAAAATGAAAAAAAAATTAGTTATTCAAGAATTATTTTTGCAAGTGTCGTCTGCTTTTCAGGTTAGGTAAAGGGTTAAATAAAATAATAGATAGTTTGAAACTGGTCTTCTTTCTGATGTACACGACAAGTTCGTGAAGTAACTGAACCCAGAATCTGGAGCCTGTGTCTGATATCGTCTGGTAAGAAAACCCAAAACGCTACGGGCTGGTGGATCCTCACAGAACTCCCAGTAATCACAACGTGGAAACCAAACTTTACGATCATAGATCGATAAACATTTTCCTTCTATTCCGCTACACTTAGTACACAGCGCCACTGTGCCCCCACGTGGGCAATGGGGGTGAAGTGAAGGCACAACATTACTGGGCGTATTTTACTAGTAGTCTGCAACACCACGCCTCGCAGGAGTCTATTCCATTCGGGCAGTTTCCCACGATATGCGGAGCGTGAAAATCTGAATGGGGTAGACGCAGGGCACTGTCCGGGGCATGTGCTTGCTGCATGAACACGAGAGGTGGTGCACACGGAGTATAATAGAGGGAGATAACTCATTTCTATCACAAAAATGGACCTACACAAGCGAACTTTTTTTAATGTGAGGAATGCCACGATCTGTTCACTGTGCAAGAATTTAACAATCTACATCCTTATTGTCAGATTCGGAACACTGGATTTCACTGAGGACCTGTAGGACGATAATTGCATTCTTTTAACAGCCATTCTTAGCGAGCCGAGCCATTTTGTAAATGCTTCTGTCGGAAGAACTTACTCCCAAGCCTTTTCATTCTTCATCTGCCCAGGCCGTGTTCAGGGCTCTCTGCATAGCTTAGAATGGAATAGCCAAAAATCATCAGTATGATTAATTTAATAATTTATACGCCACGCTCCAGGCCTACCCTGGTGCTTAGGTAGGCTCAGGTAGGCTTGGGGTGAGATGTAGAAATTATTGTTTATATTCTACTGCTGAAAACCTAGGGGCGAGCGAAACGTGTACCTCAGATGTAATAAGATGTGCAGAAGACGAACGGGCGCTAGAACACACCTCAGAAATAAACTACACTCTAAAATCGGTTGGGCTTTTCATTTTTATTGGGATTTAAAGACACTTTCGACAGCCAGGGTCACCTTGTGTCGGACAATTTTACAGGTGGAGAAAGCCGGAGTACCCGGAGAGAACCACCCAGCAACGGCGAGCAACTCCCCAACGTACTAAATCCACACAAGCACGTTTAACATTGGTTGAAGAGAAGTGCACCATCGAGGTGCAGTACGCCTTAGTAGACGGCGCCACCGTGTCCCAACGTGGGCAATCGGGATTAACCCTTTACCTAACGTAACGGCCAAAACCGACCAGCGCTATTCTCAAAAATCGCCAATTAATTTTCATTATTTTTTTCATTTTTTGTCTCAAAAACATAGGTTATGACCCCTCGTTGGAACGAGCTCGTCGAGCTCGTTCCAACGAGGGGTCATAACCTATGCTTTTGAGACAAAAAATGAAAAAAATTTGTTATTCAAGAATTATTTTTGCAAGTGTCGTCTGCTTTTCAGGTTAGGTAAAGGGTTAAGTGCCTTGCCCAAGAACATAACGCAGTGACCCCCGGAAGGCATGGAACCGTGGACCTTTAGGTTTGAAGTCCAATTCGGTAATCATTGAGCCACCGCGCTCCAAATCGGTTGGGATAAAAATTAAGCCAAATCAACTGGGTTGATTCAGGTATAGCGACTAGACCCCGAAGCCGCCGCCATGAGCCGCCGCCGCCGCCAGCCATATTTTTCGTAAGCCACCGCCAGCCACATTTTTCGTATTATAAATCAACCGCCACGAAATTTTGCGCCGGTGTTACAGGAATGGAAGTCCGTTGGAAAATTAGTCCCTCTGGACTATTATTCCGCGGAATTATAGTCCTAGGTCTAACATTTCTAGGAATAGTAGTCCGCCGGACTACTATTCCTAGAAATGTTAGACCTAGGACTATAATTCCGCGGAATAATAGTCCAGAGGGACTAAGGTTCCTACGGACTTCCATTCCTTTTACACAGGCTTAAGCCGTGTAAATTGTCAGAATTTCATAATTAACTCTTCACCTAACGCCAGTAGCAGACGAGACTCGTAAAACAATTCTCCTGTAACTAACAATTTTCATTTTTTGCTTCCAAAACATGGGTTATGACCCCCTCATTGGAACGAGCGCGGCGCGCTCGTTCCAATTATGGGTCATAACCCATGTTTTGGAAGCAAAAATGAAAATATTTTCAAAAAAAGTTTCGCACTGGCCGGTTTTGACGGTTACGTTAAGTAAAATGATTAAACGTTAGAAAATGTCTAGAAAATGTGTAGATTCCCTTGCCCTAATTCCAATTAGTCTACCTTCGTAAGATTTATACATCTGCCTTTCTAGTGCATTTTAGTTTTGTTTCATTCCACCAATCTGGGATAGCCGTGTTTTACACCTCTCAGTCAGCTGAGTCGCCATTAGCCGCCAGCCGTTAAAGTTAAAACTTAGACAGCTGAGCTGGCTAGCCAGCCATATATTCCTTCAGCCAGCCACGAAAATGAATTTACATGGCTTCGGTGTCTAATAGCGACTCGGTGTTCCAATTTATTGCCACCTCAAAGTAATCACCTAATGGTGTTTTGGTTTATTTTCAGCGCCGATGACAGTTGCGAAGGATTGCCTGTGACATCATCATCGAGGCAGCGTCGCAAGTGTCTCTGTTGTGTCGTCCTGATTGCCTTTCTCTTCTGTTCCAGTGTGCATGTGTCAGGCCATGTAATATCGCAATACACTTACTACAGGGCTGTGAAGCATTATTACCCAAACGCAACCATGAAGCGTGAAAGCAGATCACCATGTTTTACAGACCACAATAGTTCAAGTGAAGTCAACCGTACGATTCTGGATCTTGCACAGAAATATGCCGCCAAATGGAATTTGTACTACACGCTTGGGGATACTATACCCGCTGTTGCTCTTTCTGTTCTGTATGGTGCATTATCCGATGAGGGGAGAAAACCCGTGTTCTGTTTGACGACACTGTCGTTAGCGATAGCTTCTGCAATTGAGATGTTAGTAATTTGGTTTGATCTTTCATTGGCATTTATTGTGGTAGCCAAAATTCTCAACAGTTGCTTCGGACCCAGACTAGCTTTCTACGCTGCGTCTTACGGTGCTGCTGCGGACTTATCCAGCTCTGGCAAAAGTCGAACGCTATACATTGCTATATTGAAGAGTGTGTCGGGATTAGGAGGTTTCATCTTCACACTCTTTCTTGGATACTTCATCGAAAAAGTTGGCTTCTTCTGGCCAAGCTCCATGTGTACAGGATTGCTGGCACTAGCCTTCTTCCTGTCATGCACTGCTTTATCAGAAACTGTTAGACAAAGGAGATCTTTCGATGTTAAAGCCTTTCTGGCTAGAATATTGACAGTTTTTCGAGTAAACTCGAGTGGAAAAGGTCAAGGAAATACCTGGAGACTTCTTCTTTGTGCCATGACATACTTATTGGCCCACATGTCTTTCACTGCCAAAGAGAAAATCGACACATTATTCTTATCAAATGAGCCCTTCTGCTTTTCTTCTAAGTTCCTCAGCTACTTCTTTGGAGCTGCGGCCCTGGCATCATGTTTTGCAGCCTTGGTCGTCAAAGTGTTCCATATCTGTTTTCACGATGGAATTATTGTCTTGATAGCATGCGCTGCGGGCATTGGTGAAAACGTAATCCAAGTGGTGGCGAGGAGAAACTGGCAGATATTCATGGGTATGTATTTCTAGTTTACACGTAAGACAGTTTAACACTTACACTGCCGAAAGCGACTATAGACACCTATTTTATGATGATTATCTGTACATTATGGTATGCGCAGATCAAACCTACCATCTGATTAATTATTGGAAAGGGCTCAGAGAGCCCTTTCCAACAATTAATCAGATAACAGAGCTTCAAGTATGTCATAATGTTTATTAAACTTCTTCGCATACAGGGGTACGTAGAACTTCTCCATATATGGCTAAAGTGGGCGTGGCAGTAAACGGGTGAAATTCTGTGATAGCCAACAGTTATTTCCCATTATATTTTCTTTATTTATTAGATACGATTTTCCTTCCAAGAATTTCGCGTTATCGAGTTCGGCTGATATGATATTTCAACTCGGCTGATAAGACGCTTATCTCGGTCGATGTGAACCAAACTAGAGTTGCCCCCCCCCCCCCCCCCCCCTCCCTTGATGCGTAACTAGGCGCAGTCATTTTTACAACGAAATCCCTCACCGTTATTCGTCGAAAGCAATCAGTTAATACAATTGGCGTTACTCGGCAAAATGGGGTAGTTTTTTGTATGGTGAGGAATTAAGGACGGAAATAAGTAAGGATTGGGTGAATAAAGAGAAGAAAGAAGAGAGATGTTAAGAAGGTCGGAGCGGAGAGTCGTCGAAGTGAGAGAAGAGGTAGTTTGGCTATCCGAACGTCGCGGCTTTCCCAATGGGGAAGCCGAGACGTTCGAATAGCTGAACTAGGAGGAGGAGAAGAGGAAACTTCGTACTTTGTGAAAAGAATGAGAAACAATAACCCTATCAGAAAACTGTAACAGATCTGAGATTTTTTTGTAATTATTTCTTTTTGTTTTCGGTCTCAGGTCGATATGAAGTTATCTCGGACTGATATCAAGGCCGATATGAAACTAAGCAAGTAACAACCGCTAACTATTTACGTAACACCAATAGCAGACGACACTCGCATAAAAAACTTTTATACAACTAACATTTGTTTATCTTTTGCATAAACATATGGCTTGTGACCCTCATTGGAACGTGCTAGAGGAGATCGTTCTAAAGAGAGATCAAAAGCAATGTTTTGAGTCAAATATTGGAGAGAATAAATTCAAGTTTGAATGTCGAATTTGTGAATTCCGCTGGGCGAATATGGCTGTTTTGTTAGGTGAAGACTTCTGAAGAGTTAAGCGCATGTTTAGTCTAAGTAAAAATGACACATAATCTAAAAATGCTGTTAAAACTTCCCACGAAGAGAGCTTCTTAGCATCATTTTGTGGGGCCCGTTTTATAAGTTTAAACAATAAAAGAGAAATAATCTTGCAGTCACAGATAAGGTTGGTCGGGTGTACCCATAGTGCAAGTCCAGCCCCCTTCCATAAGATCAACGCTAAAATTATGGTTGGCTAAACCGCTATGGTACAGTCATAGTCCCTATCAACCTCGATAAGACTATCTGTGTGTGTGAGTGTGTTGCAGCAGGGGTACCGGGCGCATGGGGGCAGCTGTCCACCCTGCCCTCAGCCTACGGGGGCGAGCTGCCTTTTTATCGCTGAGAGAAAACTTGTTCCGTCTAAATTGTTCCTATGTTGAAACACATGTCCGACAATCTCTGTATGAAGTTGTCATTCTATGCTCATGTCCGTCGGCGTTAGGATCACAACGTAAAAACACGAAATCGGCATCGGATTGAAGGTTTCTTCTTCTCCGAGATCTTGGTCGTGCCATGACAGGTGAGTATAAACAAAGGAAGTACCAGGTATGTATATGGCATCAAGTCATTTGGCGTTACAACTGCATGCCGATAAGGCAACGCAGATATCTTTTTACCGGACCTGATCCTCCTGCCCTCGAATACTTCCGGTGCCGCTGTGTGTGTGAATGTGCTTTTTGGTCAAGATTGTGCAAAATGTTTGTTTGATTTGAATGAATCTATATTTGAGATAAGAAATATCATGACATTGATAGCACTTTTAAAAATATCTCCTCAAGGTCCAAGCTGTTATCTTCCCTTAAATGACAGACTACGGTCAGAAGGGGCCGGATTATTTATATCCAATTTAGATTTACGGTGTAACCAACGCCATCAAGACCATAACAAAGAAGGAAACGTGGCTACGTGTTGGAGACTGACTCCTTCGTGAAGGTCAGTCAGTTTTCACATTCAAGTTCTCCTTTACGCTTTACTTGGTACGCCATATCGAATGTATAATCTACATGCGGATATTTTCAGTGCATCAAAGTTTTCTAACTGACACAATATTCGGAGCTTATGACAAAAACAATGAAAAGTGAGAAGAGTCTGTCACAGTTTTTCTGTATCCAACTGGCAGGATGACAATCACCCAGCTTCATTCATTATAAACACAATTTAAGGCATCTAACTTCATTTTTTCTGTACCCCAAGGTTTAATGTCTCGTCAAACTCCATTTTATTAATTAACCCTTTCCCCAACGCAGACGATATTCAAATTTATTATTTTAAATATCATTTTTTTTAGATTTTTCAAAAACTTTCAACAAAACCATATCACGTGACCCCTCATTGGAACGAGCTCACTGATATGGGTCACATGATATGGTTTTGTTGAAATATTTTGAGAAATTTAATTTTTTCAACTGCTCAATTTGCAAATTACGCGGGCGGATGCAGGCGATTCGTTAGGTAAAGGGTTAAATGAATTGCATCGTGTTTTTGACAGACCTTTAGATCAGTCTAATTTGGACACAGCGGCAAATATAGATGTAGCCTGCATGGTTGGAGAAAAAGTACTGGTATTTTCTTCTTCTTGGCGTCTGTTTTAGGTTTTAGGTCCCCCGTCTTAAAATGCTAGCTTACAACCACTTGTTATAGGCCCCCACCATTATCACTGGTTCCCTGCCACCATCTTTTAACGCAAGTTTACTCGATTAACTCGAGAAGGCTTCTTAATTTCACAGTGTCGAGCCAAAGGTCTATTTGAATGTAAATTCTGGAATATTCCACTTTTTGGATTGATTTGCTCGAACAGACGAGTCGTTGTTGCATACTATACTTGGATTGTGACGGGCAATATTTACTGTTCGCGAGCGCGGTGCCTCAGTACGTAGAGATGCAGACTGCAAGCCGAGAGGTTCTCGTTTCGAATCCCACCTGCGGCAACAGCGTTGTGTCCTTGGCAGGACACTTAATCCCAGTTGCCTACGCGAGGGCACGGTGGCGTTGTGTAGTAAGGTGTACTGCACGTCGATGGTACACATGCCTTTAACTGGCCAATGCTAACTTTGCTTGTGTGGAGTCAGTACGTTGTGGAGTCTGACAGTTTTCTCGCCGTTGCTCAGTGGTTCTCTCTGGGTACACCGGCTTCAACCACCTATAAAACTGTCCGACACGAGGTGACTCTGATTGTCGAAAGTGTCGTTAAACTCCAATAAATAAATAAATAAATAAATAAATAAATAAATAAATAAATAAATATTTACTGTTGTGAGAGGGTACAATAATATCTGCACTTTGATTAACGTTGGGATTCAATTCGAGATTCGTTTTGATTCGAAATCCTCTGCTTGATTCGATTCGAGCCGAAATTTGGGATTCGCGCGGGCCCTAGTTGTATAATATATTTTCGGAAAGGGCTATCAGAGTCATTCCAAACATTTACAATTCAACAGCTCAGTCAAAGACACTCTAGTAATAACGTGCGAAACTTTCACTGATCAAACCCGTTTGTGAGCCCAGGTTTTATAAGTTACATGGCGTGTAGCTGGCTGATACATTTCCATACAAGGCGATGAGTGTTCATATCAGGTGAGGCTTCGCCTCACCTGATATGAACACTCATCGCCTTGTATGGAAATGTATCAGCCAGCTACACGCCATGTAACATATTTATTATGTCGAAAGTCCATGTAAATCAAGCGATTAATAATTTTCTCCATAAACAAACAACGGCCCGGAATTTATTTTTCAGGAACCACTATTGATAGCACCGCGCAGAATCATGAACAGTCACAGGCACCGGTACGTGTAACCATGGTAATTGTAAACAAATCATCACTTTGCGAAGGGCGATTGCCGTACTTGTTTACAAATGAAACGAATCGCTGCTTGCCACTGAGATCAGTGCTCCTTGCCAACTCGGCATAATCGGGAGGCCCCTTGCGTACATTTACTGTTGTTACTACCTAAAAAGGACTGGGGATTGAAAAGAAAATCTTATTTGTGAAAAGAGTTTTGGGAGAAAAAAGTCTCTTGTGTATAACAGACTAAAGACTTATACGACTTATTGGAAGTGCGTATATTTTAAAATACATTTTCATCTCTTTTTTCCAGTCCCAGTTCTATCCATATTCCGTTTTCCAATCACTCCCACAATTAAGGGCATAATGTCATCACTGACCAAGTCAAATGAACAGGGTAAGTAATTCTTGATTAATATTTTAGCATTTCAGTCCTGATTCTTCAGAATGGCATCTCACATATCATTTAAGAATGAAATGGAAGAATTCACAAGTAAGATGAGATACTGGAAAAAAGTCAACATTTTCAAACTCTAGGTTGAATAGTAGACTACCCATTCAAAACAATTCTAAAAATGTTCATATTTATCTCAAAAATATAGTTTATGACCCACTCGTTAGAACGATCTCGACGAGCTCATTCCAATAAGGGGATTATAAGTTAGGTTTTTTTTCAGAAAAAAGCTGAAAAGACAAAGAAAACTGAATAACGATTTTTGTTTTTGTTGTTGTTTTTTTTTTTTTTTTTTCTTTTTATTCTTCTTTGGTGGGGGGGGGGGGGTTGTTTTTTTAATAAAAAAAAAAATGTATCGATTTTAGAAAATAATGTCGATAGCTCGCGTAGTTGGGGGCATTTACTCAAAAACCAGTTAATACGTCTGTTCACTAACGATTGAGCACGAACAATGACGACTGGACGGATAGCTACGACCTTCAGTTTTGTCGTTCGCTGATAAAAGGGAGAGCTCTCTAGTTTGTGAATGTCTGGTCAAGAACAGGCGTTGGATCGCGAACAGAGTGACGACCGGACGGGTGGACCAGCAGACCAAAGGCCTTACTACTCGAACTACCCGCCTTCCAGGGGCAGGTGATAAAAAAATCTACTGAAACATTGAGCTTTTTCGTTCAAGAACAGAATAACACATAACATTATTACGCTGTTGTTTGCTAAAAGAGCGCATATCTCTTTGGTTCTCGGCATAAACTGAGAACTTGTGAAAATTACGGTTGATCAAATTTTTTGTGCCCACATAATTGGATATAAAAGAAACAAAAACCATTTTTCGATTTCTCGCCTTATGTCGAGTACTTGTGGCAGAACAGCTGATGTGATATCGATTTTGCAAGGACTCGAGGTTCAAAATATGTTTTTTCCAAAACGTCAAGCGGTAAGACACTCTTACAGTACAGTCGCCGTGGACTGGTCACTTTCCACGGGTGGGCAATATTTCCACGGATGCAATAATATTAATATTAGACACCAAACATTAATTAAAGGAATAATCATCAAAAATTTAATTAATGAAGCACCGGGTACAACCCGGTGCCTCATTAATTAAAATTTTGCTGGTGTTGATTTTTTGTTATTACCTGTTAGACGTCACTGCCCACGTGTGGATTTCGACCAATCCACGGCGACCGTTCTGTATATATAAAGAGCTTTGCAATATCATAAACCATCGCTCAATATCATCTCCGAAGTGGCAGACTATACTTGCCTGAAAATCCAAGTCGACTGCACCCTCGGGGAGAGGTAGTACCTTTGTGAGAGGACCCAACCTCTCACACTGGTCCTCACCCGAGGGTTCAACCGACATCAGACAAAGAGACCTTCACGCCGCAACCGGTGACACCTGCCGAGTACCTGAACCTGTTCCTCCTTCAACACGAGTAGACGTGGAAATTAATCATTTACAGCCAATGAGGGTCGAAAGGGGCTTGCTCCCCATACCGTCCCTGCGCGCTTTCGGTGCGTTAAACCATTCCATTCGATAAACCATTGGTTCATTCACTCTTCTGAATTCAGAGCGTGAGCACCTGATCAACAATCATGGAAAAGCTGGAATTACCAGAGCGACTCATCAAAACCATATCAGCTCTGGGCATCTCTTGCCCTGTCACCTGGACTGCCCAGGAGACAGGCAAGAGAGTCCACCTGAACCTGGAATTTGAGGTAGAGACATCCAAGACACCACCCTCTTCGGGGAGAGGTGGTACCTTGGGAGAGAGGAACCCCTCTCCCACTGGTCCTCACCCGAAAAGGCACGGAGGCCCTGAAGAGAGTAGAAAAAAGAAGAGTCCATCAACCAAGCGCAGGGACGCCCGGCGCTTGAAGGCATTCCGGAATAGGAAGAAAGAGTTGAGTGAGGGGGTGGAGGCTCTGAAGGCAGCCGACAGTTCCCCTCCTAGTCCCACTGGTTGGATGAGGAACATCCAGTGGAGACTGAGGAGGAACTGGAAGTTGCTTTTTAACCGCATCCCACCCTCACACCCCTCTTCCTTCACTACCGGAAAGCCCGGGAGCGGAAGTATCTGAAGTACAGCCACCACTATCTCCGGACACCATTGTGCAAAACGCACGAAGAGTAATAGAAATGACAAAAGCAGAAGCCGTCAAAAGAGAAGAGTACCTAAAGAAATCAGAAGAATACTCCAGGATGGTACTATAAGAACTCAACGCTTGCTCTTCAACACCACCACCAGCCTCATCACCATCACCATGCCAATCTCCACCCAAGAAAAAGAGCCGCAAAAAGGCCAAAAGGGGGTAAACCTTTTTCCCTCCTTCCTTTTCCTCCTTCAATACGCCTAGACATGCCAATGAATAATATACAGTCACCGAGGGTCGAAAGGGGCCTGCTCCCCATACCGTCCCTGCGCACCTTCGGCGCATGAAACCATTTCGTTTGTTTTTGTTTTGTCATAAACCAAGCCCTTTTCAACATCATTGAAGAACTCGATCTATTCGTGGTAAATAACGATCAAGACGTAACATACATAAACAACAATCCACTCCATCAATCAGATATCCTAGACTTGATTATCACCAGCAAATCACTAACCAGCCAAATGCAAGACATATTTGTAGGGGATGATGAACTAGGCAGTGATCACCTGCCGGTTCCGCCACTTTGAAATGTAATACTGGTCCCGCAAGGTATCCTCCCGTGAATAGGAGGAACCTATCAAAAATTTACTGGAGCCTCTTCAGAAACATTATCGAAGTAAAAATAAAGGCAAATGACCCCTTAAATGCTCATGAACTAGAAAAAGCCTGCACCCATCTTAACGAGGTTATCAACAGTACACTAGATGAAATTTGTTCCAACCAAACAGTAAAGACGCGGATAAACAGAATAACCCAAACAACTCTTCAAATAATCAAACAAAAAAGAAAAGCCTTCCGGGCTTACCAATCAGAGAATGATCAAATGAAAAGAGCAGAACTTAAAACCGTGTATAATCGCCTACATGGAGAAGTAAAAAAGGCCATAGCTAACGACAATCGCGTGAGATGGGAAAAAGCAACAGAAAAACTAAATGGGCTGAGAGAACCTAAGAGGTTCTGGGATACATTTAAAACTCTTACTGGCCAAAAGAGCAAAAGTGCCAATAAAAATGCGCTGAAGACTAGCGACGGAACTATGGCCATGGACGACAAGGCAAAGGCCAGCGCTTTTGCCGAACTTCTAAAGAAAGCGCACCGTCCACAAGAAGGGAACCGATATGACAACGATTTTAAGGTAAAAGTAAATAAATTTGTGCAAGATAACAACTCAATTTTCAATGAACCGAACTTCGACCAAAGGCATGAAGACGGGGATGACCATGAATTAACCGAATCAATAAGCATAGAAGAGGTCTTGGGTATAATCAGAAAATGCAGGTCATCTTCGTCCCTAGGAGAAGACGAAGAAGTCTCTTACAAAATACTGAAACAGTGCCCTAACATCTTCTACTGTAGACTTACCAAACTCCTAAACTGCTGTCTCTCTTGTGGGTACTTCCCAAAATGCTAAAAACTGGCCACAGGAGTAATGATACCTAAACCCGACAAATACCTTACCAACCCTTCTAACTACCGCCCAATCAGCTTGCTTAGCTGTGTTGGGAAAATATTTGAGCGGATTCTCAGTACGAGACTTCGCAGCTATCTCGAATCAATCAAATTTTTCAACAAATGGCAAAGAGCGTATAGGAGTGCCATTTATTCATTTCTGGCGATCACATCTACCGTTAGTAGTATATAAGGTACCCGATCTTGCCTGATGACACAACGTGACCTAGCACATAAGCACATGCTTTATGTGCCGATATGTGCTTATGTGAAAAGGCACAATGTGACACAATGTGCCCTATCACATAGGCACATACGACCAAAATGGGATTCCATAGCCACGGGCGTTTTCGAAAAAGGGATTCCACAAATGGGATTCCAAAAAAGGGATTCCACAAATGGGATTCCGTTTCCATCTTGTCGCCAAAGCTCCACCGCCACTACTGGTCTATGGTCTATCTGTCCTATCATTAGCTTCAACAACAGTCTTGTTCCATTGCGGCCTTGTACCAGTACTATTGGCTAAACTACCATCAATTACTTCCTAGCTATACCTTCGCTGAAGCTTTCAAAATGTTCCATCAGTGTATACATATAAAGCATTCCGTAATTGAGATTCCTAGCCGTGTCCGTAAAATTTGGATTCCGTGTTTTAACATCAGGCATTACACTTACCCACAGTACCCCTTGGCCTAGCATTACATACTACCTATACAAGTCATAGGATAACATGAAGCATTAGGCGGATTAATAATACTAAGGACTAACATGGGACCTGTAGGGGGAAACGCGTACACCCTACACTACCACACTAGGCGACCATGCATTACACCCACCCGTCCACAATAACGTCTGGCCCCACATTACATACTACCTATATTAGTTATGGGGTGACATAAAGCATTAAGTCAATTAGTAGTATCAACGGCTGTCGGGGGCCCACAGAGCTATATATTGTCCATACTATACTGTTGTTCTATACTGCCAGGCATTACCCCCCACCCCCACAAAATCACTAGATCTACCATAACGTGCTACATATACCAGCCATATAATAAAACAAAGCAGTCGGTTGGTTAATAGTACCAAGTACTAACAGGGGGCCTATAGGTGTATATACCGCCCATACTATAGTACCGTTCTAAACTACCCGGCAGTACCACTACCCACAATACCCCTATGCCTAGCATTGCATACTACCTATACCAGTCATAGGATAACATGAAGCATCAGGTGAATTAATAGTACTAAGGGCTAACATGGGGCCTGCAGGGGCCCACAGAGGTATATATCGTCCATACTATACCGTTGTTCTATACTGCCAGGCATTACCCCCAACCCCACTTCACAATACCACTTGACCTGTCATAACGTACTCCCTATACCAGTCATTGAATAGTACAACGCAATCGGCTGGTTAATAATATCGAGGACTGGACCTATAGGGGTATATACCATGCATCCTATGCCACCCGTTCTAAACAACCTAGCATAATACTGCCTGGCCTAACACTAAACTACCAATACCAGCCATAAGATAATACAAAGGATTCGGTAGGTTAATAGTACTCTAAGGGGGTAATAGACCAACAGATCATTCATCCTGTACTGCCAATCTAAACCATCAATGACTACCTCGCAATACCACACTAAAACCCACCCACCCTACTGCTTGACTTAGCTATAGCAGACATAGGATAATATGAAGCATAAGGTGGATTAATAGTACTAAGGGCTAACTTGGGACCTACATGCATATATACCACTACTACTATGTCGCCACCACCCCATACGAGAAGCCCGACATCCACTGACCCGAATAACGTTATGTCAGATTGTATACTGGACAATAACAGTGGTCAACATCTCTATGACGTCACGTGCGCATCATGACGTCACGACGTCAATAGCAACGTTAACCGTTTCGCGGGAAAAACTTTCAAGAAAACCCATCTTCACCATCATCTTTCCATCACTTAACCATAATATATACCTATAGCCCCATGCGTACATATATCACTATACATGCCACAGCATACTATATATACAGTACCTACACCATTTGGTGGATCTAGCTGCAAGAAGCCGTACTTTTGCTCCCCCAAAGTTGCTCCCCCAAAAGTCCGGTTCCTATGGGAATTTAACACTAGCTGCTCCCCCAAAAGTCCGGGTAATCAGGCAAGATCGGGTACCTTATATACTACTACCGTTTATACACTTTTTAGCCGTCACTTCAAATCTAATGAAGTTTTTTCGCGACCATAGATACGGGACACGCACAAAAATTTTCCCCATTCTCCCATTAGCTTGTTTTCATGCATGATTAAATAGTAGCCAATGGGATGTTTTGTGAACATCTTATCTTCTATGGCCGCCGTTAGCTTCGCGAGTTTCCAAGAAAATTTTTTTAAAATGTATATGAACGGCAAATGTGATTGCCAGAAATGAATAAATGTGGATCCGGGATTAGTAATTGATAAAGGTATACGGTTAATGTTTGAATCTGCCCTCCATAGACAATGGGACCTCGCATTATATACAATAAATCGGATAAATGTCGTTCGTAGCCCACTTTCCACTGTACACTATCTTGTCCGACTAAATGTTTTCCAGCCTTTTCTGCGGCTTCTCCCAGTTATCGTGAACAACCCAAGAACACCCAACGGTTGTGTAATACACCACTGTAAAGCTTATTAATTCCCTTTTCCATTGACACTGGATACTGCTGGATACGTTATGTGAATCAAATTTGAGGGGGGCATAACGAAGATGAGTGCTATCGTTTTCGAAAAGTGAGTTGTGTACCTTGTTAATATTTGTATACCATTATGGGGCCACGTCAGCATCTATTCAAAAATGCTATAAAATATCATTTTTCTTTCGATTTCACAGCTTGTGTGGCCGCCGTGGAGTGGTCACTTTCCACCGGGTGGGCAGTATTTCCATTTCCACGGGCTTTATAATATTATGCAAACACTAATTACAGGAAAAAATCATCAAAATTTTAATTAATGAAGCACCGGGTACTACCCGGTGCATCATTAATTAAAATTTTGATGATGATGATTTTTTATTTCCTGGTAAACACATGCGTGGACATCACTGCCCACGCGTGGATTACGACCAATCCACGGCGACTTACTGTACCTGTGGGGCGGACGTGACACAAAAAGTTAGAGCGAGGGCGTGTTCTGTTGCTATGCAGCGCCTTGCCAGAGGAACACTCTTCCAACACAGAACATCTTCTGATTAAATCAATTTTCAGAACATATCCAGTATGACAACACAATGTTAATTGTATATTTATCTTCCATTCCAGGTGTTCTTTTTGCTCGTGTGTCAGTTGTTGCGGCTGCTGGGCAATTATTGACGGGGTTCATATTTCCACTGTATAAATCCTCCGTCACAACATATCCTGGCGCTGTATATTTAACAATGGCTGCATGTTTCTTCATAAATATGGTCATATTCATGTAAGTACGATGTGTTTGTTCAATTTATCACAGAGAAAGAGATCACGTAGCAGATATTCACAAGAAATGAAAGCTCTTACCAATTAAGCACGTGTCTTCCCATCTCAGACGAGAACGGAAGTAAACACGATACTTCGACGATAGGCCTATTCGTATCGATGTCTATGGAAGGAGAGTAGGTTCGAGTATTGAGGACGGAATAATGAGTGCGCATATGCATTTTTTATTCTGCTCCGCATTATACGTTACACACTGTGCCAATTACCAAATATACACTCTAAAATCAATTGGATTAAAAATCAACCCAAATCAACTCGTTTTAGAATGTGGTATCTTTGGTGTCAGTTAATTCCATAATATGGAATGAGCTACTTCCGTATGTACATAACTGAGTGACTAACAAACTGTGTAACGAATGTACATCACCGCCTACTTTTTTCTATGAACGGAACTAAAAATTACGATGAATAATAAATTATAGCATTCTTTCTTGTTTAACGTGAAGTGGTTATCATCTTCCATCATTTTCATTGTTGAATAAGCAAAGAAAGCTCACTCTGGCCATTCACCGTGTATTTATTTGAGGAGACTGTGTGGTATATACCCAACTAGCCCGCGACGTCTTAAATCCAATGAAATTCTCAAATGCTGTGCATAGATTTGAGAAGACTGTGTGGTGTATACGTGTATACAGCTTGCACATGGCCGTTTAACCCTTTACCCAACGCAGACGATATCAAAATTTATTATTTGAAATGTCCTTTTTTTAAATTTTTCAAAAAATTTCAACAAAACCATATCATGTGACCCCTCATTGGAACGAGCTCGTTCCAACGAGGGGTCACATGATATAGTTTTGTTGAAATTTTTTGAAAAATAACATTATTTCAACTGCTGAATTTGCATATTACGCGGGCAGATGCGGGCGATTCGTTGGGTAAAGGGTTAAAACTAATGAAATTCTTAGACGTCTGTAGGAGGTGTTTGTTTTAATCTTGTTTACAGTTTATCTGGAATATATGGTTCTTTGAGGGGCGCAGCGATTCCGTGGTGAGATCATTGGACTTCAAACCGAAAGGCCGACGATTCGATCCTGACCAGTGGTAACTGTATTGTGTCCTTGGGCAAGACACTTAGTCCAAATTGTCTATGTGAGGTGAGGGCATGATGGCGCTGCGTGCTAAGGCGTACTGCGCGTCAATGGTGCACTTGCCCCCAACCGCTGCTAACTCTGCTTGTGCAGAGTATGTAAGTTGGTAGGGAGGTCTGACAGTTTCTCACCACTGCTCGGTGATTCTCTCTGGGTACTCCGTCTTCCTCCACCCATAAAAGCTTACGATTCGCTGTGATCCAGGCTAATAAAAGCATTGTAGGCAAAAAAGTTTTTTTTTTCAAGTTTTATGTCAAGTTTAATGTCTCTTTATTCATCTACCTTTACTGTACTTATAATGGCTCCCCCGATCAACTGGTCACTGAACTCCTCCCACTAATCTCTGTACAATTTGGATTACTGGAAGGCGCACTGGTTACACATATATATATATAGCGTTCAATTTTAACAGAATATTACATGGACTGAAGTAGATTCAGCACTAAACTTGGAGCTTATTCAACGCAGCCGCCAAACATTTTGAAACAAAGGAGATATGAACAGTTGGCACATCGAACCAGTTTTGGTTCTGTAAAGAACCAAAACTGGTTCGATATGCCAACTGTTCATATCTCCTTTGCTTAATAATGATTTGAGACAACCTCGTATGAGCTCTAAACTTACGGCTGAAATCCCCTCAATTTATGTTTAATTCTGTTAATATTTAATGTTAATCTTTATAAATTTATTTGATTTGAAATAAATACTGTTTAAACAGAACTGGTTCCATCTCACGGACAAGATTAGAACCAGTTTTGGTTCTAAAGAGAACCTATATTTTTTGCAGTGTATAGCTACTACTACTATTACCATAACTACTACCATCATCACTGCTACTATTTCTGTTTACGTTCTATAAAAGAGGGTTTCCCCATCTCGAGTAAGATTTTAGGCGCTTTTTTGACAGTTTAGGGGAAATATTTGTATTAGAAGCTATGTTGTTTTGTTTCTTTATTTCTTAGGAATAGAACTTGACCGACTGATGGTTAGTCAAGGTGGTGCCTTGTTGTAGATAAGACAACTCGATATCCTGACCGGACATAAAATAATTATGTTTTATGAAGGGAATAAACATAAAAATTGAATCGTGACTGTTCGGAAGTCATCATTAAATTCTTGAACAACTAAAATTTTCTCGAAGGTATTCATTTTCCCGTCGTATCTCGTACACCGATCGCTATTCAAAGAATTCACCTTGACGTCTGTGAAAAATGAACATTTTGATGATGTGCACGCGAAAGGCAATACAAAGAGGATATCTAGTGTTTTTGAGTGGTTACCGAAAATTATCTCATGAGTGACTGAGACAAATCTTTATTTTACGCGAGCGCTTGCGCAAGCGAAAATAACCATTTATCTGGGTCACAAGTGAGATAATTTTCGGTATCCACTCAAAAACACTAGATTTTCTTTTTATTATACGCGTTTTATTACAATCTGATAATTCCACTCGTTTCAACCTTGAATTGATGCATGAAAGTAAATAGCGCATTGAATCATTGATACGCGGAAGTGATTTGATCGAAACTTCGAAGAGATGGCTACTTGCAATCTGATTTAGCTGGCGGGTTTCTAGTCCAAACATGGCCTTTAAGCCCGTAATATAAGTTTTTGGTTTGTACGTCATTTGAAAGGACGTAGCAAATCGAAAACTTATATTACGGACATTCAGGCCATGTTTTGACTAGCGGGTTTCATGCATCATTTCAAGGTGAATACATGCTGAATTATTGCTGGAAATGATCGGTATCCACTCAAAAACACTAGATTTACATTACATTATACGTTTTTAGAACAAATTGATCATTTCCAGTGATAACTTGACTCATATTCACCTTGAAGTGATGCTTTGAAAGCCGCCATTTTGATTGATACCGTGAAAGTGGAAATTTCTTTATCTTCACAGTGGGGGATACGATTTCTTTCTTCCCGCAATTTCTTCGATAATCTATCGTTTAGCGTATAATAAAAACTGAATATTTACAAAATATTTCAGTTACTACTGACAAAAACAAATGCCGACATTGAAAAGTTGATACCACGTGACTGGTTTCGTGCTCAGTGAACACTGCGACCTGCGTTGATTGACCTGACGCCATCTTAGAAGGGGCAGGTTGAGTTTCGACGTTTCTCGCTGACATTCCAGCAATCAATTGAAAATATGTTAGTGATTACATTGCTTATTGCCCATGTTATCGTGTATCCAGTTGTAGAGAGACCAGTGCCCCCCCCCCCCCCCTTCCGCCTCTCCCTTCACACATAGCAATTACATTAGGGCCTACTATTTGAAAATAAAGAAATGAATATATAACAGGTAGGGGTGCGGACCGAACCGACAGTGCTAGTCCGATCCAGGGAAGAGGTGGTCCAGTCCAGTCCGGTCCAACTCTAGACGGTCCGATATTCTTGTCTGAACCGGTTCTGGACCGGTCCAATCATTATAAAATACCTTAAATGAAGTGATACCAAATTAAGATTTTAACACATTTGCTTCATTTAAAATATTTTATAATGATTGAATTGATATACGCGTTTGCGTTGAAGAAAGCATCAAGTTACTGCCATCTGACGGGCAAGCTTGGTAACCCTGGGCATATTATGTAATACACTGTATGCACATTGTGGAAATGTGTAGTGTATTTTGAAATATTATCTCCATTATTATGTTAAATTTTAACAGCTGGTTATGTTATATTTTAAACAAACGACCGGTAGGTTGAGTTACAGAATTACAAATGATTTATTTGGAACCAGAACAGCTCAACACTAAACTCTGTGAATGTTTGCCATGTGACATCGTCGTGATTGAAGATTGTTAGTGAAGTTGGTGGAATCAAAAGACAGAGGCAGTACTCGGTAGTCACTTGCGTTTGATGTCACCGACATCACAAAGTATATCTTACGAGCTGTTATGAGATCTCAAACCAGATGACCAGACATTTGCGACACTGTGTATTGAGTCTATTGACTGATGATTAGAGCTTCGGATTTCCGTACCAGATAACTCGAGTGCTAAAACTAGACATAATTATATCTATGTATTAAAGTCTGCGAACCGGTCCAGTACCGGACCGCCATGTGTGGACCGATCCAAAGCGGTCAAATGACGGAGGTCCGGTCCGGTCCGCGGTCCAGTCTGCTGTCCGGCCCTGGACCACGGATCGTACCGGTTTTTTTGCGGTCCGGACCGCATCCCTAATAACAGGACAATTGGCGGAAGTAAACACTAGAGGTATAGCTCATCTTCTTATGATTCAGTTTAGCCCTTTACCCAACGCAGGCGATACCAAAATTTATTAATTTAAATATCATTTTTTTTAAGTTTTCAAAATATTTCAACAAAACCATATCATGTGACCCCTCGTTGGAACGAGCTCGACGAGCTCGTTCCAACGAGGGGTCACATGATATGGTTTTGTTGAAATTTTTTGAAAAATAATATTTTTTCAACTGCTGAATTTGCATATTACGCGGACGGATGCGGACGATTCGTTGGGTAAAGGGTTAGTGGAGGCACCCGTTTTGTATGACAGTATTTGTGGCTACTGGTATTTAAAAGTATTTTTGACTAAGTGTTTGTGTTCTTTGGCATTCAAGGGCCTCCTAAGAATCAGATCTTAATGGTACTCCGATATTTCGCATTTTAAAACCATCAATTCTCTCCACACTTATAATGTATGTGTGGTACTGCCGGCTAAATATTTGTTATGAAAAGCGCAATATTTATAACGATTGTCAGCCTTGGGGAAGAGGTATTAGATAACAAGTGTAGGAGGTATGGTGGATTGGAGGGGTGTGATAAGCTGACCCTTTGCTCTGAGTAACTGTCAGGGCCAACAAGGCATTCTCATGAAAATCCCCTGTCAAATTTTGTTGTGTTTTCGGTTTTTGTCTCCGGAGCAGGGCTTGTGGCCTCTCATTGAAGTGAGCTCGTTGGGCTCATTCCAATGATGGGTCATCGGCTGTGCTTCTGAGGCAGAAATTGAAAACTACATAGTCATTTAAGATATTGATCATGTGTTCGTGTTGGGTGGAGGGTTGAATGCCCTGATTTTAGATGCACTGGTTAGAAATCATTAACAACTATCGGTAAAAGTATACTCATGGCTTTCCAATATATTTACAAACTTACGAACTAATGTGTGGGTGTGTGTGTGTGGGGGGGGGGGGGGGGGTGGTCTATATATATACATACGTGAAATATGCTTAAATAGTATGAAGACCTGTCAACGCAGACATCCGGGTGTGTATGTATGCATGTTGTATATTGTACAAACCAGCATGTACTCATTCTAACCCCGAGTTATTCGGGATACAGAAATAAAATTGAATTGAATATGTTCGTAAGGTAGGAATACAAAGCAAACATAACTGTTGGGAAAATTTTATGTTTCTGAACTTCTACTCATTTTTATTTCAGAATCCTCTCCTGCAAGTGGAAGAATACTCATTGAAATATTTTTGCTGAAGCAAGCTCTACTGGACTAAAGCAATATTGATGTACGAAAGTGTTTGTATAGGCAATTGTGGGTGCTTAAGTTGACACATTCCGTGCTAGTTTTCACAAACGACCCTCTTGTGCACGCGCGGTTAGTCTTGCAGATAAGTACCACTACGATATGGGGGCGCGGTGGCTCAGTGGTTAGAACATTGAACTTTAAACAGAAATGTCCACTGTTCGATTCTGTCCAGCGATAACAGTGTTGTGTTCTTGGGCAAGGCAATTAATCTCGATTGCCCGCGTGGAGCACAGTGTTGCTATGTTCTAAGATATAGCTTGTGCTGAGTTAGTAAGGTGTGGAGTCTGACAGTTGCCCGTCGCTGCTCGATGGTTCTCTCCAGGTACTCCGGCTTCCTTGATCCGTAAACTGTCCGACACGAGGTGATATTGGTTGTTGAAAGTGTCGTACAACCGAATAAATAAATAAATAAATAAATAAATAAATAAATAAATAAATAATAAATAAATAAATCACCACGCTATAGAATTGCGGGGGATCTATTATTTATTTATTGATTGATAATTTTTTATTTATTTAGTTATTTAATTACTTTCCAAAGTTTGATTTACAGGGATTTCCCGGTTTGATTATAAACGATAACTTAACAAGTGAATTATGTAATCAACAATTGTGTCATGTATCCGTGCGCGCAAACGAAGACGCTTTGCCGTGGGTGTAATGGGGACTTCATTGTTTTTTGTTTTTTTGTTTTTTTTTTAACCCTTTACCTAACATGAAAAGCAGATACTTGCAAAAAAAAATTTTGAATAACTATTTTTTTTCATTTTTGTCTCAAAAACATAGGTTGTGACTCCTCATTGGAACGAGCTCGACGAACTCGTTCCAATGAGGGGTCATAACCCATGTTTTACAGACAAAAAATAAAAAAATAATGAAAATTAATTGGCATTTTTGAGAATAGCGCTGGCCAATTTTGGATTATTTCACGTGACCAGTCCAGTCAAGCTATTTCCCTGTATATTTATTTATCACGTAAAGATTGCATTTAGGGCGTTTGGATCACCAAAAAAGGCTCTACTATTTCACATCTTTCTTTAATGGGTTAAAATCTTGGGCAACGTAAAATCTTCTGAGCAATGGTGGCAAAATAGCAACATTTCAGACCACATTTTTTTCCGATAATGTAACTAGAAATTTAACCAATTTATCGTGTTTGACAGCTCTCAATGAGCTCTGTCAAACAAGATTCAATTGGTTGACCCTTTAACACGAAAAGCAGACGACACTTACAAACAAAATTCTTGAATAACAAAATATTTACATATTTTTGCTGCGAAGTCAATTCATCACAATGACGTATATGTTCCAAAAAGACCCTAACCATAGCTCCAAACCCACATCATGATATGAACAAGGCAAATTTTAACGATAACAAGTTCAAATAGTAAACTGATATGTTATTTAACCCTTTACCCAACGTAACGGCCAAAACCGACCAGCGCTATTCACAAAAATCACCATTCAATTTTCAGTATTTTTTTCATTTTTTGTCTCTAAAACAAAGGTTATGACCCCTCATTGGAACGGGCTCGTTGAGTTCGTTCCAATGAGGGGTCATAACCTATGTTTTTGTGACAAAAAATGGAAAAAAAAAAATTATTCAAGAATTATTTTTGCAAGTGTCGTCTGCTTTTCATGTTAGGTAAAGGGTTAAACAATACTTCATTTGGAACATCGTCTGTTGCACGTGTGAAACATGTTGAAAAATGAAGCGGTTTGCAAGTCACACCGTCGATGGAATGATTGCGAAATGGGCAACGTCATTTCAAATATTTCACGTGTTGACGTCAGGTGGTAACATATGCTACTGCAGCCGTAAACATAGAAGAAACTACGCGTGTTCTCATCCAATCAGAGGGCGGAGAATTTAGGCTTATTGGAACATAGGTTTATACTTGACAATCACATTGGTGTCTTGTAGTCATGTTTGATTGTTTCAGGAGCACTCCGGTTGCGTAGAAAACTCTTCACTTTGGAACAACTACTAACAGTCCGTGATAACTTTACAGTGATAAATTTGCAGGTGGTATTATTACTAAGGGCAGTGTCCATCCATCGGGTGTTTGAGTACCAAATCGCCCCGAGTGTATCGTACTGTAGTTTTGCTGATGAATAAATCTCGACTTTAAGAATCTGTTGTATTTTGTTGAAACTTAGTTAATCCTGGCCAGCTTTTCATTTAATTTTAAGTACGTTACATTATGATATGTGTTGTAGGATAGCCATAACAAACATTTGGCCCTATTTGTTCTCTTATGATAATTTCCTTACTTACAATTTTTTCTTGAAATGCACTATTTTTTTTCATTTTTTGTCTCAAAAACATAGATTATGACCCCTCATTGGAACGAGCTCGTCGAGCTCGTTCCAATGAGGGGTCATAACCTATGTTTTTGAGACAAAAAATGAAAACAAATAGTTATTCGAGATTGTTCTTCCAAGTGTCGTCTGCTTTTCATGTTAGGTAAAGGGTTATCTTCCCGAGAAAAGATTTCAAGTGTTGGACGTATTGACAGAATGCTGGAAAAAGAAACAGAATTTCTTGTGGTTGTCCTTTAGAGTCGGCCGTGTAGGAGTAAACTACCTTACATTGAAGTTGGAGATTGAAAGTAATCAGTAATGTTATCGATTGCTTTTTCAAAGTTGTGGTAATCGTAATCATTACTTCAAAAAGTTGAATCGTAATCGTAAATAGTAATCATAAAAAACTGAAAGTAATTGTAGTCGTATTCACTACAATTTCAATGTAATCGCCACTAGTGGGGCGGATTGCTATAAAAATAGTTCAGTTTGTGATGCAAGCATGAAATTTGGTATGGAAGTCACTTTTGGTATATAGAGTACTTTAGGATAGTTGGCCACGAAATATCTTATCATTTTCAAGATGGCCACCGGAAGTGAAAAAATCTGCACTATTGGTGATGTGAGTGCTGCATATATGAGTGAAACATATAGCATTAAAGCAATTTTTCTGCTGTTATATCATTCCTTTATGCAAACCAAGACTGAATATGAATTGAAATAACGAAATGCAACGACAATTGTGGTTTAAAAGGCTGTGGAAATATATGGCAAGGGAAATAACTCTGTATGCTTAAATGTGCAGTTACAAGGGATTTTTTTTTTCTTTTTTAAACGTACACGTATTTTCAAAATAAACCTCATAATCTGCAATATCAATGCCAATGTTGTGTATGTCATGCATTTAGAATCGATGCCCGTATATATCACAGATGTATTTGTTGATACTAACTGCTTTCTTGGCAGTTACAGGAGCAAAGTGCAGTGCATGACAATCCTGTGCGGTAGCATTTGCAATTTCCAGTACATGTTGAACGTTTGCAGCAGCACTTCTGTAGTTCTTGACAGCACTCTGCTATAGCAGAGAGTGTAGTCCAGTGTGGCTCCCACAAATTGTTGTGTTTAAGCCAACCCCAGCTGATAGTAACTGTTGCACTGGAGAAGAAGCTTGGCCCCAAACATGACCCGCTTGGAAAACTGCCATTTTAACATGTTCATATAGGTGTGCCCTAGTTGGTGGTATGCCATTGTATGGACGTTGCTTTCGAGCGAACAATTCGTCTACTCTGCATGTTGTGCTTGAACGGTCGTACATGACAACAACAAAATGTTCCAAGATATCCATGTCTGCCTCTGTAACTTCATTCTGTGGTGAACTGAGTCGACAGAAAATCTCTGTTGCAGCCTCATACACATTCCATGCCCGCCAAGCAGATTTCATTCCTTTTCCCACAAAGGCAGACACTGTATCACACCCTGTAAAAGCATGAAAGAAAGGTAAAGCACTTGACTGAGGTCCAATTGATTTGGTAATGTCGTGTACTGGGGGCCGGCGGAAGTGTTGTCCCTTCCCATAAGCTAACCACATTGAATTAATCTGAAGGTCAGTAAACACGGAGATGGCTATAACAGCAACATCTGTGTCGGAAGTAACAAGTCATGCTATTAAAACCTGTAGCAACAGTCGCATGTTTGGCATGAACAAACATACGGGTGTCTGCCTCTTCATGGTTACAGGATGACAGCATATCTGTGTTCAGTTCCTTATTACAGGCAACATCATCCCCTTTAGTGACAACTATAAGGCTGTTTGTCTGAGCATTTACAATTCTATCTGCCAAAAATCCAAACAGTTCAGTTTTGTTTTCATCACACTTCAGGAAATTGCTCCACGACTTTGGTACGTTACTCTTACCGACCACTTTTCTTCGAAACCCAGCTCCCCTTTTCTCTCGAGTTCCTGCTTGGAGGCTACTTTCGAGGTATACATCAAAAACAACATCTACTCTTGTACATTTTTGTGCACATCTTACAATGTATGGTATAATAACCTCAGCAGCATAGTCATCAAATGTTTTAGCAGTTCCAGGTGGTTTTGCATTAACCATAGCCGCACCATCTATAATCATAACTTCAGTATGAGGCTCTTTTACTCGAGCAGCTATCCCTGTCTCTAAAATGTCCATCAGCTGTGATTTTACTCCAGAGTTGAGCATACCATTGTGTGATAATGATGGTGGGTACTGTTGGTTTTCATGTTGAAAAAGGTTTTGAAGGTCACACTGTCGATTTTGGCACGAAATAAAAAGTCGTGAAAAAAGTTGACAGTCATTTTGCAAACTCTCTATTTTCAGATTCCCCACCGTAGTATGAGGCTTGATTGTTTTGCTGAAAAGGGAAAGCTTATTTTTTGCCAAGGGTTCATGAAAACTTTCTTGTCCATTAGTTGTCGATTTTTTCAGGAATTTATCATACTGTTTTCTGCCAACAGGTAAAAGCTGAGCCATCGACTCGTTTACCTTTTTATCCGCAACTTCTTTGACATCGAGGGAATAAAGGTCTTGTGAATATTCTTCAAATGGACTGCCATACTCAGATATTGTTGAAATTAGTCTACAGACTTTATCCTGAAAGTCCTTCTGAGCAGCAGGGGTATCGTCCTGGTGTCTTCTGTTTCGTTTCAACTCTGATTTATCAGCTGCATCTGCAAATTCATCGATAACCCTGCTTATTTCCGACCCCGCTATCATCCATCGCCTCAGTGCTGCTGGGTCTTCTGTTAACCCAATAGCTCCACCGTCACCCCACCCAATGCGAATTTTAGCAGGGGAGAAGTCTCTCTTTAATATAACACCTTTGTTGCAAATTTCCTTCAAGTAGAGCCTGATATGAAGTCACCACGGCCAGACAATAAAGCCCTGACAAAACTTCATTGACAAAAACATTATGGCCGCCCATCTATTTTTAGAAATGTCGGCCATCTTGAAAATGGCCTAATTTTCAGTGGCCAACTATCTCAGGTTTTTCTACTATATCTAAAGAACACATGGTGAAAATTTCATGCTTGTACCATCAAGTAAACTATTTTCATAAAAAAATCGCACTAATCCGCTCCACTGCCCAGACCTCATCGATATCTAGTGTTTGGGGCTCGGTGGACATCAGGAGTGATGCGGACCGTACCGTCTTTTCTGATCCAGGGCGGTTCATTACAGTATTTTCGTTTTTATCTTTTACAGTATCTTCTGACATTGAGTGCAACAAGGCGCCATCTGAAATACTTTAGCATTGGAGATGACGCCTTGTTGCTTTTAGGAGATGTTATATTTTATTATGCCTCGTTAGTTTGTCCAATCAGAACGCTGGAAAACCATCTAAGGGTTCCACCGTATCATGTAGCTCACCTGATTTATTTGATATCAGGTGAGTAGCAGCCATTACTATTTTGATCAATTGATGCATTTCCATTAACTTCGAATTTTCAAAACTTGAATTAAACAAGTTAAGAGAATTTAAGTTCCAAAATTCAAAGGTACCGTATTTATTGATTTAAATCATTAAATATTCAAAAAATGGACAGAAAATCGATTTTTTATGCTGAAGCGAATATTTTCTTTACAGTTTACTCAATAGATTGAAAGTGATTATTTGAACATTTAAAAGTGCTTTTTTAACCCTTATCAGGTGGTAATGACAGTAAATGTATGTAAGGGAATTTCAGATATGCTTGTGGCGATACGTTTTATTTTGTAACCAAATATCGCACTTCGGACAGTGAAGATTGTTTACTGTCACCGTGGATACATAGAGGATATTCACGAAAATTTGATGAATACCGAAAATATCTCGTGAGTGGCTACAAAGAAATATGAGGATCTTCACGAGCGACGCAGTCGCGAGTGAAGATCCTCATATTTCTTGTAGCCACGAACGAGATATTTTCGGTATTCATCAAATTTTCGTGAATTTTCTTTTTATTTAATGCTCTACGACTACAAACTCTCCAATTTGTGGCCTTTATTTGCCATTAAGGCGCAAAATTTATGTGCCGAACCGGCGTCCATACAAAAATTACAACAACCAAACTCCAACCATTGGAATGTGTGAATATCCGCACAAAAAGTAGTCCCGTCTTATTTCTCCCCTAACTTTACGATTTACCAAGGCTGGCGAATTGAAATAATCGCAATGTGTTTCGAAGAAATAGAACAATAACAAAAAACACCACTTTCTTATTTTCAATAACAAGACACGTCATTTTATTTTTTTTGAACTCAATGCACTGAAGACGTGTGAAGTTGAACTGAAGAAATTTGAAAGTGATTTCGGCTTTTCGCTGGAAGGTGAATGAGAAAGTCAAACTTTGAAACCGCTGATTTAATGAATTGATTTAGTCACTGTCACTATCAATTATTCGAATCCGTTTGTATTCGGGACTCTGGAATTCATTACTGATGTGCTGACTCGTTTAAAGTACATGTGATTCGTCATCCGAACCTACGATGAAATATCGATTTCTAAATATCATTTTGATATTTCGTTTTGCCGACCGACAGGGGAATATGACTTAATTTTTCAGCGTGAATTGATGCCTGAGCATTAAATAAATGCCGATGTTGTTACTGTTGATGATTCTGCGCGGTGCTATCAATAGCGTTTTCTAAAAAAAAAAATAAGCGTCTGGTCATTCTTTGTTTTTCGTGAAAATTTATAAATCCCTTGATTTACATAGACTTTCGCCATAATAAATAGGCTGTGTTACAATATGTGTATCATTGTATGATTATATACCTAAATATTTATCAGTGTGTGGGTTCCCTTGTATGACCCACCCCCACTTTTGAAGCGTCACATTGCAATGAAATTGACTAATATATTTGACAATTCTGAACAAAGCCGGCGAGTGAAATTTCGGACCCATGGGTGAATTCTGTTACGGGGGTCAGACCCATGGATTGGAACGGCGGGACAGAGTTACTCTAATTATTCAGTTACAATGCATACTGGGATACCTACAGGTGTGAATGGAACAGTGAGTGTCCATGTCTTCTTTAGAACGAAACAATCGGCAAATTACTGCAAATAACCAACCGATGTTATAATCTTATACAAAAAACGGCCGATAATGTTAACCCTTTACCTAACGAATCGCCCGCATAAACCCGTGTAATATGTAAATTGAGCAGTTAAAAAAATTAAATTTTTAAAAATATTTCAATAAAACCATATCATGTGACCCCTCATTGGAACGAGCTCATTGAGCTCGTTCCAATGAGGGGTCACATGATATGGCTTTGTTGAAATTTTTTGAAAAATTTAAAAAAATGATATTTAAAATAATAAATTTTGATATCGTCTGCGTTGGGTAAAGGGTTAAAAAAAACTCATCTTCACGATTACGATTATGTTTTTGGCGCCATCAATACCAACTCGTCACAAATGAACCAGTTCTCTCTCTCGATCTCTCTCTCTCTCTCTCTCTCTCTCTCTCTCTCTCTCTCTCTCGCCCTCCCTCTCTCTCCAAAATTTGGTGTGGGCTGGGTGAGGGAACTTGAGCGAATATACCCTCCAAACCAAACCCATCGTTTAGGTCTAACATGAAGCTGTTCGCCCTAGATTTACATGCTATGTGACGCCTGCATTTCAGTTCTTAAATCACGATTTGTTAGGTGTTATCACAGCCGTCAGTGTCAAACAAGATTTTGGCATCAGTGTGCAATAGGGTTCAATCCCGGGAACGTAACGACAAAAAACCGACCAGTGCTATTCTCAAAAATCGCCAATTAATTTTCATTATTTTTTTCATTTTTGTTTCAAAAACAAAGGTTTTGACTCCTTGTTGCAACGGGCTCGGCGAGCTCGTTCCAACGAGGGGTCATAACTTATGTTTTTGGGATAAAAAATGAAAACAATTAGTTATTCAAAAAATTTTTTTTCAAGTTTCGTCTGCTTTTCATGTTAGGTAAAGGGTTAATTCGGGAACGGGAATTTTCTGGTTCTCATTTTTGAAAGCCTGTTACGATACCGTGAATTTTACAGTTCTCGTTTGTGAATAGCATTCCCAGTACCCGGGAAATTCATAGGAATGAACTGGGAATCAAAACCTTTGATTCCCGATTCCAGTCTACGAATTTCCGAGCAGAACTGGTAACCGGGAAATTCCCGTTCGCGAGATTAAACCATAGCTCGGAAAAAAATTGATATTCGCCGTAATCTCATATTCTATAAAACGCAAGCATTGATACCATGGTCTATGAATTTCCTGTCTCTCCTGATTGACTTTCAGAAACGGGAATAGCAGTGCCGTTAAATTCCCTTTCCTGGTATTAAACCTTAGTGGGCGAAGGGTTAAGCCCACGTCACTGAAAGGGGAAAATATAAAAAATCCCAGTAAGTGTATGATGGTATATAGACAATAGATATAAATAGAAATGACTAAATATACGAGACAACATTGTTGTTTTGCTTGAGTGGTCGGGTTGTCGGGTTAAGCACTCACGTCTTTAAGATTGCGCAAACGGATATTCCAAAATTAATGTTTCATAAAGAGTGAAAGAGTGCGATGCTAAAGTTCATAATGTTTCATAAACTTTGTCTCACAGGGAAAACCCCTTTTACTTACGTCTATAAGGAAATATACTATCGGTTATGCAACAAAGATGATAGAACTAATTTCTTGCCAACGATGACGACAAATCCTTCGATAAATGGGCATAAGATTTCCTATCATGAACGCCAAGGTTCTTGACAATGAAAGGTGCCGAAAGTTGAGGAAGGGGGGGGGGGCGGTGATACTGGTTACCACGAGAAGAGGAGGCGGAGTCGGTTGAGTGCGCACTATCCCTGACCCTGCACAAAACATTTTCCCCAAAATATAAGTACACCCTAAAATCTGTTAGGTTAAAAATCAATCAAAGTCAACTGGGTTGAGTGAATATGAACCCAACTGGGTTCATATTCACTCAATCCAGTTGATTTGGGTTGATTTTCAACCCAACTAATTTTAGAGTAGATTTATCGAAGCACTATATATTCCGTGGCTGTCCGCTTCATTAAAGATGTTTTAGTTTATGTGTGTGTGTGTGTGTGTGTGGGGGAGGGGGGGGGGGGTAAGAGAGGGTCTGAACCCTTACCATCTAGTTCCAACTTGTGATTTTCAGGGGGTGAAGAAAATAATAACGTCGAATGAAAAAATTGTATGCACTGACAGCTTAAAGTGAAACGGTCAGGGATTCCAGAAAGTGGTTAACCGTTTGTTTTCACCCATTCTGTTACGAATTATTCACTCATGCAACATGGGAAGAGAAAAAATGTATCACACTCCCAGGCCACGAGTCTATTTCCGTAAGGAATCCGACGCTATTCTGGCCTATTTTGTTTACCCACTTTTCGGGGAGTTTGCACTCAGCCAATTGGTGACGTGACGTCCCTTCACTTTCACTACCATAGATATACACACATTCTTTCGAGCTCCATTTATAGATATTCCAATCAATAGATATATATTTCGCATTGAAAACATCAAGATATTAACGTATGGTGGATTTCGCTGCGCAATCGTAAAACTATACCCATAAGGACTAAAAAATTAAAAATCTGTTTCTCAGTCCCTCCCGCATGGTCCTTTTTGCTGCCGCGTGCTCTCTTTTTATAACCATTGCAAACTTGAAAAAAATAAAAATTAAATGGTTTATGTCTGATATTTTACCCAAGTTAAAAAAACTGATAAATTTGTCTCTTGAGTGCAAGAAGGCTTTCCAATGTTCTAGCATTGCAAAGCCTTCTTGCTCTCAAGGGACGAAATACACCACTAGTCTACCCAGGCTATTCCGCAGATTATGAGGCCTAAAACATAAACCAAGAACATGAACTTTTGATGGCAAAGAAATAAGTACAGAAATAAAAATAATGGCCTGAGAATTTATTTATTTATTTATTTATTGGTGTTTTAAGGTCACATATTTCTGCACAATGGCTAAGCATGACCGCGACAGTTTTACGGGTGGAGGAAGCCGGAGCACCCGGAGAGAACCACAGAGAAACGGCGCGCAGCTGTCAGCTCCCCAACATACTAACTCCACACAAGCAGGGTCAGCATTGGTTGAAGACAAGTGCACCATCGACGTGCAGTACGCCTTAGTACACAACACCGCCGTGCCCCCACGCGAGCAATGGAGATTAAGTGTCTTGCCCAAGGACACAACGCGGTTGCCGTAGGTGGGATTCGAACCGAGGACCTCTCGGCTTGCAGCCTGCACCTCTACCTATTGAGCCACCGCGCTCCCAATGGCCTGGGAAACAGAAGATCTACTTTGTGGGGCATAGTAAGTCTTTATTATATGACTACCACAAATAGTACTTCAGTTCCACTGTATATAGTGTATACCCATGAAATCCAGCTCTCCGGAAAACAAGAGTGTCAAGTTTTCCAGATCGTTATCACGCCTGACTCAAACGAGGAGCACGCAAACGGACTATTTCTACCAGTGACCTATAAATTATTATTATTATTATTATTATTATTATTATTATTATTATTTAGCGTTTAAGGTCACGTACGTGTGCACAATGGCTAATCACGATCGTGACAGTTTTACGGGTGGAGGAAACCGGAGTGCCCGGAGAGAACCACCGAGCAACGACGAGCAGCTGCCAGCTCCCCCAACATCGTAACTCCGTATACTGAGGAACAGGCAGGGTTAGATAGGTTGAAGACATGCGCACCATCGACGTGCAGTATGCCTTAGTACACGGCGTCATCGTGCCCTCATGTAGACAATCGGGATTGAGTGCCTTGCCCAAGGACACAACGCGGGAGTCCGGGTCGATCGATCAGACGGTCACCCATCCAAGGACTAACCGGGTTCGACGTTGCTTAACTTCGGTGATCTGACGAGAACCGGTTACCGCAACGCCACAGCGCCCCGGACCTATAAAAAAGAAAGAACATGAGCACAGAACATAAACACGAGTGTCTCTTCATTAAATTCCGTTGACAAACATTCCAAACATTTAGATTACATCGTCTGGAATATTTCCGTTGGGTGAAAAGGATTGAATATTGAACATAGGCTATGGACTATCTAAAGATTAGAATGGTTCCGGGCAATAACAGCATGGAATTCTTTTCAGAATTTGACTGATGCCTTGATAGCTTGAATGTGTGAAGAAGAAAGAAGACAGCCAGATATGGGACCATTTTTATATAGGCCAATGGGCCTCGTCGTTCGGGCGCCAATACCGACATTTTTTTGTCCGATGCCGATGGGATTCGCAGCGACAAACTCAGTTTCGTACGCAACCGCATACATATGTCGATGTTCAGGTCCGGAGAGAGGGTGGGGGTCCGTAGTAATAACTCTGGGCTTCGGAACTTTGGCGGTCCGAGATTGGGCCTAGAGTCTTGGATTCTTGAGTCAGGCCTGACCCCCCCCCCCCAAGTTCTGTTTCCTGTGCCAAGCCCCAACCCCCGAAACAGAACCAGTAAGATAAGTTGCCCCTCGTATTAGAATACTAGTTGCTTGTCATCATGAACTTGCAAATTTGAATTATGCATTTTGACGTCCACCAAAAATAGCGTCATTTTTCATCCCAAAAGCCGCCTGAAGTTTCCATTTAATAACTGTTTTCAAAATTGTCTTCGGCATCTGCATCCCCTTTCTAGGTGATGTATGTACGTATGTACTCAACGTGGGTCGTGCTCGACCTCGACAGCCCGACTTAGGTACCACAATTCACCATAAATTTTGTATGACTGACTGTAAGTAAGATATCAATCAACTGTATGGGTGCCGTATAATCAAGCTCCCGTGCCAAAAGTCAAATTTGATAAGGAATTATTGATTTAATTTATTTAATGGTGTTTAAGGTCACATACTTCTGCACAATGCCGCTAATCATGACCATGACAGTTTTACGGGTGGAGGAAGCCGGAGTACCCGGGGAGAACCACCGAGCAACGCGAGCAACTGTCAGCTCCCCAACATATTAACTCCACACAAGCGGGGTTAGCATTGGTTGAAGACAAGTGCACCATCGACGTGCAGTACGCCTTAGTACACAGCGCCACTGTGCCCCCACGTGGGCAATGGGAGTGAAGTGTCTTGCCCAAAGACACAACGCGGTTGCTGCAGGTGGGATTCGAACCGAGGACCTCACGGCTTGCAGCCTGCATCTCTACTTATTGAGCCACCGGGCCCCCCTGACAAGGAATTCGGCGGCACAGAGGACACGTCCCCAACCCAACTTTGGAAATGAAGAGAGAAGGGGTGAGAGACACAGACACAGAGTGAGAATACCAGACAATTGTGTGTGCATTGAAGTATTATGGAGCTGGGTGTTCCAAGGTCACGATTAGTATTTATAAGTAAAATTATAATGTGGTATGTCAAGTGTATTGTACAGGGAGCAAAAAAAAAGAATTATAGTGCATTGTGTGACTTTTCTTCCTGTTTGGTATTAATAATGTCCACTTATAATGAACACTGCAAAGGTCATTCTGGAAGAGAATGCCGCCTGATTAAGACTCTCTTTCGACATGACAGAACAAGAGAGTACGAGATTAATTGAGAGGTAACATCTTTATTCAACATCTATGATATCAGGCCCAAAGCATGTGGTGGGGTGGGAGGGGTGGGGCGGTTCGCTCCCCGCCCTATGAGTAGTATGACATGCTCTACACCGACTACCCGTGCCTTTTGGAGGATCCCATTTGGGGGGTGTCATGTGACATACCGCATTGCATTATGCGTATCGCGTGGTTGTCATGGTCACCCATTGCGGCAATGATGTGATATCATTTCCATGGTGATGAGGGATGCGAATGCGCAGCTCGTGTTCTTAGGGTGTTCCTCTATTTGTACCTATACTATTCTTTTTGTCTACCCGACCATATTCGAGAGTTTCTTTGTATAAAAGTATCTTTAATCCTTTACTCAACGCAGACGATTTCAAAATTTATTATTTTAAATATCATTTTTTAATTTTTTTTCAAAAAATTTCAACAAAACCTATCATGTGACCCCTTTTTGGAACGAGCTCGTCGAGCTCGTTCCAAAGAGGGGTCGCATGATATGGTTTTGTTAAAATTTTTCGAAAAATAATATTTTTCCAGCTGCTGAATTTGCATATTACGCGGGCGGATGCGGGCGATTCGTTGGGTAAAGGGTTAATGGCTCAGACTTCACCCATATCCTCGGTTACAACCGAGAAATATCATCTTCATCGTTCCAACGATTGTGATTTTTGTCTTCGTATGTGCATGTACACAATGTGTGAATAGCACATGCAGCACATCAGCACATGCAATATGTGCCTGGGTGTCAGTGCACAGTGTGCGCACAATACATGCAGCACATGCAGGTATTTGGGGATCAGTAGCAAAGACATGTTCTGGGGACTATCCGGGACCAGACTAGTGAGGTCCGATAATCGGGGCCAATGTTTGGGGACTAGTGGGGACCAATGATTACGGACAGTGTTTGAAATATCTTTGTCGATGTAACCACCGTCTTATAACTCAGTACTAAAGCTTCTGCTAGTAATAATGCTGTGGTTTACAACCACGGCCAATGCAGCCACCACTGCTGCTAAATCCATCCCAGCTACTATGAGATGTGCTTTTATCTAACAATTATACAGATTTGGCCTGAAGAGCACGAGGTTAGGACCCCTCATTGGAAGGAGCTGGACGAGCTCGTTCCAACGAGGGGTCTTAACCTATGTTTTTGAGACAAAAAATGAAAAAATAATGAAAATTAACTGGCGATTTTTGTGAATAGCATTGACCGGTTTTGGCCCCTACGTTGGGTAAAGGGTTAAGATTTAATCTGTTTATGTGACAGAATTGTTAGATAAATTAATTATCGTGATAATATGCATGTCCTGTGATTTGCATCAGATTCTCGGTGGTGTCCAAAAATGGGATCACATCTCGCAGGCAAAGCCGGCTCGTTGAGATCCCATTCTGGACACCGCCTCGAATCTGATACAAACCACAGGACATGCATATTATCATGATAATCTGTATGTACACACTTTTACACAATGTACGAATAGCACATCAGCTCATGCAAAATGTGCCAATAGTTGCCTGTGTGCAAGTACACAATGTGCGAAAAAACAGCAGCACTTGCGTGCAAACGTGTTTTGGGGGACCAGCAGAGACCATATTTTGGGGACTATTGGGGATCAGGTTTTGGAGACTAGTGGGGACCAGGGCTTGGGGACCAATGTTTGAGGACCAATGTCAGAAATATCATTGTCGTCTAACCACCGTCTTAACCGAGAACTTCTCTTTTTCAAATTTCCTAGTTTCTATGGCACTCGGATTCTATAGCACGCGGAAATTTGAAAAAGAGAAGTTCTCGCTTATTTCCTTGCATTGCAGTATGTAGAATTGATGCAATTACTTCACTTACAAATAATTGAGAGAGAATTCCACTTGATCTGTACTGATTCCGTATATACTTGGTTAACTAGCATTCCCTTTTTGAGGTCTGTCGGCGGTCGAGTGGTGTGCTTGGTTCCGTATAATTTCGCTGGGCGGATGGTGCTGAAGGAAACACTCTCGGAGTGGGTTCGACCCCCCGCTATGCCATTGTATATTGAGTTAAGTTTCAGGTTCATATCGATGGTCAACAACCCGTGAAACCTGTAGGAAAATTTAAACTCTCGCTCCCACCATGCGGAAAAAAAAAATTGAAATCCAGGCTACCGGCTTGAGTACTTCATATAGGAGGGTTGGGGTAGAGGTAAGGTGTAGGTGTGGGGATAGGGGATGGGGTGGGATGGAGCTGTACGTTTCAAGGAGACGATAACCATACAAAAAACTGAATAATCAATAACGAGAGAAGCGTGTACCAAATTGCTTTTGACCAATGTGGTAGGGGGATTTTTCTGGAAGGTTTGCAGACTATTTATCATGTAGTTTCAAAATATAGCTTATGAAACATTATTCGAATGTGTTCCCAAGGCTCGTTCCACTGGGGCCCATGAACCGAGGGACGTCGCTAACAGGAGGCGTGATCTCCTCCCTCCAATAGTTTTTCCTGTCGGAATATTTTCATGCGAATTGGAGTATAAGTTATAAGTTTTCCCTCAGCTAGATATCATGCATTTTCTTAAATGGTACTAGGTAGAGTCCTGAATTATTTTGGTCATTAAAATTTGTTCACATATCTTTGCCTTGTTACATGTAACATATCTTTGTTCACATATCTTTACCTTGTTACATGTAACATATCTTTGTTCACATATCATTGCCTTATAGTAACTGTAGCAAAGCAAATCCTAGCAGAGTAAATAATTTCACCTCAAATGTGATATGTAGAACATCCACTGAATATGAAGCCTTTCATTTGTGGTGCCGACACTTCAGAATAAATCCCAAATACGGGCTTCCGGTACTCTACCAGTTAAAAGACAAAATTTGACACTGGAACTTGTGTTACAAACGCAGTCGACCCTACAAATGAGTGTCTCCAGTACCAGATTCGGACTGTTTGGGGGCCAAGCGTGACCAATTTGGACTTCCGGTGCCATAAGTCTTAACTGGTTAAGTCCTAGACGCCACCACTATCGTAGCTTTCAGAAAACTGAGGCAACCAGAACAAAAGCCAACATTTTCCTTGCTCATGTTTCATATTCAGTCAAACACCAATAACATGTTTATAGAAGTTTGTTTTAAAGAAATTATTGGAGAGTGCCTGTTGGCACTCTCCAATAATTTGTAGTAAAACAAATTTTGATGAACTAATGAAGACCACCAAAAATAATATAGCACTCAGCCAGTTAAATAGAAAAGAAGTTGCGTCTCGTCTGCTTCATATATATTTTATATATCCACTAATAAATTTCCAGGAAGTCTTGAGTGTTTTCAATTATAATCTGGACTTACTGATATTCCAACTGCATCAAGGTTTGCCTTCGACGATATGCCTTGGTGGTGTAGCTGATATATTATCAGTCGGGACTCGGTCCAACAGAGCCATATATATTTATTTATTGGCGTTTAAGGTCAATACTTATGCACAATGCTAATCATCACCGTGACAGTTTTACGGGTGGAGGAAACCGGAGTACTCGGAGAGAACCGCCGAGCAACGACCAGCAGCTGGCAGCTCCCCAACATCGTAACTTCGCTCTGCAGCACAGACAGGCTTAGATTGGTTGAAGACATGCGCACCATCGACGTGCAGTACGCCTTAATACACGGCGTCATCGTGCCCACATGTGGACAATCGAGGTTAAGTTCCTTGCCCAAGGACACAACGCGGTAGTCCGGATCGATCGCTCAGAAGGTCACCCATCCGAGGACTAATCGGGCTCGACGTTACTTAAGTTCGGTGATCTGACGAGAACCGGTTACAGCACCATCAGAGTCAAAATACGGAATCCGATACCAAACTCAAACTTCCAACACCACCTATTTTTATTAACCCTTTACCTAACATGAAAAGAAGACGACACTTGCAAAAAAAATTCTTGAATAACTATTTTTTTTTCATTTTTTGTCTTAAAACCATAGGTTATGGCCCCTCGTTGGAACGAGCTCGTCATAACCTATGGTTTTGAGACAAAATATGAAAAAATAATGAGAATTAATTGGCGATTTTTGAGAGTAGCGCCGGCCGGTTTTTGCCGTCACGTTAGGTAAAGGGTTAAGACCTCACAAAGTAGATAAGTTTGAAAATAAAAACATATCCATACAAACATTAATGGTAATCGTCATAAAAATTAATATAATTTGACTGAAGGCCGAACTATATTTATCACAGAACTTTCAGTTTTCCATTTCCATGTTTTGTCTTTTTAAATTTTTTGTTCTCACAATTCGATTTGTTTGAGTTAAATTCCAGCACGTGGGATTTGCTCAGTAGATTAATCAACCTACACTACATGTGTGTAAAATTTATTATTTCCAATTGAAACAAAATACTGTGTTTTGATTGGCTGAGAGGTACGGTGTAACTTGCAATCCACGGTGGGTTTTTTTACACCGTGGTTAACCACGGTGTAAAAACAAGAATATATAATAGCAGGCCATATGGCTAAAAAAAAGTACCAATTTTTAATTATTAATTCATACCTTCTGCTCAGTTATGTTAGAACAAAAATAAAAATACAGGAAATTTAATATTTATGTGCAATAAAATATTAAAGATATGGATGTCATTGGAACTTCTCATAGAGCCAGTTCCAATGACATCCATATTTGACTGGTTTTTATTTATTAAGAAACATACAAAGTACAAATTTTCTGTCAGTTTTTGCCCACATTGTGTTAAAGTATTAAGCACACCAAAATTCTTGGTAATAAATCCGTTATCCTTGTGTTTTCCAGGGTGTATGGGAATTTACACCGGTTTGGGAACTCATACACCCTTCGGCTTTGCCGAAGGGTGTATGAGTTCCCAAACCGGTGTAAATTCCCATACACCCTGGAAAACACAAGGATAACTCATAATATCTAATTTCGCTCTGCAGTCGCTCAGCTTCCGACTTGGTTTTAGGTGTGAAAGTCATCCACAAAATGCACCTTTCAACGACCTTATCGCCTTCAGCGTCAAAGCCCTTGTATTGTGGAATTGGTACCACCGAAATCGCATGTCAATGTCAACATGTATAGATAACATAAATATTCCCTCGTGGTTAGATTACCGAAATGAGGCCCGAATACTTATGAAATTACAGATAAATGAATTAATTAACGGAAATAATCATGGTTTTGTTTACGCTTTTCAGTGACTATCAAATTTGATTCAATCAATAAATAATAAATAACATATTATTACTTTTGTAAAATCGGCAAGATCTGGTAACAGTTAACGGTAAAGCTGAAGAATGGAGGACTTTTCCTTTTATGTAAAAACAACGCATTTCTCTCACCTTTTTCCTACATTTTCCTATTACTAGTTATGTTTTCGATAAAATGACATAAAGATAATCACTTTTGACTAAGATTAAAGATAATTTAAACCCTTTTAATCAATTAATGTTACGGTGCCAGAGATTCTTCTGCATTCTCGCCATTTTGAAGTGCGCGTTTACATAACTTTCGTTTTCTCTTTGGCTGGCGATTGTAGGTCTGGGGTCAGTGTAGTGAGGGTTAGGGTTGGCTTACCGGTAGGCTAACCCTAGCCCTCACTACACTGACCCTAGACCATGTCGGGAGCAGAACAAACAAGCGTACCAAAGCAACAAATACACAGAGCAGACGCCGAAAAACACCAATAAACATGCAGGAAAGATGAATGCGAATGTCACAAAGCTCACAGGTAAAAAACGTTTGTAAGGCGGTTATAATTGCCAGAAAAAGTGAATATCTTTCGGTCAATGTATCGAAAACATGACTAGTAATAGAAAAATGTAGAAAAAAAGGTGAGAAAAATGCTTTGTTTTTACGTAAATGGAAAAGTCGGTTCATTCCCACTAGACCAATTCCCTTTAGACCAACTCCCACGAGGCCAATTCACAAAAGACCATTTCCCCTTAGACCAACTAGTGTGTTCTACTTTAAAAATAATTCTATATCAATAGTTTGATATTTTATAAATATTTATAAATGTATTTAATGTTATTGATATTCAAGCCTGGAAATAAGCAGTCTGTAATTTGTAGAATGAGGTCCCCAGAGGGTGAATTTGCTGATGCTATCCCATACAGTGGGCCAGTTTATCCTCTGGGTACCTCTTTCTGATAATGTTTGAGACCTTGATTCAGGTTGAGGTTCACAGAGGGTAAATTTAGTTATGCTACCCTGCTGTGCAGGGTAGCATCACCAAATTCACCCTCTGGGGACCTCATTTTTCAGATGATAGTTTGCTCATTTTCTGGCTTGTCGATATTTTATAGATGTTGGGCAGATTTTTATAAATAATTGTTTTCCTAATTATCCTTAATCAACCCTTAATCAGAAACACTATGTAGTTGGTCTAAGGGGAATTGGTTTAGTTGGAAGACACCGAAAAGTCCCCTATTCTTCAGCTTTTCCCAGTTAACCTTCCAGAAACGTTCCACATGAGAACGAAAGTTTCAAAACAAATTGTGCAAAATAAAACGTATAATGAACATTCACACACTCTAAACAAAATCAGTTGATTGATATTAATTTTCTTGATGTGAGACTGTTGGTTTTGATGGGTTTTTTTAAGCGGGCCATCCACACTCAATATGATTGTCAATATAATTGTCAATAATTTATATTGACAATCTTATTGATCATGAATGGGCGATATTGAAGACTTGATCAATGTATTGAAGAAAATCAGAGAGCTCAAATATTTATTGACGTATTGTCAATAATATTGATGTGCATTTTTGTCACATCAATTGTATTGATCAATATTTCATTCTTGTCAAAAACACAGAGCCATCAACATGGCAAAATCAATCAAAGATTGATCAATCAATCCTATGATTGTCGAATCAGAAATGAAAGAAATATTGATCAAAATGATAGTGCAGTTGAGGGCAAACATTATATTGTCAATAATATTGAGTCAATAATATTGACAATTATATTGACTGTGGATGGGCCGCTTTAATCTCTGTTAGTATTGTTTACTTTAGTTGAACATTCAACCCTTTACCTAACGTAAGGGTCAAAACCGACCAGCGCTAATCACAAAAATCGCCAATTAATTTTCAGTATTTTTTTCATTTTTTGTCTCAAAAACATAGGTTATGACCCCTCTTTGGCACGAGCTCGTCCAGCTCGTTCCAATGAGGGGTCATAACCTATGTTTTTTTAGACAAAAAATGAAATAAATTAGTTATTCAAAAATTTTGTTTGCAAGTGTCGTCTGCTTTTCATGTTAGGTGAAGGGTGAAATGATAGTTGCCATTACTAAACACCAGAAACGGCACACTTGATGTCAAATAAATAAATCAGGGTATTTTTTTTTTAATTCCTTGGTCTACTAATAAAATCATTGTTGTGAATTTGACACGAATATTCTTCAGTAGAATTATGAGGTATTATTACTGCGAAATGTTTTCATTGGTGAAGTCACTTGCACCTTCAAACCTGTTGCTCTGAACTGTATGTAGTTGATGCCTGATGATCTTTCTCCCTCAAAACAAAAACAAGAAAAATTAGCAGCATTTGGAAATTGCAGAAACCATGGATTGGAATTAGTCTTACTGCTCATTCTTCGGGCCTGGCATTCTTAAAAATGCAGGAGGGCTAAAAATCGCCCCCCTTGCATGGCCTAGAGGAGCGATTAGCTCTCCTTAAGCTTATAAAAGCTAAAAGTGGCAAAATGAAGTTTTACTATTAAGGAATTCTGCCTTGTAGTCATTGTACATTTTATTTAGTGTTGCTAGCAAGGTAATTTCTGTGAGACGGTTACAATGCCCCTCACACACCTCCGGGCCTCGGTAAGGCCCGGAGGTGTGGGAGAGGCAGTGTGGCCGTCTTACAGAAAGCACTAACATAGCAGAGATCTGAAAAATGTGGGTTATTATTTTCTAAGGCCAGGCTGGCCAGTTTTTGCCCTCCTTAATTTTTTTAAGGCGGGCAGTAAGCGAGCGAATATATCGCTCTCCTGAAACTGCCAGGCCTGATTCTTCTCATGAATGACAAAAAGATTTCTCCGAGTTAGAATTAGAATGATTGCAAAACATCATTATTTAGTGATTTTAAGGTATTTTATTGTCAAAATTTTGGTCTCATTCTTATGCCATAGTACACTTTCAGGCAGTGCTCCCAGCCACAAGACATCAGTTCCATGTCGCTTTTCAGAGTCCACGTGTTCTATTTTCTCTCCAAGCATTTTGGAATATAATTTATTGGGGTTAATTCTTCCTAAGCATTTTTGGACTTTGGAGAAAATGTCCTGAAATTTTGTCAAATTTCGCTTGGACGAGTGCAGTGTTTTGAGATGTTCAGAAATTAATTGTGTTCCATTTAGAAGTTTAGATTAACAATCTGCACATGGATGTCAACATATTAATATTTCAAGGTGTATTTATTTCCATGATGTAAATAAGAATTTAACAAATTGAATCTTGTTTGACAGGGCCCATTGAGCTCTGTCAAACACGACTGAATTGGTTAAATTCCTAGTTGTATCATGGGAAAATCTGCTGTTTGACATTTCCACACACTCGCATTGTGATTTGCGAGGGGGTTAATAGAAATAGTTCATTTGTGCAATGAATGTGGTTTATGCTTCATCTTTTGACAAATGACGTTAGTCCAGCCGGTCATATATGGACCCAATCTATTGTTAAACATTAAAATAACGGTAAGTCTTGGGTGGACATTTGAATCACTGTGGAAGTGCTAGTTCATGAATAGTCTTCCATGTGTACGTGTGAACGCGCGGGATATTCTCGCCTCTCTGCGGAGGCACTTTCCTCTTATGAAGATAAGGTCACTGTTTCTTTAAAAGTTTGAAGGGGTCATAACGCCCCCATCCTCCGATTTCGCCGCCTCTGGACTTCAGTGTGTAACGAATTATCAAGATACACACCCCAGTGACCAGAAAGCTCTATATCTGAGACGTTTTTCTCTTCTAACCCTTTACCCATCATAACGGCCAAAACCGGCCAGCGCTATTCACAAAAATCGCCAATTAATTTTCATTATTTTTTCATTTTTTGTCTCAAAAACATAGATTATGACCCCTCTTTGGAACGAGCTCGTTCCAATGAGGGGTCATAACCTATGTTTTTGAGACAAAAAATGAAAAAAATAATTATTCAAGAATTTTGTTTGCAAGTGTCGTCTGCTTTTCAGGTTAAGTAAAGGGTTAACCATGGAAATCTGTCCCCGCCCCGATTTCATACCAATCCATTTCCGTCTGAGAGTCCGAACCAATCACAACGTAGCTCCGATGAATGTGGTTTTATTCTAAGTAGCTTTCTAATATGTTTGCCTAATTTTTTTCAGGAGCAATGATAGTTGGGAAGGATTGCCTATGACAGTGACGTCGAGGCTGCGTTGCAAGTGTCTCTGTTGTGTCATCCTGATTGTCTTTTTCTTCTGTTCAAGTGTACATATGTCAGACCATGTAATATCACAGTACACTTACTACAGAGCTTTGAAGCACTATTATCCAAATGCATCTGTGAAGCATGAAAGCAAATCACCATGTGTAACGGATCACAATAATTCTAGTGATGTCAATCGTACGATTCTAGACCTTGCACAAAAATATGCCGCCAGATGGAATATGTTCTACACGCTTGGGGATTCTGTACCTGTGCTGGTTCTTTCCGTATTGTATGGAGCATTATCTGATGAAGGTAGGAAGCCAGTGCTCTGTTTGACGACATTATCATTAGCGGTGGCTTCTGCAGTTGAGATGTTTGTAATCCACTTTGATCTTTCACTAGATATTATTGTGGGAGCTAAGATTTTCAAGAGCTGCTTTGGATCCAGACTTGCATTCTTCGCTGCGTCCTGCGGTGCTGTTGCGGACTTATCCAGTTCGGGTAAAAGTCGAACGATATATCTCGCCTTATTGGAGAGTGTATCTGGGTTGGGAACGCTCATCTGCACCCTATTTCTTGGATATTTCATCGAAAAGAGTGGCTTCTTTTGGCCCTGCTCCATGTGTACCTGTTTATTAGCATTGTCATTTTTGTTATCGTGCACTGCTTTTTCAGAAACTGTTCGACATAGAAGGTCCTTTAATATTATCTCATTTTTGATTAGAATTCCGACTGTTTTGGGATTGAAGTGTAGTGGAAGAAGTCACAAAAATACATGGCGACTTCTCCTGTGTGGCATGGCATACTTGTTGGCACACATGTCTTTCACTACCGAAGTTAAAATCGAAACGTTATTCTTATCAACTGAACCCTTTTGCTTTTCTTCAGAAACCCTCGGTTACTTCTTTGGGGCTATGGCACTGGCAGGATGTTTCACAGTTCTTGTCGTCAAAGTGTTACATTTTTGTTTCCATGATGGAATTATTGTGTTGATAGCATGTGCTGCCGCTATCGGTGAAAACGTAGTTCAAGCGTTAGCAGTAAAGGAGTGGCAGATATTTATAGGTATGTATTTTATTCCCAAAGTAAGGGTCGAGACCTGCCGGCGCTATTCACAAAAATCAACATTCAGTTTCCATTACCTTTTTCTTTTTGTCTCAAATACATAGCTTATGACCCCATCACTGGAACCACCTCGTTCAAATTTCTGATGCAAAAATTAAAACAATTAGTAATTCAAGAGTTTTGTTTGCAAGTGTCGTCTGCGTTTCGTGCTAGGTATATATAAAGGGAGATTTATCACATATTAGCGCGGTGGCTCAGTGGTTACGGCATTGACTTCAAAAAAGGAGAAAATGCTACGAACGCAAAGGAAAACACGAGTTGGCTGCTGGAAGAACTAAAAATAGAATATAAATATAGTAGCTTGGTGTATCAAATGTTCACCACGAGTGGTGAAGTGGTGTTTACCGCGAGCCTTTGGCGCGCGGTTAACACCAGTTCTCCACGAGTGGTGAACATTTGGTCCACCAAGCCACTTTGGGTATATTTTATTTAAACCATGATCGACAGATTAATAAGAGTTTAAATGTTAAATAATACAATATTCACACATGCGAATCTGTTTTTGTTTACATGAGCACCGGTGGGTGGTACCGCTATCAATTTTATCGCCGAAACCAAATGGAAAAAGAAACAGGCAAATCACGGGGCCTTTTTCATTTAATAACATAATAACATACTATTTTGAGTTGTGAGTGCTTTATTAACATGAGGCTACGCATGTTTGTTAATTTTTGGTATCTTATGAGAAAAACTCATTGAAAAACATACTAAATACTAGTAGGTTTTATTTTACTCTTCGCGTGGCGACGGGAGATAAATTTAGACAAGTTTGCATTCAAGTCGAGGTCACCAAAGGTCAGCTTGATTGTAGTTCCACTGTGGGTGTTAATTTTAACTGTTGAAATCCCATTGCTGGCTTATTCACTACGGTTGGTGTGTACACCTAAAATTTATGTCATAGGTTTTTATATATAGTAGAATAGGTAATCATGGTATGAAGTGGTGTTACCATGCTAAAATCATTTTATTTAACGATTATGCTTCAAAGTGAGTCGTAAGAAAACAATGTGTTATTTTCAAATATTTGCTTTCTTAAAAATTATTGGAGGGTGCTTAATAGCACTCTCCAATGACTTGTATGGAACAAATTTTTGAAAACAGCTTGGGTGTATCAAAAATAATGCTGCACTCAACTAATTTCTTTGCATTTTGGGGAGTTTTAAAAAAATTCTTTCATGAATTCAGGCATCATTCTTCAGCGAATCATACGCGAGATAAGTTGAATATGGAGTGTAACAACTTCGTTGAACCACTGATTTTTGATATTTAATAGTGAGCTTTTCGATAAATACAGTAATACAGTTTTCAACTCCGACGTGCGATTGTGATCATGGGAATGTGCTCGCAACCAATCGCTTTTTCCAACGCCTTAAATGATCTATGTGGGTGCGGGTGGTTATTGCGCAACCTGCATGACACCTTGAAACTGTACAGTTATAGAAAATGACAGTAAATGCAGGTAGCTGTCCATAAATCGGCCCATGAGTATTTTTCTGCGCGTCAGTCACGTGTGCTGGTCGACGAACACTGGGTACTATGTCTATCAACTACAATTCAACACGCCTAGATTTGATGCTAGCGGCAGGGGTGCCAAACGCCAGTTTCGTCCAGACATTTGATTCAAGCGATTACTTTCCATCGTATGCTAAAGTCAAATACCAGCAAGCAATTTACTTTAATTTATGCCTTACTTAGATTCAGGGCTGAAAATAAGCAGACTGCCATTTGCAGAATGAGGTCCTCAGAGGGTGAGTTTGATGATGATATCCCATATAGTGGGCCAATTTATCCTCTGAGTACCTCTTTCTGGTCAGTTTTGAGACCCTGGTTCAGATTGAGTTTCACAGGGGGTAAATTTAGTGATGCTACCCTGCTGTGCAGGGTAGCATCTCTAAATTCACTCTCTGGGGACCTCATTTTGCAGATGACAGACTGCTTATTTTCGGGCTTGTTTAGATGAAAGGCTACAGTATTTATTTATTTATTTATTTATTTATTTATTTATTTATTTATTTATTTATTTATTTATTTATTTTTTAGGGCTTAACGGCACTTTAACAGCCAAGGTCATATCGTGTCGGTGACAGTTTTACGGGTGGAGGAAGCCGGAGTACCCGGAGAGAACCACACCGAGCAACGACGAGCAGCTGCCAGCTCCCCAACATCGTAACTCCGCACTGCAGCACAGGCAGGGTTAGATTGGTTGAAGACATGCATGCCATCGAGGTGCAGTTCTCCTTAGTACACGGCGTCAAAATTACATTCTCTCTGAACACTTTGAATCACATCATTGGAAAAGTTTCTTGGTGAAGCAGGGGTGGCGCCGGGGTGGGGGATCTGGAGTTAAGTCAGCCATATTTGGCAGTGAGATAAATAGACAGAACGTGATGTGTGTTTGAATTGGTGAGTGTTTCACATGACGTTTTGGAATGGCGTAGTCATATTCTGCGAGAGCCGTAACAAACAAAGAGCCAAAGTGGAAGTTTACTAACTTTATGGAAAAGGGCGCGCCTTTCCTATTTTTATTTATTTATTTATTTATTTATTGGTGTTTGATGTCACATATTTCTGCACAATAGCTAATCGTGACCACTCCTATTTTTTGTAATTCTTTTTTTACAAGCACCGAGACGCGGTGTTATCGGTGATATCAGATGGAATCCACTACCTTTCTGAAAAATATGCCCCAAATGGCACTACCTGGCGAAAATTTGAGGCTTGACAGAATGTCAGTTTTCAGCAAACGTGGAGTATCATGTGTAATTTGACACCCAATGCAGATGACAGAATTTAGCATTTTGCGGGGTTCAGTGAGGGCTTGGGTGACAGATGACAGAATTTAGCATTTTGTGGGGTTCAGTGAGGACTGGGGGGAAAGCTCCACAGCTCACCCTCACTCCTCCCCTGGCAACGTCAGTGCCAATGACGGGGTCAAAAGCTAAGTTTTTTAGACAAAAATTGAAAAATAATAAATTTGAATGACGACTTTTGTAATAATAATAACAACACTTTGGTCGGCCGCTGATTTGTCGCGGTTCTCGTATGAGAAGGCCTTGGTTACCCCTGTTCTACCAACTGCCTCCCTATTCCCACGCTTCTTCTCTCCTCCCAACACTCGGAGACGAACTGCTTGATGACATCCCTTGCCCCATTCGTCCCAATCTCTCCGATTAGTATATTAACCCTCTCCTTTGAGTCGCCCCCTAACCACATGTCCTTCATTCTCCCATCCCACTTCCCCATTATACTCCCCGTGAATCTTGTTCTTTTAGACTGGTATTTTGGGCATTCTAGAAGAAAGTGTTCCAGGGTCTCCACCACGCCCAAATTACTCATCTGGCACTCCTTTTCACTGTTTTTCCCAATTTTCCCCTCGGCTCCAGGGACCGCGACCTTAGCTTGAACAACATTGACCCCCAAAGGTGCCATCAAGGTGCTCTTCAAAACCAGGCTTCTCTTTATCACGCAGGTCACCCAAAGATCTCTTTGATTTGACTCCCTCTCGCCAATTACGGTTACAATCATCCATGACCCTTTCTCTGACGATCTTTTTATCCTGGTTTGCCCCAACATCAAAGTCCGAGATCTCCAATGAGTAGTTTTCTACTAGCTCCCTTACTTGGACCATCCACCCCGTCTTGATATTTGAGTTGAAAGTTCTCAGAAACATTACTTTACACCATCGGCTATCGGGGAGATTTACCAAATAATTAAGATAACCGAGTTTCAATAGGTCTATCCTGTCCTTGATCCTCATCCACCCAAGCTCACCCCTGATTGCTTCTAGCGCTGTGGCATTACTCGAGCCTGTTATCCATCGGCCTGCATCGTTCTGCAGGATTTCCAAGCTCTTAACACCCGTCTGGTTTAGGGGTACAACTTCCGTACCGTATGTTATACTTGGCAGACCCACCATTTCCCAAATGATTTTCTCCACGAAAACCTTATTGAAACTGTTTCTCCCTATAAGTTTCATTTGGTTAAGGATTCGCTTCCCCTTCAGAATCAATTTATTTGTGTGGTTTCGGTAGATGCCTCTTTCTGTGATGTTTATATCTACCCCCAGGTACTCATAGTCACTAGTCTGTCCTGCACTAAGAAGTTTACTGCTACCTTCCGGAATGCAGAACTCCCCCACTCTTCACCTTCGAGTGGGGCCCACTTTGCAGCCCACAGGTATAACTTTGTTCTTGCTTTCATAAAGTTCGAGTCTCCATTTGCTCCCATATTTCCCAACAATTCCCAGCATCTTCGCTAGCCCCTCTTCGCTTTCTGACACTAGCACCATATCGTCTGCAAAAAATAGCCCTGGGATCTTCAAGTCACCAACTGCAACCCCCTCGTCGCTATGCAGAAGTTCATCTCCTAAACCTTTGATGTACAATGCAAAAAGAATTGGCGAAAGGATACACTCCCTGTTTAGACCTATCTCCATAGGCACACATTTTGTTGTAATGTTTCCCAGGCTAAGTTCACGCTGTACATCTTTATATAATGCTTTCATAATCCCAACAAACTCGCCCCCCAAGCCCAGAGCTTCCAGCTTGCGCCACATACCCTCCCTCCATACTCTATCGTATGCCTTTTAACATCCAAAAAGGCCATAAACATCTTTTTCTTTTTTGCTTTCGCGGATTCTATCATTTGGGATAGCGTGAAAAGATGGCCCGTGACTCTCCTTCCCTTCCGGAAGCCATTCTGGATTTCTCCCCAAAAAACCCTTCTCTTCAATCACCTCCTCTAATCTCCCATACAGGACTTTACAAAAGACTTTTCCAATGTTGCTGCTGACAGAGATCCCTCAATAGTTATCCAAGACGTCTTTTTCCCCCTTTTTGTGAATAAATGTCACTTTACTTTCCCTCCACTCCTTTGGGACCTCTTGTTTTTCTATGGCTAAATTGAATAGGGCAGTTAGGCTTTCCAAGAGTTCCTCTCCCCCTTTTTTGATAAACTCGTTAGGAAATCCCGCTTTTCCATTCCTTAATTTTGAGATCACCCTTCGCACCTCATCAGTTTTGATTTCGCTGCACACGTAGTTCGATAGATTTTCCTCGACCTGGTTCGGACACTCTGGTGGGTTCCCCATGACCCATCGCTTATCGTTTACCTTTCCCCAGTGCTTGACTAGTTCTAATGCGTTTTGATCTCGCTCTTCTGTAACTCTGCCATCTTCTTTAATACTCTGTAGGTTACTCCCTTTGTTACGTTTGTTCACCCATTTCCAAAATACGTTCGAACTCGACCCCCCTCCCCACCCCCACCCCCCCCCCCCCCCCTGTTGTTCTTATCGTCCTATTAAGACAGCTATTTCGCACTCTCCGATTGTCGTCTTCAATCTTATTTACTTTATTTCGTGCTTGTTCTTCCTTTGCTACCATGGCCTCATTGTTTTCCACCCCCTTAAGTTTTCTACTTCTCCTGTATGCAGCACATTTAGCTTTTCTACCCTTTATGGCCCTTTTCAGTTCTTCGCTCGCTCTGTACCCAAGTTCCCGTGTTGGCACCATAATCTTTCCTACACTTTCCTTCCCTGCCTCCACTAGGCTCGCAACTGTGGCGTCGGCCATCTTCTGGACACTGCCCCCTTTGTGTACGGTTCCAAGCTTTGGTTTCAGTTTTTGTTCGAACTTCGCCCAGACGGCATGTTACAACCAGGAGTGTATAAATTTACCAGTAATGTCGAAATCGACCAGTAATGTCGAAAAAATTAACCAGTAATGTCGAAATCAACCAGTAATGTCGAAAAAATCAACCAGTAATGTAAAAAATCCGTAATGTCGAAAAATTAACCAGTAGTGTCAAAAAGTGACGACCAAAATGACGACTTTTCGCAAAAATTTCAATATTTTTTCGGGTTGCTCAAATTGTACTTTTGCCTATATTTATCAACTTTTAACCATTTTCGCGCAAGTTTAAACACATTTACCCCAGTAAATATGGAATTTTATGTTTAACAATTATTTCCCTCTTTCATATGCAGAACATATCCCATCCTATTTGCTCTCTCGTTCTCTCTCTCTCTCTCTCTCTCTCTCTCTCCCTCCCTCTCTCTCTCTCTCCCTCCCTCTCTCTCTCTCCTCTTTCTCTCTATCTATCTCCCCTCTCTTTCTATCCCATGTCCCTCTGCCTTTGCCCTCTCTCTCTCTCTCCATCATTCTCTCTCTCTATCCCCCTCTCCGTCTGTCTTTGCCCAGCTCTCTTTCCCCATCCCTCTCTCTCTCCCTCTCTCACTCTGCCTTTGCCTTATCTATCTATCTATCTATCTATCTATCTATCTATCTATCTATCTATCTATCTATCTATCTATCCATCCATCCATCCATCCATCCATCCATCCATCCATCCATCCATCCATCCATCCATCCATCCATCCACCCATCCATCCATCCATCTCTCTCTATCTATCTATCTATCTATCTATCTATCTATCTATCTATCTATCTATCTATCTACCTATCTATCTATCTATCTATCTAACCCTCTGCCTTTGCCCCTACCTCTATCTCTCCTTCTCTCTCTCCCCTTCGTTCTCTCTCTATCGCTCGCTCCCTATCGCCTTTTCCCTCTGTCTTTGTCCAACTCTCGCTCTCTCTCTCTCTCTCTCTCTCTCTCTCTCTCTCGCTCTCTCTCTCTCTCTCTCTCTCCTTCCCCCTCTCTCTCTCTCTGGATAGATAATGAATTGATACGACGCTGAAATATTTAGTCTAGTATTTAGCGCTCGCACAGATAGACATACAGTCACACATGCAGGCTGGCAAGTGTTTAGGCAGGCAGGTTAGCAGCATCCAGGCAGACGGACAGAAATCCAGACAGACAGATAGCAATGTGGCGTGTGAAAAATAACCCCTAGACGTGGATAGACAACAGAATGACGGAAAGACAGGCAGACCTACATACAAAGATTGATTGGTTGGTTGGTTGATTGATTGATTGATTTCGTTTACGACACTTAGTTTAAAGCACGCGCACCATACACGTGTCATTTCGGCATGTGGCTTGGCACACGAAGTCAACGTGCACCTGGGATAAAGTGTCATTCCCAAGGACACAACTTAACTGGCCTCGTCAGGTATAGAACCCGGATATTCATCAAATTGAATTGAGAGGCAATTTCTCGATTGAGCTAATAGTGCTCCCCACGTACATGCGGGTGACGCAGCCTGACTGATTGATGGATGTAGGTAAAATGACAGGTAGCAAATTGGTAGAACTAGATGATAGACATGTAGCAAATATCGGGTAGTGACTGACAGTATGATAGTCAGTCATAAAAGCACACGACCAGGGGTGTCATCGGGGGTGGTGGATGGGGGGGGGGGGGGTGGTGGCTATACCCCCTCCCCCGTCGGCAAGTGTTAGTGCTCCTCATTTTGGTCGTCACTTTTTGACACTACTGGTTAATTTTTCGACATTACGGATTTTTACATTACTGGTCGATTTTTTCGACATTACTGGTTGATTTCGACATTACTGGTTAATTTTTCGACATTACTGGTCGATTTCGACATTACTGGTAAATTTATACACTACTGGTTGTAACACGGCATCCTTTTTGAGTTCCCAAAACTTCTTAAAGCTTACTTTGCTTTTAACTAGGTTTTTGGCCCTGATCGTCACTGTAATCAAGTTGTGATCACTATCCAACTTCATTTTGCCCTCATCATCCACTTCTACCCTTATCACCTCCCTCTATAACTTAATATCTGTGAGAATGTAGTCAATTATTGACTTTCTGTCGTTTCTCTCCCAGGTCCATTTCCCCTTACATCTAGCGTCCCTGTTCAGACTCTTCAGACCGAGCTCATTTGTGAAGTTCAACAGCTTCCTTCCATTCCTGTTGACTTTCTTGTCCTCACCCTCTATGCCTTCTTCCTTATCGCCTATGTGTCCATTAAAGTCGCCCATCAGAATTATACCGAGCCCCCTGTTTTCAAGTTCAGTGATATTGGACCTTAGTGTTGAGTATATCGAGTCATTGCACTCGGGTTTACTTCCCTCCACCGCACAGTACACAATCCCAAGGGCAATACTTTTGTTTCTCAAATTGATCTTTACCCATCCAATTTCTTTTGACACCTCAGCCGAGGTGATAATATCTTCCAGATCTGTGACCAGCGACCGGTTTAAATCCTCTTGAATGTACATGCCTACCCCCACCCCCACCCCTTTTCTGGCCTTCCATTCTCCCTACACCTATCCACACACACCCGCTTACTTGGTCTACCCGTTCCTCGTGTCTTACCCACGTCTCGCTTAAGCCCATGACATCAAACTCCTCTGCCTCGTTCAATGTAGCAATTTCACTTACCTTCCGGTGGAGACCCTGGATGTTGCTATAACCCACTTTCAGGGTACCGAGGTTCATTGGCTTCCGCCTACTGGGCCCCTTGTTTTCTGGCGCTGGCCTTGGTAAACTTATTCTGTCCCCCTCACTCTAGTTGACCCCACCTATGCCCACTCTAGTTATACTTGCCTCTGACCTCCCATCCCGCTCCTCTCCAAAAAAGGCTCTGCTACCCGTAGAATTTTATCTCCCAATACCCGTTTCCCCACTCTGCTAAGATGCAGCCCGTCACGCCCGTGCATGCTCCCATTGCCCCAAAACGTGTCCCAGTGATCGATAAAGAGTATACCCAGATCAACAAGGTAATCCTCTAACTCTTCATTTAGCGCCAAAATCCTTGAGTTCGTCCCCACCTCCAAGGACAGGAAGGACCCCGGGTACGACTACCCTTGCATTCCTACTTAGCAGTTTACCGACCAAGCCTCTATACGACTCCACCAAACTTACTGACCTTCTCTCCCTGATATTGTTTGTCCCCACATGGACCACCACTACCGGTTCCGGTCCTGACCCTGCCACAATGCCATCTACCCGGTCCCTGAAATCCCCACCTTCGCCCCCGGAAAGCACAAGACTGTTCGATTGGAACTATCAGGACCACAAACCACATTGTCAATCCCACGTACTATGCTGCTCCCCGCTACAGCTAATTTTCTTCTTCTAGCCCCAGTTCCTATATCATCTGCACCTCTTCTCGTTTTGCATGCCCCTGGTCCCCTCTTTCTCTTCACCGCCCTCCTTACTCCCGTCTGGCCTATCAACATCAAAAACAACCATCTCACCCCCCACAATTTCCCCCTCACTCTCATCCCCAGGGGTATCAGAATCTAAAACACTAAACCTGTTTTCTAAACACCGCCTAGCAACCTTGGCAGCCTTACGCCGACTCTGGTTTCCGGACTCGATGCAGCCCTGTCCTGACGCCACCTTCCGAATTTTCCTACTAGAACCCCCCCCCCCCCCCCTCCTCAGTTACACCCCCACATCAAGCATTCTTCCCCACGTTTCCTGCTTCCCAGTTTCCTCCTTGAGTCCACAACGACCTTCCACCCACCTTCCACATCACCATCATAGGTAACCTTCAACGGGGTAACTCCAGATACATCGGCCCTCCCCAACCTCCCTCTCAGCTCTGCAATCTCCCGCTCGAATCCAACACACTTCTCTAACAACAGTTACTGTAAAATATCCCTGCAATTCGCACATACCCCACTATTCTTCATTGGCCGACCACCACCATACCTCATATTACACTGTCTGCACGCCTCCGTATCCTCACTCTCCCCCACCTGCACCCCTCGACTCACCTCCCCCAGACCTCACCCCTCGACTCACCTCACCCAGACCTCCCTTAATACCCATACTTACCTCCGTCTGAACACCCGTCGTGCACTTACCATTCATGATTATAAATATTATATTTGTGAATAGCACTTGCCGGTTTTTCGCATTGCATTTGGTAAATGATTAACAAAGAACTTGTAATTATGTTTGCATAACTAATTAACAAATTAACTTTGAAGGATTCACAGTACAAAACGATTGTGTGTGCACTGGCGTATTATTATTAGTCATGAAAACATTTGCAGAATCACAGGTCGTGCTCTTTAATGGAACACAAAACAATCAATTATGAAAATATTTTTGTGCAGTACAAATTGGATTTCTACGGAAGTGTATTTAGGACATGTGCGAAATGTTTTTCTAAGTCGTTATACGGACTTATAAAGAAACTCGTTATGACGACTTTCGGAACTCGTTTTCACGACTTAGAAACTTGTTATAACGACTTTCGTAACTGGTTATAACGACATAGAAAGTCGTTATAACGACTTAGCTAACTCGTTATAACGATTTTTGTAATTCGTTATAACGCCTTTCTAAGTCGTTATAACGAGTTTTCCAAGTCGTTATAACGAGTTTACTAAGCCGTGTTAACAACTTTGTACGTCGTTATAATGGTTTCATTAAGTCGTTATAACGAGTTTGCTCTGTCGTTAAAACGACTTTCTAACTCGCTATAACTCGTTATAAGGAGGTACTTAAGTTGTTATAACGACGTATGTAACTCGTTATAACGAGTTACTAAGTCGTTATAACGACTTATAAAAACACTTCACACATGTCCTAAATACGCTTCCGTAAATTTCCTGGTCTCTGCATTCACGATGAAAAATGAAACGACAAAAATAAAACGAAACTACATTCTGGTGAACACCCGGTGAGGTTCGCTGTCTGATTCAAACTTCTTTTTGACATGGCGGATGAAGAAACTACAAGTTTTACTGACAGGTAATATCCTTTTTGAAATATAATGTGATGGCATGGAAATGTAGTGGATATCATGGACGTATCTATTGAGGGCTGTATGGGTGTGGCATCTCACAATAATTTTTCAGTCGAGATATTTTCGTCAAGACTGGAACCTAAGATATCAATTGTCTTCTTGCTTGTAGTCGTGTACTTTCTTAACCCTTTACCCAACGTAACGGCTAAAACTGGCTTGCGCTATTCACAAATAAAATACTATCCAATTTTCATTATTTTTTTTCATTTTTATCACAAAAACATAGCTTATGACCCCTCATTGAAACAAGCTCGTTGAGCTCGTTCCAATGAGGGGTCATAAGCTATGTTTTTTGTGATAAAAAATGAAAAAAATTAGTTATTCAAGTATTTTTATTTGCATGTGTCGTTTGTTTTTAGTGTTAGGTAAAGGGTTAACCCTTTGAACTCGAAAGACCTCTTTTCCAGTCCAAGATGGTTAAACGACATGGGTTCATAAGGTAGATAGTTCCTCCGTGAATTTGAGTGGTTGACTAATCAAGATTTTCGGGAACGCGGAGGCTCAGTACGTAGAGATGCAGACTGCAAGCCGAGAGGTCCTCGGTTCCAATTTCACCTGCGGTAATCGACGAAGGCATACCTTGATGATATAGTTGGAATATTAGTCAGTCCGGGCTTGAGCCATCACAGTCGGGACAAATCAGAACCCCTCCCCCCCCCCAACAATTTAGCGACGCCCCTGGTGGGGATAGGAGTGGAACTGGGCGCTGCAAGGTTACGATAACCACAAAAATAAAACTGAATAACAGGAAGGGGAGAAGCCTGTACAATAAATTGCTTTTGAGAAGAGGAGTTTGCGGATTTTTCTGGATGGTTGTCGAGATCATTGGATTTCCACTAGACATTAGCAATTTAAAGTATTTTCAAGTGCCACAAACGACACAAGGTCATTCGGAATTTCCAGTTGAAAATTCTTTGGCATTGTCGTGTGGACGGTCCCTGAACTCTTTACATAACGTAACGGTAATATCCGACCATCTTTATTTCCATAAATCGTCACTCAAATTTTATGTTTTTTTTCAGTTTTTGCTTTCAAAATGTAGCTTTGAAACATCACTCGAATGAGCTCCCCGAGCTTGTTCCATTGAGAGGTGCGTCGGCGCATGCGTCAGCTGCAAGTCTCTCTCTCTTTTGCTCTCTGAAAAACAAACAAATTTCCTATTTTCTAGGAAACAGGTTCTGGTGAGATTCACCCAGTTGGGTATTAAAACATCCTAGCATCGTTTTTCATTCAATGAGTGCTCAAATTCTCGGTAGATTTTGAGAAATTTATATTTCTTCAAACACTTACCTAGAAACAATTGAATCGTTTATACTTCCGTTGCCATAGGTAGTGAGTTGCCTCCCTTGATGCACTCTTCATCACCAAAGTGTAAACTAATTACAGCTTGTTTACATTTCGTCCTGCCATGTTGAAAGGCACAGCTACGATATTAGTATGCCTACTTTGCATAATCTCCTCAAGAAGTGAGTATAGCAACAAACATGCCAAGAGAAACCCAGTAGGAGTGGTAAAACTACAAATTCTTATCACTGTCAAGGCTATCAAAACAGCCGCCCATATCACCACCCGTCAACAAAAGGGCAAATGTATTGCCATATCAATGATGTTCCTTTCTCTGTTACTGCTTGTACTGGCACTGGACGTTGAAAGTAACCCTGGCCCAGTTCAGGCAGAACAATACCTAGAAGGAAACACGACAATTTTCCCATGTGGTACATGTGAAAACCCTGTCACTTGGTCGTGTAAAGGCGTGCAGTGCGACGAATGCACGACCTGGTACCACGCTCACTGTCAAAACATTACTGACTCACTGTACGACCAGCTCGGAGATAGCAGTGGCACCTGGAAATGTGTCCTCTGCGAACACATAAATGAATCCGGCCAATCCACGCCAAGGTTAAGCTCCCCTGAAATCTCAATCACTACACACAGTAGAAATATAAGCCAAACCAATGCAAATAACCTGTCCTTTCACAATATACACACCTCAACACCGAAACATACTAAATGTGGGAAACAGAACAATAATCTAACAACAAATAAGAAGAATAACATCAAACGATCACTAAAAGTTCAAATCGTAAACTGCCGGTCAATCATTGAAAAGCAAAAGGAATTTGAAAATATGATCTGGTCAACGAAACCAGATATTTTTATTGGCACCGAGTCATGGCTTAAACCCAAACACTATACAAATGAGATTTTTAATACTGACCTTGGCTACAACATACATAGGCGTGACCGCCAGAAGCAAACCGGTGGTGAGGTCTTCATTGGTATTAAAGACTCCATCATAGCACAAGCAGTGCCAGATATACAATCAGACTGTGAAGACCTTTGGGTCAAACTGGAAATAACTGGCTGTAAGCCCTTAGCAATTGGTACATACTATAAACCGCAAGAATTTGATATAAAAAGCTCCGTAGAATTCTCTAAATCTTTGGAAAAAGCCCAAAAGCAATACTCAAACATGTGGGTTGCTGGGGATTTAAACTTACCCAAGACGGACTGGGCTGCTATGGGACCATCCCAGGACTGTAAATACCCTTCATACTACAAAAGCATTATCGAAAATGTAAATGATGCCAACCTTACACAGATGGTTAACCAACCTACAAGAGACAAACACATTCTGGATCTCTTTCTAACAACCAATACCACCCTGGTTCAAAAGGTTACAATCTTACCTGGCATTAGTGATCACGATATCCCACAGATAACAGTCAATACATCACCTAAAACACGATACCAGACACCCAGAAAAATTCCTTTGTATAAAAAGGCAAACTGGGAAGGCCTGAAAAAGGCCATCCGTGATTACCATCGAGAGATGCTGAAGTCCAGTAAGTACACCATGCTCGCCACTGAAGAACTCTGGCTAAACTTCACATCGACCTTAAACAACCTATCTGAAACTTACATCCCATCAAAAATCTCCAGTACTCGAAATCACCTTCCCTGGGTCAACCAAGAACTGAAAAGGACCATCAGAAAACGAGACAGGGCCTTCAAAAAATTTAAGAAAAGTGGAAAACCAAATGACCACAAGAAATTCCTAAACCTCAAACACCTAGTTAGGAAGAAAACCAAAGAGGCCTACCAACAGTATATAGGGGATATCCTAAATACAAACCCGACATCTGACCGTCCCAGTGCAAAACCCAACACAAAAAAATTCTACTCTCTTCTCAAACATTTCAAACAGGACTCTGCATCCACACCTCCCCTTAAATTCAGTGACAGCTTACATCATGATGATGCTTCTAAAGCCACAGTGCTAAATAAACAGTTTCAGTCTGTCTTCAGCCCCAAATCACCGCTGTGTCTGTCATCCTACTGCCAGATGAAACTCAGAGATATGGACGACGCAAACCAAACACCCATACTGAAAGACACCCTACCCATTCCCCCAATGCCAAACATAAAAATAAGTGCCAACGGCATAGAAAAACTCCTCTCAAAATTACAACCCCACAAGGCCTGTGGACCAGATAATATTAAGCCCCTGATTCTCAAGTCACTCTCAAAAGAACTGTCCCCAATTATAGAAATTATCTTCCAAATGTCCATCGACGAGGGTATAACTCCAACCCAGTGGAGATCAGCAAATGTGGCTCCCATATTTAAGAAAGGCGATAGATCAGACCCAGCAAATTACAGACCTATCTCCCTGACATGTGTGCTCTGTAAAACTCTGGAGCACATAGTCTCCTCGTCTATCATCAAACACTTTACAGACCATGGCATCCTGTATCACCTTCAGCACGGCTTCAGAGAAAAGTGCTCATGTACTACCCAACTAATTATGCTTATAAATGATCTCTTACTCTCAACGTACAATAAAAAACAAACAGATTTAATATTATTGGATTTCAGTAAAGCCTTCGATAAAGTCAGCCATGAGAAACTCCTCTTCAAAATGTACAGATATGGAATACGCGGACAAACCCTAAAATGGATCAAAAGCTTCTTAGATAATCGTGTACAATCAGTCATTCTCAACGGCGTTGCCTCAGAACCCATACCTGTGTCATCTGGTGTGCCACAGGGATCAGTTCTGGGGTCCCTTCTTTTCTTGGCCTATATAAATGACCTCCCTCAAAACATTCACTCAAAAGCCCGCCTCTTTGCTGATGACACTGCTATTTACCTATCCATGGCCTCTGCAAATGATTCAAAAATACTTCAAAATGACCTCAACACACTTGAAAAATGGGAAACAGACTGGGACATGCAATTTAACCCCTCAAAATGTCAAGTCATTAACATCACAAGAAAGAAAAAACACTTGGACACCAAATACTACCTACATAACACATTACTAGAAACAACCCCATCCGCCAAATACCTTGGAGTAGATATCTCACACGATCTCTCCTGGAATACACACATAAATAGAATCACAAAAAAGGCAAATCAAACACTAGGATTCTTACGCAGAAACATAAAGGTAAAAAACCCGCAACTTAGATCCCTTGCCTACCAGACTCTAGTCCGCCCCCAATTGGAATACGCCTCTGAAGTCTGGTCCCCCTACACCCAATCCCAAATTGATCAAATCGAAACCGTCCAAAGAAGATCAGCCCGATGGGTAAAGTCTGACTATGGACGCACTTCCAGTGTTACAGATATGCTACAGTCCCTAAACTGGCGCCGCTTAGACCTTCGGCGCATAGACTCCCGGCTCTCCCTCATGTATAAGATTACTCATAAATTAGTTGCCATTCCCGCTGAAGACCACCTAACCCCACAATCCAGAACACCCCGTCACAGTCACCCGTGGTGTTATAGACAGATTTCGGCCATCACTGACTATTATAAGTATTCATTCTTCCCCAGAACAGTGTATCATTGGAATGAACTCCCCCTGCATACCCCATCACTCCCCACCACTGAGCAATTCAATACGGCCATTGGTCGTATTGAATTAGACTCACCATAACTTGTATCCACCTGCTTTTACTTTTACTTTTTAACATGTACACTCTATTTTATTTTTGTTCTCCTCTTTGGCATACTTCATTTTTACTTTTTACTAACAATCTTTGTGGGTGGCGTGCCGATTTGTTCATGTCTAAGTCCCCGCGAGGGGTTCGACATTAATGGAAGATAGATAGATAGTGGTTATAAGCTTTGTTACTGACAGGGACGTTATAAGCTTTTCGAACTTGGTGGGGGCATGGTCAATTGTCATATTTATTTATTTATTTATTTATTTATTTATTTATTTATTTATTTATTTATTTGTGTTTAAGGTAACTTTTAGCATCTTTGGCAATGTTATGGCCGCAATATAAGTATGAAGTCAGGTTCAGCCAATCGTTTATACCCCTGAGGCCCACTTCTACCCGGGCGTTGATTCCGAGTCCAATTTAAACATAAAAGCAGAACTAATTTACCGCAGTAAACAAGCACTGTTGGGAGCGCGTTGGCTCAGTGGTAAACTGTAGGACTTCTATGCTAGAGGTTTGGAGTTCGACCCCCGTCCGGGACGACCCGCGTTGTGTCCTTGGGCAAGACACTTATCCCGGTTGCCTACATGGGGACACGATGACGCCGTGTACTAAGACACACTGCACGTCGATGGTGCACATGTCTTCAACCGCTGTAACGACTGCTTGAGCGGAGATTGAACAGAGTTAGAATGTTGAGGAGCTGACAGTTTCTCGTCGATACTCGGTGGTTCTCTGTCACGGTCACGATTAGCCATAGTGCATAAGTATGTGACCTTAAACACCAATAAATAAATAAACAAACAAGCACTGCTCCACTTTTTGGGGTCCCTTCAGGGAGGGGACCACGGCCATAGACGGGCATCGATACAGTGATGTTAATCATTATTTGGTGGCGTAAGTGCTTTACTGACATGGTGGGAATACAATACAGAAAGTTATATTTATGACCAGTAGTCATATATACATCTATAGTGAGAAAAATGCACATGTTTGGTTTCATATTAAACAAATGTACATACCGGGCAGAAAAATTGTTTCGATCCGGTGAGGAAATTTGTTAAATTTGAAGCCCAAAATATGCACCCTCCCCCCTCCCCCCCCCCCACTACCACCACCACCACCACCACCACACACACACACACTTTATCCCTTTACCAAACGAATCGGCCACATCCACCCGGGTAATATGCAAATTCAGCACCTGAAAAAATATTATTTTTTAAAAAAATTCAATAAAACTATACCATGTGACCTCTCTTTGGAACAAGCTCGTTCCAATGAGGGGGTCACGTGATATGGTTTTGTTTAAAGTTTGGAAAAATTTTAAATGAAAGTGTCAATGACACTATAGCTCAACTTGTTTAAGACATGTACATGTATAGTATGTGACACAGCAATGACAAACATCTAGGTAATGACCTGATAATAAAGGTACATATAAAAAATTGTAACGGTCTGTACATAAATGCTGACCGTGGCCTGAAACAAATGTATAGGTAAAGTATTGTAAAGGTGGGAGACAGTTAGACGCTAAACTAGAAAATAAATCTTTGATTCCCAGAGAGGGTCTGACTGAACCCCAAAATATTTGTTCTCAGAGCACAGTGATTACAAAGGCACCCAAAAACACTCGTTCCTGTCACAAGGTGATAACAAAGGTACCCAAGAAGTTTCGTGAAGATCGGTTCATAAATACTGACTCTAGCTCCGAGCCGTATTGACATGTGCACTTACTGTGTATAAGTATCACAGAATAAATCAAAGTTCATCTAATTTGCATAAGTTCTGCACGAGAAAAAAAAACGTATTATATGTGATGTATTCCATGTTACTAAACATTCATACAAAAATTTATTCAAATTAGAACTTTCATAAAGAAGTTCTGTACAAAAAACTGATTGCACTAATTTTGGTACAAAATGGCTGCTGGCGGCCATCTTGAATTTTGGATCGCACCCAAAAACACTCGTTCTCGTCTCACGGTGATAACAAAGGTACCCAAGAAGTTTCGTAAAGATCGGTTCATAAATACGGCCTCTAGCCTGAGCCGTATAGAAGTCGTGTACAAAAAACTTAAGGGACCTAATTTCGGTACAAAATGGCCACTGGCAGCCACCTTGAATTTTGGACCGCACCCAGAAATACTCGTTCTCGTCCCAAGGTGATAACAAAGGTACCCATGAAGTTTCGTGAAGATCGGTTCATAAATGCAGCCTCCAGCCCGAGCCGTATTGACATGTGCACTTACTGTGTTCAAGTAGCACTGAATACATCAAAGTTCATCTAATTTGCATAATGTCTGCACGAGAAAAAACCCGTATTATATATGATGTATCCCATGGTACTAAACATTCACACAAAAAATTATTCAAATCAGCGCTTTCATATGGAAGTTCTACGCAAAAATCTGATTGCACCTAATTTTGTACAAAATGGCTGCCAGCGGCCATCTTGAATTTTGGACCGGACCCCAAAACACTCGTTCTCGTCCCACGGTGATAACAAAGGTGCCCAAGAAGTTTCGTAAAGATCGGTTCATAAATACGGCCTCTAGCCCGAGCCGTGTTGACGGAGCGACAAACAGACAGACAGACAGACAGACAGACAGACAGACAGACGGGCCATGACAATACCTGAAATTTTTTTTCGCCAAAGTTGAGCTAAAAATGATATTTAAAATTATAAATTTTGATATCGTCTGCGCTGGGTAAAGGGTTAAAGCCCGAAGACGACAAATCAAACAAAAACAATGGCATCTTCGGCCATATCTTATGTGCATGGCGGCATCAAGAGTAGCTTAGATTACATCAAATGCCCGGTTGGCTGAGAATAGGGCCTTGGATAGGCAGAGAAACGAGGATTCTTGAATCCCAGGCCGATAAACAGGTGGAGGTGGCTGTCGAGTTGTTTTCGGTAAGTCGAGCCAGCTAAGATACTCCCGTTAAATAAAACACACCCTCAGAACACACTACCACTATATTAGAGGCATATATATATATGGACACCGTGGCAAACACGTGCCATCGAAGATGGTGGTTGGGATAGATCTTTTTCAGAACTTTTAGGTCTTGTCGGGTCTATTTTGATAATTAAATCTACTCCCATTAAATCGAACAGACTCCAGAACACGCACTCATTCTGTTAGAGATCTCTTGGCCTCATATCAATTGTGTGCCGCCAAATAAACTAAGATGGCATTCTCCAGCATACAAAATGGACGTCGGAAAAATGCATCACACTAGCGACATGTGCAGTGTATGCGCACTTACACCATGCATCAACAGTTGTGATGACGTCACAGCGTAGTCTCTTACGCGTTCTACAAAGACAACAGGCGTAATATTTACAATGCACCGCGACATGGCGTCACTCTCGGGCTCCACAATCGACCCCCCCCCCCCTCCCCCTTGTCCAACGGGGTCAATCCATACATGATACACTACTCCCGTCTGGGGTTCCAGACCATTCAAACGTGGCTCCAATGAATGTGATTTTATTATGAGCAGCTTCTTAATTTGTTTGCATTAATTTCAGCGGCAATGGCAGTTGGGAAGGATCGTCAGTTACATTATCATCGAGGCAGCGTCACAGGTGTCTTTGTTGTCTCATCCTGATTGCCTTTCTCTTCTCTTCAAGTGCACATATGTCAGGCCATGTAATATCGCAGTATACGTACTACAGGGCTTTGAGGCATTACTATCCAAATGCAACAGTGACGCGTGAAAGCCGATCATCGTGTTTAACAGGCAACAATAGTTCCAGTGGAGTCAATCGTGCAACTTTGGATCTTGCACAGAAATATGCTGCCAACTGGAATATATACTATACGCTTGGGGAGAGAGACTATACCTGCGCTGGTTCTTGCCTTATTGTATGGAGCATTATCTGATGAAGGTAGAAAGCCAGTGTTCTGTTTAACAACATTATCATTTGCGCTTGCTTCTGCAGCTGAAATGTTAGTAATCCGTTTTGATCTTCCACTATGTGTTATTCTTGGCGCTAAGATTTTCAAGGGCTGCTTCGGACCCACACTCGCGTTCTATTCTGCATCTGACGGTGCCGCTGCAGACTTGTCCAGTTCCGGTAAAAGTCGGACGGTATACTTAGCTTTATTGGAGAGTGTATGTGGATTAGGAGCGTTCATATTCACAATGTGCCTTGGAAACTTCATCGAAAATGTCGACTTCTTCTGGCCTTGCGCCGTGTGTACCTGTGTTTTGGCACTATCATTCTTGTTATCGTGCACTGCTTTGTCAGAAACTGTTCGACACAGAAGGTCCTTCAATATTACTTCATTTTTAACTAGAATTCCAAAACTGTTGCGAATGGGAATGCATTGGCGTGAAAGAAACGAGTGGTATACTTGTCGACTTCTTCTGTGTAGCCTGGCATATTTGGTGGTACACATGTCTTTCACTACCGAAGCAAAAATCGAAACGTTATTCTTATCAAATGAGCCCTTTTGCTTTTCTTCAGAAACCCTCGGTTTCTTCTTTGGAGCTACGGCACTGGCAGGTTGTTTCACAGTTTCAGTTGTCAAAGTGTTACATTTTTGTTTCCATGATGGAATTATTGTGTTGATAGCAGGTGCTGCCGCTATCGGTGAAAACGTAATTCAAGCGTTAGCAGTAAAGAAGTGGCAGATATTTATAGGTATGTATTTTATTCCCCATTTATCACGCAACAAAGAGAATAGAGTGTTGAAGATAAAAATGTCTTATGACCAGTGGCAGACTGGATCAAAAAAGCTGCCGGGAAACGTACCAATGGGGCCCCCGACCTGGGTAAAATTTTGATTTTTCGAACCAAAATAACACTGCTTCCTTGCAGCTGATGGATCAATGATAGTCCAAATAGAGGACATTTTTGATGACATTTTTGTATCATCGTTGTCGCTCATTTGGCAAAAATTGTTGCACCAAAAGGCGCCCCGAACTCATCAAGGGATTCAGAGTTCGGCTTAATGGGAGAAAACTGATTTTTCGAATCGACAGAACGCTGTTTTCTAGAATCTGACCGATCAATGGCAGACTAGAGTGCTGTATATGGAAATGCCCTCTATGTGGACTGCCAGTGGCAGTCCACACAGAGTGCATTTCGATAAACCGACAGTCTGTGCAATCAGATTTACTTTTGATCATTTTCACGAAATTTCATGCGACAACGGGTGTTGGGCTGCGTAGATTTTGGAGGCTCCCAATAGGGGGACCCACCGGGGAATTTCCCGGTGGACCATAAGGCCAGTACGCCTCTGCTGAAGACCAACTAACCTTGCATTAGTGTGTCTATTGTGTTTGAGAAATTAGTAGTTTTCGAGGAAGATTAGTCCATGCGCCTCCGGCGCGTGGACTCTTCTTCCCCGAGAACCAGCATTTCCATAGTCAACTCTAAGCCGTGCAATATTTATAATACAGTAGTGATGTGACATACCAAATTTGGTCTATTTCGAGCCAAGAGGACGCCCATTAGTACTATTCAGCACCTGAAACCTTATACTTTTTATTCATCATAGTATGGATAGGTTGTGTTCGTCAGCGCATTTCGATCGCACGCTCAATGTTCCCAGATGTGCTTGTCTACTACGCCCAGTGGGACAGATTTGAGTACACCCAACCCCGAACATACCACACCGAGCATCAGCCATAGAAACAAACTGATCTATCCTCCCTCACGGTGTGAAACGACGTAAATTAGTCAAGACGGGCGTCCGCCCAGCGCCTCATAATCCTGTATTGTAAAATACGCCAATAACTCCACAAACTCCCAAATGAGCCACAGCATTTGCTGCTTCGATAACACACAATCCAACCATACCAAGAGATGTAATTAAAATCCAAACACATTTATCTCCAGATCTTAACTTCCTTTCATTGCACTCGATGCAGCTTTCTTCAAAAAATTATATTATAAGAACGGTGTCAGCAATTCTATCCTTAGTCAAAACCTCGTTCCAAAGAGGGGTCACATGATATGGTTTTGTTGAAAAAAATTTTTCGAAAAATAATATTTTTTCAGCAGCTGTATTTGCATATTACGCGGGCGGGTGCGGGCGATTCGTTGGGTAAAGGGTTAAAAGATATCACCCAGCGCTGCAGTGCAACCACCTATTGAAACTACTCACAGTTGGAATTTACACCGGTGGCACCCCCAGCTGAAACCCTCTAGCCACATCCCTGCAGGCCTGACATTATGAAAAATACAGGAGGGCTCATAAATCTTCCCAGGAGGGCAAATACACATCGTCACTTGAGTTCCATTCTGTTCCATTTCCCAGTAGGGAGATAGAACAGATGGAACTCAGGTGACAACTTGTGTAAGGAAGTCTTCTTGCTTCATACATAGTAAGTGAAAGAATAACAAGATTGACGACATCTATCCCTAGTAGTATTTCTTGAGATGTCAACAGCATCTTTATGAGAAATTAGTAAACAGAATTAGTTACTATTCTTAAAGTTATGCCATAAACAAGCAGCATTACACGATATTTTTTAAACAAAGGGCCCATAATTTTCCTCGGATATTGGTGGTCATAGAACTTGACGTAGACATTTTTGCTGTAGAGAAATATAGAGAAGAGAATTGAAATCCGTTAACCAATGTTCAAGTTTTGCCATAAACCAAGTTTTACAGGATATTTTTATAACAAAGGGCCATAATTCTCACAATTTTCAAGAGATATCGGTAGCCATCGAACTTGACGTCGACATTGTTGCTACAGAGACATATACCAAAAAGAATTGAAATCCGTTAACTATTGTTCAAGCTATGTCACAGACAAAGTTCGGACGGATGGACGGACTGAGGTCTTCGCTATACTCCCTCCCCCCTCCCCCACCCCCAGAACGTTTTTGATATGTTACATTTATTGTTTCAAAGTATATTGAGTGAGGTTCCAAGTTTGTACCGACAGTCGAATACCCGGGAACACTGTCGGTGAAATTTTAACTCCCCCCCCCCCCCCATGAATGAAAATTTCGAGATCCCGGACATTTGGGTATGCATCCCTCCCTTCACATAATTTGGACAATCATATCAAATTTGTGTGTAACCAAATGCGCCTGGAAGTTATCCATACCAAGAATGAACAGAAATTCTTAAACCTTCTTCATGACAAATTGCATACCACGTCCCAGACAACAAGCTGTCACGTAAATTGCTCACCCGGCAGGCTCAAAGTTAGTGTTGGGGGCGTGAGGGTCGCACGAATACAAACATCTTCTTTGAAAGACGCTAATTTGAAAAAATATCCACCATTTTAATCCGTTACCCAACGCACGCAAGATCAATTTATTTTTTTAAAAGCCACATCATGTAACACCTCATATCGATGAGCTCGTTCCAATACAGGGTCACATGACATGGATTTGATAAAATGTTTGGAAAAATATTTTCTTTCAACTGCTTAAGATGTAAATTATACAGAGAAAACCTCAACCAAAATGCATTGTTCGGGACACAATGCATAATTTATACTCAAAATAATGGAGAAGTCAAGCAGTTCACGAAGATACATTTTGCGATGGACAAAAGCTGGAATAGTTCAGCGCTTTTATCCATATAAAATGATAGGCCATTCCTGTTGCCAGCGATATACATAAATAATAGTTGGGTGATCATCAACTCGTTGCATGCTGCTGGCAGATCTTCCTGCCCAACACAAGATTTCTCTTGTCACTTAAATAAGTATAATTTGGGCACATTTAATCATATTTTCTGCCTGTAAAATAAAAGGATCTTTTTCACCAATGATTTCTTGTGTTATATTTAGATTGATATTTCATCAAATCTAGTCATGGCTGCTTCACAGCAGCCATGACGAGATTTGATAAAAAAATATCTTGAAAATACTCAGCGGATTAAGAATTAAATCTTCTAAACAATTTGAAGTCGTGAAAAAAATGTCAAGAATACTTTCAAACGGGGGTGCTTCTTGTAGTTTACCGACAACAACACTATTATCCATCATTCTAGAGGGCATTTTACTGGTTTCCACAGTAAGTACTATCCTATGCCGTATTAATCCATGGCCGGACCCGTAGGTTTTTAGGTACTTCGGCCTCGGAGCCCCTCCGGCACTTCAATCTTTCACCCCAGCTGGCATCCTGACCCTGGTACGGTAGGCACTATACCGCAGTACATTGCCCTATATCCATTTTGCGGGTCTCCTGAAGAATTCTACTCACAATTTGACATGTTATTTAAATAAGCATTAAAATAATGTACTGTATATAAGTATATATACAGTATACTTATGAGAGTGTGCACATGGATAAATACATATGTAAATGTATCGCTACGGCGCAAGAGTACAAAGTGCCTTTAACCACTGAAGTCCTAAAGCGCGGGTAACAGTACCTAATCAAAAAAAAAAAAACATTGGCGGGCCCCGTGTCTCTGGAGGCCCCTAGGCTTTACCCCAGTCTTATGAATAATATGGTCCTGGTACTATCACCGATGGTTGGCTTCCGTTACGAACAGTCCAATACAGACTGTTTCGGGGTCGGTCGCGAATCACTCTACTAGGAATTTCCCACATGTAATTGTGTCACGGCAAGATTCTGGCAAAGGTTCGACATATGAGGGTCTATGCATATACTATTTACCGCTATATCATGACCGTAATACAAGTATGATGTTAAGTTTAGGCAACACTATAGGTCTACCTATGTTGTCTATTTCAGAGGACTTCCACTTCAGACGTTGGTTACCTTACCAGGTCCTATATTTTATCAGTAGAACATTACCTGTTAACTACTTTGCCCGAGTTCCCGATGTTTCCACGGGGAGGGTGGATCATCACTTATTTATGTATTGGTATTTAACCTAGGGCTGTCACGATTTTTTCATTTAGGAATCGATTAATCGTCGCAAATAATCGATCATAGTTGATTAATCGTACCTAGATGATCCCCTCTCCCTCTCTCTGACGTCGATAAAAAATGAAGTTCAAGTCAGTTGACCTACCTCCGGTAAGCAACGAAGACGATCCTCTTTTAGGTACATTCAAAGCTTTGATGTTCTGAACTTTTGAACCGCCAGTGTAATAATCAAGACCGGTCGGCAGTTGCGAAGTTCGCAACTGCCGACCGGTCTTGATTATTACACTGACGGTTCAAAAGTTCAGAACATCAAAGCTTTGATGAATGCACCTGACAGACAAATGCTTCCAACGGCTTCTTGGGGTTTAACATCGATGTTCCTAACTCTTTACCTTTAGAAACAATAGTTTTTTCATAAAATTTTCTTTTAATTATTAAACGTTTAAAACGGGATAAAATTTACCGATTATTCGACAACGAAAAATACTAATCGATTTCGCTGTGACCGATCAACAATCGACTAATCGATTAATCGTGACAGTCCTAGTTTAACCCTTTACCTGATAAATCAGCCGCATACGCCCGCGTAATTTACAAATTAAGTAGTTGAATCGGCCGCATCCGCCCACGTTTTTTTTTTAAAATTAAGTAGCTGAAGGAATTATATTTTTCAAAAAATATCAACGAAATCATATCATGTGACCCCTTATTGGAACGAGCTCGTTCCAATGAGGGGTCGCATGATACGGTGTCGTTGGAATATTTTGAAAAATTAAAAAAAAAACAAATATTAAAATAATAAATTTGATATCGTCTGCGTTGGGTAAAGGGTTAAGGTCAGATATTTCTGCACAGTGGCCAATCCGGACCACAACATGGGGATAAAGATAAGTCCAGCCAATCGTTTAGACCCATGTTACCCATTTTAGAGGACTTCCACTCCAGCCACCCCAGGCAGAGGTGACCGGATCCCAGTTTACCATTTATTTGTTTATTTTATTTAGTCATATACTTATGCACAATGGCTAATCATGACAGTGGCAGTTTTATGGGTGGAGGAAGCCGGAGTACCCGGAGAGAACCACCGAGCAACGACGAGCAGCTGCCAGCTCCCCAACATCGTAACTCCGCACAGGCAGGGTTAGCTTGGTTGAAGACATGCGCACCATCGACGGGCTGTACGCCTTAGTACACGGCGTCATTGTGCTCCCATGCGGACAATCGGGGTTAAGTGCCTTGCCCAATGAGTCCGAATTGATCGCTCAGGCTGTCATCCATCCAGTGATTAACCGGGCTCGACGTTGCTTAACTTCGATGATCTGATGAGAACCGGTTACCGCAACGCCACCACGCTCACCCTCCCACCCCCACCCACCCCCACCCACCCCCATTTTACCAGTAAAACATGGCATGTTCACCTCAGTACGGTATCATCACTAGTATTCTACCACAGCACAAAAAATGTCTAAAAAATTCAAAAATTAAACGAGACTAACCTATAAGGTGAATTTTGATTGGAATTCTCCAGACTTATGTAGCCTAAGGAGGCTAAGCGAGATAAGCGCATGCGCACGGACGTCCTATTCACTGCGTGAGGTCTTGTAGCCTCTATCGATGGGTTGGGTAAACGTTTTTGCCAAAGAACATGGGCGGGAGCTTAGCCTCCTTAGTCTACATGAGTCGGTAGAATTCCAATCAAATCACCTTACAGGTAAGTCTCGTTTAATTCTTGAATTCTACCTCCCCATTCCGACCTAAGGAGGCTACGCGAGACAAATCCCACAAGACCAAACTGAAAGCCTGATCAAACATGCAACTCTTACATGTGTAAGTTCAAAAGCAAACTGAATTCACATACCTCTCTACTTTGCTGCCAACACATAGTCAGCAAACCCTTTTGATTTCTGTATTGGTTTGCAGTAAAACTTTGTAAATGTCGATGAATTTGAACATCCTGCCGATGCCATGATGTGGTGTTGATGTCACATTTCCTGTACAAGGCTATACTGGTGGAAGTAGCACGCAAACTATGTGGTTTGAACACTGTGGGATCTTTGCCTGCATTAAGCATAACTGTTCGGATCCAACGTGCAACAGCGTCTTTTGAAACCCACAGATATGGTTTGCAAAGACTAATAAAAAGTCTCCTGTCTTTACGAAAAGGCTGAGTTCGTTTAATATAGGCATCTAAATATGTGTCCACACACAAGCGCCTATCCGCTGAGAAAGATTGCAGTTTTAGAGAAAGTTGCACTCCTCCTGGTGCGGATTGTTTTATCAAGGCATGTATGTGAAAGAGCACTTTCCCCGTACCATGTAATCACAATCCATAAAAGTAATAGTTTGATATCTCTGTCCAGTAACCAGCATACATAAGACAACTGTTTTTAGAGTCAATTGTTTCAAACTTAAACATTTCTCTGGTGACAATATTTTCAAGTAGGTCAGTAATATATCTACATTCCAGATATCTTTATATCTAGTTAAACGGGCCTTTTCACAAAAATGCCTCTGAGAAATTGCTGTATTCCATCTGCCCCTGCAGTCCTATTTTTCCAAACAACACCCCAGCCCGAGCCAGATGCATCTGTTTGGATAATTAGTTGTGGATTATCGTGAGAAACATGTCGGGGGATTTGGAAGGCATTTGTTAACCGCCAGGTAATATCGCATTTGACATCATCAGACAGTACACGTGTAGCAGCAAAATTACCATTAGCCTGCACAAGTGCTACATTTTTCTCAATTTCCAAGTGACGATAATGTAAAGTTCCATATTCGACTCCTGGACAATAAGAGACCAATGAGTTTAGTTATGGAGCGAATGGAAGGTGCAGAAAAAACCAAAATGTTCCTCCCTAAATTTGTTAATTTCTCATTCTTTTCTGTACTGATAGAAACCGTCATGTTCTTAGAATCTAGAATAAACCCCAAATGTTCTATTACCTGTATGGGTATTGTAATAGATTTTTCATATGAAATATAAAACCCAAGCTTCTGAAGCAGGTCACAAGTGCCATCTACATTAAGTTTGCAATCATTACATTCTTTCGCTGTTAAAAAGGAATCATCCAGATAACCACTCGATAGAAAACCTTGTGCTCTCAATTTTGCAAATACAGGTTTTAACAATTTCGTAAACACCACAGGTGCACATGCCAGGCCATTCGAAAGGACAGTAAATTGATAGAAAGTTGAATTATACTTGAACCTTAAATATTTCTATAGCTTTTGTGCACCGGCACTGAATAATATGCATCTGTTTGGTCAACTGAACCATAAAGCAATTCGGTCTCATCAATTCTATACAAGACTGCAATGTATCCATTTTAAAATGCTGATATTTTAGAAATTTGTTGAATTTTTTCAAATTCAAAATTAGCCGAAAAGATCCAGATTTCTTGGGACAGAGAAAAATATTAGATAAAAAATCTCCATCTTCCTTTATGCATTTTTCAATGATTCCTTTGTCTGCAAAATTCTGTATCCGAGCTTGAATGGCTGATTTCTCATGGGCTTGAAACCGAATTTCTTTAGGTTCAACAGGCTGAAAAGGCTGTTCATCAAGTTCGAATGTACAGCCTTGTATAAGGGAAAGAAGCCATGGATCACTACTTAAAGATTGCTACATATTATACTTAAACTGAATATTTCCAGCTGTAAAGGTATTTACATTTAGGATATATACAGGGTTGTTACTGCCTGCCGTGCTATTTGTTACTGTTTCTTGTGGTCATTTCTGTAAGCATTCGTAGCCTTGTTCTGGAACCCAGCTGATGTGTTGTTCTTCGAGTAAGGGTATCGTTGGCTGTACCCTGTTCGCTGGCCTAAAAAAGGACATTTGCGCTGTCCAGATGTGCCTGTATGGGGTTGGTATGGCTGATGTCTGACCATTGTTCTCGGCTTAGTAACCTTGGTGGTGAGCCGCTTCGTTTCAGACAGGTCTTTGACAGTTTGCGCCAGGTCATCCCCAAACAGTGGTGTGCCAATGGGATTCCGTTCATTGCAAAGGGATTTATATTCACCACTTAGTTCTCGCTTGAACAGCATTTTTCTCCTCACATCCAAGTGATGACTTGAGTCAGCTAAGAGTCCAACAGCATCTGATAGCCTCCTCATAACTTCATGGGGGCCAGGTGTTTCACCCCTCCCTCCTTCTCCTTCAGCAAAAGCTTTTAGCAGGTTGATGACAACGGTGGTGCCCTTCAAAAGTGACCTCTGAATTTTTAGCAGCAGAATGTCCTGTGTTGTGGTTGAAAATTTCCGAATTTACTTTGACAACATCCAGTCAAGGGCAATTTTCAGGTCTCAGAATGATATCAAAGCCGGTTTGATTTGTGTCTTTATCCATCCCATGCATAAGTAGTTGCGTTGTAAGATTCGCCAGCTGGGGGTTAATGTTACCACCGGTTGTTTCGTCATCCTTGTGCACAGACTTTTCCAGAATTGCAAAAATGCTCGTCTGCCGATACGTCTCCTCCGGTGACATTTGCTTCTACTTCCGGTTCTAAGTCGTCCCCTTTATCAAGGTTGGACGACTGTTCCTCCGGTTCTAAGCTGATGTTGTAGTTGTCATAGGCACCCTTAAGTTCTTGCTCTATCGGTGCCAATTTGCCCACAGTCGCAACAAGTTGTGAGAGTTGGTTTTTAATTGATTCCAAGTCATTGTGGTGTTTATTTTGAAAACTTTTCTGGTGAGCGTGCACATTCGAAACAGATGCGCGTGTGCCCTGCCCAATGTCCGTTACCGGTTCATTGTTCGCATTTTGCGAGTTATCACAGTTCGCCTTTCGCTAGTTTAGTGTTCTTTGTCTTGCTGCCTTTCTCAGTTTTTCGATTAGCAGTGCTCTCGGCCCTTTCGGCCTTTTCATGACAAAGACTGTTCATGCCTTTAAATATAGTGTCCGGAATGGCATTCTCTGCACTCAAGTCAGCGGGGACTCGCCCTGCTTCAGAAGTTGACGCAACACTCGCTTCTTTCGAGGCAATAGCAGTGTTGGCTGGAAGTGATTCACTCTTTCATAATGGGATTTTGCCTGTGTGATTATTAAATTCAAAAATTATTAAGTTAACTGATGTTGTTAACTTCTCGACGACGTTCTGGGATCCACAACACAATTATTGAAACAAAATTTTAAACTTTTAGGAACAATGTAACTATAGAAGACTTAATAAACACGCGAGTAAAAAACTTGGAGAACTATCTGCTTGCGGGAACGCTTCAAGAGGAAGTCCGTGCGCATGCGCTTATCTCGCGTCGCCCCTTAGGTCGGAATGGGGAGGTAGAATTACATTCATGGGGAGAGAGATTGGACTGTGTGAAATCGTTCACAAAAGTACATTTTCTTTTCGCTGTGTTTTAGTTTCTTCACGGCCTGGCATTCTTTAGGAATGCAGGAGTGCTGCACGCCTACTGCACGCCTAGAAAAATTTGAGGAGGGCAATCTTTTGCACCCCTTTATTTTCTGGAATGCCAGACATGTTTGGGACTGCCTTTAAAATCTATTAGTATGTTGTCCCCAGAGTTCCAATGTGTTCTCTGTGCCGACTGGCACAGAGAACACATTGGGACTCAGGGGACGATTTGTCAATATTGCATCGATTCGCAATAATTTATGACCCATTCTGTGTTGCATTTTGATACATTTTGAGTGTAGAAGACAGTCACATAAGAACTGAATGTAACATTTTTAATAATGAGAAGATGTGTGTGCCAATTTTTCCACTGTGTAACTGAATATAGTACAATTTTCCAGTAACAATATTAATACCTTGAAGTGAACATAACCAAAATAGCATACAAGTTTTTGCATTGAAAATTTCAGGTGCAATTGCACTCCCAAGCAATCTGAGGAGGGCAGTTGTTTTGCACTCCTTGATTTTCAAGATTGCCAGGCCTGCTGTCAGGTGACAGTATTGCCCACAACACAGGGCCTTTTTGACAATAAGGTTGAGAGTACGATTACTATACGGTAAGGCGAATATGCTACTCGTATTATTTGAAGTGAACCACAAATTTAAATGGTGGAAATGTATTTAAACAAAAAAAAACAGCTGCTTAAAATACAGGTAAAAGACCCATTGAAAATGGGTACACGTGGCCATTTATTTTTTCAGCGAAAGATTCGTGCCATTGTCCCAAACGTTTTTTCAGATCGCTTGTATATTCGTTTTTTCAGCTCCACTGCTGTCCATAATCAGTTTCCCAACCACACCAACCATCAGGGGAATAATGTCTTCACTAACCAAGTCAAATGAACAAGGTAAGTAACTCGTCTGATGAATTTTGAAAATTCATCAATCCTGATTCTGCATAATGAAATCTGCCTTGTCAGTATAAAAGCATGGACTGGAGTACACTCCATTTAACTCTTTCCATGCTACTGGCGGTATTTCTGCCCAAGAGAGGATTTCAATTGCCACTAAATTAAGTATCGTGTAGGCATAATTAACCAAATCCGCCCCCCCCCCCCCCCTCCCACTGAATAGATTTTTTTACCAGTGATTGAATGTGTTAAATTCTGCTGAATTTGTCATCAAATCTAGTCTTGGCTAGATTTGCTGAAACATATCTTGAAAATATTCAGCAGGTTAAGAGTTAATACAGGATAATGGAACATTCGGAATTCTTTATAATCTAACGCTCTGGGGTCAAAATGCCAAAACTGCAAGTAGAATTTTCTTCTCATAGCGTACCCATTTAGTTTTGATTGGCAGTTGAATTCCATGTTGCATTGTGGGTAAAACTGTTCCCATCCACCCCAAATCCTGCCCCAAATTTTCATTACTTAGAAATTTTAAGCTTCAAACCATCAACAGTTTTTACTGTAAAATGCCTTAGCCTTCGTTTGCGTTTGTCATAATTTATTTATTTATTGGTGTTTAAGGTCACACACTTAAACATTATAATGGCTAATCGTGACCATGACAGTTTTACGGGTGGGGGAAGCCGGAGTAACCGGAGAGAACCACCGAGCATCGACGAGCAACTGTCAGCTCCTCAACATTCTTACTGTGCAAGCGCCGCTCCAGCAAGGTTACAGCGATTGAAGACATGTGCACCATCGACGTGCAGAACGCCTTAGTACACGGCGTCATCGTGCCCCATGCAGGTAGCCGGGATAATGTGCCTTGCCCAAGTACAAAACGCGGGTCGTCCCGGACGGAGATCGAACTCGGGACCCTCTAGCATAGAAGTCCAACAGTCTACCATTGAGTCACCGCGCTCCCGCGTGTGACAAAAAAACGTAAGATTCTCCAAGAGAATCCTGGAGAATCAAGTCTTATTCATAGCAAATTCCATGATTGCACAGCGAACCCTTTAAACGATTGAACAGTGTGACAGAGGGGTGTAACGTGAAAAATGCAAGAATTCTTAAGAAGGAAAAAGTAAAGAAAAAACTGATTATTGTTGCATCCAATTTGACAACTGCTTTTTATTATTTATTTATTGGGGTTTAAGGTCACATACTTATGCACAATGGCTAATCGTGGCCGTGACAGTTTTACGGGTGGATGAAGCCGGAGAGAACCACCGAGCATCGACGAGCAATTGTCAGTTCCTTAACAGCTCTAACTCTGTACATGCTCCGCTCAAGCAGGGTTATAGCGGTTGATGACATGTGCGCCATCGGTCGACGTGTGTACGCCTCAGTACACGGTGTCATCGTGCCCCCGTGTAGGCAACCGGGATAAAATACCTTGTCCAATGACACAACGCGGGTCGTCCCGGGTGGGGATCGAACTAGGGGTGCTTTTCATTACACTACATAGTAAGCAAAGTCACTTGTACATCATTTTCTCATTATAGGTGTTCTCTTTGCACGCATATCCGTTGTTGCGGCGGTGGGTCAGCTGTTGGCTGGATTCCTATTATCGCTATACAAAAACTCGGTTACAGAATACCCCGGTGCTTCGTATTTTGCAGTGTCGGCGTGCTTAGCTATAAATATTGTCATTTTCACGTGAGTATAAGTATTTGACATGTCCATTTAGCACCAAAAACCAAGGTAACGTCGTATCCTGCCTGCGCTATTAACAAAAATTGCCTTCTAATTTTTATTTCAATTTTTATCTCTAAACCATAACTCCTCATTTGAACGAGCCCTTCGATTTTGTTCCATCGAGGGGGTCACCAACTACGTTTTTTTAAGCTTGTGGGGTAGTGGACCGTCGCCGAACGGTATACAAAAGACGGAAGGCACATGAATAGGAAAAAACTTAACCTCCTAGTTAAGTTATTATCGATTTTGGGAATAAATTCATTGTTTTATTTATTTATTTACTTATTTGGGATCATTTTTCTAGGTGTGAAGTCAAGTACACCCAATGGGAGGGGTTGGGGTGCCGAGAATACAGTAAACCTAATTACGGACACAACCATTAATACTAATCCACATCGATGTTTTGAAAAGTTACTGAAAGAAGCTAGAGCATTGGCGTAGATTACCACAACCTATAATATCAGTGAAGCAAACCTTGTCTACAAAAGATAACAAGCACTGCAGCACTTCTACAGTTCTTATGGGGAGTCTCGCCAATTTCCTGGTGGTTATTTCATCTACACACCGACCCCAAGTTGCCATTGCACAAGAACACATGTGCATATTAGATTGTGGGGTTCTAAAAAGGGAGAAGGAATGATCGCTTATTAGCACCAGTCTGATCTTATCTGCGATCGACTTAACACGAACACGTTTTATCAATATATCTAATAATTCCTGTATACCAAATATCAAAAAGATTTTGAATGTATCTCAAGAAGCAGATTTTTAAACATTATTCCTCATATTGGACTACGTTAAAATTCTGGTTCCAATATAGAGTTCAAAAATTAACCCACAGACTTGATTTGAACGAACTCAGATCTGACCTCCCTGTGGATGCCGTGTACCAAATATCAAAGGATTCGTGGATCTGTCGAAGATGATTTTGAAAGATTATTCTTTATATTGCACCAAGATAAAATTCATGTATGCCATATACTAAATGATGCTGATTGGTGTTTCTGGAGAAGAAGAGTTTTAAAGATTATTCCTCACATTGGTCTAAGTTAAAATTTGGGCTTCAAGAGGGAGACCGAATATTAACCATGGGACTTGGGTTGAACAAAATGAGATCTTACCTCGCTAAGGATGCAGCATACCAAATATCAAAAGATTCTGACTGGTGGATCAGAAGAATATGATCTTTAAAGATTATCCCCCATAGGAAGCCCAAATATTAAACGAGGGACTTGAATTGAACAATCTTAAATTTGACCCTCAAAACAATCATGTATACCAAACATGAAAAGATTCTTACTGCTGGTTCTGAAGAAGAAGGTTTTCAAGGATTATTCCCCAAATTTCTCTAAGTTAAAATTCGGGCTTCTGTATCGAGCCCAAATATGAACCAATGGGCTTCATTTTAACAAACCTGTATCTGATTCCCCCCCCCCCCACGAGCGGGGGGGGGGGGGGGGGTCAGATACAGTTTTGCTGTATACCAAATATCAAAAGATGCTGTATACCAAATATCGGATGCTGTATACCAAATATCAAAAGATTCTGATCAGTGATTCTGAAGAAGATATTTTTTTTAAATTTTTACAAATATGCTGACTCAGCATTTTTTCGATGACCCCACAGAACACCCTGACACAACCGATAGTAATTTTTTTCACCACTCCATTCTACTGATCCCAAATAACAGTTCTCTGTATCGTGTGGTTTAGGAAATATGGGCGTTTGAAAATATTTCTATTTTCAGCTCCTGGGGTTCCCACGCGAACACAGGATTTTTTTGTGTGGTATGAATCAAGTACTCATGACATACCAAATTGGGCTCAAATCGGACCAACAGTTCAGAAAATAGAAATTATGGGCGAGGCCAAAAATTGCCCCTCCCATTACAAAGGCAAATATAGCTCCACGAACTTCGTTTGAACAAACTTGATTCTACACCCAAAAGGAAGCTCCATACCAAATATCAAGTCATTGTACCCACTGGTTCATGAGAAGATTGTTTTTTTTTAATTTTGGAGAATTTTCCCCAACCCCACTCCTATGGGGTTGGGCAAGTTGATTTGAAATGAAAGTGTCAATGACACTGTAGCTTAACTTGTCTGTGTGTTGAGTTTGATGAAAAGGAAAATGTTCAATGTTTATGAAAGGATTATGAAAAAAGATAAGAATTGTGATAATTGGGAATATGTTAATTTCTGTTCCCTGTATGCTGTGTTTTCAATAAAAAAATAATATGAGGTGTAGACTGAACTAAAGAATTGAGGGTGGGTTAATGTGGCCCTCACAGTTAATATATGTGACCATCACAGTTAATTTATTCCAAAACGAGTCATCCAAGCAAGTTACAATGAAATCCCTTCATAAATACGGTCTGTAGACTGTGCTAAAGGTTTTTCGGGCTACGGGCCTGTGTAGCCATCACGGTTGACCGATCGCAACCAAAAGAGGACGTCCTCATCTAGACATTATACTGAGTCATCCTATTAGTTACAATGAAATCCCTTCATAAATATGACCTGTAGTCTGTGCAAAAGTTCTTCGGGTTTTGGGTTCGTGCAGCCGTCATGGTTGAACAATCGCGACCAAAAGGGGACGTTCTCATCTGGGCATTTATCTGGAGTCATCCTACCAAGTTACAATGAAATCCCTTCATAAATAAGACCTGTAGACTGTGCTAAAGGTTTTCGGGCTTCGGGCCCCTGAAGCCGTCACAGTTGACCAATCACGACCAAAAGCGGATGTTATCATCTAGACATTATATGGAGTCACCTACCAAGTTACAATGAAATCCCTCCATAAATACGACCTATAGACTATGCTAAAGGTTTGCGGATTTTGGGCTTGAGCAGCCATCACGGCAGAAAGATCGCGACCGAAATGGGACGTTCTCATCTGGACATTATTTGGAGTCATCCTACCAAGTTACAATGAAATCCCTTCATAAATATGACCTGCAGACTGTGCTGAAGGTTTTTGGGCTTCGGGCCCCTGTAGCCGTCACAGTTGACCAATCGCGATCAAAAGGGGTCGTTCTCATCTAGACATTATATGAAGTCAACGTACCAAGCTACAATGAAATCCCTCCATAAATACGACCTGTAGACTGTGCTAAAGGTTTTCGGGTTTTGGGCTCGGGCAGTCGTCATGGTTAACAAATTGCGACCAAATGAGGAAGTTCTCATCTAGACATCATACGGAGTCATCCTACCAAGTTACAATGAAATTCCTCCGTATTAAATATGACCGGCAGACTGTGCTAAAAGTTTTTGTGTTTCGGGCTTGGGCAGCCGTCACGGTTGACAGATCATGACCAAAAGGAGGCGTTCTCATCTAGATAGTATCAGAGGCATCCTACAAAGTTACAATGAAATTCCTTCATAAATACGACCTGTAGACTGTGCTAAAGGTTTTCGGGTTTTGGGCTCGGGCAACCATCACGGTTGACCAATCGCGACCAAAAGGGGACGTTCTCATCTAGACATGACCCCAAACCTGTATATGGAATTTCGTGACGATCGGACAAGAACTACGGGGTGTAGCCTGTGCTAAAGGAAAATGTGAACAGACTCACAGACTTCCGCACGCGTGATGGCAATAGCTTATCTTGACTTTGTCAAGCTAAGCTAAAAAAAACAAGATGCGATGTCAGTACAAGCAATCACCTGAAATTTAGCTAAAACTGGTCAGCGGTCCAGGACGAGCAGGTGCAAACACAATGATCACGGACGACGGATGACGGACGGCGAGTGATCACTATACCTCATCCTGACATTAAGTCAGGTGAGCAAAAAATCCATTTCATGTGTCACTGGGATTAATTTTTAAATACTTAATATATACACTAAAATTATTTGTTTTATCTTTTTTTACTGCATTATTCCCTTTCACCTCACTAAAAGGTCCAGTTACCCAGATTTAAAATATTATTGGTACTTGCTGGTATTTGTGAAATTTTGCTTGCCAATAATGGGAATTTTTTTTAGAAATTTCTAATGTTTTTTATTGATAGGAATAAGTGATCATAAAATAGATGGGATTCGAAATTTTGGGGAAAGGGGTATTTGACGCAAAATACTCATTTGAAGATCGACCTGTGTCATAGGAGTTTGGGTTGTATTAACACAACAGTTCACCGGTTTTTACGGATCGCTGCCGTGCCATTTACTGGTTAAGTTATATATGTTGTCTTTCCTGGTCTTTTTTGCATTTTTTGGTTGTTTTGTGCAAAATGTGTTTCATGTAATTTATGCCATGATTACCTACTCTTAGTACAGAGGAAAAGCCTATGATATAAATTTTAGCTTTACACACCAACAGGGGTGAACACGCCAGCAATGGGATTTCAGTAGTTAAAATTTTTACACCTACAGTGGAACTACATCCATGTTGACCTTTGGTGATCCCGACGTGAATGCAAACTTATCTAAATTTATCACTCGTCGCCTCGTGAAGAGTGAAATGAAACCGGCAATTATTTATTATGTTTTTAAATGAGTTTACCTCATAAGATACTGAAAGTTAACAAACATGCGTTGTCTCATGTTAAGAAAGAATCCTTACCTCGAAATAGTTTACTTCTTCCATTTCGTTTCGGCGATAAAATTGCCAGTGGAAGTAGAGCCCACTGGTTCTCGTGTAAAGAAAAACAGATTCGCACGTGTGTTCGTCTGCTGCTCAGTAAAATCGAGAAAAAATAACAGCAACTCTTAATAACCTGACGATCGTGGTATAAATAAAATATACCCAAAGTAGCTTGGTGTACCAAATGTTCACCACTCGTGGTGAACATTTGATACACCAAGCTACTATGGGTATATTCTATATGTACCAGTCGCTTCAAACAGCTTACCATATGAAAGTGTCAATGACACTGCAGCTTAACTTGACAGAGTATTGTGTTTAATGAAAAGGATAATGTTCAATGTTTAGGAAAGGATTAGGAAATGAGACAAGAATTGCGATAATTGGGAATATGCTAATTTCTGTTCCCTGTATGCTATGTTTTCAATAAAAATAATTTAAGGTGTAGACTGTACTGAAGAACTGAGGGGTGGGTTAATGTGGCCCTCACAGTTAATGTATGTGGCCCTTACAGTTAAGGTATGTTAACCAAAGTTACCAAGTTACAGTGAAATTATTCCAAAACGAGTCATCCTATCAAGTTACAATGCAATCCCTTCATAAATTCGGCCTGCAGACAATGCTAAAGGTTTTTGGGCTTCGGGCTTGTGTAGCCATCACGGTTGACCGATCGTAACCAAAAGGGGACGTCCTCGTCTAGGCATTATACTGAGCCATCCTACCATGATACTATGAAATATCCTTCATAAATACGACCTGTAGTCTGTGCTAAAGGTTTTCGGGTTCTGGGCTCGGACAGCCGTCACGGTTGAATGATCGCGACCAAAAGAGGTCGTTCTCGTCTAGACATTATGTGGGGTCATCCAACCAAGATACAGTGAAATCCTTTCATCAATATGACCTGTAGACTGTATTAAAGGTTTTCGGGCTTCGGGCCACTGTACCAGTCACAGTTGACCAATCGCGACCAAAAGGGGGCGGTCTCATCTAGACATTATATGGAGTCATCCTACCAAGTTACAATGAAATCCCAAAATAAATACAACCTGTATACTGTGCTAAAGGTTTTCGGGCTTGGGGCTCGGATAGTCATCACGTTTGACAGATCGCGGCCAAATGGGGAAGTTCTCATCTAGACATCATACGGAGTCATCCTATCAAGTTACAATGAAAACCCCTCATATTATATATGACCTGTAGACTGTGCTAAACGTTTTGGGGTTTTGGGCTTGGGCAGCCGTCACGGTCGACAGATCATGGCCATAAGAGACCTTCTCATCTAGATATTATACAGAGCCATCTTACCAAGTTACCATGGAATCCCTTCATAAATACGACCTGTAGACTGTGCTAAAGGGTTTCGGGCTCGGGAAGCCATCATGGTTGAATGATCGCGACCAAAAGGGAACGTTCTCGTCTAGACATTATCTGGAGTCATCCTACCAAATTACAATGAACTCCCTTCATCAATATGACCTGTAGACTATGCTAAAGGCTTTGGGCTTCGTGCCCCAGTAGCCGTCACAGTTGACCAATCGCGACGAAAAAGGGACGTCCCCATCTGGACATTATATGGAGTCATCCAACCAAGTTACAATGAAATCCCTCCATAAATACGACCTGTAGACTGTGCTAAAGGTTTTCGGGTTTTGGGCTCGGGCAGTAGTCACGGTTGACAGATCTCAACCAAATGGGGAAGTTCTCATCTAGACATCATGCGGAATCATCCTATCAAGTTACAATGAAAACCCTTCATATTATATATGATCTGTAGACTGTGCTAAACGTTTTGGGGTTTTGGGCTTGGGCAGCCGTCACGGTCGACAGATCATGGCCATAAGAGGCCTTCTCATCTAGATATTATACAGAGCCATCTTACCAAGTTACCATGAAATCCCTTCATAAATACGACCTGTACACTGTACTAAGGGGTTTCGGGTTTTGGGCTCGGGCAGTAGTCACGGTTGACAGATCGCCACCAAATGGGGAAGTTCTCATCTAGACATCATACGGAGTCATCCTACCAAGTTACAATGAAATCCCTCCATATTAAATATGACCTGTAGACTGTGCTAAAAGGTTTTGGATTTTGGGCTTGGGCAGCAGTCACGGTTGACAGATCATGACCAAAAGGGGAAGTTCTCGTCTAGATATTATACAGAGTCATCCAATTGGAAGAGTCCCCATTCATTATTTGGGCGTAGACCAATTAATATTTCCAACGTGCAGCCGTGGGGCTGCACGTTTAAATTATTAATTTGTCTACCCACTCATTCACTCGACAGCCATCCTACTTAAGGAAATTATGACGTATCATGCTTCTGGACCGGAAAAGCGGCCGCTCGGATTCAAATGGTTAACAATGTACTCCATTTTCCAACAGGCATGTATCACAACTGAGTTCTAACGTCCCGATGTGTTTGGATGCTTAATGAAAACCAAAACACGGTGCGAGTCGGTTGAATATGGCTGTGAAAATGTGATGTTAAAAAATACCCATTTTGATTTTTGAAGAAAATGAAGTGAGAATATGCTGGTTCAAGCAGCTTCATATCAAGGATTCCTTGTGTAATAAGCCAAAATTAGGCACTTTTTAGTGGCAGAAGGGAGAAAATCTCCAGTGACCATCTTGTAAACTCCACAACAACGATGACTGACTGTTGTAATAAGCCAAAATTGGGCACTTTGTAGTGGCAGAGGGAGAGAATCTCCAGTGACCATCTTGTAAACTCCACAACTACAACGATGACTGACAATTTTTTAATTTCTATTTTTTTCAGAATCCTCTCCTGCAAGTGGAAGAATGTTCGTTGAGTTGGCCTGATATATACAAATAGGCGGGTCTATCTATTGCCCGCTCGTTTTATGGACCATGGGATTGAGCATTGATATGAGAGCCCGTGTCATCAGGCGCTGTTAATGCCGAAGTTGGTTCGTCAAGTTTCGGGCCCTACTAAAGAACGAACACAAACGAACATTAACGAACACAAACGAAAACAAGTAAAAAATGGGACAATATAAGCTTATAAAAGTTTATAAGGGGGTAGAGGGTGTGTGTACGGTTTTACTCATGTGTATGAAATTTTATCCACTTCTGATGAATATTGTGATGATTAAGAGAATTTAAAATGCACTGCGCGGGGCAGAACTTGTGTTCGTTAACCCCTTGAACACTAGCGGCCGCTTTTCCGTCCAGGAGCATCATACGTCATAACGTCGTTAAATAGGATGGCTGTTTAGTAAATGTGTGGGGCAGACCAATCAATATTTTGAACGTGCAGCCCCGAGGCTGCACGTTGAAAAGATTGCTTGGACTACCCCAAATAATGAATATGGACTCTTCTTATTGTTGGCATGGGATATACCACTAGAGTTCAAAGGGTTAATTAATTTGTCGCAGTTGACCTGCCCTACTAAATACGGAACACCAAGAATCGACACCAAATAGGAATGAATGAATGAATTGTTTCACCGCGCCGAAGGCGCACACGGACGATGTGGGATTGAAATCCCTTGCGACCCGAATAACTTTATTTGTTTATAACTTTATTATAAATCCACGAGAGTCGGACGGGAGAGCCAATAATCTTATTTAGTTTAAACAATATTTATTTGAATCGAATATGTTACAAAGTTGCTTCATATGGAACACAAACACTTGGAAAAATAAAAATGATTTAAACTGGAGAAACAGAATTTACTGCATCCAGTAAATTCAAGTCTGTGTGAAAAGGGTTCAAGTATCAGTTAAAAACTATATAGAAAGAGAACTTATGGAGGCTTATTTTCGGGAGTAAAATCTTTTTAAACAAATCTGAAATGGATTTTCGTTAACAGTATTTAGATATTCATACAGGAATCAAAACATTTTTTCTAAGAAACCAGAAAAGGCATACATGTGCACAGCATTTAAAGGGTTCGATCAAGGAATCAGAAATTGACATTACTGGCTCTGCCACTTATTTGAATGATGAGATACATGCATAATCTTCAGAACTGCATTAGTTGTTACAAAATGCAACTCCTAATAGTTCTGAAAAATATGCACTTTAGACCTCTGTTGACCGCATTGAGGTGGGCCACATTTTGAACCTCCAGTTAGTTTCTACCAACTCCAGATCTGCTTATTTGTAGATGATAGCAAATATTCATATTAACTAGAAAATGTTAAGGTACATGGTACCTCTGGAAAATATATTGCTAGTTGAAGAATTCAGTAATGTTCGGATATAGATGCAAAAAGGTCTTAAAGGCCCCCCAAGAGCCTATCTGAAGACTTACTGGCGTTGGCAAAAACCGAGGTCCTATCGATGCCCATGTGTGTTTACAGCAACATTGTGAGAACGGAAACGGTTTTCATTATATATTCTTGCATTGCATAAAATAAATTTTTTGCGACCCATATTAAGATCATGAGAGGGTTAAAAAACTTCCTTTAAATACTCCATTTTAACCCTTTAAAAACGAGCTTGTTCCAATGGAGGGGGGGGGGGGGTCATAAGCTATGTTTTTCAAGCAAAAAGGAAAAAATAATGAAAAGCGAATAGAAATTTCTGTGAATAACGCTGGCCGGTTTTCGCCGTTATGTTGGGTAAAGGGTTAAGAATGCCTTACTTTGGAAGGTACACTAAAAAGGTGCCCCATTCCACATAGGATTAAATGTTAGAGAAAAGAAAGCGTAAAAACATTCTGTAGCCATGAGTTATATGAAAGGTGTTTGTACTCACATTGATATATTAAGAGGGTTAAAAACAGATCATTCAAATATTCCGTTTCATTACTTTATATTTGTGATAGGTGCTTCGAGAAAGCCTCACACCACTCCATACCGAAACCTGTCGATCCTGAGTTATGATTGAGAATAAATTTTTAAAATGCTTTGAAAAATGAAGGGTTCTTTATTCAACATGGTATGCCAAAAATCAACGAGAGAGGACAATTCGTTTCGAGTTATCGTGCGGACAAGGAAGTGCTTAGAAAAGAGAAGACAATAAAAAAACAGAAAAAGAAACCGTACAAAAACAGCAGTTATGTGTGTTTCAAACAGACTAATTAATTGTGCTCAATGTGACAAGTTCAAATACTTTGACACAGATTGTCGGACGGGATTCGACAGTTAGCTAGCAGCTTTTGACAGTCGTCTCCCATAAATGAAATTACACTAATTGGAGACTAGAAGAACTGAATGAGAGAGTTAAACAGGCAGGGAATGGATGGGTGAGAAATAAAATGGGGGATGGTATAATATCACGTTACTTTGAGACAGATATCATCTGTCCTTTCGTACAAAGTACAGTATGTGGAGAGCGGAGTGCAACCAATCCACCCGCGGAGAGAAGGCATCGCCGAAAGAATCACTTTTTCGAATTCTGTACATATGAAACACAAGCAATGTCATAGCCAATGGACCTCCAGGTTTAACCCCACCAGCACCCGTTAAGCTTTGTAACGAATAGGCAAATAATGCACGGATGAAATCCCCACCCCACGGTCGAGTCAGCGACAATACTCTCCGTGCACTCTAGTTATCACACAGCCTTATTTACAAACTGTAGATATTTCGCTTAAAAGCTAAGTGAGGTATAGGAATATAGTTGGGACTTCACAAATTGCTCTGCAGTCAGAGTAGGCCCCGAAAACCCTCAGCATGATAAACTTTTGTAAAACCTCAAACACTTCACGATCAGTGGGAGACTGGTTCGGGCGATGGATGGTCGTCGGTATGAAAATTTTAAATTCCAGGGGCCCAAAGAACGCATTTCCATGCATCTGAGTGGATATTTTGAGATTTTTCAGATGTATTTGAAAGATTTCACACTTTCAGAGCCGTTAAAAAACGTCGATAAAGCATACAGGTGAGCGCTATTTATCAGCTTTGGTCGTCACGACCAAAGCTCATAGACCTCACTTCTGTGCTTTACCAGACGTTTACAACAATTAACTGTCTGTGGATTATCTTGTCTGGGGGTGGACTTTGTACTTATTTGTCTGTAAGATTACGATCTACTTCGGTTAACCGATTTATTAACAGACTGTATACATTTTAGCGTTTGCTGCCACTTACTGCAAAAAATGATCCGAAATCCATCGAAACTGAACCAGTACGAGAGAAACAGTTGGCAAGAATATGGGGGAGGCTCTGGAACCGCCCCTTGTTTTACCAGTCATTGGTTGTTTTAAAATATATGCATACAAAAAAAACATGGCCATGCAAAAAAAAGTGGAGGGGTTGTCGCCACCCCTACCCCCCCCCCCCCCCGGGTTCCGCCGCCCATGGCGATTCTCGACATTATTCAAAACTTCTGAACCATACAGTGACGTAGAGAGATCGACAGTAAAAGGTAGAGCCTTGATTGTATGATTTCGAAAGTTAGAGTAGAGGGAGCAATTTTGAAAAAAATGCCCAGTTGTTTCAAGTTCGCCACACTGGCAATTTGGATAAAGTGACAAATGGACGCCAAGATTACTGCAACGCAGACGTAACCTACAATGGTATATTTGGGCTGCGCGTGATTTATTACCACTATAGAGGAACGGCGGTCGGTCATTATCGTTGTTTGGGAATTTTTTAAAATTACTGATAGATGAATTATAGGCTGATGGATGACTTCCAGCTTTCAAAAACACACATTGGTGGATTTTTTTCCTTTTTGAAACAGTTGTGGATAATATGCTGGGGCTGCTCCCAAACCAGCGACTGTTTGGGTTTCTTTTTCTTTTTTCTATAACATTCTAAAACAATCATTAAACCGCGGTTTGTTTTACCATAAATATGCAAACGTCTCTGAACAAAGAGCAAAATTCATGTGGTTATGCACAATTCCTAGTTATATTCTAGTTCCAAGGTTCTCGGGGATCCGAACCTACTACCCCACTGCCAGTGCGCTCACCTAAACCAAATAAGATTATTGGCTCTCGCTTCCGACTCTCTTGGATTCATAAGAGTAGTATTTCTCCCACGTTTCAGGGCCCAGTTGGGGGACCTCGGTGGGGGACCTCGGAAGTGACGTCATATCACGTAACCCAGTGACGCAATGTTGTGTTGTAATGGTAACCCACGTGAGCGGCCATGTTGTGACGTCATCCCCATAGTGATACGCGGTGTTAGTGCGCATGCGCGTGTTGTTAGGGTGATACTGTTTCCGTCGTCCATTTTGTATACTGGATGCCGCCATCTTGGTTTCTATGGTAGCACGTGGTTGCTATGTGACCTAAAACCTTATAGGATAGGGGTATGTTCGGAGGGTGTGTTCGATTGAACTGGAGTAAATCTAATTACCACAAACAACCGGATAATCCCAACAAAATCCACTTTATTTAGTACGGATTTCCCCCAGAATCCTTTTTAGGACCGCCCTATCATGGCTTATAATAGTAGAACGTAGTGCTATAGTACCGAGGGGTCCCTTTGGATTATAGCCAGCTGATAGACAACCTCCATGAGAGCCTATATCATTCCTAATGTCACAAGAATCTATCGAGTTGTTACTGATAAGTCATTGCTCGAACGACTCGAATCCTATCGAGCAAATAAGCCATAGAGTATTTACTCGAACGAGTGACACGCACATACGACTCTTAGCCTCATTTCGGTATTTGAGGATACCTATGGTCTGGTATTGTATTATTTGAGGATACCTATTGAGGAAACCTTTTGGAGAATCCCTTTTTATTCGTATGAGGCCATGAGGGCTATGTGAAAAACTCTCAATGAGGCCTCATTTACTGTCCCTCTTAGCCTCATCTCGGTATTTAACAGCCATATCCCGTCATCCCAATTTCGGCACCCCTTTTTGGAAAACGTCTGGCCTTCGGCACCACTTTTTAGTCGTATGAGGCCATGAGGGCTATGTGAAAAGCCCTCAATGAGGCCTCATTTACTATCCCTCATAACCTCATTTCTTTTGAGGCCATGAGGGCTATGACAAAATCCCTCAATGAGGTATAATTTACTATCCCTCTTAGCCTCATTTCAGTATTTAACAGCCATATCCCCAGACACCCCAATTTCGGCACCCCTTTTTGGAAAACATGGCCTTCGGCACCTCTTTTTTGTCGTATGAGACCATGAGAGCTATGTGAAAAACCCTCACTGAGGCCTAATTTACTATCCCTCATAGCCTCATCTCGGTATTTAACAGCCATATCCCCAGGCACCCCTATTTCGGCACCCCTTTTTGGAAAACATATGGCCTTCGGCACCCCTTTTTTGTCGTATGAGGCCATGAGAGCTATGTGAAAAGCCTTCAATGAGGCCTCATTTACTATCCCTCATGCCCTCAAAAGAAATGAGGCCGCGTTGAAGGTTTTTCACATAGTCCTCATAATGACAAAAAAAAGGTGCGGAAAGGCATGTTTTCCAAAAAGGGGTGCCGAAATTGGGGGTGCCTGGGGATATGGCTGTTAAATACTGAAATGAGGCTAAGAGGAATAGTAAATTATACCTCATTGAGGGATTTTTTCATGACCCTCATGGCCTCATAAGAAATGAGGCTATGAGGGATAGTAAATGAGGCCATGAGGACTATGTGAAAATTTCAGCATGTTTGGATGAACCAGCTCGAAGAAGGGGCAAGTGATAAATACCTGTGACATACATATCATTTGTATGGCTCTATTGATAAGCAAAGAATTATAAAGTGGTACAGAACCAACCACTGTTGAAACTTTCAACCTTAAGATAAACAGACTTCGAATATTTCTATTACATCCATATTTGTATGGCTATATTGATACGTAAGTGGTCAAACGGGATGCAGCTTCTTCAGCACGACATCCCCAACAACTGTAAAAATTTACGTCTAATAAAATGAAATATCTAACTAAATGAAAAGTTATAACTGATACATAGATAGTTCCATTCCTGTGGCATTCATATTTGCATGGGTATAAGGATAAGGGGTTTAAAATGGTACAGGACGTTCATCATACCATCCTTAACAACTGCTGAAAGTTTCAGTTTAAACATTTTCTATACAGTGGCTCTGAAGAAAAGTGTAAAGTTATCATCTATCCTTTGCTTCGCTCTGGTGAGTTAAAATTGGATCGGAAAGGTGCAACAGCCTACTTAGCGCAGAGTCTCGTGGAAGCTTGGGTCAGTTCTGCGCAAACATTGCGATTTGAGTTAAAATAGACCGTTTCATGCAAAAAGTTAAAAAATTTATAGTAATTTATATATTTTTTATACTTACCAATGACCCAGACATAGCTGGTGCTAACTCTTAAAATATAGGGCCAAACACAAATTTTGCCCCCCAATCCCCAAAATTTGCATCTAAAACTAAAGAAAACATGTCCTGAAAGGCCCTCCACACTTCGCCCCTACTGCGCATGCGCAGTGTCAAGGACGTTCCGAAATTGGCGCCATTAATCATTCTAATAACCAGTGCCTGGTAAGCGCTATGTACTCAGCGGGGAGGCAAGAGTTCCCAACTCCTGGGAGGGCCATCCCCGTCTGGGTCATTGGTAAGTATAAAAAATATATAAATTACTATAAATTTTTTAACATTTTTATACTGTACCAATGACCCAGACATAGCTGAATAGTAAAAAGGCTGGAGGGCCAAGGACATAGAGCAAAATGGAATACGCTCAATAAAATAAAATAGAGTCATCCCCTGTAGGGAAAAAGAAGTAATAGGCCTTACATGTATCTTTCTTATTTATGATAAATTAGAAAGATACAACACCTTCCAAAATTGAGCTTCATACATCCATGTACTCTATTAATATCCAATATAATCCTTATACTAATAATTTTTAAAGTAAGCCAATAAATAAAGTAAGTCTAGAGAATAGAGACTCTTATACTCCTAAAAGTGTCTGAGGATTGCATAATCATGTCCGTTGACATATGCAATATTCAAAAGCTATACTTTAAAAACTAAGACTTGAATGAATTTTAAAAACCTAAACTTCTCACTAAACAACCATCCCAATAACAGCTTAGAATTACTAACTCCGGAGGAGGTATCCCCTTGTTTTCATAGTAAAACAGGTGACCCAAGGGAACACCCTCCCCCCCCCCCCCTTTTTCTTGCCCTGGGTCAAATAGCCCAGAGCGAAGAGGGCAGCCGAACGGAGACACTGCCGAAACAGACAGCCTACCTAGCTATAGTAGCAACTGTTAAGTGAATGACATTCTGAGCAGTAGATAATAGACCTAATAATAGAGGCCTCCAGGAATGGACTCGATATTTCTAAGATAAAATTCATGAATGTGGATGGCTGAGCGCAATGAGCGGCCTTCAAAAATCTATAATAGCGACACTATTAATGTAAGCCCAAGAAGTAGAAGAACTCTTACTTCATGAGCCGAAATCTTAAGCACAACTGCTAAGTCAATGATATACCATAAGCAGTACCGATAGTTAATAGAATCCATTAACAATAAAATGGAGCGTAACGTCCTTCTACTAGACATCAAAGACAGAAGAAGCTTACGCCCTTGTAATAAACAGATATCTGTTTATAAATACATAAACTGTACCCGGAAAGAGTAAAGGCCTATGCCCATACGAAGACGGAAGGACCTTAAAATAATAGGTTCCGGATAATAGGAGCCTAACTCTTATGCAACAATCCAACCTAAATAGTAACGGAAGTATTGATTCCGAAACTATGAAAGTGAAAATCATCCATCGATAGTGCATGAAACTCACTGACTCTACAGTAAAAGAGAAACCAACAGAATTACTGTCTAAAAGGTCAGAATTTGAAAACTACTGTTTCCAGAGGCTCAAATGATTACTTAGCTAAATAAGAACCGAAGTTAAAATCCGTATAGGAATTTAATCTAAAGATTCTAAGTCTATTTATCAAAAAGTTACTAACTGACTTAAAGAGACAAAAGACTCAATTGTAAACTATCGTAGAGTGCATAGGTATGAGGTAACATAAACCTATAACCTTAATAATAACAGGCTGCAGTAGATCTTGTCAAACAAGTATACTAAAAAGTTGCAATGAGTAGTATGGAGGGATCAACAATATGAACATAATGATCCCTACACCAACGACAGAAGAACCTCCACTTTAGCCGCATAGAATAGCGAAGAAGAGGATCTCCTATAGTAAGAAATCGCGTCCAAAGCTCGTCCAGTACAGTGCTTACAATGCAATACGGACCACACAACGGAATACATGAAGGTTGCGACCTTGCTGGTTGTGATAAAGATGACACGATTTACCCAGTGAAAAAGATCCTCACATAGAGGAAGATTTCACGTAAAGACCCACAGTAGACAAGAGAGTAAATTACTCATGATCTCTGTGAAGATAGAGATGCTATCAACAGAAATGTATTGTGGTTGTTTATCTTAGCAATACCTGCTAAAACAACAGCGCCGGAGGATACGCGTATCCTATCATTCCGTCCTATAGATCAATAGAGCGTTAACAATATTAGCTCAGAGATCTGGACAAGCCAACACATACGTCTGCAATTGATTAGCAAGCTGTGTCATAAATAAATCATCATTGGGCGCTCCCATAGATAGCAAATCTGATTGAATACTTGTTTGTTGAGAGTCCATTCTGACAGCAACAAGCGACCCGTAAGAGAACGGGAGTCCGATAAAACAATCAGACGACCCGGAATATGACGGACCAAAACTGAACTTGGTGTACTGTAACCAACAGACGGATTCTTTCCATTAAATTGAATAACGGAAACGAAAGAGTGCCTCCCTGGTTCCAGAGATACGCCACTACTGTCGAATTAAAGGACAGGAATTTGGGCATGCGTTTCTGAATAATGTTCATGCAATGACATAAAGCAAGCCTAAAAAACATTATTCCGCGGAAGTTAAACTGATTGCTAAAAGACTGCGGAACCCAAAGACCCTGGCACTTCGAATCCGTAGGGATCAGTATTATATCCCAATCTGTTTGACTGGCAACCGTCATAACAGCCACACTCGGGTCCGGCAACTGCGGCGGCACTCTCTGAGTCAACCACCGAAAGTTTGCCCCAGTCTGAATCTCTTGTAACACTAGATAGACAAGAGATCGTATAAATCGAGCAATTTATGGATTGCCGAAAAGTTGCCGTCGAAGAGAAGCTCCTCCGAGAACGAAGCGACTCTGAGAGAGTTCTTAACCTTACTATCCACGCGTGTGGATGTAGCTAGGGCTGCGTCACGTCTAACTAACTCCAATCAGCCACTGAAGGGCGGAGTTATACGTGAAGAAACTACTGCCCTCAAAAGAAATTACATTGAGAATAATATCCCGTAAATCTTTTCTTGAAGACGTAATGATAACGCCTCAGTAAGGCGGATTACGTATAATAAAGCGTCTAAGTTAAGTCTACTATACATAATGTCGTTCCCAACATTGAAATTGGAAAAGACATAAACGGCGAAAAAGAATATATGCAGTCTTTAATCACACCGTCTAGACGCATATGAGCTCTCGGTATGCCCTGCTCTGCCAAAATAAACTATTTGTATAAATGATAAAATGGCAGAAATGAGCAACGCGGACAAGAAACTAAACTATCATGCTTAGTAGCAGGCTTGTATATATATATATATAGCGTCGAAAAATAAAACACATGTTGTAATGACAATATTGGACTGCGTCGGTAAGTCAGGGACAATGTCCCTGAACCGATCGAAAAATCCGAGTCCAATGACGCTATAAGTCTCTTATCCAAGATCGCAGCAATGAAGTCCGAAATAATAATCACTGGAAGATAATGCCAGAAGATATGAAAGGCATCTTCCGATACTACTAAAGGGAAAACTCGAAATCTTTTGAATCCCTTTCGCCATCCTGTCGGACCCTATAAAGCGTTCGGTCGTCCGTAGCTGATGCAACCGCGGACTGCACCGACCCAGCGCCGTCGGATAATTCCTGATTCGACCGAGAAACTGTCAATTGCTGGGATGCTGCGAAACAACTGTGCTAACTCGGATAGCACGTCCGTCACTGAGGCCTGAGGAGAAGCGGTGTTACGATGCATTGCCGCTGGAAGCTCCGTGATCGTTACCCCGTGCATACTACCAATATGCGAACGAACGGAGTGTATAGGCCTCGTGTCCCTTGGCTACCGGATGGCGCGACCTATTCGCCGTGGAATCACTGAATGCCGAAACTGATCGGATACTCGAGGTCACGTAGCCAATGTGCGGTCGTGTGCCCTGCTGTGAGGAAGAGGAAGCATTAAAGACAGTCTCTCGGACTGTCAATATAACGGAGCGTCCCGACCAACGGACATATGCTCCGAATGTAAAATATCTGAACCACAACATGCGGTCCCCTATGTTGTTGGGCGAGAGAGGGACCTCTCTCGCTCACAGCCCGGACGGACCTGGACAAGCCAGGAACCGGACTAACAGGCTTCCTCCGATCTGTCCTCAATCTGCCGTCACTGGGTGAGTACTAAAGTAATTAAAGTGCTCGCATCACCCAAATCTTCTTCCTAGACCGCAACGGACGAACCCGGCAGCCGAACCATTCGATGAATGTACGCTACACCGGGTGAGCTAGCGAATGTCACTCCGTAGGCGATAGACATATTCCATGAGCACTTATTGCCGCTAACTCTTCATTAACTATGACGACAGAGGCACACTTTTGAAAGACATCTCCATAACTCTTCGAACAAGAAACCAGAAATGCTTGGATAGCAAGCATAAAATAATAATATATATAGCGTCGTTCAATAATTCGAAAGTTTGTGTGACATTATTGGACTATGTCGGAACTGAGGGACGATGTCCCTGAACCGAACCAAAAATTTCTAAGTCCACCGACGCTATCAGTTTCTTATCGGGCATCGCAGCATTCTGGTCCGACGAAAGAAGCTGTAGAAGACCAAGTCAGATGACATACACAACAGCATATGTTGTTCCGAAAGGGAAAGCTCGAAATCCTCCGAATCCCTTTCGGTATCCCGTCGGACCGGATGAAACTTTCGGACGTCCGTACCCGCTTCCGCGGAGCGTCCCGACCCAGCATCGTCGGATAAAATATATGCGACAGATTCAGTTGATGCTGGGATGCTGCGATAAACTGTGCTATTAAGGAAAGCACGTCCGTTCCCGAGGCCTGTGCAGTAGCGGTCTTACGATGCATTGCCGCCGGAAGCTCCGTGTACGTTGACTCCCGCACACTTCCTATGCGAACGTCCGGAGTCTGCAGGCCTCGTGTCCCTGGCTGCCGGATGGTGTGACCTGGTCGCCGAAGAATCCTTGATCGGCGAAGCTGGTAATATATCGGCGGTCACGCAGCCAAGGTGCGGTCGTGTGCGCTGACGAGAAGAGGAAGCCTTAGCAGTCTCAGCGGACTGCCTATACAACGGAGCGTCCCGAGCGACGGACGTATGCTCCGCTTGCGACACATTTTGTACCACAACATCTGGGGCCAGATGTTGTTGAACGAGAGAGGGGCCTCTCTCGCTTGCCGTCCGGATGGACCGGAACGAGCTATGAACCGGACTAAAAGGCTTCCTGCGTTCTCCCTCCGATCCGCCGTCACTGGGTGTGCATTAAGTTAATTTATAGTGCTCACATCACCCCAAAATTCCTTCTAGACCGCAACGGACGAACCCGGCTGCCGAACCATTCGGTGAATGGACGCTACACCGGGCGAGCTAGCGGACGTCAAAGGCCGTCGAACCTACTAGGGTCCTCTTAGGCAATTGGCGTATTTACATGAGCACTTTTCCGCTAGCCCTTCATTAATTGTGACGACGGAGGCACACTGTTGGAAGACATCACAGATACATCACCCTAATCTTGATCGTCTGAAATAGAAATTGATAAAGTAGAGTGACCCTGCGGGGAAAGGACCGGAGTGTCCAAATCCCCAACAACATACCGTGACATACGCTTCCCATATTGTCATCGAAATCATACGATACAGAACAGGAGTTAATGCGAGTACACTGACCACATATAGAATGATAATAAAGTCAGAGGAAGACTTCCTCTTAAAACAATTGATCAATATCCTTTCAATGTGAAAAGAAAACAAGTCCTGGTACTCGCACTAACCCCTGGCAATCAAAATACATAATAATAATATGATCCATTAAAATAGAAAAAATAATTGAAATCAAAATATTTTGAAAAAATATTTTTTCAGAACAGCCCAAGTTTCTGAAAAGTAACGTTGAGCCCCAATGGATCCCAAGCCTAAGTGTGGACAAAAATTTTAAAAATATTTTAAACAATTTATTCAACACTTACGAACAATAATAATGTATCTAGTTATGATTAAAATAACATAAAGATATTATTTTTTAGAAATCCCCCCCTCACACAGAGGGCTGTTGTAAATGTAAACAATGAGTGTAAAAACACTAAAATAAGACTCCAGGCACCCAGGCCCGAAATCAGTTACCAAAAATACACTATCTGATGCAAAACAGAGACTTCCAGAGAAGAAACTGCAGAACATCAGATGGTAGATGCAGAACACAACGCCTAACCACCCGTAGGTGAAGACGTAAACATGGGGAAAGAACAGAATTCATTCTGTTATTCAGCTAAAACTCCCAAGAAATTTTAGTAATAATAATTACAGAAACTATGCCAAAAGCATGGGAGAATAGCAAGGGGGATCTTAAAGGACAGGGAGAGAGGAAAACACTTAAAAAACAGTGTAACTAAATAATCAGAATGACAACAAAATGGCTGCTGCCTTGAAAATAGGTAACTTAACATAATTTCATTAAAAAATTTTAAGTTACAGCCCTGATAATATTCTGTCACACATTCTTTTCCTCTCCTCCTTCTCTATCCTCCTTAGAATCACCATTTCACTAATATTTATGTGTCTGGCATCATTTAAACTGAGATTTATAAGCACAAAGATCAGTCAGATGTTAACTGATGAAGGGCCAAACTTAGAATGATTAATGGCGCCAATTTCGGAACGTCCTTGACACTGCACATGCGCAGTAGGGGCGAAGTGTGGAGGGCCTTTCAGGACATGTTTTCTTTAGTTTTAGATGCAAATTTTGGGGATTGGGGGGCAAAATTTGTGTTTGGCCCTATATTTTAAGAGTTAGCACCAGCTATGTCTGGGTCATTGGTACAGTATAAAAATATTCATTTTTTTTAAAAATTGAGTCAAAATTTTCTAAGTTCAACGGCCACTGAAAAGGGGGAAATCTTTTTACTTCATAAGTGGTCAAACATTACTTCAAAAGTGGTGACCTTGTCTTTTTACTTCAAAAGTAGGCGTTTGGTACTGCAAAAGTGAAGACCTCATTTCACTTCAAAAGTAGGCGACAGTTACTACAACTTGAAAAGTGGTCGATTTTTAATTCAAAAGTGGTGAGCTACTACAAAAGTGGTCAGTTACTTCAAAAGTGGGGGGTAACATTCGGCCGCTAATTAAAAGCTTTAGTTATCGTCTTGGTAAACAAAAATTAAATATTTAGATTTATTTATTTACTGATGTTTACGGTCACATACTTCTGCACAATGGCAAATCGTGACCACAGCGTGGAGATAAAGTCAAGGTCCGTCAATCGTTTATTCCCCATAGTTTACCACAATAAACAAGCACTGCCAAACTTCCCGGGGTTTCCGCAGGGGAACAAACAAAATGAAAAAGTAAACGAACTAACGAATGAATGGACAGAGGGCTGAACATTCCTATAATATATGGTTGGAAACAGGACAAACCATATTGGATATGGCAAACCACAGGCTCAAGTGAACCTGAAACACTCACCTGGCTCAAGTTGTCAAGAGATCAATATGTCAGTAAGTGACCAGTAGCAAGAGCAATTTTTTGAATTGTTATGTCTCGACCAACGGCAACTTTTTGGCCATTCAGTTTTGCTGCTGGCGGGTCCTAGGAGGAAAGCTTCCAAGGCAAAAACAAAGCTGCTCTGTGAAGTCTGAAAAATGTGTGCAAACAATTTTTTTGTTCTGTTTTCAACTCCTATGGTTCTCTCTCTCACCCCCCCCCCCCCCCCCCCACCACCAAACAAAAAAATGTGTGAGCATAAATGAAGTACGTATACTATGAAGTACAATTATATACTATGTGACAAATGTGGTCAAATCTCCTCATTGGTTCTGGAAATAGGTATTTTGAGTGGAGCCCAAAAATGGAGACCTACTGAGTTTCTTTGAAAAAAGTGAATCTGCGTCACTAATGTAAGTTCCATACCAGAAATCCAAGCATCATTGTGTTTGGCTTACGAGAAGAGGATTTTTTAAAGCATTTATGGCTAATGGGGCATTAACAGCACCCCAAGAGGCATAGCAACTTTTTTTGGGGGGGGGGGGGGGGGGGGGGGGGGGTGAAGAGTAAACTACACCAGCGCGAAAATGGCAAACCATTTGAACAAAATAGAAAGGGTATACTCTAAAGTTGGTCTGTGCCATAAATGAATGAATTTGACCCAGTGGTTTTAACGAAGACAAGTTTCAAATTAGCTGATGGAGTACAAGAAAGATGATGAATCAGCATTTTCCCATTGCCAACAGTGTTAAAATGGGCATCCCCATACGACACTCCATGACAAAATCTATAGCTCTTTTTTATCCATCTGATTCCACAGGACCCAAGGAAGCTGCACACCAAAAAACAAAATTCTTGTCTATGAAGTTTTTGAAATAATAATAAAGCACTAAGTTAAATGTTGGGCGCCCATAGAGAACTTGCATGTTAAGCCAGGGACTCAATTTGAACAATCTTAATCTGACATCCCATAGAAATGTCACATACCAAATATGAAAGGATTCTGAATGGTGGATCTTACAAAGAAGAGTTTTAAGAAATTTTCTAATAATGCACTAAGTTAAAATTTGGGCTCCAATAAAGAGTCCAAATATTAACCCAGGGATTCGATTTGAACAACACGAATCTGACCCTCCCTAGAGATGTTGTACACCAAATGTGAAAGGATTCTGCCTGGTGGATCTGAAGATTTTTTTTAAGAAATTTCCTCATATTGCACTAAGTTAAAATTCGGAATCTCATAGGGAGCCCAAATATTAATCCAAGGACTTGATTTGAACAAACTTGAATCTGACCCCACCCCCCCCCCCCCCCCACCCCACCCCCTGGAGATACTGTATACCAACTATTAAAAGAATCGGACTGGTGGACCTGAAGATAAAGATTTTTAAAGAAATTTCCTCATATTGCAAATATTAACTCAGAGACTTGATTTGAACAAACTTGAATCTGACACCGCTAGAGATGTCACATACCAAATATGAAACGATTCTGACTGGTGAATCTGATGAAGAATTTTTTTAAGATTTTTTAAGAAAGTTTCCCATATTGCACTAAGTTATACTTTGGGCTCAAATAAAGAGCCCAAATATTAACCCAGGGACACGATTTGAACAAACTTGAATCTGAACCCCCCCCCACCCCCACCCCACCCCCTATAAATGTTGCATACCAAATATGAAAGGATTCTGACTGCTGGATCTGATAAAAAATGTTTTTTAATCCTTTACCTAACATGAAAAGCAGACGAAACTTGCAAACAAAATTTTTGAATAAATATTTTTTTTTATTTTTTATCTCAAAAACATAGGTTATGACCCCTCTTTGGAACGAGCTCGACCAGCTCGTTCGAAAGAGAGGTCATAACCTATGTTTTTGAGACAAAAAATGAAAAACATAATGAAAATTAATTGGCGATTTTTATGAATAGCGCTGGCCGGTTTTGGCCGTTACGTTGGGTAAAGGGTTAATAAATTTTCCCATACTGCATAAAGTTAAACTTGGGGCTAAAAAATAAAGAGCCCAAATATTAACCCAAGGACCCAATTTGAACTTGAATCTGACCCCCCTAGAGATGTTGCATACCAAATATCAAAAGAATATGACAGGTGGTTCTGAAGAAGAAGATTTTTAAAGCTTATTCCCCATATTGCCCTAAGATAATATTCATGCTCCTTTATTGAGACCAAATATGAACCGAGGGGCTTAATATGAATACACATGTATTAGACCCCACTCTGGACATGGCAGAAAACCGATTATCGAAAGGAACCCTCCTCTTGTCACCACTAATCCACCACAAAAAATAGGATCCATGGGACATTTCGTTTTGAAATTACTGCATGGACAAGCCAAAATTACAAAAACTCCAAGATGGATGCCATGGCGGACATATTGGATATGGCAGAAAAGTCATTATCAATAGAAATCTCCCTCTAGTCACCACTAATCAACCACAAAAATAGGAACCCATAGTGCTTTCATTTTATTGCACGGACATGCAAAAGTGACAAAAAATCCAAGATGGCTGCAATGGTGGCCATGTTGGATTTGGTAGAAAACTGATTATCAAAAGGAACTTTCTTCTAGTCACAACTAATCCACCACAAGAATGGCCATGTATGGGATTCATACATAATTTGTACCCATTCCCACTCGTTCATACTCCAAAACAGATTATAAAAATTGCATTCAATTCTTATAATTACATTCCGTAACTGTTTAAACTACTTTTTACCAAACAACAAAGCAGAAAGACGAAATAAAACATGTATGAACGAGCGCGGCGAAATACCACCCCCACACAAAATACAAAGCGCACAACTCTGATTTTTAATTTTCACAACTTTAGAAATGGAAACAAGTATTTTAGTAACGGGCTTTATGCCACAGTTGGGAAATGTCACCAAAGAAACAGCAGCAGAGTTAATCACTCACTGCGAGAGGCACTAAAAGTTAAAAACCTGCCCAAACACCGCCCCGAATTACATTCTGTCAACTTTGCTCTAAATGCGGGTCAAAGTTCGACCAAATGTATTCATTGGAAAAAATGAACAATAAACAAGCACTGCTTTACTCTCAGGGGTTCCCACAGTGGATTTATATAATAGCTACCATATTATGTCACAAACAAACTATGTCACAAATCTATCTGACCGATCACTAGTTCTATATACCAAACTACAGTACTTACAAGGAATAATAAATGATAAAATCTTTGCTTGTTTAAACCATTACCTAACATATCAGTCATCAGCAATACAGCTACAGGGGACCCTGCCACCCCCACCCCCCACTGTCAGTTCAGACTTGTTGGCCATCAGCTAATTTGGGTAGATCCTGTTTTCATTAATTAACCATTCTATTTTTCAAAGCTATCACAAGGGACAGCCGGCAAGTTTGTCGATGACCCGACACTGCTAAATGCTACTTGGTATTTCACAAGAATCGTGGCTTCTCCACTCAAAGAATCTGTGCTACAAACAAGATATGAATTTACCTCATTAAATTTTTATGTGCCAATATTAACAGTAACCGATACCATTTTGAATGAGAGTATTAACCACCAATTAACTTTAAAATGCATATAACTTAATGTTTCCAGACAACACTTTACACTGCAGACATTGTCAGTCTTTACAAACCTCTGCTACATAAAGTAAATTTATTTATTCAGCTTCAATAAATTCAAACTACAGACACAGCAAATATATAACGAGTCATATGTTGATTGTGATAGAAAGGTGAGACGCAGTCAGCATGCTATCACTTGTGATGTCTGCAGAAATTGGCAGCACCAGTTATGTGGGGCCAGTATCTACGTCTAGGAATGATATAAGTCAAGAGACAACTCTGGCTTGCATTTTGTGTGTGTGCCATGTGACCGGGCATATGTGGAAATTGCAGCTCTGGAGGAATTCTCTGCAAATCAGCATATGGATATTGATAGTGAGGCTGCGGAAACACGAATTACAGAATTTGAAAGCAGAAACACAGAGATTCCTGAATCATTTGATGAGACTTAAAGTCAAGGTATGTCAATGGCCACACCCACCTTTGATGTATCTTTTAAAATTTTGTTGTCTTCTGTTTTGGGGGTGAAACTACCCACCTCCATCTGTGGGATGAAACGACCCGGGGCGATATGACCTGGGGCAAACAGGGATTAGGACGACTGGGGGGGGGGGGGGGGGGGGGGGGGGGGGGGGGGGGGGCTCACCAAACTTAGGGGATAACTATGTTGTAATTGATTGTTTGGGGCCGCAATCGATGGTTTTACTGTAGCAAATTGAGTTTATGGTGAAAAACAGATACTTGCAACAGTAAAACCACTGCTTACGGCCCCAAACAATCAAATACAACATAGTTATCACCATTCTAATATATTTCGGCTGAAAACGGAGATTTGTCGTTTAACATACACAAGCCAAACTTAATTTAAAAACATTTCTTGGAATCCTTCATTGTAGCAAAATTTATCTTCAAGACTTGAAGCACAGTTGTACTTTTAATACTATTTATAAGTTAATGTTATATCAGTCTAGCAGTGAAGTTCGACAGATTTTTAGAAATGACAAATGATTCAGTAGTTTTTATTTTTTAATGCGCACTTTGCATGATATAAATTGAATACCGATATATGATAGACAATTTCAGGCAGAGGGGGCCTTCCAAAACCTGTTACTGAACCAATATGGTTTATTTATTTATTTTTTATTTATTTATTTGTGTGCATGGTGACATATTTCTGCACAATGGCTAATCGTGACCGCAACATTGAGATAGTCAGGTTTAGTCAATCATTTATACCCTTGTTGCCCATTTTAGAAGACTTCCTCCCCAATCATTGGTGGCTGGGTCTTATTTTACCAAAAAAATGGAGCATGTTTACCACAGTAAACAAGCACTGCTTCACTTTCCAGATGGGGATGGTTTTGTTGGTCAAGGTTTTAGCATATTTGGACAGGCCATCACATCAATATTACGATATTGTATACCCAAAATCAAAAGATTCTGGTTGGTAGTTTTGGAGAAGATTTTTTAAATTTTTGAAAAGTGCCGAGTCTGCATCTTTTCAGTACCCACCCCCACCCCCTTCCATATGGTAAGCCATATCACAAACAATTGCAATGTTTTACAAAATGGATTCTACTGATCGTAAGGATGTTTTAAACCATATAACAACTCTTTGCTGCATGCAGTTTGGGCATGAAAGAAAAAAAAATTCTCGCATGAATCAATGTACATGACCTCTGATACTACTGCATACCAAATTTGGTTCAAATTGGTCATCAGTTTGGGAAATAAAAATTATGACCTTTACTGTAGGGAAAAATGCAGACTTTCAACAGCCAGGTTAACCCTGTGACAGAGTTTTATGGGTGGAAGAAGCTGTAGAGAACAACCAAAACATGAGGTCTGCACAAACAATCTCCCTGACAGTTATATTCAGAGGTCAGCAGGTCTGATGAACACACAAAATTTTACACAATGAAAGGTTGCCGACATCTTAAATGAGTGTGTAACCATACCCTAAAATTTCGTTCTCTACATCATCTCTGTAGCAGAAGTTGATTACACCATGAAGGCACCCCACTCCAACATGCAGTTTTTTTCAAAATCTAATCAATAAAGGGCAATTACTCAGTCAAAAGTCAATATGTGATTTCTAACATCCCACAGTTGCAAATCCCTGCATTCAAAATTGCAGGAGTTGATTACATCATAAAGTTACAGAGAATGTTAAAAGATTTGAAATTTTCTAAAGCTGATAAAGGCAATAAGTCTGTTAAAACATTATTTTTTCCCTCCTCTGCAAACATGTTGTACATCTCCAATGTGTGTTTAACCATGCCCAAATGTTTCAACTCTCTCCATTACAAACTTTAGCATGAGTTGATTACACCATTGAAGGCACACAACATGCCAAACCATTCAACATTTTCTAAGTTGATAAAGGGCAATAATTCATCAAAAAGGCTTCTTTTTTTTCAATTATGTTGGACATTCCCAATATGTAGGTTACAAGGTCCAGACATTTCAAATCAGTATATTCAAAACTGAAGAGTTTACACTATAAAGGTACACAGAATTTCAAAGCAATGAAAAGAAAGGGCAATATATCTATCCAAAATTACTTTTTCTTTATTACTTTCCAAAGTGTTTTTTACTGGGATTTCTGGGTTTAATTATAAACGATAACGTCACAAGTGAATTATGCAATCAACAATTGTGTATGCATCCACGTGTGTAACCGAAGATGCTTTGACGTGGGTGTAATGGGGACTTCACTGTTTTGTTTTGTTTAACCCTTTACCTAACATGAAAAACCAACGACACTTGCAAAGTTTATTCTTAAATAACTCATTTCTTTTCATTTTTTTGTCTCAAAAACATAGGTTATGACACCTCATTGGAACAAGCTCAACAAGCTTGTTCCAATGAGGAGTCATAACCTATGTTTTAGAGACAAAAAAAATTGGCAATTTTTTAGCTTAGCACTGGCTGGTTTTGGCCGTTACGTTAGGTAAAGGGTTAAATAATATAATTATCATTAATAATGAATAGTAATAAACAGAGTAATCGCTTGACTGGACTGGTTACGTGAAATAATTCATTTGAGGCAAGGGACTGGATTGTAAAACACTTGTGTGTATTCGGACACTCGTGTTTGTACAATGACCCTCACCTTTCATGAATTATTTCACGTAACCAGTCCAGTCAAGCGATTACTCTCTATGTCATCTGTACAAATGTTGTACATCTTCAATATGTGTGTAACCATCCCTAAAGTTTCAATTCTCTACATTAGACACTACAGCAGTTGATTTCACATGAAGGCACCCAAGGTACCAATCCATTCACGGTAACTGTTGTCTATGTTGGCAAAGGGCAATAACTCTCAAAAATGATATTTTTTTCTGTCATCTATATTCATGTTGCACACCTTCAGTATGTAGGTAGGAAGGTCCAAACGTTTCAAATCTCTGCATTTAAAACTGTAGGAGTTGATTACAAAAACAAAGATACTAAAAATATGGCCACTGGTAAACACAGACATGCCAATGGAACTCATTTCTCTAGTCCTCCTCGAGTATGTCAGATGTGTGTGAGTGTGCAGCTATAGAACAATATTCCAACTTTATGAAGCCTTCTAAAATACTAAAGGAATTTTCCAGCGATTCCAGAACTGGTGCAGAATATCGTGTTAAAATATTATGGTTGGGTCCCACAAAATAGATCTGTTTCTCAGGCCATTTTTTACTTTTGTAATTATTTCTTTGTCATCAAAAGTTCATGTACTTTGTTTGTTTTATGGTTTAGGCCTTATAATCTACAGAACAGCATGGGTGATGGTGCATTTCGTCCCTTGAGTGTAAGAAGGCTTTGCAATGCTTTAGCAAGGGATAAAATTATCAATTTTATTAACTTGGGTAAAATATCAGACTTAAACGATTTAATTTTTATTTTTTTAAGTTTATATTGGTTATAAAAGAAAGCACATGGCAGCCAAAAGGACCATGCAGGGGGCCTGATAAGCAATTTTTATGTCTTACCTGAGGATAGTGCAGTGGTGTCATCATGGTCACACATACGTCATGATCAATACGTAACACCATATACCTCTACCTCTAAATAGCAAATGTTTGTGTAATGTACTTAGTTTATGTATTTTGTTATGCTGAATCAGTTTTTAAATTTTATGATTATTTTATGTCATATAAACTGGAACCATGTTTAAGAAGACATTTGAAAGAAATACACAAACTAACTTTACAACAGCATACCTAGGTTTGTATTGGAGTACCTCCTTTGGTCAGCTGCACTAGTATAGGTGTGTGGGTGGGTGAGGGGGTGCAGGGTCTGTGGGGGGGGGGGGGGGGGGGGGGGTAGGGGCATTAGGAAGTTACAAAGAAAACACATTTTCCATCTTCAGATTTATCATCAACAATAAATATTTATACATCCCATTCTTGTATAATTTAACAGAGAAAATAACGACCATCACTCAAACTTTTAATAACAGACATGTTTGAAGCAAATTAAAAGAAAATTAAAAATTACTTGTAAACCATGTTCCCATTAACTTTCCAAAATAAAAGTAGATAGTGATATTCTCCTGTATGGATCAGTTTTATGATGACTTCACTAACAGAAATATATTTAAAACTGTCTAGTCATACATTCTGAAAACAGAGCAGTTCAAATAAGATCAGGAATTCTGCATAGCACACAAAACTCGATCACTTTCAGGCCTCAAACCCTAGACAGGTTGGCGTGGATACCAGGTGTGAGCAGTCCGAATCAATCAAACAGACATATTTAATCTGAAGAGAATTACTCAATGAATTAACAAAGTTCTGATGCTTCTTTTTTTCTGTTTGTTTCTCGTTTGCAATCTTTCTCTTTCTCTCTCTCTCTCTCCCTCTCTCTCTCTCTCTCTCTCTCTCCAGTTTCTCCTTTACTCTCCACCCCAACAGCTATTTTTTGTTCTATTTCAAAAACTATATTACCACTTCATTCATTTCATTCATACCCTTCTTCATGTTCTTCTTTTTGATCACCTTTAATTCTGTTTGTGTGTTGTTTTTTTTTTAACCAAGTTGACTGTAAATCGGCATCACATTTGACAATAATGCGAAATATATTAATAGCGTGGAAACAGCTTAATATAAGCTTTTAGCTTTCTGTTGAATCCACAAATATGTATTCTATGTTATATTGTATTATAATGTAACTTGGAAATAAATAATGTTTAAACTAAAATAAAAGTAGCTCTATCTCAAATGTGATATTGTGAACATGAATCTGATTCTCTGTACTAACAGTCATGGTTTGCTGGCAGTAGGTTTGTGATAAGAATATTTGGAATATTTCAGTGTTCAAATGACACCCCAAAGCAAAACTAAATACAAAAACGGGGACTTAATTTGGAAAAACAATTTTAAAAAAAGAGGCAGCATACAGTTTTCCTGCAAATACCATACAGTGCATTGTATACCCTTCATCATTCTGTAACTGCTACTGACACAGAAGCTAAAGTAAACGTTTCAGTGGTGACTCACCCATAGGGAGAGGGTGGAATAAGTTGGCTATGGTGGTGGTGGGGGGGGGGCGAGGGGGGGGGAATGTTTCAAGAAAAATGTTTTCTCAAATATTTGGGGCCCATGTAGAGATGGGCAGTGTACCATAAATACCACTTGGTTTCGGTATTCAGCCAATACCGATTTACTGTACCAAGAGAATTTCATAATACCGATATTGAAAAATATTGCCGTCATTTGTTGAAAATAAAATGTCAAACAACACAACAATACGCAAAATTCACGACAAGAAGAGTCCATCGCCTGTGCATTTCTAAAGGCAGTCACCACCTCACCACCAGCCATTTGATGGAACAAAAAAGCTGAGAAAAAATACCCAAGGCAGGGTTCATACCCTTTTCAGAGAATCACATTCCATGACTTTTCCATGACTTCTCCAAAATATTTAAAAAAAACATTCCATGACTGGGTTAGTTTGCACCCAAACAGACAACAAGCTTCATTTTTTGAATAATTTTTGTGCAAGTCGCACGTAATTTTTACACAAAAATCAATCCCTTTTAAACCTGGTTACGAATTCCATGACTTTTCCAAAACTTTAACACTTCCAGCCGATTTTCCAAAACTTTTCAAGGCCATTGAATTTTTTTTCAAAATGCCATGACTTTTGAAGGATTCCATGACCCGTATGAACCTTGCAAAGGGGTATTTTTTCTCAGGATTTTTGTTACATCAAATGGCCACTGACAAGAGCCTGTGTTAAATCCAACATTTTGAAAATCTGGCGGCTTTGTCAGCTGTACATCAAGAAAATACAATTAGGCAGTATACCAAAAATACCATTTGATATTGGTGCGAGCACATGTATGTAACTAACCCCGAATACCATCCCGACACTGAAAAGAATAATCCTAAAAATACCGATACCGAAACCAGACTTGAAATTTCAATACACCTAGCTCTAGACCCCTGTAGTCTGGGTAAGTTTTAAAGGATACCAGAATTGTTTATATGATTCTCTATCCATTCCCTCTAGTAAAAAAACAAAAAGTGTCCCATATTTGCATTACTTGCTTGCAGGGCCTTACTCCAAGCTTGGGGGAACTGCATTTAAATGGCCAATTGAATATTTAGACTGAATATTAATGTAAAACAGGCAAAACTTTGGTGTTTTGTACAAGCCTTCCAAAAGGTGAAGATGTAGCAAGTTTCATACATGAAAATCAAAATTTCTCACACGGAGCACCATAACTTCATCAAATCCATGGGGGTCCCAATACCCCTCGACAACTACTGATACTTATTGCATAAAATACATTTACTGGAAAACAATAACAAACACTTTCCCAAATAACTCTCCTTAAAACATCTGCAGCAACAATTTTACCTCCCCTAACATAGGACTTAAAAATGATAAATTTTAAGTAATTTGTATATTTTTTATACTTACCAATGGCCCAGACTAGTTGGTGCTAACTCAATTTAATTCAGGGCCAAACACAAATTTTGCCCCCAATCCCCAAAATTTGCATTCAAAACCGAAAAAAATAAGTCCTATTCGGTCCTCCATACTTCTGTGATCTGCACATGCGCAGTATCCAGGAAGGTACCGAAATTGGCACCAACCATCATTCTTTCTACAGTGTCTGCTAAATGTTATAATCAGTGGGGAGGTATGTATGAGTGCCCACTCATGGGAGGGCCATCCCCATCTGGGCCATTGGTAAGCATAAAAAAATATACAAATTACTTAAAATTTATAATATTTTTATAACCATTGGCCCAGACTAGCTGAATCATAAAAAGGCTGGAAGGCCAAGGACTTAAAGGAAAATCCTATCTCTCAATTACTTTGATAAAAGATAGCTCCTACAGGAGAATAGGAGAAGACATAGGAATTACATATGTCCTTCTCTTTTACAAGAAAAGAGAATGGCATAACATCAACAATGTAATTGAGAATTACAAAATTTTGCCATTTAATGCCAGCGTAACCCATTATGCTAATTCAGTGAAGGAAACCAACATATCAAGATAGTCCAGAGAATAAGATGCTTTATACTCATTTAAAAGTGTCTGAGGATTGTATATTAACGCTCGTATGGCTCGTAACATATACAAATGCTTCACAGTGAGCTACACTTTAAAAACAGTACATAAATGAGACATAGTTATTGCTTCACAAGGAGCTACACATTAAAACTACCCAGCACTGACACTGGACTTCTGTCTCTGGAAGAGGTATTCCCTTGCTTTTCACTATAAAGCCAGATAACATAAGGGAAAAACCGCCCCCCCCCCCCCCACCTTTCCCCTTGTTCCGAGGTAAAATTCCTCAGAACAAAGAGGGCAGCGGAATGGCATCAGTTCTCAAGCAGACTGCCTGAAGACCTTATAGAGATAATATTAATGGATGACATTCTGAGCAACAGAAAGGGGACCCAAAGATCTAAGGTCACCAGAGATGGACTCTAAATTTCTAAGGTAAAACTTGGTAAACGAAGAGGACTGTGTCCCATAAGCAGCCTTCATAAGATCGCTAATGGCTATACTGTTAGAACAAGCCCAAAAAGTGGACAGCGCTCTAACCTCATGCGCTGAAATTTTGTTGACAAAATGTTGATCTGAAGATAGACTTTCGTAGGTAATATGTATTGCCAACTGAATCCACCTGGCGATAGAATGAACAGAAATATCTTTTGTTAGGAATCAGAGAAAGAAAGAATCATTTTCTTCCCTTTCTAATAAAATCTGATCAAGGACGGTAAAGCCTTAATGACAATAGGCTCCAGCTGCTTATCTGGAATCTGATTCTTAGCCAAAAATCCCACTTCTATAGTGAGGGTAATAGTATTACCCACACTACGGTAATGGGAATCATCAACAGATAATGCATGAAGTTCACAAACTCTTCTGGCAGATGTAAAGTTTAAGAGAAACGCTGTTTTATAGGTCAAGAATTTGAACTCTATATCGTCTAAAGGTTCAAAAGGAGCTTTTTGAAGCATCAACAGAACCCAAGCCAAATTCCACTTAGTAATTAATCTGAGGGTTCTAGGTCTATGCATAGAGAAATTTCTAACTATCTTGGATAAAGAAGTATCTGATCCAATAGCCAAGTTATCATGGTGAGCGTAAGTGTCTGATAACATAGACCTATAGCTCTTTGAGTTCGTCAAACAGGTAGACTACAAAATTGGCAATCTGTGGAATGGACGTATTATAGATGTCTACAGACTGGTCCATACACCAATGGAAGAAAACCCCCCACTTCACTAGATAATTCAATGAAGAGATCCTCCTATAGTTAGAAATTGCATCCACTGCTCGTCCTGTAAAATGTTTTCCATGCAAGAAGGACCACACAACAGAAATACGTTAAGGTTGAGACCTTCCAGGTTGTAATGCAGTGCGCTTGACTTCCCCTGAAATAGAAGATCCCTTCAAGGAGGAAGCTTCTGGGGAATGTCCCAAAACAGACACCTCAGAAGATTGATCCAAGGTTTCTGTGACGACAGAGGTGCTACTAGCAGCATTTTGCAGTGAGACTGTTTGATCTTTAGCAGAATCTGCTGAATCAATGGAGTAGGAGGATATGCATATCCTATCATTCTGTCCCATGAGATCGATAGAGCATCTACTGCGTATGCTCAATGATCTGAACATCGTGACATGAACGTCGGTAACTCATTGTTTGGGTGTGTCGCAAAAAGATCTATCATGGGACGATCCAACTGGTAGCAGATCTGACTGAATATTTGCTGTTGAGAGTCCACTCCGATGGCAACAGGCAACCTTTCCAAGACATCGAGTCTGCTAGTATGTTAAGATGACCCGGTAAATGACGGACTGAGAGATGAACATGATGATTCAGAATGAATAGAATCTTCTCTGTTAATTTGCATAACAGAACTGAGTGAGTGCCATCTTGGTTCCTGAGGTAAGATACTACTCTCGAGATTGACTTTGTCACAACTCGACTAAAAAAAAACAGAAACAAGCACACAAAAAGGCCCAAATTCAGTAACCGATTTAAATACTACCAGATGCAAAGCTAGATCTTCATACGAAGAAAAAACGATACATAGGATAGAAGATGCAAGACCAAAATGACCCAATACCCCTAGGGTGAGGACGTAACCATGGAGATAAACAGAATAAACATTCTGTAATACACGCTAAACTCCCAAGAAATTTAATAAAAAATTTCAATAAAAAATAGCCAAAAAGCTTAGTAGTTTAACAGGTGGGGTTCATGGAAGATAGGGAAGGAACACTTAACAAACAGTTGGTAAATCATTAGCAAGAATGATGACGTCAGGCTCATGTCCCGAAAATGGGAAACATGAAATAATTTTTATAATTATTATAAAGCTACAGCCCTGAATGTTTGAAACTACTTCTGTTTGTTCACTTCCATCATCCATTTATAGCCTTGAAACCACCAATTCTACCATTGATTTGTGTCTGGCATCCTCAAAAAAGGAGATTTAAAGCACAGATGTCAGAACATAGTTTACTGACTTAGGGCCAACAAAGAATGATGCTTCGCGCCAATTTCAGTACCTTCCTGGTTACCACGCATGTGCAGTAAGCAAAAGTATGGAGGACGATATAGGACTTGAATTTTCATTTTCCAATGCAAATATTAGGGGGGTGGGGAGGGGGGGGGGGGGGGAAGGGTTCAAAATTTGTGTTTGGCCCTGGATTATATCAAATTTGCACCAGCTAAGTCTGGGCCATTGGTTGTAGCATAAAAATACATATTTTTCAATTTAAGGAGTTTCAGGGTTTTCAAGGTCCACAATGAATCCAGTGAGTTCTTCACCACATATTGTAGCATCTTTCTGTTTTTAGGAGTCGGCAAGGCCCCACAAAGTAGATCTTCTGCTTCTCTGACCATTTTTGTAAAATTGCATGTGGGTGTCGGTTTTTAATTTTATTTTTGGAATTATTTCTTTGCCATCAATAGTTCATGTTCTTGGTTTTCTTCATGTTTTAGGCCTCATAATCTACAGAATAGCATGGGTGGTGGTTTATTTTGTCCCTTGAAGGCAAGAATACTTTGCAATACTAAAGCATTGCAAAGTCTTGTTGCACACAAGGGACAAAGTTTTCAATTTTATTAAGTTGGGTAAAATATCAGACATAAACCAATTAATTTTTATTTTTTTAAGTTTTCATTGGTTATAAAAAGAGAGCATGCAGCAGCCAAAAGGAGGGTCTGAGAAACAAATTTTTAACTTTTTTAAGCCTAACTTATGATGTTATATTTTTATTACAAAAATAAAGGATATAAAGTACAATTTCAATATATTACCCCCACCATCCTTTAAAATGAGCAACAACTCCTTCTCGCTCCTTCGGACTGAATTCTAAAATAGTTGATATTGCATTTAACATTTTTTTCCGACTATCATACTTGGAACTTGTCAAAAATTTGTAGAACACATTTTTTAAATATTCTAAATTGGCACTCTCCCTTGACTTGTTTCGTTCATGCCTACGTACATCTTCCATTAACTGGTCCACCTTGTCTTGTAGTGTTTCTTCTTTCACTGAACAGTTCTGTTGTAGTTCTCGGAATGTGGCTTCCAGTTGTTTTTTCTGTTTTCTTAATACTGTTATTTCATTATCCTTCCTTGCCTGCTCCTGAGAAAAATGAATTAAATTTGAGTCTGTCTGTCCAACAGATGGTGCATGTAGCAGGTCTGACACAGCTTGCTCTTCTGCTGACATCTTTCGCTCATGATCAGAAAACTCATCTCTCGAATTTCCATGAAGTAAATAATCATGCTCAAGAGGTTGGGTAATGTGTGCTTTAAGATGTTCAATTTCTTTTTGTCTTTCTGCCAAGAGTGAAACAGTTCTGTCACGTTGTCTTTTCATTTCCAATTCCAATTCACCAATGCTCTTAGCATGATCAGCTTGAAGTTGTATTATCTCATCTCTCTGTTTCACCTGGAGAGATTTCATTGTTTTACTCAGATTATCTTCCTTATTTCTAGCTTTAATAAGCTCCTCTTCATGTTGTAAATGAACCATCTTCAGTTTATTCCGGTAATCATTAACTTGCTGCTTAAGTGTCTCTACTTCTTTGCTGGTTGTATTATCCTGTAAACAGAAAAAAGAACACAGTGTTTTAACAACTTATGGTAGACAGGGGCTGCTGGAGCCATGTTTATTTGGTTTATCAAACAGATCCTTGTCTCATGTCATCTGTGCTCTGAATAGTCATTTACTCAGACTGGTCACATCCATTTCAGAAGTAATATAGCATTCACACTCACTGCCACCTCAGGTCTTGTCTCCAGATGCTTTTATCAGTCCATTCAAACTGACTAGCTTATGACCCCTTGCACACTTCAGCCCCCACTGTTTCTGTGAAGTATAATTTATTAAATAAGGGTTGGCTAAAAATTATTTAGAAAAACTGATCAGACCTTCATATTTCATTGAGCCTTAATCCTTTAAGGGTTTGGACATTGTGAGGTAGTACGATTTTTAAGGTCTCGGGCTTTGTTTTGATAATTAAGAAGAAATTTTTAGGGCACCTTTCTGCGGCGTGAAAAACATTGGAACTGGAATAAGGCCTTTACATTCTAGAGAGCAACTGAGGCCTCAAATGACACTGAGGCCACAAAAATGGACGTTTCCACAGGGGACCAAGGCAGAGGTCTCACACTCCATGCATTGCTTGCCTTGTCCTATGAAACTATTACAGCAGTACCTACTTATTTTCAATAGTACATCTGAATGTTCACTTTCTGATTTTTGCCCTGTAAACAGGTATTAGAAACATATAAACCATGAAATATGGAAAATATATTCAAGTTTCCGTTTACCTTGTGACTTTTTGTTTTGAGGACTGACTGTGCTCTGAGTTTATATTTTTCAAATTCCTCCTTTAACTGGAATAACTCTTCCTTGTATTTTCTACATACAGGCGATTCATCTGTATTCGCATCTTCAATGAAGATATCTATAAACACAAGAAAACGAAGACAAAAATCTGAATCTCATTATTGCTAACAAATCGGAAGACTTTATTAATTAGAGATTTTCAAAACATGTGCAATATCAATATTAGTTATACTTGTGTTTTCCAGGGTGTATGGGAATTTACACCGGTTTGGGAACTCATACACCCTGAGGCGTACATCCTGGAAACCACAAGGATAACAGATTTATTTCTAAGAATTTGGGTGTACTTAATACTTTAACGTACAATAAAACCAGACAAACATGGATGTCACTGGAACTGGCTCAGTGAGCCAGTTCCAATGGCATCCATATCTGTAATATTTTATTGCACATAAATATTAAATTTCCTGAATCTTCTTTTTGTTCTAACATAACCGTAGAAGGTATGAATTAATAATTAAAAATGGGCATTTTTTTTAACCATATAGTGTGCTATTGTATATTCTTGTGGATTGCAAGTTACACCTTACCTCTCTGCCAATCAAAATGCATCTGGAAATAACTGCAAATATTCACTGATCCTGGGAAGAATATTTTTCATCAAATTATGTTTAAGTTCATGATTGGAGATTCAAGTTAACCCTTTACCAAACATAACGGCCAAAATCGGCCAGAACTATTCACAAAAATTGCCATTCAATTTTCATTATTTGTCTCAAGAATATAGCTTAGGACTCTCATTGAAACGAGCTCATTGAGATCATATGAGGAGGTCATAAGCTTTATTTTTGATGCAAAAAGTAAAAAAGAAAATAGTTATTCAATAATGAAAGTGTGATCTTTTTTTTCACGTTAGGTAAAGGGTTAAAAACATGAATTCGGCAGAACCTTCAGAAGACAAATTTTTTCAAAATAACATAAACTGAAATGCATTTGATTAAAAAATATTTAATAATATTTTATTATTTAATAATGTTCAATGTCACTTGCAGGATACATAGCTATCTCACAATTGCAACAAAAGTATAATATCAAGTTTCAACTATCGTTTATTCTCAGGCTGCCCACTTTCAGACAGCTCACACCCCAGGAATTGGTTCCAGGATCCCATTAAGCAGAACTTGTCGACCACAGTAACGAAGTACTACTCCATTTCCCAGAACTGTTCGCTTAATTTTTAATGGCTTAAAACCCAGTATTTCCTGTCCAGAACTATTATTATTATTGGTGATGCTGCCATACATATTGGCATCCCGTAATTTATAACAAGCCAAATCCACACAGACTAAATAATTTCTCTTCACATATATGAAGCACATCCACAGAATATGAAGCATTTAACTCTTAACCGACCGAGTATGTTTAAAATGTTTATCAAATCTAGGCATGGCTGCTTTGAAGCAGCCATGACTAGATTTGATGAAAGATTCAATTAAATTTAACTCCAGAAATCACTGAATAAAAATTCTATTCAATTTACAGGGGGAAATTTGTTTAACTGTGCACAAATTATACTTATTTCTGTAGGACGAGATTTTGTGTCCTGGGCAGGATTATCAGCCAGTAGCATGTAAGGAGTTAAACAGAGCTAACAGTAAGCCTAAATATGGGCTTCCAGAATTCAACAAGTTCATAATTCGGCATCAGAGGAGGGTGGGTGGGTGGGTGGCTGGGTGGGTGGGAGTTTTAACCCTTTAGGGCCTATTACCAACTTTGACAAAGTTTGTGACCTTAACACAGGTGTCCTAACATGCACTTATGAATATCTTCAAGACTAGATAAAAGGCGGGCTCAGCCACATGTTCCCTGAAAAAAAAAATTGAATTTTTCAAAGTCAAAAAAGGGACATAATTCTGGCATTACATTGGACCAAACCCCGATTTAAACTTGACCTGTATTTTATGTTGATACACCTAAACAACAAATTTGATTTGATTCGGTCAATTACAGCTTAAGTTATTGGTTGGAAACTAAAACAAGAGGCTCAAAAGAGCCTGTAATCGCTCACCTAACAGAACAGAAGATGAAAATGTGATTTCCCATAGGGTTTCTATGGTAACTATCAGCCGCAACTGTGACCATGTTTTTCATCCAACAGGAACAAAATGAGGAACAGTTGTAGAGAACATCCCATGGACTATTCCTGCCAAGTTTGGCTCACATCAGCTTAGTAGTTCCAGAGAAGATGAAAATGTGATTTCCCCTAGGGTTTCTATGGTAACTATAAGCTGCAATTGGGGCCATGTTTGCAACCCAATCAACATTAAATGAGGCTCGTTGGTAGAGGGTGTCCCAGTCATCAACCATGTGAAGTTTCAAAACATTTGGCCTTGTGATTTCAGAGAAGATTTTTGAAAATCCACCAATCAGAATCAAAGAATGTCTCTGGTGGCCATGTTTTTCATCCAACAGGAACAAAATGAGAATCGTTTGTAGAGGACCTCCTATAGACCATTCCTGCCAAGTTTGGTTCATATCGGCTCAATAGTTTCAGAGAAGAAGATGAAAATGTGATTACCCATAGGGTTTCTTTGTTAACTATTTGCGTCCATGCTTGCAACCCAATGAACATGTTGTTGAAATGGATGTCCCAGTCATCAAGTATGTGAAGTTTCAAAACATTTGGCCTTGCAGTTTCAAAGAAGAAGATTTTTGAAAATCCACAAATCAGAATCAAAGAATGCCTCTGGCGGCCATGTTTTTCATCCAACGGGAACAAAATGAGGATAGTTTGTAGAGGACCTCCCATAGACCATTCCTGCCAAGTTTGGTTCACATCGGCTCAGAAGCTCCAGAGAAGAAGATAAAAATGTGAAAAGTTTATGGACGCTGGACACCAAGTAATGGACACAGCTCACATGGCCCTTTGGGCCATGTGAGCTAAAAATAGTTTTCAAAGTTGAAAAAGGGGCATAACTCAGGCAAAAATTTTCAAACTGCATCCCGGTTCAAACCTCGCCTGTATTTTATGTTGATACACCTACATAACAAATTTCATTTGCTTTGGTCAACCATAAAGTTATCATCGGGAAACCAAAGTGGGACGGGCGGAATCGGGAAACCAAAGTGGGACGGATGGATACGGGCTATCTTAATAGTCCCCCCAAAAATTAGGTTGATCATGACGGTGATTTCTAGTCCAGTCATGGCTGCCTGTACTGCCAAGACCTAACAAGAATTCACTGCCCCATCACTGGCCTTACAGGCTATGAGGTCATGGAAATTCTGATAACTATCCCATGCCCCTGAGGGTTAAATCATGATGTTCTTTTGTTCAATAAACAAGTCACGGCCATTTATATAATTATTTAGTTATTTTCAATCGTTTCTAAACATTTGTACTCCTGTCTTAATGTACCGATTATCTGTATGCAGTGCAGTTCTTTCTTATCAGTTGTTCACAAGACATAAAATGTAAAAATTCCTCCTACAATGAGAGCAAATGGCAAATAAATAGCAAATAATTCAAAGATGCTGAAAACAATGAATTGAAATTCTATTTACCTTCAAAATTAACTGGATTGTTGGATCTTTCATTTGCTTTCTTGAGAAGATCACGAAGTTTTCTGATCTTGCAGGCAAGAGCTTCAGCATCAAGATTATCCTCCTCTTTATCTATGCTTCCAGTTGGAGAATTAGCCGCACTTGCCAACACGGTATTCTCTAGATCCAGCTGGATGACTCTCTCCTTCAGTTTCTGTATAGATGACTGGTCCTGATATCTTAGTCTCTCATAATCACCTACGACTTCTGACAGTTCAGATAATTTTGACTCTAAACTGGATATCCTGCCCTCACTCTGTTGGGCTAATACATTTGATCGCTGTTCTGCCTCATTAGCTCTCTTTTGTTCCTTTAGAACTTGATTAGAATGTTGTTCCTGCAAAATAAACATATTGCACAATGAAAACTGGCTTTTTAACCCTTTAACAATGTAACACTTTAAACCAGCCAGCACTATTCACAAAAATCACAATTCAATTTTTTTTGTTTTCTTTTTTTCTCCATTTTTTGTCTCAAAACATAGCTTATGGCCCTGAAGGTCATGTGCAATGTTTTTGAGGCAAAAACTGAAAAAAATTAGTTATTCAAGAATTTTGTTTGCAAGTGTTGTCTGCCTTACATGCAAGGTAAATGGTAAAATAGCCAATTTGTCATACAAAAACATTCATTTTGCAGGGATATCATGTATATTCTTATCAATAATCATCTTATTTCGACAAACATTTCGGAATTTAACAAATATTCGCTATATTCAGTGGAAACCTGTCAATTACACAGTCACTTTATCAGTGAAATATACAAAACAAAGGCAATGCAAAGCGTGGGCCACTGCCCCAACTGGTATGCAAGTTCAAAGTAACCTTGAAGGTATTGTAGGACAGAAATATTTTCTATGTGGAAAGAGTGAAAACAGACAAAAAAATTTTAAATTGAAAAAGGGATAAAACTCTGTGAAAAATTACTGGACGGAACCCGTTCCTTGTGCATATCTCTTCCCCCCCGCCATGCAGGTCTAACAGCATACGATAGGAGATCCAAATCCGATTGATGGCTTTGAAATGACAATGCCAAATGTTTGTATGGACCGCCGGACAGACAGACAGATGGCCAGATGGAGGGCTTCACTACATACCCCCGAATCCTCCTTCGGATTTGGGGCATAATAAATAGGCACTAGGGCCAGTAATCAGATTTAAGCCACGAGTAGGATAAGGGTTATAAACACGAAGCTCTATTTATTTTATTTATACCATGCTCTTAATAAATAATCGACTTTGTTACTTAGAATGGAGAAAAAATGATAAATTTTAAGTAATTTGTATATTTTTTATACTTACCAATGGCCCAGACTGGCTGCTGCTAACTCAAAAATTAATCCAGGGCCAAGCACAAATTTTGCCCCTCCCCCCCCAATCCCCAAATTTGCATGCAAAACCGAAAAAATCAAGTCCTGTCTGATCCTCCATACTTTTTAGATCTGCGCATGCGCAGTATCCAGGAACGTACAAAAATTGGCACCAACCATCATTCTTTCTACAGATTGTCTGTTAATGTTATAAACAGCAGGGAGGTATGAGTGCCCACTCATGGGAGGGCCATACCCGTCTGGGCCATTGGTAAGTATAACTAGAGGGGGTATCAGTACTCCGTGGCTCACCAACAGGTGGCCAATGTAAACGGGTGGCTGGAGTAACTAGAGGGGGGTATCAGTACCCCGTGGCTCACCAACAGGTGGCCAATGTAAAGGGGTGGCTAGAGTAAAAAAAAAAGTTCAAAACTTGCACACAAAAGTCCAAAATTAAAGAAAATAAGCAGCTAAAGGGTTAAATAATATAATAATAACCCCTAAGAAGAATGCTAACATAAAATAGGAACCATGGCAATATGGTACAAGGTAAGTCTCCACTTTGAAAAAAAGAAAGACAAACCTCAAAACCTGCACATAAAAGTAAAAAAAGTATCACATTTGTTTCAAAGGGTTAAAATTTAGAAAAATACCCTAAAAATATTACAATAACCAGCGTGGCAATATGCCAGTGAGATAAAACTCCACTTAAAAAAAAATATCAAAACCTGCACACAAAAGTACAAAACCTGCACAGAAAAGTCCAAAATTAAAGTAAATAAGCAGCTAAAGGGTTAAATAATATAAAAATAGCCCAAGAAGCATCCTAACATAAAATAGGAACCATGGCAATATGCTACAAGGTAAGTCACCACTTGGAAGAAAAAAAAGACAAACCTCAAAACCTGCACATAAAAGTAAAAAAAAGTATCACATTTGTTTCAAGGGGTTAAAATTGAGAAAAATACCCTGTCACAGTAACCACAACGGCAACATGCCAGTAAGGTGAAAGTCTACTTGAAAAATATCCACTTGGAAGAAAAGAAAGACAAACCTCAAAACCTGCACATAAAAGTATCAGATTTGTTCTCAAGGGTTAAAATTTAGAAAAATACCCTGAAAATGTTACAGTAACCACCATGGTAATATGCCAGTGAGGTAAAACTCTACTTGAAAAAAAATATCAAAACCTGCACACAAAAGTACAAAACCTGCACACAAAAGTACAAAACCTGCACACAAAAGTCCAAAATTAAAGTAAATAAGCAGCTAAAGGGTTAAATAATATAATAATAACCCCAAGAAGCATCCTAACATAAAATAGGAACCATGGCAATATGCTACAAGGTAAGTTGCCACTTGGAAGAGAAGAAAGACAAACCTCAAAACCTGCACATAAAAGTAAACAAAAACATCAAAACCTGCACACAAACGTCAAAATAAGTCCAAAATTTGATTCAAAGGGTTAAAATTAAGACGAAATACCCTGGAAAAGAGTTAAATGTTATCGTGAACCCCCACAGCAATATGCAAAGAAGAAAATTTTTTTTTTAAAAGCACAAAAATCCAAACCTGTAAACAAAAGAAGTCCAAAATTGAAGTAATTAAGCAGGGAAAGGGTTAAAGAATACAACGTAGCCCTAAGATGCATGTTTACATACAATAGAAAGCATGGACATATGCTACAAGGTAAATCTACACTTGGAAGAAAGGAAAAAAAAAACCCATGAAAACCTGCACGCAAACGTCAAAATAAGTCTAAAATACTATTCAAAGGGTTAAAAAATTTTTAAAAATGCACTGGAAAGATATTAATGTTATAATAACCACCACTGCAATATGCAGTGAGGTCACCCTCACTTGAAATTGTTTTTTTTATCGCAACCTGTACATAAAAGTAAGAAACTGTAAGCCTAAGTCCAAAAGCTGTACATAAAAGTCCAAAAATGAAGTTATTCAGAAGGAAAAGGGTTAAATAATACAAACATAGCCCTAAGATGCATGTTTACATACAATAGAAAGCATGGACATATGCTGCAAGGTAAATCTCCACTTGGAAGAAAGTTAAAAAAAAACATCAAAACCTGCACGCAAACATCAAAATAAGTCTAAAATTTGATTCAAAGGGTTAAAATTAAGACAAAATACCCTGGAAAAGAGTTAAATGTTATAGTGAACCACCATAGCAATATGCAGAAACTCTACACTTGGAAGAAAGGAAAAAAAAAAAAACCCATGAAAACCTGCACGCAAACGTCAAAATAAGTCTAATGAAAGTGTCAATGACACTGTAGCTCAACTTGACAAACTTGAACTTGGTAAGTTGTAAATGAAATGGCAAAATTGAAGATCATTGGTACCAATGTCATTTTTTTTTGCCAGTGGCAACTTTTTTTGACAGAAACCGAAGAAAATTGATAGCTCCCTTCTAGAGGCCTCCCCAAACAAGCATGCCAGGTTTCAAAGCAATCCGATCATAAATGTGCCCTGTAGGGTGTAGAAAAGGGAAATATTGTGGTCTGACTAGACTAAATTCTAAGAACGTTGGCCGCGGCAACATTTTTTGACGGAAATTGAAGAAAATCAATAGCTCCCATCTAAAGGTCACCCTAAATAAGCATACCAGGTTTCAAAGCAATCAAATCATAAATGTGCCCTGTAGGGTGTGCCAAAGGGAAATATTGTGGTTTGACTAAACTAAGTTCTAAGAACGTTGGCCGCGGCAACATTTTTTGACGGAAATTGAAGAAAATCGATAGCTCCCATCTAGAGGTCACCCCAAACAAGCATGCCAGGTTTCAAAGCAATCCGATCATAAATGTACCCTGTAGGGTGTGCCAAAGGGAAATATTGAGTCTTCTGACTAAACTAAGTTCTAAGAACGTTGGCCGCGGCAACATTTTTTGACAGAAATTGAAGAAAATCGATAGCTCCCATCTAGAGGTATCCCCAAACAAGCATACCAGGTTTCAAGGCAAGCTGATCATAAATGTGCCCTGTAGGGTGTGCCAAAGGGAAATATTGAGGTCTGACTAAACTAAGTTCTACGAACGTTGGCCGTGGCAACATTTTTTGCCTGAAATTGAAGAAAATCGATAGCTCCCATCTAGAGGTCACCGTAAATAAGCATCCCAGGTTTCAAAGCAATCAAATCATAAATGTGCCCTGTAGGGTGTGCCAAAGGGAAATATTGTGGTTTGACTAAACTAAGTTCTAAGAACATTGGCCACGGCAACATTTTTTGATGGAAATTGAAGAAAATCGATAGCTCCCATCTAGAGGTCACCCCAAACAAGCATGCCAGGTTTCAAAGCAATCCGATCATAAATGTACCCTGTAGGGTGTGCCAAAGGGAAATATTGAGTCTTCTGACTAAACTAAGTTCTAAGAACGTTGGCCGCGGCAACATTTTTTAACAAAAATTGAAGAAAATCGATAGCTCCCATCTAGAGGTCACCCCAAACAAGCATACCAGGTTTCAAAGTAATCTGATCATAAATGTGCCCTGTAGGGTGTGCCAAAGGGAAATATTGAGGTCTGACTAAACTAAGTTCTACGAACGTTGGCCGTGGCAACATTTTTTGCCAGAAATTGAAGAAAATCGATAGCTCCCATCTAGAGGTCACCCTAAATAAGCATACCAGGTTTCAAAGCAATCAAATCATAAATGTGCCCTGTAGGGTGTGCCAAAGGGAAATATTGTGGTTTGACTAAACTAAGTTCTAAGAACGTTGGCCGCGGCAACATTTTTTGACGGAAATTGAAGAAAATCGATAGCTCCCATCTAGAGGTCACCCCAAACAAGCATACCAAGTTTCAAAGTAATCTGATCATAAATGCGACCTGTGAGGTGTGCCAAAGGAAATTGTGGATGTACGTACTAACGTACATACGTACGTACGCCGACGGACGAGAAGTGATGGCAATAGCTCAGCTTGACTTTGTCAAGTTGAGCTAAAAGTCTATTGAAGGGGTTAAAAACTTTTTTAAAATGTACTGGAAAGATATCAATGTTATAATAACCACCACTGCAATATGCAGTGAGGTCAACCTCACTTGAAATTGTTTTTTTTTATCACAACCTGTACATAAAAGTAAGAAGCTGTAAACCTAAGTCCAAAAGCTGTACATAAAAGTCCAAAATTGAAGTAATTCAGCAGGAAAAGGGTTAAATAATACAAACATAGCCCTAAGATGCATGTTTACATACAATAGAAAGCATGGACATATGCTGCAAGGTAAATCTCCACTTGAAAGAAAGGAAATAAAAAACATCAAAACCTGCACGCAAACATCAAAATAAGTCTAAAATTTGATTCAAAGGGTTAAAATTACGACAAAATACCCTGGAAAAGAGTTAAATGTTATAGTGAACCACTATAGCAATATGCTGAAACTAAAAAAAAATGTGAAAAGCCAAAAAATCAAAACCTGTACACAAAAGTTCAAAATATTTGAGAGCGGACGCCGACGCCGACATGAGGGCTATGCCATAGGCTCACACAACTAACGTTGGTGAGCCAAAAAAAAGTTCAAAACCTGCACACAAAAGTCCAAAATTAAAGAAAATAAGCAGCTAAAGGGTTAAATAATATAATAATAACCCCTAAGAAGCATGGAGATATGCTGCAAGGTAAATCTCCACTTGGGAGAAAGGAAAAAAAACCATCAAAACCTGCACGCAAACATCAAAATAAGTCTAAAATTTGATTCAAAGGGTTAAAATTAAGACAAAATACCCTGGAAAAGAGTTAAATGTTATAGTGAACCACCATAGCAATATGCAGAAACTCTACACTTGGAAGAAAGGAAAAAAAAAAACCCATGAAAACCTGCTTGCAAACGTCAAAATAAGTCTAAAAATCTACTCAAAGGGTTAACATTTTTTTAAAAATGCACTGGAAAGATATCAATGTTATAATAACCACCACTGCAATATGCAGTGAGGTCAACCTCACTTGAAATTGTTTTTTTTTATCACAACCTGTACATAAAAGTAAGAAACTGTAAGCCTAAGTCCAAAAGCTGTACATAAAAGTCCAAAATTGAAGTAATTCAGCAGGAAAAGGGTTAAATAATACAAACATAGCCCTAAGATGCATGTTTACAAACAATAGAAAGCATGGATATATGCTGCAAGGTAAATCTCCACTTGGAAGAAAGGAAAAAAAAACATCAAAACCTGCACGCAAACATCAAAATAAGTCTAAAATTTGATTCAAAGGGTTAAAATTAAGACAAAATACCCTGGAAAAGAGTTAAATGTTATAGTGAACCACCATAGCAATATGCAGAAACTCTACACTTGGAAGAAAGGAAATAAAAAAAAAAACCCATGAAAACCTGCTCGCAAACGTCAAAATAAGTCTAAAAATCTATTCAAGGGGTTAAAATTTTTTTAAAAATGCACTGGAAAGATATCAATGTTATAATAACCACCACTGCAATATGCAGTGAGGTCAACCTCATTTGAAATTGTTTTTTTTATCACAACCTGTACATAAAAGTAAGAAGCTGTAAGCCTAAGTCCGAAAGCTGTACATAAAAGTCCAAAATTGAAGTAATTCAGCAGGAAAAGGGTTAAATAATACAAACATAGCCCTAAGATGCATGTTTACATACAATAGAAAGCATGGACATATGCTGCAAGGTAAATCTCCATTTGAAAGAAAGGAAAAAAAAAAACATCAAAACCTGCACGCAAACATCAAAATAAGTCTAAAATTTGATTCAAAGGGTTAAAATTACGACAAAATACCCTGGAAAAGAGTTAAATGTTATAGTGAACCACATTAGCAATATGCTGAAACTAAAAAAAAATTTGAAAAGCCAAAAAATCAAAACCTGTACACAAAAGTTCAAAATATTTGAGAGCGGATGCCGACGCCGACGCCGACATGAGGGCTATGCCATAGGCTCACACAACTAACGTTGGTGAGCCAAAAAATATACAAATTACTTAAAATTTAACATATTTTTACACAACAACCAGTGGCACAGACTAGATGAATTGTAAAAAGGCTGGAGGGCCTAGGACTTGAAGGAAAATCCAATCTCTCAATTACTTCGGTAAAGGATAACTCCTACAGGAGAATAGGAGAAGATAGGAATTATATATATCTTTCTCCTTTACGAGAAAAGAGAAAGGCATAACACCAACAATGTAATTGAGTATTACATCTAATATATAAATGCGAATGTCTGTATCTATATCTCTATCTATCTTTGTTCCAGGTGAACTCCTCCGTTTCTCAACCAATCGATCTCAAGTTTTGAACACGGGGGTAATTCGTCTCTGCGAGTAATATGGAATGCCATGCCCGTGGGGGATGACTTTGACCTTGAAATTGATGACCTTGACCTTTTATTTCGAAAACAGATGGGCTGATCAGGCTAAAATTTCATATGTGTGGGTATATTGATCCATCAATCATTTTGACTTTATCGGGGTGCCCATGCGGGGTGAACTTTACCTTGAAATTGGTGACCTTAACCTTTTATTTTGAAAGCCGCTGGGCCGATCGGGCTAAAATTTCATATGTGCGGGTATATTGACCCATTGATCATTTTGACTTTATTGGGGTGCCCGTGCGGGGTGACCTTGACCTTGAAATTGGTGACCTTATCCTTTTAATTTGAAAACGACTGATATAACCATCTTCTCCCATGCATTGCCGGGTATCACCCGCTAGTCTAATATATAAATGAGAATGTATGTATCTATCTCTCTATCTCTCTTTGTTCCAGCCCAACTCCTCCGTTTCTCGACCGATTGATCTCAAATTTTCTACACGGGGGTAATTCGTCCCTGCGAGTAACACAGGATGGGTGCCGTACCCATGCTGTGTGACCTTGACCTTGAAATTGATGACCTTGACCTTTTATTTCGAAAACGGCTGGGCCGATCGGGCTAAAATTTCATATGTGCGGGTATGTTGACCCATCGATCATTTTGACTTTGTCGGGGTGTCCGTGCGGTGTGACCTTGACCTTCAAACTGGTGACTTTGATATATTCCTCCATTTCTCCGCTGATCTGATATAACCATCTCCTGTGCAACACCGGGTATTCACCCATTAGTAATATATAATTCTCCATTTAATGCCAGCATAACACATTATGCTAATTCGGTGAAGGAAAACCAACATATAAAGATAGTTCAGAGAATGAGACTCTTTATACTCATTTAAAAGTGTCCGAGGATTGTATATTAATGCTCATTTGACATGTAACATACACAAATGCTTCACAGTGAGCTACACTTTAAAAACCATACATAAATGAGACAAATTTAATGCTTCACAACGAGTTACACATTAAAACCATCCCTGCACCGACTCAGGACTACTGACACCGGAGGTCTTCCCTTGCTTTTCACTATAAAGCCAGATGATCATAATGGAAAAAAACATCACCCCCCCCACCCCCCCCCCCCCCCCCTTCTCCTTGTTCTGAGGTACATATCCTCAGAACAAAGAGGGCAGCGTAACAGCATCAGTGCTGGAATGGACTGCCTAAATACCTACAGATGTAACCTTTAATGGACGACATTCTGAGCAACAGAAAGAGGACCTAAAGATCTAAGGTCACCAGAGATGGACTCTTAAATTTCTCAGGTAAAACTTGGTAAATGACGAGGGCTGTGTCCAGTATGCAGCCCTCATGAGATCAATAATGGCTATACTGTTGGAATATGCCCAAGAAGTGGACAGTGCTCTAACCTTGTGCGCTGATATCTTATTAACAGAACGTTGATCCGAAGATAGATTTTCATAGGCAATGCATATTGCCAACTGAATCCATCTAGCGACGACATGAACAGAAATATCCTTTCTGTTAGGAATCAATGAAAGAAACATTTTCTTCCTTTTCTAACAAAATCTGATTGACGTTTATAAATGCGCATATCCCTGACAGGACTCAGTAAAGGTCTATGGCTATCGGAAGACGGTAGAGCCTTAATGACAAGGGGCTCTAGCCGCTTGTCTGGAATCTGATTCTTAGCCAAAAACCCCACTTCTGTAGTGAGGGTAATGGTATTACCCACACTACGGTAGTGAGATTCATCAACAGATAAAGCATGAAGTTCGCTGACTCTTCTAGCAGATGCAAAGGCTAAGAGAAATGGCATTTTATAGGTCAAGAATTTGAACTCTACGACATCCAACAGCTCAAAAGGAGCTGTTGGATGTCGTAGAGCTTCAACAGAATCCAAGCCAAATTCCACTTAGGAATTAATCTGAGGGTTCTAGGTCTATTAATAGAGAAATTTCTGACTAGCTTGGATAATGAAGTATTTGATCCAATAGCCAAGTTATCATGATGAGCGTAAGTGTCTGATAACAACGACTTATAGCCCTTAATAGTGATGGGATGCAGTTTGAGATCATCAAACACGTAGACCAAGAAATCGGCATTATATGGTATGGACGGATCGTATAAGTCTATCGACTGATCCCTACACCAACAGAAGAAAACCCTCCACTTCGCTGCGTAGTTTAAAAGAAGAGGAGGACCTCCTGCAGTTAGAAATTGTGTCCACTGCATGTCCTGTAAACTGTTTTCCATGCAAGAAGGACCGCACAACGGAAATATGTGAAGGTTGAGACCTTCCAGGTTGTGATGCAGTACGCGTGAAAAACCATGTATAAAGAAAATCCTCCCGTGGAGGAAGCTTCTGGGGAATGTCCCATAACAGACACCTGAGAAGATTGATCCAAGGTTTCCGTGACGGCAGAGGTGCTACTATTAGGATTTTGCAGTGAGAATGTTTGATCTTTAACAGAATCTGCTGAAACAACGGAGTTGGAGGATATGCATATCCTATTATTCCGTCCCATGAGATCGATAGAGCGACTGGGCATGGCGACATGAACATCGGTAACTGATTGTTCAGGTGTGTCGCAAAAAAGATCTATCATGGGTCGTTACCACTGGCAGCAAATCTGTCTGAATATTCGCTTGTTGAGAGTCCATTCCAATGGAAACAGGTGACCTTTCCAAGAGAGTCAGTCTGCTAGTACGTTCAGATGACTCGTATATGACGGCCAAAGAGATGAACACCATGATTCATGACGTACAGGAGAATCATCTCCGTTAATTTGAATAATAGAATTGAATGAGTGCCGCTTTGGTTCCTGAGGTAAGCAACTACTGTCAAGTTGTCTGACAGAATTTGAACGTGGATGTTCGCTATTAGGCGAATCCAATGTTGAAGTGCTAGCCATATTGACATCATCTCTTTGATGTTGATGTGGTTCTCTAAAAACCGAGAGTCCTAAAGACCCTGACACTTCAAGTCTGTGGGACTTAGGGCCGTGCCGCATCCCGTCTGACTTGCATGCATCATAATTGTGAAAGCCGGATCCAGCAGTTGCAGCGGAACCCCCTGAGTTAACCACTGAAGATCTGCCCAAATCTGAACCTTTTGTTTTACTTGGTCTGTTAAAACAATACTGGTTTCAAGCAAATGCGTCTTCACACTCCACTTCTGAGTAAAGAATATCTGGAGGGGACACATGCGCAGGAGGCCCATCGGAATAAGATCTGCAGCCGCTCCGCACAGCCACCATCAGTCGCATGAATTTCCTTGCTGTTAATGCGTCTGAGTGTAGACAAAAGCGAGCGTAACAACTTACTAATTTCGCTCTGGGTAACAGCAGACAAACCGGTTGTTCTGAGTCTCTAAGCTCATTCCCAAGTGAGTGAAGGACTTGTATGGAGCTAGATCCCACTTCTTCTCATTTACAATGAAACCGAGACGTTAGAGTAATAGCAGACTCTGAACATCGTTCTGCAGTATAATTCTGTTGCCATATCTCTTCAGAATGTCGTCCAAGTAAGCTGACGTTACCAAAGATGAATGAGCTTGGAAGTATGACATTACCAAGGTCATTATTCGAGTGAATGCCCAGGGAGCCAGGTTCAGACCAAAGCACATTGCTCTGAACTGAAAAACCTTCCCTTGTACGTCAAACCACAGGTACTTTCTGAATGCCGGATGTACCAGGACATGAAAGTAAGCATCCTTTAGATCTATGCTTGCTGCATAGTCGTTCACTCAAATGCTCACGTTTACCCCGACCAAATGGTCTCCATATAGAACTTTGGAGTCACGATAAACTTGTTTATCCAGCTCAAGTCTATTACCGGTCGGAACAAGCTGTCTGGCTTCGGTACAAGGAACAGGTGACTGTAAAAACCTTGAGAACTTTGATTCTCGATGACCTCTATTGCTTCCTTCGATAAGAGAGCCTGTACCTCCGCTAGGAGAGATTCTCTTTTTACAGGATCTGACAGAAGATTTGTCCAACACTGACATCTTGTTAGTGGGGGTTTCGCTCGGAATGATAGACGTAAGCCATCCGAGACTACACTTCTCACCCATTGATCATCCATGACTTCAATCCAGTTTCTCACAAAGTTTGATAACCTTCCGCAACTGGCAAGCAATAGAGGTCTTGACCATCACCAGTAGGACTTGCGAGGCTTACGGGAGGATAAACTACGTCCTACCTGCAAATAGCATTGCCCCGTAGGCTTAGGTGGCGTCTGACAGATAGTACCAATCAGACTTACGCCCCTTTCCCGAGTCACTATATTGACGACCTCCGGAGAAATTGCATGAAGGTTTCTTGTACCCTCACGAGGAGTTCCCCTTTGATGATTTTGATTTGGAACGTCCTCGCTTACTCCGGTCTGCTGAAGCAGGTTGTTGAGACGCCGACTTCAAAAGCAGAGCACTGGACGCTTTCTTAGTAGCTTGTTTGAATACTAACAAAAGCTTGTCGTCAAAGATAGTATGTCCATCTGTAGGCCGTCTGAGACTACACTTCTCACCCACTGATCTTCCATGACTGCTGTCCAGTTTTTCGCGAAGATGATACCCTTCCGCCAACTGGCATGCAATAGAGGTCTTGAAACATCACATGTATGACCTGAGAGGCTTACAGGAGGAGAGACTACATCCTCCCCACGAAGAACCTCGTCCCGTCGGCCTAGGGGCATCTGACCGATAGTCCCGATCAGACCTGAGCCCCTTTCCCGAGTCGCTATATTGACGACCTCCAGAGTAATTGTAAGAGGGCTTCTTGTACCCTCGTGAGAAGTTCCTTTTTGATGTTTAGATCTGGAACGTCCTCCTTTACTCTTGTCTGCTGAAGTGGGTTGATGAAACGCCAACTTCATTAGCAGATCACTTGACGCTTTCTAAATAGCCTAATCCTAGGCTGACGAAAGCTTGTTGTCCAAAATAGTATGTCCGGAGACCGGAGCAACCCGGAGAGAGCTTTTCACCTTGACAAAAGCCCAAGTTCCCAAAGGGAACATGAAGAGCTCAAAGGTGTCCCGATAGAGCCTAAGTGTGGACAAAATTCCAAAAATTATTGCTACACTACCAGAACATTAATTAATGTGTTTTACAACAATCCTACAGTAATAATAACTAAATGCTACATATATTTAGGGACGTTGCCAATGTAAACAACGTCAAGAAAAACCGTAAACAAGACTTTAGGCACAGAACAAAAAGGCCAAAGTCAGTAACAGATTTTAAAGCTACCAGATGTAAAGCAAGATCTTCAAATGAAGAAAAAACGATACATTGGATAGAAGATGCCTGACCCAAACGACCCAACACCCCTAGGGTGAGGACGTAACCATGGCTGTATACAGAATAAACATTCTGTAATACACGTTCAACTCCCAAGAAATTTAATAAAAAATTTCAATAAAAATAAGCCAAAAAAATTGGGACTTTAACAGGAGGGCTTCACGGAAGGATAGGGAAGGAACACTTAACAGTGGATAAATCATTAGCAAGAATGATGTCGTCAGGCACGTCCCGAAATTGGGACACATGAAATAATTTTGATAAAAATTATAAAGTTACAGCCCTGAACATTCCTAACCACCGTTATTCACTTCCATCATCCATTTATGTCTTTGGATCCACCAATTTTACCACTGATTTGTGCCTGGCATCCTCAAAACTGAGATTTGAAAGCACAGATGTCAGTTGAATGTTCCTGACTTTGAGGCCAAACAAAGAATGATGTTTGGTGCCAATTTCGGTAGCTTCCTGGATACTGCGCATGCGCAGATCTAAAGAGTATGAAGGACCAGACAGGACTTGATTTTTTTCGGTTTTGCATGCAAATTTGGGGGATTTGAGGGCAAAATTTGTGTTTGGCCCTGGATTAATTTTTGAGTTAGCACCAGCTGGTCTGGACCATTGGTTGTTGTGTAAAAATATTATATTTTCAATCGCAAACGCATGGCTTTGTTTTGTTTACATCTGCACCGTTGAGCAGTATTTCCAGCTGCACGTGAAGGCTTGATTGACAGCTAGAAACATCAGCAAAGTTGATAGAATTTACCTTCCTTTTTCAGTCCAATTATTATTTACTATTTCTTAAATTTTATTTTAAATATTTAATTGCAGGTATTTTAAACTTAAAAAGTAACTGCACGAAGAAGATAGACTCACAAAACATCATATGTTTGAATGAGACATCACATCACAAAGTGTACTACTAAGGTATAAATTTTTGTAATGGAATAGATGAAGCTTTACACTGGTAGTGGGGTTAAAAGCTAAAATTTAACATACAGGATTTTTCACAGATAGTAACATAGGTAAGAATGGTATAAAATTCAGTTAACAGGAGTATACAATTAACTGGTTGAGTGCCAGGAGCACTATCAGGGCTCTGCTGAAAAGTGCTAAAGGCCACTTTAGTAGCTTATAATGTATGCATTAGCTTGTCTTTGCTTAGCAATAGAAAAAAAAATATATATAAAGGGACAAACTTATCAATTTTAATAACTTGGGTAAAATATCAAGACAAAAACCATTTAATTTTTTTATTTTTAAGTTTGCATTGGCTATAAAAAGAGAGCATGTGGCAGCCAAAAGCACAATGACACAGATTTTTAACTTTTTAAGGCCTTAATATTGAGTTTTGTCTATAACCTACATGCAATTAACAGATCTCTTTTTGTACTGAATGTATGGTAACTGGCCCGTTACTTGGAGGTGTATGCAATTAACATGGTTGTTCAATTAAGAAATATCAAATGAAGTGGGCTGTGCTGTATTATATAAATCTGAAGAACAACTCTGAAGAGAAAAAGTGGTGATATCAGACGTTCTTGATCACACAGATTGGAATGAATAAAACACAGAGGGCATTACAGGCCTGGCATTTTCAGGAGAGTGATTTATTCGCTTGCATATTGCCCAGCTTAAAAAATTGAGGAGGGCAAAAACTAGCCCTCCTGGCCTTAGAAAATAATAATTATCACAACCGCCTATTGCTAAAACCCACATCTTTTCAGATCTCTGCTATGTTAGTGGTCTGCGTAAGATGGCCACACTGTCCCTCCTACACCTCCAGGACTTGCCAAGGCCCGGGGGTGCAGTGTAGCCGTCTCACAGAGACTACTTTGTTAGCAGCACCAAATAAAATGTACAAAGCCAACTGGGCAGAATTCATTCATAGTAAAACATCATTTTGCCACTTTTAGCTTTTGTAAGCTAAGGCCCCCCCCCCCCCCCCCACCTCCCCCCAGGCCATGCGAGGGGAGCGATTTTTTGCCCTCCTGCATTTTTAGAATGCCAGACCTGGCATTACAATTAATCCAACCAATCAGTAACCTCTTAGGGTCCTGAATGGATTAGAAATTTGATTTAATTGAAATTCATTCTGATGATTCGATTTCATTTTAGTCGTGTTGGTGGTGAAATTTTCAAACCATCAAGAAGTTCTTTAAACCCTGCTAGGTCAGGGCTGTATTATTCATAAGGCTGAACCTAGGGGACAGGGAGCCTGCCATTTTTTTTTATTTTTTTTTTTTTGCTGAGGCACTGTTACCAGTGCCTTAGGGCTCCAATGGTTAAAGGCACTTTGCACTCTGCACCGTAGAGATATATGTACATATGTATTTATCTATACATATACTCTCATAAGTATACTATATATATATTTATATACAGTACATTATTTTTAATGCTTATTTAAATTATGTGAAATTGTGAGTAGAATTCTTCAGGAGACCTGCATAAAAGATATAGGGCAATGTACTGTGACACAGTACCTATTGTATCAGGGTCAGCCGGTCAGGCTGTCAGCTGTAGTGGGGTGAAAGATTGAAGTGCCGGAGGAGACCCCATCCCGAAGTACCTAAAAGCCTAGGGGCCCGGCCATGGGTTAATATGGCACTGTGCAAGGTGTCTCCTCTTGAACTGTACAGGAGACCTGAAGATAGAAGAAGCGTTCAAAAAAGTTCCGGTTCTGAACTACTTTGATTCCATTCTGGAACACTGAACTTTTTTTTAATTGATTTACCTAAGCAGATAAGTCACCATTGCATACAATACTTCTTAACTGGAGACTGGCAATATTTACAGTTGTAACAAGGTGAAATATCTACAGGGAGGAAAACAGTGAGATTTCAATCTAAAATCTGAGATTCAAATGGTCCTATTTGCTGTTTTTCACTCCCCAAATGTTTAATAAATAAACTTCTCATCAATCTCCACTCCCAATGAATAAGTATTTTTAATGAATTTCACAAAGAAAAAGGTTCTATTTTCATGATTCAGTACCTTTTTGTTGCAATTATTTAATACCTTCATTTCCAGCATTTGTTTCTGTAAATCTAACAAGAGCTGTGGTGGATTTTCTGCTTTTATTTCAGCTGCTTTCAGTCTATTTCTCACTGCCTGCAGTTCAGTTGACAATTTCTGAATTTGTTTTTCATACTGTTCAGAAACATCTTCCATTTTCTCTTTTAAACTTAAAGCAGCCTGTGCTTGGTCCAACTAGAGTGATGTAAAATATCAAAAAAATACTTCAATTAAGTGTATAATAATCCCTAAAATGATGTGTTTAGCCCTTTACCTAACGAATCCCAGAAAAAATAATAAAATAAATTTTGATATTGTCTGCACTAGGTACAGGGTTAAATCAGCCCTGGTTAACCCTTTACCTAACATGAAAAGCAGATGATACTTGCAAAAACTATTCTTGAATAACTAATTTTTTAAATTTTATTCTCAAAAACATAGGTTATGACCCTTCTTTGGAATGAGCTCGTTCCAAAGAGGGGTCATAACCTATGCTTTGGAGACAAAAAATTATAAAAATAATGAAAATTAATAGGCGATTTTTGTGCATAGCACTGGTCGCTTTTGGCCATTATGTTGGGTAAAGGGTTAAATATGTGAAAACTTCACAAAGGCAAAAAAGAAAATATGCTAAAGCTCAATCTGAGATCTGCAATTTTTTTTCAAAAATAATCAAAAATGTTCATCTTTTGCTTTCAAAACATAGCTTATGAAAGCAGACTGGAACATGCCTGATGTAATGTGAGTCACACGCGTGATCACATGCAACAACTTCATGACTTTACACAAGACTCGAGACTTCATTATCGACTAACGATTTGAAAATTATCATTGCAATGTGTGTAGGTAATTGTTGAGATGTTATGCTCATATGATGAGTATGGTCTTCAATTTTGTTTCAGTTGCAAAAATTTAAAAAGATGACACATTTTATGGTGATTTGTATGCACAGCAATGGGGCAATTTAGAAGATTGTACAAAGTGGAGTTAACTCTTAGCTGTTGAAGTTTAATTTTCATAAAAACATGCTATGATAGCCATGAAGGGCCCTTCATTGAATTTTAGGATAAGTTAAAAAATCAAGAAAAGCAGGCGTTGGGTGATTATTAATAATTAATGCTCCATCACACATGTGACCAAACACTGCAACTACAGTGGAGCCCACTTAATTGGATATCTCTTAACTGATAACCCTATTAATTGAATATAATTTCCAACACAAAACCATTTACCATACCTCCAGGACAAATTCGACCTGTTAATTGAATATAGATTATAGAGTACACTCCTCTGACATGCACTATTGAGAGGGTGTAGACACCATGAAGATACACTTGCATACCAAGTATGGTGTCATTCCATCAAGTATTTTAGGAGTTATGGTGTTTTTTAACTCATTGGTGACAAAAAAACTTGTTGGTGACAAAAAAAACAAGTTGGTGACAAGTCCATAAATGTGACAGAAATTATCCGAATGACATACACTTTTGAGAGGGTGTAGACATCATGAAGATACACTTGCATACCATGTATGATTTCATTCCATCAAGTATTTTAGGACTTATGGTGTTTTTTAAACTCGTTGGTGACAGAACCGACCGACCGACCGACTGACCGACATTGCCACATATAGAGCTGCTCGTCGCAGCTAAAAATCTTCTAACCTGTTGAGAAATTACCCTGACTCTCCACAGTTTTTCTTTGTTTATAGACCTATTTGGCCTCAGTACATCCTATACAGGTATTTAATCTATTATATCTTATTTGGCAGGGCTCATGGAGCTCTGTCAAACAAGAAATAATAGAATAAATGCTAAGTTTATCTCTGGAACACAAGAAAGTGACACAATCCTGTTAATTGAATACTCCTGTTAACTGAATAATTTTTATTGGCAAAGTGAATATTCAATTAACAGAGTTCCACTGTATATCTATTTATTATTTATTGATGTTTAGGATCACATATGTCTGCACAATGGCAAACTGTGACCGCAACATGGATGTAAAGTCTAAAGTTTCCCATTTTAGAGGACTTCCACCACAGGCACTAGTGACCGGTTCTATTTTACCCGTAAAACAGAGCTTGTTTACCACAGTAAACAAGCAAGGGATCATTTCCCAGAATTTCCCTGGGGAACAAAGCAACTTACTGAGTTATACATATAAATATTTGACCCTGCTAACTTTTTAACCAACTAGGTTTAGTTTATAGAGAACCACTAACGAAGTGAAGAGCACATTTTAAAGTCTTTTGTCATACAAAATTGCATAATCTAGCTGTATTAATCATGCTCGAAATGTTTTATAAGTACTGCATATCCCAGACTAAGTTTGAAAAGTTAATGTCTGTTGTTGCAAAATTCAGAAGCATGTGTACTGTGTGAGCTTCTTCAATAACATTTTCAAGATCAAATTAGACTGTGGCCTCAATTTAAAACAAGAAAAATGTTACTAAGGTAACATATGCTCCCCCCCCCCCCCCTATGACCTTCACCTTGCAGATGTGGCGGAAACTATTATACGCAACACACCTTCTGACTGACCTTAACATTTGTAAAAAGTTTAACAATTGTACTATGATTCATTTCTGACACGAATATTGACCGATTTTTAGTGTGACCTTGAAATGTGACCCTGACCTTGAAGGTACGAACCCGGCTATGGTGTGTGACACATCCTCCCATGGTCCTTTATAATTGTGTGAAGTTTGATGACTGTGGCCCTAACCATGTTTAGTGTGATCTTGAAATGTGACCTTGATCTTACGAACCTGGCTGTGGTGTGTGACACATTTTATGTAAATTCATGTCCAGGTCTGGCAGCAAACATTATTAAGAGCATTAGCCCTGCCAATGTTTCCAATGACGATGGTGAGCGGGTGGAAACGGTACACAAAATACCCATAGACAAATTTTCCATCAGCGAAAATGCCCATCCAGAAATTTTAAAATAGACAAAATGCATTTTTTTGTCATCATAACTGTCTTTTTTCACTTTTTCTTAACAACAACTATTGTTTTCTTCACTATATTTGTCAATCTCTGTTGTCATTTCTTTGTTTTTGTGCAATATTTATGCTGTAATAATCGTTCACAGGGCTTGGAGTGGCTTTTTTTTTTAACCCTTTACCCAGTGTAAATGGCAAAAACCAGCCAGCGCTATTCACAAAAGATGCCAATTAATTTTCATTATTTTTTCATTTTTTGTCTCAAAAACATAGGTTATGACCCCCTCTTTGGAACGAGTCTGTCGTGCTCGTACCAATGAGGGGTCATAACCAATGTTTTTGAGACAAAAACTGAAAAAATTGGGACATCGACGCCATAGCTGCGATGGGTGGTGCAATCTCACAAAATTCTAAGTTCATCAAGGGCCATAACTCCAAGAAAAATATTTGGAACAACACATGCATTGAACAGTGGCTAGACATCAATAAGATACACTTACATGCCAAACATAAAGTCATTCCATCAAGTATTTCAAAAGTTATTGAGTTTTGAAACTCGTTGGTCAGACAGACCGACCGACAGGCCGACCAATAGGCCGACCGACAGACAGACCGACATTGCCGCTTATAGAGCTGCTAGTCGAAGTTAAAAATTAGATATTCAAACAATTTGTTTGCAAGTGTCGTCTGCTTTTCATGTTAGGTAAAGGGTTGACTTTTTCTTAATCCCAACTGTTGTTTTTTTCACAGTATTTGGTGGTAACGGAAATCCTGGAACATTTCATTTTAGAATGCCCCAATTATTTTCCCAGTAGAACAAGAATCCTTAGAAAACCAATGGAACAATGGGATAAAAATATGAAGGATACGTGGATATCAGGGAAAGTGTCAGTTGTATAGTTCAGGAGACCAAGAAAGCGCCAATGGGTGCAATTATTTAACATTTTGGACTGAATGCTGGGAGATTAAGAGGGTCAGTGGGGGAGGAATATTCCGGCGGGGGATTGGGTCGATGTAGGTCTCCTCGTAAGAGGACTGCGACAAATCAGCGGAAGTCCAAAGAATTATTATTTATTATTATTATTATTGTTTTAAAAAATCGTAAAAGAATAATGTATACTTGTCTGTGACCTTCTGTTATAATATATATTTGTCTCTGAACTTTTGTTAAAAATTTGTTTTAAAAAAATCGAAGAACACTAATGTATATTTGTAACTTTGGTTATAATGTATATTTGTTTACCATCTTTGTCTGAATAAAAACCTAAGTCTGAAAAATTATAAATTTAAAGTAATTTGTATATTTTATACTTACCAATGGCCCAGACTAGCTGGTTCTAACTCAAAGTTATCAAGGTTCAAACACAAATTTTGAACCCCCAATCCCTCAAATTTGCTTGCAAAACCGAAAATTAAAAGTCCTATCTGGCCCTCCATACATTTACTCTCCGTGCATGCACAGACGTCAGGAAGTGACCAGAATTTGTGCCAACATCATTCTTCGTAGGAGATAGTACTACATAATAATTCAGTGGGAAGGAATAAGTGCCCACTCATGGGGGGGGGGGGGGGGGGGGGGGGGGCATCTCCATCTTAGCCACTGGTAAGTATAAAAATGTACTAATTACAATAAATTTATAATTTTTTTACACTATAACCCAATGGCCCAGACTAGCTGAATCGTAAAAAGGCGGAGGGCCTAGGACTTCAGAATTAGTAGACAGACATGTTAACTCTCCCGGAATGCCCGGTAAAATCCCGGAATTTCAGTGTAGTTCCCGGCCTCCCGGACGGGAATCAGTTTTGGACCAAAAATTCCGAAAACAACAGTCAAATATTTCGTTCCCGTTGTAACTTATGAAAAACGTTCGGAGTCAAATCACATGCATTTCAAACTCTGGTAAAAACTCACGAAGCAGTAAAATATGGATTTAAGTTAAATTTGTTTAAGAAAAGGGTTATTTTATATTTATTTCAACTCTGTTCATGTTTATTTCTTTGTTTTTTCCACTGAGATTCATGATCAACGTGCGAGTGTTGAAGTGAAAATAGGTGACTTACTTTCAAAAAATTTAAAACTCCACCTTCATTTAAATGCAGTTTTTGGAAATTAAAATATATGAAAAGGAATTAAATAATATATATTTAATTATTCCTTCATAGAATAGTTTTAATTCTCATCCCTTTTCCAAAATCAAAACGTAAACAACAACTATTTAGCACAGTTTAAAAGTAGGTTAAAGTCGCTTAGGATGCCGAAAGATCATGACTGCATATTTAAACACAATGGTCTTATTTTCTAACACTACATTTATTCTGTTGTGCTGACTACAGAACTGTTAACTGTTGGCCATCTGTACCCAGAAAATTTCGAATGGAATTAAAAAAAAAATGCTTCAATGATGAAAAGAAAAGTTTTGTGTAGGGCACAAACGTCCCACATGCATGAAGTTTGATAAAGACACTTTCCAAGTATTAATGTTCTTGAAGTAACTGAACATTAGGACATCTTTTCCTGTTAACATTTCCAGACTTGGGAAATTATTAGCTAGTCTAGACTTTGATAAGAGCAAACCACAGGTGGGGGTGCTCTGTGGGACAGTGTGGGTGAGTGGTGGTGGTGGAGGGGGGGGGGGGGGGCTCATGAAGAAGAGGTACCTGGGGGGGGGGGGGAATCAACAGTTATTTTATGATTTTTTAACATAGCATAAATGCATCAGCAAAGTTGACAACTAGTTCTGGATATAACCTGGTGTTAATAGTGGTCCATGAGCTGAAAATTCACAAGTTTTTTCTTTTATTTTGTCCCCGCGAGAACTTTTCCCTGAAATCCATCCCATTTCCCTGAAAATCACCTTCAGGTTCCCTGAAAAATTATTCTGGAGGTTAACATGTCTGTTAGTAGATCAACATAGTTCCAATCCTGTAATCCAAGGTGTAAGGAAAATAAAATTATTAAGAATTACATGTATGCCTCTCTATACAGTAATAGAGAAGACACATCATAAAAAAGGAGCCCAGTTCAAGTAATTCCGTATTCTTAGCATTAAGACTATGCTAATTTGGATGTAACAAGTTCCCAATATTTAAGGCTAGCCTGGACTAAGCCCCAAAAATTAGGATGGCGCATTTGAAAATGAGAGAATATCCCCCACAAACATACACCATATACAATAAAACCCAAACTGTATGCAGGATATAATTACAGACAAAACAGCTTCACTCATAGTTACATACTTATCAAACCAGAGGAGAGGTAAAAAATCACCACCACCCCCCCCCCCACACCCCCTTTTTGAAGGAATCTTCTTCAAAAAGAAAGAGGGGAGCACTCTGGAATCAGTAAAAGCGGTACCAAAAAACAAAAATAAATATTCGTCGAACAGGCACTCAGATATTAATTATTATTAATTGGTGCTTAATGGCACTTCAGAAGCTAAGGCTATAGTGGCGATCCCGGTAATTAATATCGCCCGCTTGTAACATATACCGGAGTCGGCATACGCAGATAGGTAGAAAACCCGGTGATATAATATATAACATACACATGTCCAATAGAATCACAATGGACGAACTCTGGAGAGTAAACACACTTTCGAGGTAACCCACAGGCAACCCCATTCAGGTGTACAATAAATTCCAGTAATAACACTTCCCGACGTGTACTATCCGATATCTATGACACTATAAACGTGCGAATATACGAGAGTGTAAAACAAGGTTATTCGATTGAGTACCAACATTAATAGAAACCTGGATCTAGAAATGGAAGTAGGTATGATTAACATGCTCGACACGGACCACCCCCAAAATAATTCATAATTTCTAAGGTCCATAACATACAATAATGCGTCTGCCTAATAATTCAATACTATGAGCGAGAGCATAGAAATCCCGCATGTAATCATCTGAATACCAGTTAACTGGCTATGCAGCCTCCGAGGTACCCAAAGACTGGCAATTTATTTATGATGAATTATGCGCTCGTATATGACATACAGACGAACAACCACAGGAAACCAACCAAAAAGTGGATGTGCCCATGTGGTCGCCATAGAACCTGATCCTGCCACCAATCGAGAAGTCATGAAATGCATGTATGTATATTTTTTATACTTACCAATGACCCAGACTTAGCTGCTGGTGCTAACCCAAAAATATCTAGGGCCAAACATAAATTTTGCCCCCCAGTCCCCAAAATTTGCATGCAAAACCGAAAATTAGAAGTTCTATCTGGCCCTCCATACATTTTACCCTCCGCGCATGCACAGACGCCAGGAAGTCACCGAATCTAGTGCCAATAAAACCATTCTTTGTAGAAAAAAAGATTATAATAATTCAGCAGGGAGGTATGAGTGCTCAGTACTGCCCACTCATGGGAGGGCCATTCCCGTCTGGATCACTGGTAAGTATAAAAAAAATATAAATTACTATAAATTTTTTCATATTTTTATACTGTAACCAATGACCCAGACTTAGCTGAATTGTAAAAAGGCAGAGGGTCTAGAACTTCCGAAATAGTAGATCAACATAGATCAAATCCTTCAATCCATGATGAAAAAATTAGAATTTACATTATGTCTCTTAATACCATAATAGAAGAGACATAGCCTAATATGGATCCCAATTATGTAAATCGTACATCTAAGCATAAAGTTAAAAAATTTATAGTAATTTATATATTTTTTATACTTACCAATGACCCAGACATAGCTGGTGCTAACTCTAAAAAATCCAGGGCCAAACACAAATTTTGCCCCCCAATCCCCAAAATTTGCATCTAAAACCAAAAGAAATCATGTCCTAAAGGACGTCCATACTTTGCCCTGACTGCGCATGCGCAGTGTCAAGGACGTTCCGAAATTGGCGCCAATTATCATTCTTACTGGCAGTGCCTGGTCAGCGCTATGTACTCAGCGGGGAGGTAAGAGTTCCCAACTCCTGGGAGGGCCATCCCCGTCTGGGTCATTGGTAAGTATAAAAAATATATCAATTACTATAAATTTTTTAACATTTTTATACTGTACCAATGACCCAAACTTAGCTGAATAGTAAAAAGGCTGGAGGGCCTAGGACATAGAGGAAAATCCAATAAGCTCAACTATATAATATAGAGGCAACCCCTCAAGGAGAAAAGGAGTATTAGGCTTTACATGTATCTTTCTTATTTTATGTTAAATTAGAAAGATACAATACCCATCATAATTGAGCACAATAACATTCATGTTCTCTATTAACATCCAGTATAACCCTTTATACTAATTAATTTTAAAGTAAGCCAATAAATAAAGTTAGTCCAGAGAATTGAGACTCTTTATATTCTTTAAAAGTGTCCGAGGATTGTATATTAACGCCCGTTTGACACTTGACATATACAAATGCTTCACACCGAGCTACACTTTAAAAATATGACATGAATGAATTTTTAACATTAATATTACACTTTAAAACCATCCCGGAAACGACTCAGAAATACTGACTTCGGAGGAGGCATTCCCTTGCTTTTCACTATAAAGCAGGTGACCTAAGGGAACACCCTCCCCCCCCCCCTTCCCCTTGCCCTGGGTCAAATAGCCCAGAGCGAAGAGGGCAGCCGGACAAAGTCACTGCCGCAACAGAAAGCCTGCATAACTATAGTTGCAACTGTTTAGTGGACGACATTCTGAGCAACAGATAACGGACCTAAACAATGCAGGTCTCCAGAAATGGACTCAATATTTCTGAGATAAAAATTCGTGAATGTGGATGGCTGAGACCAATAAGCAGCCTTCATTAAATCTGTAATAGCAATACTATTAGCGTAAGCCCAAGAAGTAGCAAGAGCTCTTACTTCATGAGCCGAAATCTTAAGCACAGACTGCTGAGAAGAAGATAAATTTTCATAAGCAGTACGGATAGTTAATTGAATCCATCTAGCAATAGAATGGACCGAAATGTCCTTTCTATTAGGCATCAGAGACAGAAAGAAACGGTTTTGTCCCTTTCTGATAAACTGAGATCTCTGTTTATAGATACGTAACGCTCTAACAGGACAGAGTAAAGGCCTACGCCCGTCTGAAGACGGAAGAGCCTTAATAACAATAGGTTCCGGATATTTATTAGGAGCCTGATTCTTAGCTAAAAATCCCACATTAGTAGTAAAGGTGATAGTGTTCCCGACACTACGATAGTGAGAATCATCCACCGACAGTGCATGAAGCTCACTGACTCTTCTAGCAGAAGAGAAAAGCTGTCTTATAAGGCAAGAATTTGAAATCTACTGTCTGTCCCAAGAGGTTCAAATGGCTTTTCCTTCAGTTTAAGAAGAACCCAAGCTAAATTCCACTTAGGAATTAACCTAAGAGTTCTGGGTCTATTTATCGAGAAGTTTCTTACTAACTTAGATAAAGAGACATTAGATCCAATTTGTAAACTATCATGATGTGCATAGGTATCAGATAACATAGACCTATAACCCTTAATAGTAACAGGCTGCAGTTTGATTTTGTCAAACAAGTATACTAGAAAGTTTGCAATGTCTGGTATGGAGGGATCAAAAATATCAACAGAATGATCCCTACACCAACGACAAAAAACCTTCCACTTAGCCGCATAGTTTAGCGAAGAGGAGGTCCTCCTACAGTTAGAAATCGCGTCCACTGCTCGTCCTGTAAAGTGCTTGCCATGCAAGAAGGACCGCACAATGGAAAAACGTGAAGGTTGAGACCTTGCGGGTTGTGATGGAGTTGACGCGATTTCCCCTGCGAAAGAAGATCCTCCCGTGGAGGAAGCTTTCGCGGTAGGTCCCACAACAGACACCTGAGTAGATTTATCCACTATCTCTGTGGAGACAGAGATGCTACCAACAGAATCTTGCATTGAGATTGTTTTATCTTTAGCAATACTTGCTGAATTAATGGCGCTGGAGGATACGCATATCCTATCATTCCGTCCCAAGGGATCGACAGAGCGTCTACTGCAAATGCTTTTGGATCCGGACACGGAGACACATACGTCTGCAACTGATTTTTGAGATGTGTCGCAAATAAGTCTATCATTGGCCGTTCCCATTGGTAGAAAATCTGATTGAATACTTGTTTGTTGAGAGTCCACTCCAACGGCAACAAGCGACCCTTTCGTGAAAGGGAGTCTGCTAGTACGTTCAGACGACCCGGTATGTGACGGACCGAAAGAAGAACCTGATGTTCTAGAGCAAACAGAAGGATTCTTTCCGTTAGATTGAACAACGGAATTGAATGAGTGCCTCCCTTATTCTGTATACACGTCACTACTGTCGTATTGTCGGATAGGATTTGGACATGAGCATTGTGAATAATGTCCATCCAATGACGTAACGCAAGCAAAATTGACATCACTTCCTTGATGTTTATGAGCTTGCCCAGGAATTGCAGATCCCAAAGACCCTGGCATCTCGAAATCGTTGGGATCAATGATGCACCCCAACCTGTTTGACTGGCATCCGTCATAATGGTAAAACTCGGATCCGGCAACTGCAGCGGAACTCCCTGAGTTAACCACTGAATGTTTGCCCAAGTCTGAATCTCTCGTTTCACTTGATCTGACAAGAGAACGTCTATGTCGAGCGAATGAATTTTCACACTCCAATTCTGAGTCAAGAAAATTTGGAGAGGACGTGTGCGTAACCGCCCCATCGGAATGAGATCCGCAGCGGCTCCGCACAGACCTATCAGTCTCATGAACTCCCTCGCTGTGACTTTGTCTGCGTGCAGACAATAGCGAGCGTAACAACTGACTAATTTCGCTCTGGTTAACGGCAGACAAACGAGATTGCTGTGCGTCTCGAAGCTCATTCCCAGATGTGTGAATGACTTGGACTGCACCAGATCCGACTTCTCCTCGTTTATTATAAAACCGAGACGTCGGAGCAATAGAAGCAGATTCTGCACATCGTTCTGAAGCGTTAACTCGTTGCCGTACCTCTGAAGAATGTCGTCCAGGTAGGCCGACGTTACCGCAGACGAATGAGCTCGGAAATACATCATTACCGAGTTCATTACCCGAGTGAAAGCCCAGGGTGCTAGATTCAATCCGAAGCACATCGCCCGGAATTGATACACCACCCCTAGGACTGCGAAGCGTAGATACTTTCTGAATGTCGGATGTACCATGACGTGAAAGTACACATCTTTTGATCTATGCTTGTTGCATAATCGTTCACCCGAATACTCGCTCTGACCGATCGAATCGTCTCCATATAAAACTTCGGAGCGACGATCAGCTTTTTTATCCAGCTCAAATCTATGACTGGACGGAACGAGCCATCTGGTTTCGGAACCAGAAACAGATGGCTGTAGAATCCCGGTGTCTCCTGGTTTTCTACGACCTCTACCGCGTTCTTCATTAAAAGAGACTGCACCTCTGATAACAGAGCGTCTCTTTTCTGCGGATTTGACGGAAGCTGAGTCCATTTTGGACTTCGAGTTAATGGAGGCTTTTGTTTGAAGGATATCTTTAGACCTTCCGAAATAACCCCTCTCACCCAAGGGTCGTCCGTAATCGACGCCCACTCTTGTGAAAAACTCGACAACCTTCCGCCAACCGGCACGCGATAGAGGTTGAAGCCATCACCTCCTGGACCTGCGAGGCCTGCGGTAGGAGAAACCACGTCCTCCATGACCCGCACCTCGTCCCGTCGACCTCGGGGCGTCCGACCGATTGTCCCGGCCCGAAGGACGTCCCGAACGTGAGTCGCTGCCTTGACGGTCTCTTGAATAAGACCAAGAGGACGCACCGGAACCTCTATAGGAACCTCTCTTGGGCGCATTAGACCCAGAAGTGCCTGTCTTACTCTTATCTGCCGTGTCCGACTTCTTAGAAGCAGATTTGAACAGCAGAGAATCCGAAACTTTCTTAGTAATTTTATCGTAAATTGCAGAAAGCTTGCCGTCGAAGAGAAGTTCTCCGGAGACCGAAGCGACTCTGAGAGAGTTCTTCACCTTACTATCCACGAGTGTGGATGTAGCTAGGGCTGCGTCACGTCTAACCAACTCCAGGTTTGCCACTGAAAGGGCAGAGTTACACGTGGAATAAGCTACTGCCCTTGAAAGAAGTCTTAAAGAGGATTGTATATCCTGGAATTCTTTCCCTTGAAGACGCAGTGATAACGCCTTAGTAAGGTGGTCTGCGTAAGATAAAGCATCTAAACTGGCTCTGTTATACGAAATAGTTGTCTCCAACACCGCGGTTGGAATAGACGCAGACGACGGTAATGATAATTCTAAGTCTTCCGCCTCGTCGTCCATATGCAGAGGAACTCTCGGGATACCCTGTCCTGCCGTATCGAATTTATTCCTTGCATTAATGAGAGGCAGGTTGAGAGTATTGGCGGACAAGAAACCTGCTTTTCCTGTTTTGGAAGCAAGTTTGAATATAGCGTCGTTCAATAATTCAAATGTTCTTGCAACATTATTGGACTGAGACGGAAACTCGGGAGCGATGTCCCTGAACCGCTCAAAGAAATCAGAGTCCAATGACGCTATAATTCTCTTGTCCGGAACTGCAGCAGTCTGGCCCGACGGAACAACTTGAGGAAGAAAGTGCCGGATGAAGTCCACGGCAGCTTTATGTTGTTCCGAAAGGGATAGCTCTAAGTCATCCGTATCCCTTTCAACATCCGGTCGGACCTCATGATGCTCCCGTCGTCCGCCCCCGATGCTTCGGCGGAGCGTACCGACCCAGCGCCGTCGGATAATTCCCGATCCGACACCGTTTTTGTCGGTGGCTGGGATGCTGCGATAAGTTGTGCTATTTGAACAAGCACGTCCGACATCGAGGCCTGCGGAGGCGCAGTCTTTCGCTGCTTCGCCGAGGGCAGCTCCGCATCTGGTGACTCCCGCATACTCTTCCTATGCGAACGTCCGGAGTCCACCGGCCCCGTGTCCCTGGCTACCGGATGGCGTGACCTGGTCGCCGAAGAATCCCTGATCGGCGAAGCTGGTAAAATATCGGCGGTCACGTAGCCAAGGTGCGGTCGTGTGCGCTGATGAGCGACGGACGTATGCTCCGCTTGCGACACATTTTGTACCACAACATCTGGTTCCAGATGTTGTTGTACGAGAGAGGGGCCTCTCTCGCTCGCGGCCTGGCTGGACCTGGACGAGCTAGGAACCGGACTTGAAGGCTTCCTCCGATCTCTCCTACTATCCGCCGTCACTGGGTGTGCACGTTGAATGTTTATAGTGCTCGCATCACCCAACACTTCCTCCTGGACCGCATCGGACGAACCCGGCTGCCGAACCATTCGGTGAATGGACGCTACACCGGGCGAGCTAGCGGACGACATTTGTCTTATCTCCATGAGCACTTTTGCCGCTAGCTCTGTATTCATTTGTGACGACGGAAGCGCACTTGCGGAAGATAACATGGAAACATCACCCTGTTCTTGTTCCTCTGAAATAGAAACTGATAGAGTAGAGTGACCCTGCGGAGAAAGAGTCGGCATAGCCCTTTCTCCACTAACAACATATCGTGACACACGTTTCCAATGTTTGTCATCTCAATATTGACATATAGAACAGGGATTAGTGCGAGAACACTGACTACAATTAATACAATGATCATGAAAGTCAGAGGAAGATTTCTTCCTATTACAATTTGAACAATATCCTTTCATTGTGAAAAGTCAACAACAAGTCCTAGTTACTCGCACAAACCCCTAACACAAAGATACAAAATAACATGATCCATTAATAATGAAAAAACAATTGAAAATCAAAATAATTTTTGAAAAATATTTTTTCAGCGAAGCCCAAGTTTCTGAAAAGTAACATTGAGCCCCAATGGATCCCAAGGCTAAGTGTGGTCAAAAATTTTAAAATTATATTAAATAATTAATGCAACACTTACGGATAATAATAATGTATCTTATAGTGAGATAAACTACTCCAAAGACAAACAGCCCCCCTCAAAAGAGACTGTTGCCAATGTAAACAAACAGTGTAAAAACACCAGAAAACATGACTCCAGGCACTGACAAAACTGGCCCGAAATCAGTCATCAAAATTACACTCTATCTGATGCAAGACAGAGACTCCCAGGGGAGAATCTACACAACATCAGATGGAAGATGCAGAACACAACGTTTATACACCCATGGGTGAAAACGTAACTATGGGGAAAATAACAGAATACATTCTGTAACCAAGCTAACTCTCCCAAGAGAATTTAGAAATGATCTTTCTCAAAAATATGCCAAAAGCATGGGAGAATAGCAAGGGGGGACTTAGAAGATCAGGGGAGAGGGAACACTGAATAAGCAGTGCAACTTTATAGCAAGAATGACAACAACAGGCCCATGCCTCGAAAATAGGCAACTTAACATAATTTCATAAAAAATTTTAAGTACAGCCCTGATTATTTTTTGTCACTCCTTTTTCCTCTCCTCCTTCTATATCCTCCTTAGAATCACCATTTCTCCAATAATTACGTGTCTGGCATCCTTTAAACTGAGATTTACAAGCACAAAGATCAGTGAGATGTTGACTGATGAAGGGCCAAACAGAGAATGATAATTGGCGCCAATTTCGGAACGTCCTTGACACTGCGCATGCGCAGTAAGGGCTAAGTATGGAGGTCCTTTAGGACATGATTTCTTTTGGTTTTAGATGCAAATTTTGGGGATTGGGGGGGCAAAATTTGTGTTTGGCCCTGGATTTTTTAGAGTTAGCACCAGCTAAGTCTGGGTCATTGGTACAGTATAAAAATATAATGTTAATTAGGATGTAACAAATAAACCATTTTTGAAACTAGTATGGACTAGGCCCTAAAAATTATTATGGCATACTGAGAATGAGAGAAAATTTCCCATAAACCTACGCCACATAATAATACTGCAGCTGAGAGCCGAACATAGTACGGACAAGACAGTTTCCTCAATAGTTACATACCCCATAAGGCAGAGAAGTGGACAAAATGCCCCCCATTTTTTTAACATAACTTCAAAAGAAAGAGGGAAGAACTCTGGAATCAATAAGCAGAACCCGGAAATGATATAAATATCGATCAGGCACTCAAAAAATTAATTCATGAATAAATGGTGCTTAACAACACTTCACAAGTTAAGGCTTTAGCGATGATTTTGGTAATTGACATTATCCGCTACAAAATATGCACTGCAGACTCCGTATACAGGTACGACGAAATCAGTGATAAATCAATTATAACATATACATACAAAAGCGGGATAAGATGAACAATCTCCGTTAAAAAACACTCTCCAACGTGTACTATTTGGTATCTACAACTATAAACACGTGAGAATATGCGATTTGAGAACCGACAAAAAAGAGAACAGGATCTAGAAATGGAGTTAGGTATGATAAACCGGTTCCAAAATCAGAAAATAAATACCGGAGACAAATGTAACAGAACTGCATATATGCCTATGATGGCACCATCCAACATGACCCAGACGCAAAGTACATATGTATTAAAAAATATATACGCGACAGCTTGAGTGTGTGTGTGTGTGTGTGTGTGTGGGGGGGGGGGGGGAGAATTCAAATATATGTCGAAACCTCCTCACCCACATTACTAAATCATTGCTGGTGCAGAGAGCAATAATATAGTGACCAAAAAAGCTCTTTCATGTCTGAAATACTCCGTAATGCCACTGAGAGCGAAGAATGACATGAAGAATAAATTGCTAGTGTCAGAAAGCGAAGAGGGGCTAGCGAAGATGCTGGGAATTGTTGGGAAATATGGGAGCAAATGGAGACTCGAACTTAATGAAAGCAAGAGCAAAGTTATACCCGTGGGCCACAAAGTGGACCCCACTCGAAGGTGCAGAGTGGGGGAGTTCTGCATTCTGGAAGGTAGCAGTAGACTTCTTAATGTAGGAGAGACTAGTGACTATGAGTACCTGGGGGTAAATATAAACATCACAGGAAGAGGCATCTACTGAAACCACACAAATAAATTGATTCTGAAGGGGAAGCGAATCCTTAACCAAATGAAACTCATAGGGAGAAACAGTTTCAATAAGGTTTTTGTGGGGAAAACTATTTGGGAAATGGTGGGTCTGCCAAGTATAACATACGGTACGGAAGTTGTACCCCTAAACCACACAGCTGTTAAGAGCTTGGAAAGCCTGCAGAACGATGCAGGCCGATGGATAACAGGCTCGAGTAATGCCGCAGCGCTAGAAGCAATCAGGGGTGAGCTTGGGTGGATGAGGATCAAGGACAGGATAGACCAATTGAAACTCGGTTATCTTAATTATTTGGTAAATCTCCCCGATAGCCGATGGTGTAAAGCAATGTTCCTGAGAACTTTCAACTCAAATATCAAGACTGGGTGGATGGTCCAAGTGAGGGAGCTAGTAGAAAACTACTCATTGGAGATCTCGGACCTTGACGTTGGGGCAAACCAGGGCAAAAAGATCGTCAGAGAAAGGGTCATGGAGAATTGCAACCGTAATTGGCGAGAGGGGTCAAATCAAAGAGATCTTTGGGTGGTCTGCGTGATAAAGAGAAGCCTGGTTTTGAAGAGTACCTTGATGGCACCTTTGGGGAGTCACTGTTGTTCAAGCTGAGGTCGCGGTCCCTGGAGCTGAGGGGAAAAATTGGGAAAAACAGTGAAAAGGAGTGCCAGATGTGTAACTTGGGCGTGGTGGAGACCCTGGAACACTTTCCTATAGAATGCCCAAAATGCCAGTCTAAAAGAACAAGATTCACGGGGAGTATAATGGGGAAGTGAGATGGGAGAATGAAGTACATGTGGTTAGGGGGCGATTCAAAGAAGAGGGTTAATATACTAATCGAAGAGATTGGGAGGAATGGGGAAAGGGATGTCATCAAGCAGTTCGTCTCCGAGTGTTGGAAGGAGAGAAGCGTGGGAATAGGGAGGCAGTTGGTAGAATACGGGTAACCAAGGCCTTCTCATACGAGAACCGCGACAAATCAGCGGCCGGCCAAAGTGTTTTTATTATTATTATAAAACTTCCCTTAAAGAAGAAAACCCTCTAATGGGGAAGCTTCTGGCGAATGCTCAATAGCAGACCCCATAGCCTCAAAGAAATCAATAGAAACAAATGAATAGAAGGATACACATATCCTATCATTCATTCCCATGAAAATGGATGAGCGTCAATGTCTGCGCTCAAAAGCCTTATACTACTAGCAACACAAATAATGGAAACTATTATTCCCATGCGCCGAAAACTATCCTGAAGAGATCCCACATAAGATCATGTAATAGCCAAACAGTTAGAATAAGCGCAAGATATAGCCAGCGCTAACTTATGTGCTGAAATCTTAAGCATTGACTGCTAATTGGAAGATAAATAACCCAAACAGTACGAATAGCTAAATGACTTATTCAACAACAGAATGAACATAAACGTCCCTTCTATTGAAAAATAATGACAAAAGAAGCGTTACTTCTCTTCTGATAAACTCTGATGTCCGTTTATAAATACATGAACAGAAAAAAAAAAATTTGATGATGTAAACGTAAACAATGAGACATCATTGAATATGCGATTTCCAATAACCGAAGGTCACAAGATAGCTGCACAGAGAGACCCTCGGACTCAGGATATAACGCAATATATGAACTCATGTCCGAAATAATTGAGAAAACCGTAATATATACCCAAACTTGACCTTATGTTAAAAGATTCTCTAAAACAGAACAGGTCAAGAGGGAAAAACATCAACCACTCCAGTTAATAACTAGAGTAGACATGTGTGTAAGCGACCCATAGAAATAACATACCAACATTCCAAGCCGCTTCACACAACTCCATCCGGCACATAAAACTATCACTGTTAATGCGTCAGATAACAGATAAAAGCGAGCCAAACAGCTGGTTAATTCGCTCTGTGAAACAACAGGTGAACCAGCCAAATGAATAGTGGGATACATGTATTCTATCATAAATCCCATGAGATATTATCTAGTTCACAAAACAAGTGATCTAAAGAACTATACTCACTACAATTGCCGAACGTCTGCTTTTTGACTGAAAGATAATCATAAATAACCTAATTATCCACTTCCAGTCAAAGTTGGCTGGACAGAGTTCTAGAGAGCCTCGAACCACCGGCTAAGGGGAGTCGGATCAGTAACTCAGTCTGACAAGAAACCCCTATCCAAGTGGTTGTATAGACAATCCTAAAGAAATATATATAGGAGAGATACCTATACCTTCGCCATGAGCCCTTATAAGCGAATTGAGTCTAGATATAACTCTCCTACTCTTCTGTTGGCTGTGGTCGATTAGACCCCAACTTAAAGAGTCGAGAATAGATGCTTTCTTGTAGTTTAACCCTACAATAATGAAAGCTTACCATCAAAGACTTAGGTATACCTATACCTTTGCTATGAGTCCTTATAGACGATCAGGGTCTAGGACAACCTCTCGTACTCTTTCTGCTGGTGTTACTACATTAGACCCCAACTTAAAAGAGACGAGAATTGATTCTTATCATAAAAACTAGAGTTGGAAGACTAAAGCGACCTATAGCAAGTTTTTCACCTAGTCAAATGCAAAGATGAAGACACAAGGCTTTGTTGCATCAGAATAACTCCCACTTAACATTAGTTAAGACCAAGATATAAATACTAGGTCTGGAAAGAATTTTAAAAGGTACAAACGACCACAAAATTCCTTTCCATAGACGACGCGTCAGAGTACTTAAATTAAAGTACATAAGACCATGAGATTAAATTCGCTATAAGAAATTATCCTTTCAATTGTGTCCGAGCGAACAGCTATATGATGAAGGTAAGGCTAAAACTAGGATTTTAGCCTGCTCAGTCAACGCAGAGGAACTCTCCACATCTTCCCCTTTTGTTTTTAAAAGTATGTGAACAATCACAAATGATTAAAAATGCAGAGGAAGAAGATAAGAAACCAAATTACGTTTTCCTGCAGGATGTTAAATATGGTGTCGTCTACACAATCGAAGACCTGTGACACCCGTGTAGACTTAACCATAAAGAGATCTTATTACCGTGCTCTTTACCCGGATGAAGTCAGCGTCCAACTTCGCTAGCAGTTTCTCATAATTGCTTGCAGCATTCTGAATCACTTGAACAAGTTCAAGGAAATGATAATGTATGGTATCTATATCATCCAAGAGTTGTTCCGGAAGGAAAAGTTATCCTTTCCATCATACGTTCAAATCTGTTAGAATCACAGTCACCAGCATCTAAACATGCAGATGACTGGACCAAATAAGCACCATGCAACAGCTCAAGATTTGAGACTGACGTTGAGTGCTTCTGCCTTAGCAGGAATACTGCGATTAGCTGCGCAACTGCGACAGCAAGTCCGTCACAGAGGCTTGAGGAGCAGCGGTCATGAATAGCCTCTTCGCCGGCTACTCCTAGGACAGCGAGTCCAATATAGTTATTACTGTGGACGACCCGATGAATGAAGCCTCATCTCCTTGGCTACTAGATGATGCGACTTTCTTCACAAAAGACGGGACCTTTTGACGATGCAGACTGGAAATCCTGAGTCACTTAGCCAAGGTGCGGTCAGAAGTGCTTGGTAAATGCTAAAGAAGCAAAACTGTAGCCGTCCTGGCTAAGAATTGAACTAAGCATACCAGACAATAGCTATGTACGTAAGCTCTGACTGACGCAAGTTCCTACCAACAACACCCGGCTCCAGATGTTGTTGAAAGAGAGAGAGGGGACTCCCTCTTGCTCGCTGTCCAGAGAGACCTGGACGAGCATACCTCAGAACTTGCCATCTTCTTCCTTCCATCAACACTGGGTGAGCATGGATTCGATCAACAGTGCTCGCTACACCCTTATTCTCTCTCGACTGCCTCAGACATACCCGGCATCACATCACCCACATACGAGTGAGATCTGCCGGTTGAGCTAGCTGTAGACAAGGGACGTAAGCCTCTTGTCTTTTCTAAGATCATTGAGCACTCTTCCACTTGCTCTAAATACAATGCATATGCGACACATCCGGAGTCATGGTCCTAGTATCCAATCTTAACCATTTCACCAGCGACAGGGAACTGAAACCACTCATCAGGTATTATAGCCCTATGCAATAAAAAGATCACTTTGTCCGTTATGTAGAGGAAACCATAAGACTAGCCGACCCCGGCTGCCTATTAGACGGGACGTCCCAGACAGGAGGCATGGAGGTATACTCCGACTGACACAAGTTCCTACCAACAACATCTGTCCCCAGATGATGCTGTAAGAGAGAGAGGCCTCTCTTGTTCGCGGTCCTGGATGACCTGGACAAGCATACCTCAGAACTTGCCGGTTTCCTCCTACCGTCGTCGCTGGGTGAGCATAATTAATTGCATATCATATTGTTCGCTCCACCCTATATGATCTCTCTTTTTCTAACCCAGATCGTATACATCCGGCGTCACAGTTCTCAGAGGCCTTAGTAACTACTTCACCGGTCAAGCTAACTGGCGACAACAGACCTGTGCGGTCGATTGTGCTTTTCGAACATAGAGGAAGCTATAAGACTGGCCTACCCCGGCAGACTATGGAAGGAGCGTCCTGTGGACGTAAGTTCCAACTGACACAAGTTCCTACCAACAACCTCTGACCCCAGAAGTTGTTATAAGAGAGAGGGGCCTCTTTCTTGTTTGCGATCACGGAAGACCTGGACGAGCATAACTCAGAACTTGTCTGACCGACACAAGTTCCTACCAACAACCTCTGACCCCAGATGTTGTTATAAGAAAGAGAGGCCTCTCTCTTGCTCATGATCAAGGAAGACCTGGACGAGCATACCTCAGAACTTGGCTGACCGACACAAGTTCCTACAAACAACATCTGACCCCAGATGTTGTTATGAGAGAGAGGCCTCTCTCTTGCTCGCGATCACAGAGGACCTGGACGAGCATATCTAAGAACTCGTCTGACCGACACATTACGTGTACAGTCCTTGTAAAAGTAGTCTTCCAAATTACCCCAGTTGTTACATATGATTACATAATGCAGTCACTGTTAATCCAGTTCAATTAAGATCTCTGTGTCTATTTATAGAGGAACTTTTTATGAGAGAGGCGGAGCTAATTACCGGTAATGTGGTTTTCCAGCACTGGTCTGATAAAGTATAACACTTTTGAGATGTTGTTTATAACCTTTCTAACAACTTTTATTTATCAAATGTTATTTTAAGTTATCGACTAAAAATATTCAACACATATTTACATCATCAACACAAAAAAAGACTGACAACAAATCGAGATGCAATTGATCGCCTTCTTTTTCAGTTATGACCGCTTATGATCTGCCCATATTAACCCTTTACCCAACGAATCGGCCGCATCCGCCCGCGTAATATGAAAATTCAGCAGCTGAAAAAATATTATTTTTCAAAAACTTTCAACAAAACCATATCATGTGACCCCTCGTTGGAACGAGCTCGTCGAGCTCTTTCCAACGAGGGGTCACATGATATGGTTTTGTTGAATTTTTTTTTAAAATTTGAAAAAATGATATTTAAAATAATAAATTTTGATATTGTCTGCATTGGGTAAAGGGTTAATACTGTCGAAAATTATTTTAATGATTTTATTTGCAATGTCCGGTTTCCGTTTTTTAATGCACTCAAATTAAACTGTGTTCTGGCAACAACATAATAATTATGCCGAAAAATAACTTTTAACTTTCTGTGGAACTAGAGGTGGTGTCAGTGGGCCTATCTCTGCGATAGGCGACATGTGATCTCCGACATGTGGTGTGTGTGTGTGTGTGTGTGTGTGGGGGGTTTAAACTATAAAGGTGTCGAAGCCTGCTCTTACTGGACGTCGACTTGGCACATGTAGATACGGCGATCTTAGGTGGAAAAGACAGCTATCCAGTATTAAGAAAACAACACTCGAACATATGGTCTCTCAGTGTGCCACAAGACACGGGGCTGTAGAATTTGTTTTTTTTTCATTTTTTGCAACTATCTATTCAAAATACCGCTGGATGTTTTCCAATAAATTGTCGCAAAAAAAAAAAAATTGTTGTTGTGGTATAAAGTCTACAAAGAGTTAAATGGTGGGAAGTCGCCCATGGGAGAAGTCGGCCAAAAATAAAGTCAGCAACTGAGGTATGCCCCTAAGTCGGTCCATGGATTAAATCGGCCCAGGCCGAAAGGAATGGTTTCGCGTGCCGAAGGCACGCAGGGACGGTATGGGGAACAAGCCCCTTTCGACCCTCAGTGACTGTAGATGGTTAATTCTCACATGTCTAGGCGTGTTGAAGGAGGAAAAGGAAGGAGGGAAGAGGTTTATCCCTTTCTGGCTTTCTTGCGGCTCTTCTTTTTAGGTGGAGGTTGGCTTGGTGATGGTGATGAGGCTGGTGGTGGTGTAGAGGTGTGCCCTTTACGTTCAAGGTATTCTCTTACTCTAGCCTGTGCTGCTTTGGACAACTCTACCTCTCTCATTACGGACTCCATAGAGATTGGTGGCTGTATCACTCTCGGGCTTTCCGGTAGTGAAGGAAGGGGAGAGTGAGGGGTGGGAGACGGTGAAAAAGCAACTTCCAGTTCCTCCTCTGTCTCCACTGGATGTTCCTCATCCAACTGTACCGGCCTGGGAGCCGGCAGTTGATTGGGTGTACCAGTGGGACTAGGAGGGGAACTGGTGGCTGCCTCCAGAGCCTCCACCCCCTCACTCAATTCTTTCTTCCTATTCCGGAATGCCTCCAAGCGCCAGGCGTCCCTGCGCTTGGTTGATGGACTCTTCTTCTTTTTCCTCTTCTCGGGGCCTCCATGACTCTTCGGGTGAGGACCAGTGGGAGAGGGGATCCTCTCTCCAAAGGTGCTACCTCTCCCCAAAGAGGGTGGTGTCTTGGCAGTTTCAATCTCGAACTCCAAGTTCAGGTGGTCTCTCTTGCCTGTCTCCTGGACAGTCCAGGTAACAGGGCAAGAGATGCCCAGAGCTGAAATGGTCTTAATTAGTCTATCTGGTAACTCCAGCTTTTCCATGATTCTTGAATCAGGTGTTCACGCTCTGGATTCAGAAGTGTGAATGAGAAGTGTGCACGAGAATGGGCTTTTTCATTGTGCTAATATACATGGGCACGGTTAACTTAAGTGACAGGCCGAATGTTAGAAAGTTAAAAAATTTATAGTAATTTATATATTTTTTATACTTACCAATGACCCAGACATAGCTGGTGCTAACTCTTAAAATATAGGGCCAAACACAAATTTTGCCCCCCAATCCCCAAAATTTGCATCTAAAACTAAAGAAAACATGTCCTGAAAGGCCCTCCACACTTCGCCCCCACTGCGCATGCGCAGTGTCAAGGACGTTCTGAAATTGGCGCCATTTATCATTCTAATAACCAGTGCCTGGTAAGCGCTATGTACTCAGCGGGGAGGCAAGAGTTCCCAACTCCTGGGAGGGCCATCCCCGTCTGGGTCATTGGTAAGTATAAAAAATATATAAATTACTATAAATTTTTTAACATTTTTATACTGTACCAATGACCCAGACATAGCTGAATAGTAAAAAGGCTGGAGGGCCAAGGACATAGAGCAAAATGGAATACGCTCAATAAAATAAAATAGAGTCATCCCCTGTAGGGAAAAGAAGTAATAGGCCTTACATGTATCTTTCTTACTTATGATAAATTAGAAAGATACAACACCTTCCAAAATTGAGCTTCATACATCCATGTACTCTATTAATATCCAATATAATCCTTATACTAATAATTTTTAAAGTAAGCCAATAATAAAGTAAGTCTAGAGAATAGAGACTCTTATACTCCTAAAAGTGTCTGAGAATTGCATAATCATGTCCGTTGACATATGCAATATTCAAAAGCTATACTTTAAAAACTAAGACTTGAATGAATTTTATAAACTTAAACTTCTCACTAAACAACCATCCCAATAACAGCTCAGAATTACTAACTCCGGAGGAGGTATCCCCTTGTTTTCATAGTAAAACAGGTGACCCAAGGGAACACCCTCCCCCCCCCCCCCCTTTTTCTTGCCCTGGGTCAAATAGCCCAGAGCGAAGAGGGCAGCCAAACGGAGACACTGCCGAAACAGACAGCCTACCTAGCTATAGTAGCAACTGTTAAGAGAATGACATTCTGAGCAGTAGATAATAGACCTAACAAAAGAGGCCTCAAGAAATTGACTCGATATTTCTAAGATAAAATTCATGAATGTGGATGGCTGAGCGCAATGAGCGGCCTTCAAAAATCTATAATAGCGACACTATTAAAGTAAGCCCAAGAAGTAGAAGAACTCTTACTTCATGAGCCGAAATCTTAAGCACAACTGCTAAGTCAATGATATACCATAAGCAGTACGCTAGTTAATAGAATCCATTAACAATAAAATGGAGCGTAACGTCCTTCTACTAGACATCAAAGACAGAAGAAGCTTACGCCCTTGTAATAAACAGATATCTGTTTATAAATACATAAACTGTACCCGGAAAGAGTAAAGGCCTATGCCCATACGAAGACGGAAGGACCTTAAAATAATAGGTTCCGGATAATAGGAGCCTAACTCTTATGCAACAATCCAACCTAAATAGTAACGGAAGTATTGATTCCGAAACTATGAAAGTGAAAATCATCCATCGATAGTGCATGAAACTCACTGACTCTACAGTAAAAGAAAAACCAACAGAATTACTGTCTAAAAGGTCAGAATTTGAAAACTACTGTTTCCAGAGGCTCAAATGATTACTTAGCTAAATAAGAACCGAAGTTAAAATACGTATAGGAATTTAATCTAAAGATTCTAAGTCTATTTATCAAAAAGTTACTAACTGACTTAGATAAAGAGACAAAAGACTCAATTGTAAACTATCGTAGAGTGCATAGGTATGAGGTAACATAAACCTATAACCTAAATAATAACAGGCTGCAGTAGATCTTGTGAAACAAGTATACTAAAAAATAGCAATGAGTAGTATGGAGGGATCAACAATATGAACATAATGATCCCTACACCACGACGGAAGAGCCTCCACCTTAGTCGCATAGAATAGCGAAGAAGAGGATCTCCTATAGTAAGAAATCGCGTCCAAAGCTCGTCCAGTACAGTGCTTACAATGCAATACGGACCACACAACGGAATACATGAAGGTTGCGACCTTGCTGGTTGTGATAAAGATGACACGATTTACCCAGTGAAAAAAGATCCTCACATAGAGGAAGATTTCACGTTAAGATCCACAGTAGACAAGAGAGTAAATTACTCATGATCTCTGTGAAGATAGAGATGCTATCAACAGAAATGTATTGTGGTTGTTTATCTTAGCAATACCTGCTAAAACAACAGCGCCGGAGGATACGCGTATCCTATCATTCCGTCCTATAGATCAATAGAGCGTTAACACTATTAGCTCAGAGATCTGGACAAGCGAACACATACGTCTGCAATTGATTAGCAAGCTGTGTCATAAATAAAACATCATTGGGCGCTCCCATAGATAGCAAATCTGATTGAATACTTGTTTGTTGAGAATCCATTCTGACAGCAACAAGCGACCCGTAAGAGAACGGGAGTCCGATAAAACAATCAGACGACCCAGAATATGACGGACCAAAACTGAACTTGGTGTACTATAACCAACAGACGGATTCTTTCCATTAAATTGAATAACGGAAACAAAAGAGTGCCTCCCTGGTTCTGGAGATACGCCACTACTGTCGAATTAAAGGACAGGAATTTGGGCATGCGTTTCTGAATAATGTTCATGCAATGACATAAAGCAAGCCTAAAAAACATTATTCCGCGGAAGTTAAACTGATAGCTAAAAGACTGCGGAACCCAAAGACCCTGGCACTTCGAATCCGTAGGGATCAGTATATATCCCAATCTGTTTGACTGGCAACCGTCATAACAGCCACACTCGGGTCCGGCAACTGCGGCGGCACTCTCTGAGTCAACCACCGAATGTTTGCCCCAGTCTGAATCTCTTGTAACACTAGATAGACAAGAGAATGTATAAATCGAGCAATTCATGGATTGCCGGAAAGTTGCCGTCGAAGAGAAGCTCCTCCGAGAACGAAGCGACTCTGAGAGAGTTCTTAACCTTACTATCCACGCGTGTGGATGTAGCTAGGGCAGCGTCACGTCTAACCAACTCCAATCAGCCACTGAAGGGCGGAGTTATACGTGAACAAACTACTGCCCTCAAAAGAAATTACATTGAGAATAATATCCCGTAAATCTTTTCTTGAAGACGTAATGATAACGCCTCAGTAAGGCGGATTACGTATAATAAAGCGTCTAAGTTAAGTCTACTATACATAATGTCGTTCCCAACATTGAAATTGGAAAAGACATAAACGGCGAAAAAGAATATATGCAGTCTTTAATCACACCGTCTAGACGCATATGAACTCTCGGTATGCCCTGCTCTGCCAAAATAAACTATTTGTAAAAATGATAAAATGGCAGAAATGAGCCACGCGGACAAGAAACTAAACTATCATGCTTAGTAGCAGGCTTGTATATATATAAATATATAGCGTCGAAAAATAAAACACATGTTGAAATGACAATATTGGACTGCGTCGGTAAGTCAGGGACAATGTCCCTGTACCGATCGAAAAATCCGAGTCCAATGACGCTATAAGTCTCTTATCCAAGATCGCAGCAATGAAGTCCGAAAAATAATCACTGGAAGAAATGCCAGAAGATATGAAAGGCATCTTCCGATACTACTAAAGGGAAAACTCGAAATCTTTCGAATCCCTTTCGCCATCCTGTCGGACCCTATAAAGCGTTCGGTCGTCCGTAGCTGAAGCAACCGCGGACCGCACCGACCCAGCGCCGTCGGATAATTCCTGATTCGACCGAGAAACTGTCAATTGCTGGGATGCTGCGAAACAACTGTGCTAACTCGGATAGCACGTCCGTCACTGAGGCCTGAGGAGAAGCGGTCTTACGATGCATTGCCGCTGGAAGCTCCGTGATCGTTACCCCGTGCATACTTCCAATATGCGAGCGAACGGAGTGTATAGGCCTCGTGTCCCTTGGCTACCGGATGGCGCGACCTATTCGCCGTGGAATCACTGAATGCCGAAACTGATCGGATACTCGAGGTCACGTAGCCAATGTGCGGTCGTGTGCCCTGCTGTGAGGATGAGGAAGCATTAAAGACAGTCTCTCGGACTGTCAATATAACGGAGCGTCCCGAGCAACGGACATATGCTCCGAATGTAAAATATCTGAACCACAACATGCGGTCCCCTATGTTGCTGGCTTCCTCCGATCTGTCCTCAATCTGCCGTCACTGGGTGAGTACTAAAGTAATTAAAGTGCTCGCATCACCCAAATCTCCTTCCTAGACCGCAACGGACGAACCCGGCAGCCGAACCATTCGATGAATGTACGCTACACCGGGTGAGCTAGCGAATGTCACTCCGTAAGCGATAGACATATTCCATGAGCACTTATTGCCGCTAACTCTTCATTAACTATGACGACAGAGGCACACTTTTGACAGAAATGCTTGGATAGCAAGCATAAAATAATAATATATATAGCGCCGTTCAATAATTCGAAAGTTTGTGTGACATTATTGGACTATGTCGGAACTGAGGGACGATGTCCCTGAACCGAACCAAAAATTTCTAAGTCCACCGACGCTATCAGTTTCTTATCCGGCATCGCAGCATATGTTGTTCCGAAAGGGAAAGCTCGAAATCCTCCGAATCCCTTTCGGTATCCCGTCGGACCGGATGAAACTTTCGGACGTCCGTACCCGCTTCCGCGGAGCGTCCCGACCCAGCATCGTCGGATAAAATATATGCGACAGATTCAGTTGATGCTGGGATGCTGCGATAAACTGTGCTATTAAGGAAAGCACGTCCGTTCCCGAGGCCTGTGCAGTAGCGGACTTACGATGCATTGCCACCGGAAGATCCGTGTACGTTGACTCCCGCACACTTCCTATGCGAACGTCCGGAGTCTGCAGGCCTCGAGTCCCCGGCTACCGACCCAGCGCTGTCGGATAATTCTCGATCCGACACCGTTTCTGTCGGCTGCTGGGATGCTGCGATAAGCTATGCTATGTGCACAAGAATGTCCGGCGTCGAGACCTGCGGAGGCGCAATCTATCGCTGCTTCGCCGAGGGCAGCTCCGCATCAGATGGCTCCCGCATACTTTTCCTATGCGAACGTCCGGAGTCCATCGGTCTCGAATCCCTGGCTGCCGGATGGTGTGACCTGGTCGCCGAAGAATCCTTGATCGGCGAAGCTGGTAATATATCGGCGGTCACGCAGCCAAGGTGCGGTCGTGTGCGCTGATGAGAAGAGGAAGCCTTAGCAGTCTCAGCGGACTGCCTATACAACGGAGCGTCCCGAGCGACGGACGTATGCTCCGCTAGCGACACATTTTGTACCACAACATCTGGGGCCAGATGTTGTTGAACGAGAGAGGGGCCTCTCTCGCTTGCCGTCCGGATGGACCGGAACGAGCTATGAACCGGACTAAAAGGCTTCCTCCGTTCTCCCTCCGATCCGCCGTCACTGGGTGTGCATTAAGTTAATTTTATAGTGCTCGCATCACCCCAAAATTCCTTCTAGACCGCAACGGACGAACCCGGCTGCCGAACCATTCGGTGAATGGACGCTACACTGGGCGAGCTAGCGGACGTCAAAGGCCGTCGAATCTACTAGGGTCCTCTTAGGCAATTGGCGTATTTACATGAGCACTTTTCCGCTAGCCCTTCATTAATAGTGACGACGGAGGCACACTGTTGGAAGACATCACAGATACATCACCCTAATCTTGATCGTCTGAAATAGAAATTGAAAAAGTAGAGTGACCCTGCGGGGAAAGGACCGGAGTGTCCAAATCCCCAACAACATACCGTGACATACGCTTCCCATATTGTCATCGAAATCATACGATACAGAACAGGAGTTACACTGACCACATATAGAATGATAATAAAGTCAGAGGAAGACTTCCTCTTAAAACAATTGATCAATATCCTTTCAATGAGAAAAGAAAACAAGTCCTGGTACTCGCACTAACCCCTGGCAATCAAAATACATAATAATAATATGATCCATTAATATAGAAAAAATAATTGAAATCAAAATATTTTGAAAAAATATTTTTTCAGAACAGCCCAAGTTTCTGAAAAGTAACGTTGAGCCCCAATGGATCCCAAGCCTAAGTGTGGACAAAAATTTTAAAAATATTTTAAACAATTTATTCAACACTTACGAACAATAATAATGTATCTAGTTATGATTAAAATAACATAAAGATATTATTTATTAGAAATCCCCCCCTCACACAGAGGGCTGTTGTAAATGTAAACAATGAGTGTAAAAACACTAAAATAAGACTCCAGGCACCCAGGCCCGAAATCAGTTACCAAAAATACACTATCTGATGCAAAACAGAGACTTCCAGGGAAGAAACTGCAGAACATCAGATGGTAGATGCAGAACACAACGCCTAACCACCCGTAGGTGAAGACGTAAACATGGGGAAAGAACAGAATTCATTCTGTTATTCAGCTAAAACTCCCAAGAAAATTTTAGTAATAATAATTACAGAAACTATGCCAAAAGCATGGGAGAATAGCAAGGGGGAACTTAAAGGACAGGGAGAGAGGAAAACACTTGTAAAAACAGTGTAACTAATAATCAGAATGACAACAAAATGGCTGCTGCCTTGAAAATAGGTAACTTAACATAATTTCATTAAAAAATTTTAGGTTACAGCCCTGATAATATTCTGTCACACATTCTTTTCCTCTCCTCCTTCTCTATCCTCCTTAGAATCACCATTTCACTAATATTTATGTGTCTGGCATCATTTAAACTGAGATTTAAAAGCACAAAGATCAGTCAGATGTTAACTGATGAAGGGCCAAACTTAGAATGATAAATGGCGCCAATTTCAGAACGTCCTTGACACTGCGCATGCGCAGTGGGGGCGAAGTGTGGAGGGCCTTTCAGGACATGTTTTCTTTAGTTTTAGATGCAAATTTTGGGGATTGGGGGGCAAAATTTGTGTTTGGCCCTATATTTTAAGAGTTAGCACCAGCTATGTCTGGGTCATTGGTACAGTATAAAAATTTGAATTTTTTCTCATTGTGTTGCAACTATTTTTTGGAAAACACCACATGAGCGCTGTCTTTTCCTACAAACAGATTCAAAATAATTTCAATATTTATCGTAGTGCTAATAAAATTGTTAAATGGTAGGTCGAATGTTAGAAACAAAATTTTCTTTACAAGTCGCAGTGCAAATATAAAAGTATATAGATATACATAATTGTAATTCAATTTAACCAGTTTCTGATGTTGGAAATCTCAAAATGGGAAAAGTTTTATGGATTTATTTCCATCAACAATGTACAAATCCTGAAGAGGCTCTGCATTTTTCTAAAATTCGGGTTTAATCGAATTAGTCTCTGATAGTAGTAGTAGTAGTAGTAGTAGTAGTAATGGTAGTAAATAAGTAATGAAGTAACAGTAGTAGTATTAGTAACAGTAGTGATAGCGGCGGCAGTGTCAGCGACAAAAGCATATATATATCAGCATCTTGTAATTTTATGTATTTTTCTTTTTCTTTTTTTTTGCATTCTCTCTCTTGTAACATATTTTTTGTGGCTGAGAATAAACTAAACTAACTAAAAGAATAAATTTCATAGGAGTAATTTATGCTTTATCTATTGTGACCAGTCAATGTTTTCATTGTGATCAGAGGCTGTTTCAGAAACAATCAGTAGCTATTGTCGGCCCTGGTTTTACATCTTTGCAAGGATAATTAAAGGATTAGTTCGGATTAGGAAATGGTATTGCTACCAAATTTTATTGCTGCCACGAGAACTCAATAATTGACCATGTTAAGTGTTGTGTTATATTCAGTTATATTACAACAGCCTGGGTCTACTTTTCTCAGTTGTCCAAAGCAACAAACCTCAAGCTATACAAAGCGTTTTTTAACGAAATATAAAATATATGTACATGTTTCTTATAATTTTGCTGAGTTCAGAAGGGAAACTGAAAACTATCCCAAATTGTGCTAATTTATATTTTTTTAACTGATCTCAGATACATTCAGACACATCGCGAACCATCTCGCCACATACAGAAGGGTCTCTGCTAAAGCACTCGAGGAGTGAGGTTTTCACTCACAAAATATGCTCTCAGCTTCGGTGAAAAAGGGACACCGAACACAACATATTTCTGCAGGTGGACCGTAGGTTGTCGTTCAAAGGACACTCAGTTCAATGAAATGCTTCTCTGACATGGGTTAAGACGATATATGTGTGAAAATTCCACTCTGATAGTGTTTCTGTTTAGAATTTCTCTCCATGTACCGTTAATGGGTTCCAGAATATCCATAATTGCAGTTTTGGTCATCCACTGAGTTTCAAAGGCCCTGCATGGTTCAATGTAAAAGAATATTCTGTTCACCTGAACAATGGGTCAAACCGCATGCTGGATGAAACTGTGTTACAGAGAATTTGACTCAGATTTCTCATCCCATGTTTTATTCAATCAAAAGAGACGATTTCAGCAAAGCGCCATCTAACATCCGGGAACTGATATGTAGATGCACGCTCAGTTTGTTTATCAAATTTGGTTCCACATCTGAAATCAGTCTGGAAATTATTTTGCCCTGATTAATATCACACCACCCCCAACGTCACACCTCTCTCTTATATATGCCCCCCCCCCCCCCCCCCCCACACACACGCACACTTCCAAAATAAATAACACACAGATCTGTGTATTATTTATTTCGGGGTGGGGGGGGGGGAGTGCATATAAGAATGAGGTGTTTTGAGGTGGGGTGATTTAGATCAGGTTTCCATACGTCTGTGGTCTAATAACTCTGGCAATTTGGCCCATGTAGTGGGTAACGAAACTACATTGTTCTCAACCTGTTAAGTCGACGTCAGCTGTCCTTCATGCGAATACCTGGAAACGCAACCAAATTGTGTAAAGTTCTTTTTCATTGCCCGGAATATGTCTACCACTGCAGAATAAAAAAGGTGTGTATTTGAAAGACTATTTTTGAAAGGTTCTTCAACCTGTTACAAATGAGATTTTTTTTATTATTTCCATTTTTGGCGTAAATTCGCTTATAATAGTCGGATTGTAAAAATTCAAGGACGAAATCGCACTGATTTTTAATCAATATATTCGAAACGAAATGCGTTTTTAAAATTACCCTATGATATTAAAAATAGTATTTGCCCGACTGGTTGGAAAAATGTGCTAATTGGTATCCAAAAATTACAGGATCAAAGAAACACCGACATCAACAAAAAGTAACGAGAAGGTCTTCACAAATATTCATGCGAGATCGAAACTGCCCTCAAAAGTCATTTTGTATGATATTTCGAAATAAATTTTAACGATTTTATTTTTGTGTAGTTTGGGAGCGATACGCTTTTTTCCGTAATTATCAACGACTGTTTTGCAGAGAAATGATGTTTGGAGGTCCTATTTTGGGTCGGAAGCAAAACCTTGTCACAACACTGGGAAACACTTCGAGCTAATTATGACCGATAGCACGTCTTATTGAAGTCACGTGGTTGGGTTTTGATACCCCACCTTATAGAGCAGTTAGTGGGGAGTCGATTGGCAGTGTTTTACAGGGAGCGTACACGTAATGACAAGTTCCTACCAACAACCTCTGACCCCAGATGTTGTTATAAGAGAGAGAGGCCTCTCTCTTGCTCGTGATCACAGAAGACCTGGATGAGCATACCTCAAAAACTTGTCTACTTCCTCCTTCCCGTGCTTCCTCCTTTCTGTCGTCGCCGGGTGAGCATGTTCGTATGTTTATAGTGCTCATTACAACCTTATTCCTCTTCTCGACCGCTGCGGACATACCCGGCATCACATCACCCACACACAAGTGAGATCTGCTGGTCGAGCTAGCTGGCGACAAGGTCATCAATCCTACTAAGGATCTAGGCACTTGTCTAATTCCTTGAGCACTTTTGCTGCTAGCTCTTCATTGATTTGCGATGACGCAGCACACTCCTTGACGGCGTCACGAAGCCACACCATGTTCTTGTTCCTCTGTAAATAGAAACTAAAAAACTATAGTGACCTTTTGATGAGAGGACCAGCCGAGTCCCCTCGCCGTGATAGGACCGATAGTGTCCACTCACCTAACACAAACCATGACGCCTGTCATTCAGATTATCAAATCTGATACATGGAGTCGAATTAGTGGTAGTACATCATGTAAACTCATTACAATGACCAAGTAAATAAAGGAAAGGTTTCCTCTATTTGCCATACTATAAGATAAAAATAATTACCTAAATACTAATATATATCATTGTACCAACACCAAATCTACATATAATATAAGATAACATTAAATATAATCAATGAAATAAATATATCCAAAAGAAAAACTCTTTCAAAAATAAAATAAAAATTTTTGAAAAAATTTTCCTATATAAGAGCCTAAGTTCCCAAAGGGAACAATGAGCTCAAAAAAGCCTAAGTGTGGACAAAATTATAAAAACTGTGTAAAATTAACTACCACACTATCAGAATATTTAATGTTACTTACAACTCTTGTTCCTAACTTACAACTCTTGTTCCTAAACAAAAATAGGAAACTACCTAGAGTAATGTAATGTAAACAAAACACCGGAATCAAGACCCCAGGTAACACAGCCCGAAGTCAGTTACAGAAACAAGACTTTCCGATGTAAAGCAAGATCTTCCTGAGAAGAAACAATGATACATTGGATGTTAGATGCATGACCAAAATGCCCAAACACCCTAAGGATGAGGACGTAACCCTGGGGATGTACAGAATAATCTTCTGTATAAAACGTTAAACTCCCAATAAATTTTATAAAAATATTTTATTAAAACAAGCCAAAAAGCTTTGGAGCTTAACTGGGGGGATCAAGGGAAGGCAGGGAAGGAATACTAAATAAACAGTGGATAGATCATAATCAATCAGTGATAACGTCAGGCTCATGTCCCGAAATTAGGGAACATGAACTAATTTTAATAAATATTATAAAATTACAGCCCTGAACTTTTCAAACCACCGTTTCTTCCTTCCTTCATCCAGTTCTGTCCTTGGATCCACCAATTTAACCATTGATTTGTGTCTGGCATCATTATTAACTGAGATTTAAAAGCACAAATATCAGTTTGTTGTTATCTGACAAGGGCCAAACAAAGAAAGATTTTATTGGCACCAGATTCGGTGACTTCCTGACGTCTGCACATGCGTGGAGGGTAAAATGTATGGAGGGCCAGATAGGACTTCTAATTTTTCGGTTTTGCAGTCAAATTTTGGGGATTGGAGGCAAAATTTGTGTTTGGCCCTAGATATTTTTGGGTTAGCACCAGCAGCTAAGTCTGGGTCATTGGTTACAGTATAAAAATACTTCATTTTGGCCTTGTGAAATGTAGCCTTGACTGAAGCCAACCCCGGCTGCAGACTAAACAGAGTGTCCCGAGTGGAGGGCTGACATATGCTCCGGCCTGTGAAAATTTCTCAAAACAACATCTGACCCCAGATGCTGCTACATTAGATAGGGGGGGGGGGGGGGGAGGGGGGGGGGGCCTCTGCCGCTCACGGTCTATCAGACCTCGCCGAGTACAAGAACTTGCAGACTTCCTCCCTATTTCCACCATCGCTGAGTGAGCTATTTATATTATAGTGCTCACTCTACCCAATCCACCTCTTAGATAGCAACAGACTTACCCGGCGTCACGGCACCCATGGACGGAGAACCGCTTCACCAGTCGAGCTAGCTGCTTGCAAGCGATTAAAACCTTTACCCAAAGCACTAACCCTTGCAATAATGAGCACTGCAGCTAGCTCTATATGCCCCACAGTGCGTGACGATGGTAGCACACTTGGATGGGTGTCAGAAAATTATCACCATGTTCATGTTCCACTGAAATAGAAACTGACAGAATGAATTAAAACACGGTAAGAGGCTCTGATCCTCAGAACCTCACCGCCAACAAAGTACCGCAACACCTGATTCCAACATCAGTCATCACAATAAAACACAAGAATGACAAGAGTTCGCAGGAGTGTATCAACTAAAGTCGATATCTGTCCTCCAAACTTTACAACAATATATATATGTAACTGAGACACATGAATAACAGCAATCAAAGTTAAATTCAAAATATTTTTTGTAAACAAAAAAATTTTTTTTAAAAATGCCCAAGTTCCCAAAGGGAACATGAAGAGCCCAAGGGCATCCAGATAGAGCCTAAGTGTGGACAAAATCCAAACTTTTTTGAGCTACACTACTGGAATAATAAGCCATGTATTCTACAGAATATTACAGTATTAGAATATAAGAAACTACCTATATATGAGGACATTGATAATGTAAACGTCAATGTAAACAAGACATCAGGCATACAAAAAGGCCCAAAATCAGAACCAATTGAAAGCTATCAAATGCAAAGTCAGATCTTAGATGCAAGACTAAACGGCCTAATACCCCTAGGGTGAGGACATAACCCTGGGGAAGAAACAGAATAATCTGTAATAAATGTTAAACTCCCAAGAAATTTAATAAAAAATTTCAATAAAAAATAGCCGAAAAGCTTAAGAGTTTAACAGGAAGGGTTCATGGAAGGATAGGGAAGGAATACTTAACACACAGTGGAATAATCACATTTAAAAATGATGACGTCAGGCATATGTCCCGAAATTGGGAAACAGAAATTAATTTTATAATTATTATAAAGTTACAGCCCATTCCGGTCACTTCAAGATGTCTGCGCATACGCGGAGAGTGAATGTATGGAGGGCCAGATAGGACTTTTAATTTTTGGTTTTGCAAGCAAATTTTGGGGATTAGAGGGGTTCAAAATTTGTGTTTGACCCTTAATAACTTTTGAGTTAAGCACCAGCTAGTCTCGGCCATTGGTTTACAGTGTAAAAATATTATAAAGTTACAGCCCTGAATGTCTAAAACCACCATTGAACACTTCCTTCATCCAATAACAGCCTTGTATCCACCAATTCTTGCATTGATTTGTGTCTGGCATCCTCAAAAAAGGAGATTTTAAAGCACAGATGTCAGTTCATTGTTTCTGACTTCAGGGCCAAACAAAGAATGATGTTTGCACCAATTCCGGTCACTTCCTGGTGGCTGTGCATGCACGGAGAGTAAATGTATGGAGGGCCAGATAGCATGTTTAATTTTTGGTTTTGGAAGCAAATTTTGGGGATTGGGGGGGGGGGTTCAAAATTTGTGTTTGGCCCTTGATAACTTTGAGTTAGCATCAGCTAGTCTGGGCCATTGGGTTATAGTGTAAAAATATGAATTGAATTCACCCTCATTTAAACTACCCAACTAATTAGAACAAAACTCTAGTCGGCCAGTCTTTGATGTAGAGGATTATCACACCTTCTCACATCTGAACTGGAAACAATAGATGCAGGGAGAACAGGAATGGCTCATTTATTTTTGTGTTTTTTAACCATCAGCATCTATGGCTATATCATAACTGCAACATAGGTATAAGTCAAGTTTGGCCAATCCATTTTTTCCTATGCTGCCCTAGGACTGCCACACAGGACAGGCATTGGTTACCGACTCCTATTTTACCAGCGAAGTACATGTAGAACTTGTTTACCACAGCAAACAAAGCACTGTTCCATTTCCCAATGTTCCCAATGGGTGGTTGGGGGAGATTATGACTGTAAATTTTATAGTAAATTTCCTTTCTTATTATACCTACCACAATTATTTACAACAGGTTTGCACTACAGTGGAAGTCTCTAACTCGAAAAAAAATACTCTATTTTCTTCTTTCCCAACCGATTTGGTAAAGAAAAGTGGTGGAAAAGCACCAAGAAACAAGTGTTTGACCACCAAGGTGGTATTAGTCCCTTACGGCGCTTTTGTGACATAAGGTGTTTTTGTCACAGAAGACACTAGAGTATATAAGCATCTTGGATTTCGAAAAAAAATATTGAGCGTGCATAATCCCCTCACAACCCTTTATCCATGTACCATATATGAAAGGCGTAGCTTGAACCATGTTGAAGGGAGGGGTGGTAACATAAAATAGAGAAAAAAGCTTAAAAAACACAACAAAAATGGCCGCCATTCTGCCATCTTGGATTTTGAAATTGAAGCATATTAGAGGGAGAGGTGGTAACATAAAAACAGACAGACAGACAGACAGACAGACAGACAGACAGACAGACAGACAGACAGACAGACAGATTTTGAAAAAAAATATTGAGCGTGCATAATTCCCTCACAACCCCTTTATCCATGTACCATATATGAAAAGTGCAGCTTGAACCATGTTGGAGGGAGCAGTGGAAAGATAAAATAGAGAAAAAGGCTTAAAAAACACAACAGAAATGGTTGCCATGGCGCCATCTTGAATTTTGGAAAAAAAATATTGAAAGTGCAACATCCCATTACAACCCTCTATCCATGTGCCAGATATACAAAGTGTAGTTTGAACCATGTTGAAGTGAGGGGTGGTAACATAAAATAGAGAAAAAAGCTTAAAAAACACAACAAAAATGGCCGCCATGCCGCCATCTTGGAATTTGAAAAACAAATATTGAACGTGCATCATCCCCTCCCAACCCTCTATCCATGTGCCAAATATGCAAAGTGTAGCTTGAACCATGTTGGTGGGAGGGGTGGTAACATGAAAATAGAGAAAAAAAAGCTTAAAAAACACAACAAAAATGGCCGCCATTCCGCCATCTTGGATTTTGAAAAAAAAATTTTGAGCGTGCATCATCCCCTTAGAACCATTTATCCATTTACCAAATATGAAAGGTGTAGCTTAAAGCATGTTGGAGGGAGAGGTGGTAACATAAAAAACAGACAGACAGACGGACGGACCAAATATGCAAAGTGTAGCTTAAACCATGTTGGTGGGAGGGGTGGTAACATGAAAATAGAGAAAAAAAGCTTAAAAAACACAACAAAAAAAATAATAAAATAAAAATGGCCGCCATTCCGCCATCTTGGATTTTGAAAAAAAATTTTGAGCGTGCATCATCCCCTGAGAACCATTTATCCATGTACCAAATATGAAAGGTGTAGCTTAAAGCATGTTGGAGGGAGAGGTGGTAACATGAAAAAACAGACAGACGGACAGACAGATGGATGGACAGACGGACGGACGGACGGATGGATGGACGGATGGACGGACGGACGGACAGACGGACGGACGGACGGACAGACAGATGGATGGATGGACAGACAGACAGACAGACAGACAGACAGACAGACAGACAGACGGAGTGCAATCCTATAGTCCCCTTACGGTTCCCGTAGGGGACTAAAAATAGGCCAAAACTGGGTCAAGTGCGACCGGTGCACACCCAGTAGGGGACACTCTTCTCCTTGTACTGTTCCACGGCTTCCGGAACCAACATGTCATTCTATTGAATCCGTCAACATTGGAGGTTTGTGATTAGCGGGGAGGAAGGATTCTTACCCGAAAAAGAAGACGAGAGGGCCTCCACGTAAACATTTGCGGTAGGTAATAAGAAAGGAAATTTACTCTAAAATTTAAATTTCTTATCACCCTACCTTACAACTGTTTACAATAGGCTGAATAGACAACAGGAGGAGGGAATCACATAACCAACCCCCACATAACCCAACTGCACTGGAACCGTGGACAGAAGAAGAGTTCCCTCTGCCCATAAAACCATAGTATCACCAACATTAGTAAATTATACCATTATATCATTAGCAGAGTCCAGCGCCTGTGTGTAGGCAGCATATTTGTTCGTGGATCAGAATCTTTGCTTTTTCCACATTTCAAGATCGTTTTCAGGAATTATTTCTACATATGATGTTTGGAATGCTACCAAGAATATCAGGAAAGAAAAACTTTGTTTACATTTATTTTGATTTATATGCACTCTTAATATATCTTTTTTCAGCTTCAATCTATACAGAGACGCTGAGCATCGCTCACTCCATTGTTTTCAATACAAACAATAGTTGCATTGTCTGCGCATGCGTTGTTGCTGAATGACAAGCTTTCTGCACAACACACAGAATGACCACTACACTCGTTACCCGAAATCACATATTTTCTGGGTTCAAATACAGTTCTGCAGAAATGCGTGCATTAAAACCATCATTCGAGAACAGTGATCTAAAGACTTACAACTCCTTTCTTCACCTCAGTGATGATGTGATAATATTAAATCTTTTGGCATACTTCGCAAGAGACGAAATAAGAAATGCGGCAAACGACGACATAAACAATTTAAATCCAAAACTGTAAATGTTCAAAATCTTACCCCTATTAACTTAGCCTCGACCGATTCCAAATTTAACGATCTCAAATTGTGCCTAGTGAATGCTCGTTCGATAGTGAATAAAACTGCAAGCTTACTCGACACAATTGACAATAATAATATTTCAATATCCATGATAACTGAAACATGGTTAACTCCAGACGACACATTGATTGTCGGTGAGATCATTGCCAACGGCAAGATTCTTACACACAACCCAGGAAGTCACAGCAAGGTGAAGGTGTGGGTGTAATCTGTGATAACACTGTGAAGGTTAAGCGTAAGGCATCTCAGACTTGGGTTACATTCGAGTGCATTGACACCATTGTAAAGATCGACTCACACTCAGTCTGCCTCATTGTCATTTATCGACCCCCACAGAGCTCCATAAACAAATTCACTGTCAACCAGCTCTTTAGCGAATTCCAAGACTTCCTAGTAAGCATTACTGCACTGCCAGGAAAATTCATCATTGGAGGTGATTTCAATTTCCATATGGAGAATAAAACTTCCAGTGATTCTTCTAAACTACGTGATCTTATCAATTCAATGAATTTACGCCAACATGTTCGTGGCACTACCCATAAAGATGGCCACACATTAGACCTTGCTAAGTTTGCGGATGCTATTGCTTCGTCTCCTGTCGCTAAAATTAACGAGATGCAAACTGTTGACAGCACTGAATACATCCTCACTGGCTCACTTCAAGAGGTTATTGACAAGCTTGCGCCTAAGCAAACACACACTTTTAGCGTATGCCCTTGCTCACAGTGGTTCAGTGATGAGATTACGCGCACAAAAGATTTACGATGCAAACTAGAGCTTCAGTGGCGGCAAACAAAACTATGTGTTCACAGAGAGATGTTTGTCAACCAGCAAAATGTTGTTAACAAACTGGTCAAATCCACAAAACAGAAATACTTTTCGGACTTTTTGTCAGCTAATGTTAATTCCCCTAATGCACTGTCTGTCGTTCTTGAGAAGCTTCTGTATCGTCAAAAGACAACCGTACTCCCAGAGCATTCATCATCCAAAGACCTTGCGAATAGATTTTCTTCTTTCTTTTCTGAAAAAATTTAGACTATCAGAGCTTCACTTGATACAAGCTTACAATCTGATCTTTGACAGAGGCCCGACATGCCATGCACCTGTGTTAAAGCTGTTGCACAGTTGTCCCAATTCAAACCTTTGGCTACAACAGATATCCAACATGCTAGATATCATTCCAACTTTCTCCAAGCATTTCTTTCGGAGTTAACTACACCGATCTTGAAATTGGTCAATGCCTCCCTCCACTCTGTCATCTTTCTGACAAGCATGAAACACGCTTTAGAAAAACCTCTTCTCAAAAAGCCAACACTTGACCCAGAGGTTCTGAAAAACTACTGACCGGTCTCTAATCTTCCATTCCTATCAAAGATTATTGAGCGTGCGGTGGCTTCTCAGCTGAATTCCCATTTGGCAGCCCACGGCCTAGCCGAAGTTAACCAATCTGCATACAGATCTAATTGCAGTACAGAAACGGCGCTTCTAAGGGTCCAAAATGATATCCTCCTATCCACAGACAGGCACAACCTAACGTCTTGTTTTGTTGGATTTAAGTGCAACTTTTGACACCATAGACCATAATATACTTATTGAAAGACTGGCAGTGAGAATAGGCCTTGCTGACCGAGCACTTAATTGGTTTTCGTCGTACCTTCATGGTCGCACACAGAGTGTCCTTATTGGTAGAGAGTCGTCAGACAAGGTCACACTACGTTTTGGCATCCCTCAAGAATCGGTGTTGGGTCCCCTACTGTACACTGTCTATGTCTTACCTCTCAGTGACATTATCTGAAGCCATGGCCTTGACTTTCATTTTTACGCAGATGACACACAGCAATATATTAGTTTTACTCACGCCTTTGAGCCTGAAGCATACAGTAAGATTGAACTTTGTATTTCAGACATCAGGGCCTGGATGACTAAAAACTTTCTTAAATTGAACGATGACAAGACCGAAGTAATATATATAGGTCTACCTTATCAACTTTCAAAAATATACAAACGGTCCCTCAATACTGGAGGTTCTGCGATAAAACCCAGTAGCTGTGTTCCAAACTTAGGTTATTTCAAGGATGAAAATTTGGCTGCCGATGAACATATCAAACACGTCTCTCGCAGTGCATTTTTTCATCTTCGAAATATTAGCGAAATTTGATCCTTCATTGATACGCAGACGTCACAACAGCTTGTCCACGCCTTTGTTACTGCAACACTCTTCTGATTGGCTCTAAAACATCTATTCTTGAAAAGCTACAACACATCCAAAATTGTGCAGCACGGGTCATAACCAGAACTTAAAAGTACTGCCATATGACACCAGTACTCTCAGAGTTACACTGGCTACCCGTTAAGAAAAGTATTCAATTTAAAATTGTCCTTTTGGTGTTTACGTTTATCTCGTGATCTGCACCATCCTACCTGTCCGATCTGCTTACCATCCACAAACCACCGAGGTCTCTTAGGTCATCACGTCAACTCAATCTGGTTCAGCCCGTATCTAAATTTACTAGTGCTGGTGATAGGGCCTTTGCGGTTGCTGGCCCAGGGCTTTGGAATTCTCTTCCAATTGACATTAAAAACAGTAAATCACTTGAATCATTCAAGTTTGGTACTAAAACCTACCTTTTTCGAAAGGCATTTCCTTCAGGGGTCTTTTAATTTTGGTCATAAACCGACATTACCAGATGCGTGGGTGTGATAGGTCAGTGAGGATTGCCTCGTTACTCGTCAAGTTACACTCACATACTTGTTTTTGGTAAAGTTGTAGTTTGTTTTGTTTTGTTTTTTTTATTGTTTTTTTTTATTTTAATTCAATACCCTTTTTCTTTTAGGTTCTGTCGCTTATCGCCACGATATAGCCTCTGTTGCTGATGTGGCGTTGGGCATCAATAAATGATAATAGTGATCCATGTATCAATGTATCTGTGAGAGAATGTATGTGTATGTGTGTGTGTGTATGTATGTATGCAAATATTGTACAGCCATTGAGCACCGTGTGTGGATTAAAATTATTATTTAAATGATGGCTAGGGTTGATGACAGCCAGAGTAGAAGAAAAGAGGGCCTAAAGAAAAAAGGTCCTCAGACTGCTCCTGCAATTGATGCAGATAGATGGAGAAAGTAGAAGCATTTCTCCAGTAGGCTGCCTGCATAACATCCGACAACTGATGCAGCATAAGCTCAGGAGGAAGACAATGCACGCACCTCGTGGGCAGAAAAACGATTGGTAATACAATCGTCAATCACTAGAGCATATGACAAGCGAATAGCAAGAGAAATCCATCTAGAAATGGATTGAGGAGAGATCTTCTGTCGACCAGGGATAGAAATATATCTTTGCCTGTCTTTCCTAATGAACTGCATCCAGTTGAGGTAAATACGAAATTGCACGAACCGAACAGAGCAAAGGGCGATTACCCTCAGCAGAAGGAAGAGCCGATACAGATTGGCGGTTGAGTAGCTTCTGGCATCTGATTCTTAGCCAGAAGGGAGCAATCAGTGGTAAAGTAACACTGTTGGCGGAGCTCCTGAAAAAGGCCGGATGAAGCTCATTAACCCTTCTGGCTGAGGCAAAGCCATCAGAAAAAGCTGTCTTGGATCTAGACACAGGGACACGAAAGTGTAAACCTGAGGGTTCCAACGAGTTGTAAAACGATCGATGTGGGGAAGACCCCAGAGATCGCAAAGCGACTGGAACACTGCCCTGTGAAGCGTCCACTCGGTGGAAATGAACCTGCACCATTGGGACAGGGAGTTCAGACAACCAAGAATCTGACAAACCACCACCCCGGCGTTGACATCCTGAGCAAGCAGTAGAAGATCCAGAGCCAATTCGGACATGGGAACTGAGTGTGTGCCACCCTGGTTCCAAATGTAAGCAACCACTGTCGAACTGTCGGACAACAGAAGGACCTGATGATTCGAAAGGTGGGGATCCACTGCCAGAAATGCAGAAGAAGAGAAAGAAGCTTCTTCTGGTTGATGTGAAGAGTTGCATGATCCTGGTCCCATACACAGTGAAGGGAAAGACCAGAGGATCCAACATCACGCACAATACGAGATCACTGGCATCAGCCGTCAGAACATGATCGGACAAGAGCAAGTCTAACGGAACTCAACATCCATCCAGGTAAGAAGGTGACCATGAAGAGATGCTGGTAACTGAAGCACCAGATTCACAGGATCAACATTCGGCCTCCAATAACTTCGAAAGTGTTGGAGAGGTCTGACATGCAGCCGACCTAGAGGAATGAGATCAGTCATCAAACTGCAGAGACCAGGCAGCCGGAGAATACTCTCAGCTGTCGCAGACGTAGACCGGGTCAAAGTCAGGGCAAAAGCCAAGAGAATCACAGCCCTCGCCCGGGGAACTGCCACCGTATTCAGATGAGTACGGAAGTCCATCCCCAGATGACAGAACGACTGAGAAGGGACCAGGTCCGACTTCTCCTCATTGACTCTGAACCCTAGCGACGTGAGCAGGCTCAAGTGTGTCGACATCTGACTCCAGAAGAGCAGCATTGGAATGCCTCTGGAGGATATCTTCCAGATACGCCAAAGTGGTCACCCTGGACTGAGTGCGATGGAAGGCTATCACATGCAACATCAGTTGGATGGAGTCCCAAGAAGCCAGGTTGAGGCCGAAAGGTATGGCCTTGAACTGGTAAATTTGACCCAGAAAAGCGAACCTGAGAAACTTTCGCGATGTCCGAGGAATCAGAACGTGAAAGTAAGCATCTCGCAGGTTGATGCAGGAAGCGAAGTCCTCCAGGTGAATGGAGTGGTGACCTGACCTGAAAGTCTCCATGCTGAACTTGGGAGCAATGAGACTAGTTCAGGATACTCAGAGCGATAACCGGTTGGAGTCGGCCATCCTTCTTCGGCACCAAGAACAGGGGGGAAAAAATCCTACTGAATGAATGTTCTTGACAACCTCAATCGCCCCCTTTGACAGAAGAATGCCTATCTCCCGGATAAAAAGTTCCTGAAGTGAAACGTCTAAAGGAACTTGGGTTGGAAGAGGGTGCCTCAGAAACGATATCTGCAGACTGGACCGAACATCTAACACCCAAGGATCGGATTTGATCGTGGCCCAACGGTCTGCAACCTCACATATCCCTCCTCCAACCTGGGACAAATCAAGGTGAGGACCCTTCATTTCTAACCCTGGCGAGGTTCGTGAGAGGAGAAACCACCTCCTCTGAGAGTTGAAGGATCCGGAGACCTCCCTCTGGGTTGCCAACGCTTACCCTTACCACATGAGTAAGAGGAAGAAGTGGCGGCAGGAGGATCAGCCCTATGCTTCACAGAGGAAGGGCTCTAGCAGAAGGCAGATCAAGCTGGCGAAGCAGCAGCTGATCTTTGGAATGAAGCAGGACATCATCCCGGACCGTCGCTACGGAATCATGGAATAGTCGCGGACCCACCAAAGAAGTGGATCAAAGAGTAGCGCCCTGCCCTTCAGTAAGTGAATGGCTGGTGTCCAACACAGCATTCCGGTGAACTAAATCCAAAATAACCATGATTCAAGCATGCGTGAGAATAAGATGCATGAGAGTCTTAGAGATCACACGTAAAGGAGCTTGTATGTCGTTAAACTTATCTGGAGGCAGATAAGCAGCCAAGGCAGAGTCGACATGATCCAAGAGAGAAAGCATGCCTAGCATCTCTCTGGATAAGCCCAACATGGACTCCAAGTCTCCATAGGAATAACAACCGACTTAGCTTTGAGTCCTGATCCAAGACCGTCAAAGTCTTACAGACCGACGGATTGGCAGAATCGTAGGAACGACAACGCACAGGGGCAAAAAAAGTATCAGCCTAGTGAAGAACAAAGTTTTTATAGCCTTGAAACTCAGCTTTGAGTACAATGCTGCAAAAGCTTCGACCACTTGTACCGACTGGTACAGTCAAAGGTGCCCAGAAGCAGGGTGCTCCACAGGCTGTAGGTGCGCAACCGATGATCGCGGCCTGGCTGAAATCTCTGGCTGGTCTGACGGTTTGAAGGAACTCAAACACAAAGTCAAGAGCTGCCTCCAAGTCAGACGAGTGATGGCTCTCAACGTTAGGTGTGTCTGACCCATCGCCAGAGTCAGAACATCAGGGGGGATCAGATCAATCCCAGGAGGCAGCACCACGGAGGGAACCTGGAAGCCATTAGAAGCCTTGCTGGAGGCAATGGGAAGGCTCTTGGAAAGAACCTGCGTGAGCAAGGAGGGGGCCTCCCTAAGCTCACAACCTGTATCTGCGGGTTTGACGTGGGAACAGCCCGGCAAAGTGGCTTCACATCTGACCCTCTAAACCAGCGATGGATCACAATCCTCTACAATACCCGGAGCAGGCGACGGGTGGCAGCCGAAACATCTGAATACAAACGCTTATAGGGGTATAAAATACCCCGAGGATCTGCAGTGCGGGAACTCAGGAGAGTCGCCGTGGACCTCTGAGGGACAGAAGGTCCAGGTTGCACAAAAATGTGCCAGTCCTGCAAAACTGGTCGAAGGACCAGAGTGCATGAACGGAAGCACAACAGAGTCCACGGTGACCCCACCATGGACATCTGAATCCAAATCAAAACCTACTGGTTCAACGGCTGAGAGACCAAAGCAGAGGGCTCGACCAGCAACCACTTCTGACTTCGCCGAGTTGAAGCCAGGGAAGGTTGGGGCCGATATTGCATGTCCAAGAAGCAGAAATCCCTACAGACCTCTGCAGGGATAAGCCAAAGCCGGCTGAAACGGAGACCGATGACATCACCGACGGAGTAGAAACAGGAGCGGATACATCAGTAGCTGTTGACAAAGGCAGAAAAGTGGAGAGAGCAACGAGCTTTGCTCCAAAAGAGGAGTCACAACCCTAGTGATAGCCTCAGATGTCGACTGGAGGGTGACAGAAATCCCGGAACCAGGCATCTCTTCACCAGAAGACGGAAGACTACACAATAGACAGAAGCCCAAAAGATGGAAGACCACCCAGTCCACAGGGTCTTTCAATAAAACACCCAAATAAAGTGGAGCATGAATAATGGGAAACTTCAAAATGGTAAGACAACAAAAATGGCCCGCAAGGTATTGTCTTGGGCATATCTGGCGAGAGAAAAGTAGATGGGAAGGTGAACCCAAAGAAAAAATAAATCAGGACACCCCCAGCTACCAGAATAAAGAGGCCGGAAACAAAGGCCCGACGGGAACAGAAAAGTACCCCAACAGCAAAAAGGGAACTGGCAGAAATTATACCCTCAACAAAGGGGTGAAAAGCTGCCAAAACTGCCCCCAGCTGACACCTAACTCAGTTAAAAGCAGAACCCAAAGGGTTAGCTTAATGAACAAAAGACTGAAACAGCATGGTACGTGAAAATCGCACGCAAAATCGGTATAGAGATTTATCACGAAAAATACAGTGAATAATCGAGAGAATATTTAAAAAAAAAAAAAGCCCCGTATGTCTGGATAGTGAAGAAACAGCTATGAATCCACATATCAGAACAGGAAACATTGTTGACATCGAGTCAAAAGGTATCAATGTTGAAGAGCGAGATGATACGCATCCTTCTAAGATGGCGGAAAAAAATAGAATGACACGTTGGTTATACGTCTGCGCACTGGTTCTGGAAGCCGTGGATTAGTACAAGGAGAAGAGTGTCCCCTACTGGGTGTGCGCCGGTCGCACTCAACCCAGTTTTGGCTTATTTTTTCTTGGTGCTTTTGCACAACTTTTCTTTCCCAAATTTCTTGGGAAAGAAGAAAATAGAGAGTATTTTTCCGAGTTAGGGATTTCCACTATGGTGCAAGCCTGTTGTAAACAATTGTAAGGTAGGTTGATAAGAAATGGTCACTGATAACAGAATTATTCTCTAACTTATTTGTTCTACTCAGTTCCAGAACAAAGGGGGATCGAGTCCAAGATGGCAGTTTCAAAAAAGGTTTATTCAAACAAGATAAAGGTAGGTTTCTTAAAAAGATTTGTTCTTTCTTGTTTCTCAGGCAATTTTCTCTCAATTTCATGATGAGGGAAGGAGGCATTTTATTTTTTTTTGTTAATCCACAAACAGTCCTGAAAATAGCTAGAATTTAAAATTTATCTACTTCCACTATTATGTGAAAAAAAACATTTTTCAGCAGTGAAAATATCCCATAGTGCAGTTGTAAATTTAAATAACTGTATTTTGTTTGACAGAGCTCAGCAAGAACTGTCAAACAAGGTATAGTTGGTCAAATCTGTATCCTACAAGTGCAAAATAATGAAGAGATTTCCAGGTACAGAAAATAAGGAACCTACTTGATGAAAGGCAAGCTATAAGCGTGAATTCCTCTCCCAGCACATCATCGAATATGTCTGGAAGTCTGTTGAAATTTGAAACAGTGCCAAAGGGTACTGTTGAAAAAATCATCATGTCCTCGCCAAGCAAGAGTTGTGCGCTGGACCCAATACCCACTTCGTTGTTAAAATCTTGTCTACCTGCTCTCATTGATTCCATCACAAAAATTGTTAATGAGTCCGTATCAAATGGTTATGTGCCCCCATGTCTCAAGACAGCTCTAGTTACACCTCTTCTCAAAAAAGCTTCATTAGATCCTTGTGAACTGAAAAATTATCGACCTTTTTCTAACCTGCCATTTATATCCAAAGTTATTGAGAAGGTAATAGCTCAACAGCTAAGGGTGTTTTTAGATGACCACCAACTAATGGAACCTAAGCAGTCAGCATATCGTCCTGGACACTCTACTGAGTCAGCTCTACTTAGTGTCCAAAATGATATTCTTCAATACATTGACCATCGAAAAGCAGTTGTGTTAATTTTGTTAGATCTCTCAGCTGCATTCGACACCATTGACCATACGATTCTATCCGATAGGCTCGCTCAATTAGGTATTGGTGAGTCAGCACTGAGATGGTTCCAGTCATACATATCAGATAGGTCTCAATGAGTTACCATTTATGGCACTCGGTCGGAACTTGTGCCACTCAGATTCGGGGTACCTCAAGGATCGGTCCTAGGCCCCATTCTTTTCACACTTTACATGCAGCCCCTGGGGGAAATTATACGCTCCCATGGTATAAATTATCACTTCTATGCCGACGATTCACAGATCTACACAGACATTGACCCGACAGATAGTTTGGACATAGAAACTAAATTTCAAATTTTGGATCGTTGTATCATTGACATTAGGAAATTTATGCTGGTAAACAAATTAAAATTGAATGACGAGAAAACAGAACTCATAGTGCTTACATCTAGGTATAGACCCGCCCCAGATACACTACCCTGCCTTAAAGTAGGCGACACGGTAATAAACCCATCTACAACTGTTAGGAACCTTGGCGTTTATTTTGACAATCATTTGACCATGGCGCCTCATATTTAAAAAATCTGTCAGTCAGCTAATTTACATATTCGAAAAATTGGTCGAGCGAGGAAAATCTTAACGAAAAATGCCTCAGAATGTCTTGTGCATGCATTTATATCATCACGACTCGATTACTGCAACTCACTCCTCTATGGTATTACCAGTAAACAGATTAACAGATTACAAGTCATACAAAATACGGCAGCTCGCATCGTTACTTTAACAAAGAAAAGGGACCACATTTCCCACAAATTAAAAACATTACACTGGCTCCCCATTAAGGCTAGAATAGAGTTTAAAATTCTCCTTTTCACTTACAAATCATGCCTGAATCAAGCTCCAGAGTATATTTCCAAGCTAGTTGAAACTTACAGACCCAAACGCCTCCTTCATTCAGCAGGTCAAACCCTTTTGAAGGAAAAATCGTATACTTTGTCAACATACGGAGGCCGTTGTTACAGCATTAGTGGTCGTAAACTTTTTAACAGCTTACCTGAATCCGTCAAGTCTGCCCCTTCCATTAACTCCTTCAAATCCAAATTGAAAACATTACTTTTTGAAAAATATTTTTAAAGAACACATGGGGGAAGGACTGTATACTTAAATTTTTATTCCTACTAATATCTTTGTAAAGCGCCTTGGAACTCTTTCAAAATTGTGATACGTGTGCTATATAAGTGTATATATTATATTATTATTATTAATAAAAAGGAGTGATAAGGCAGCTGTTCAATGATGAGGGGGGTGCCTGAGAACCCAGTATTTTTCTTTAATAGCCTAATGACATTTTGAATATATTGGTTTGTGAACAAAATAAGAAACCTGAGGGATGGCATTAGGAAGCGCCCCTCCTCAACAGCATAATAATGGTTTGCGTATATATTTCCGTCTTTTTACATGTTTTCAAATGTGAAAGTCAGAGACTAAAGGCACGTTGTTTTATCTCACCTGATGTTCCAGCTGGTCCTTGACCATACGTTCACAAGCCAGTAGCTTTTGCAATTCTCTCAGCATAGCAGCATGATCAGACTGCTCCTTTTCTCGTTCATGTTGATGTTCTCTGATTTTACCTTTGAGCTAAAATACAAATTTCAGTTAATCTTGATCCCATTAAGGTGAAAACTAAACTGCACATCAAACATTTATCACCTCTGCTGTGTAGTTCTGGAAGGTTTGGTTTTTAGATTCTGTTCTCTTTTTAGCCAATGATACGTGTCAGGAGTAGAAAATGTTTTGTTTCTGCAAAGTTCAAAAATAAGTCCCCAACTGAACCTATTTTGTTTTATACAGGAGTAATGCTTCTCAAAACAAAAATTTGGGTTCAGCCCAAAAATTCTACAGTCCAGAGGTAATCCCAAACAAGAGACCTGCATCGCCAAGCGCTGCTAATCTCCCTGAACCCCCACTGCCCCCCCCCCCCCCCCCCCCCCCACTCTAATCTGGCCAAACTCATCAAGAGCAAAAAAAAAAAAATTGGGGGTTGGGACCAAACTGACCAGATGGGGAGGGTGTCCATATTAGTCCCTCTTTTTTCTGCGTAATCACTCTAAATCCTTCAAAATGCATTTTGGAGCAAAGAAATAAAATACATAATTGCCACTTGGTGTGTGTGTGTGTGTGTGTGTGTGGGGGGGGGGGGGGGGGGGGGGGTTATACAAGTAAATGTTTTTTTCCCACAGGTAGCCACCCTAAAACCTTCAAAATGCATTTTGGAGCAAAGGAATAAATTTCTTAATTGGCAACGAGGGGAGGGGAGGGGTGCAGGGCAATAACTCTTGACAATTTTCATTGGACAATGGTGGTCATCGAATTTGAGGTAGACATTGTTCCCGAAGAGTTATACACCTAAACAAGAGGCCCCAGGGGGCCTGAGGGCGCTCACCTGGTAAGATAGCCTAAATATCAACCCAGAGAATTGGTTTCAACAAGTTGCATCTGCTCCTCCTTAGAAAAGCTTATACCAAATATCCTAAGATTCTGACCAGTGGATCTAAAAAAAAAAGATTTTTAAAGAAAATTCCTCATATTGAACTAAGTTATACCTCGGGCTCCCACAGGGAGACCATATATGAACCCCAGGGACTTGGCTTTAACAAACTTGAATCTCACCCCCCTAAGGATGCTGCACACCAAATATCAAAACATTCTGACTGCGGAAACTGAAGAAGAAGATTTTTAAAGAAAATTCCTCATTTGAACTAAGTTACAATTCGAGCTCCCACAGTGAGCCCAAATATGGACAAAGGGACATGGCTTGAACAAACTTGAATCTTACCCCCCTAAGGATGCTGCATAAAAAATATCAAAAGCATTCATCTGCTGGATCTGATGAAGATTTTTAAATAAAATTCCTCATTTTGAACTAAGTTGTCATTCGAGCTCCCATAGTGAGCCCAAATATGAACCAAGGGACTTGGCTTGAATCTCAACCCCTAAGGTTGCTGCATGCCAAATATCAAAACCTTCCGACTGCTGAATGCCATTATGTGATAAAGAATCACTGAAAGTTTCATCAAAATCCATTCATAGGTTAAAGAGGAGTGGCGGATAAGAGAAAGTGTGACGCGGACGACGTGGACGACAAAAGTAATCCCTATATGTCGCTCCCCACTTCGTGGGGCGGTGACACAAAAATTCCTCATTTTGAACTAAGTTATCATTCGGGCTTCCACAGTGAGCCCAAATATGGACCTAGGGACATGGCTTGAACAAACTTGAATCTCACCCCCCTGAGGATGCTGCATACCAAATATCAAAACATTCTGCCTGCTGGATCTGAAGAAGAAGAGTTTTAAAGAAAATTCCTCATTTTGAACCAAGTTATAATTTGGGCTACCACAGTGAGCCCAAATATGGACCTAGGGACATGGCTTGAACAAACTTGAATCTTACCCCCCTAAGGATGCTGCATAAAAAATATCAAAAGCATTCATCTGCTGGATCTGATGAAGATTTTTAAAGAAAGTTCCTCATTTTGAACTAAGTTGTCATTCGAGCTCCCATAGTGAGCCCAAATATGAACCAAGGGACTTGGCTTGAATCTCACCCCCTAAGGTTGCTGCATGCCAAATATCAAAACCTTCCGACTGCTGAATCTGAAGAAGATTATTAAAGAAAAATTCCTCATATTGACTAAGTTATAATTCGGGCTCCCACAGGGAGCCCAAATATGGACCCAGGGACTTGGCTTTAACAAACTTGAATCCCCTTCCCCCCCCCCCCCTCCCCCAAAGGATGCTAAACACCACATATCAAACATTCCGACTGCTGAATCTGAAGAAGAAGATTTTTTAAGAAAATTCCTCATTTTGAACGAAGTTACAATTCAAGCTCCCACAGTGAGCCCAAATATGGACCTAGGTACATGGCTTAAACAAACTTGAATCTCCCCCCCCCCCCCCACCTCCCCCCGACCCCCATCCCCCTTAAGGATGCAGCATATCAAATATCAAAACATTCCGACTGCTGGATCTGAAGAAGATTTTTAAAGACTAAGATGTGAGTCTTCAATGGAAGACGTGTGTCGGCTGGCGTTTCAGACAGAATTCTAAGTGGAAAAGGGGCATAACTCTGAAAAAAATACAGTGGATCAAAAAATAAAATAGGAGGTGCACAATGCCATTATGTGATAAAGAATCACTGAAAGTTTCATCAAAATCCATTCATAGGTTAAAGAGGAGTGGCGGATAAGAGAAAGTGTGACGCGGACGACGAGGACGACGCAAGACGACAAAAGTAATCCCTATATGTCGCTCCCCACTTCGTGGAGCGGCAACACAAAAATTCCTCATTTTGAACTAAGTTATCATTCGGGCTCCCACAGTGAGCCCAAATATGGACCTAGGGACATGGCTTGAATAAACTTGAATCTCACCCCCCTAAGGATGCTGCATACCAAATATCAAAACATTCTGCCTGCTGGATCTGAAGAAGAAGAGTTTTAAAGAAAATTCCTCATTTTGAACTAAGTTATAATTCGGGCTACCACAGTGAGCGCAAATATGAACCCAGGGACTTGGCTTGAAAAAAATTAAATCTCACCCCCCTAAGCATAGTGCATACCCAATATCAAAAGATTCTGCCTGCTGGATCTGGAGAAGATTTTTTAAGAAATCTGCCTGAAAAGCATTAAGTTCGAAATCGGCCTCCTATACTGACCCAAATATGAACCCAGAGGGCCGATTTGAACAAACTTGAATCAGATCCACCCTACAATGTCGCATACCAAATATTAAAAGATCCTGCCTGCTGGATCTAGAGAAGAAGATTTTTTAATGTTTTTCCCATTGCCTACTGTGTTAAAAAGTGCTGACTCAGCACTTTTTCAAAGTCCCGAAACTGTACCCTAGGATAAAACCAATGGCAATTTTTTTTTACCAATCCTTTCTGTTGGTCCTAAGGAAGCTTCACACCAAATAAAAAACCTCAGTGCTGTGCAGTTTTGGAGATATGGGCGTTTTAATTTTTTTTTCTATTTTTAGCTCCTGTGGTTCCCACGGGGCTGCAGGAAAAAATTTTTTTGCATAAATCAAGTACTTTTTACCCAATAATACCTCATTTTAAATTTGGTTCAAATTGGCCTCTGGGTTCAGAAAATAGAAATTTTGGGCGGGGCAAAAATTCTACACCTCAAATGGAAGCTGCATACCACATATCAAGTCTCTGTTACTGGTGGTTCATTAGAAGATTTTCAAAAAATTTGGCCATTTTTTCCCCACACCTCTGCTCAATATGAGCCGAAACCTAATTTGCATAAAAATCAAAATGCTCCTATATAACGACTACTTACATGAAATTTAATTAAAATGTGGCCAGTGGTTTAGGAGAAACAGGCTCAAACACCACCTTCACGCAGGACGACGGACAACGGACGAAGAGTGATCAGAAAAGCTCACCCTGGCTTTCAGTCAGGTGAACTAAAAATTGATATTTGGTTACTAATGTTCAAGTTATTCCAAAAACAAACATTACACAATATTTGCTAACAATGGGCAATAACTCCAATAATCTTCATTGGATATCACTGGTCACTGAACTTGACCTAGACATTGTTGCTATAGAGACGTTTAACGAAAAGAGTTGAAATTTGGCAACTATTGTTAAAGTTATACCATAAGGCCAAAAAAAAAAAGGAATTGATTCTCAGGCACTGCCGCATTGAAAAAAATGGCCCGCGTTGGGCCTTTTTATTTGGACCGTCATTGCACGAAAGTTAAAAAATTTATAGTAATTTATATATTTTTTATACTTACCAATGACCCAGACTTAGCTGGTGCTAACTCTAACAAAACCAGGGCCAAACACAAATTTTGCGCCCCAATCCCCAAAATTTGCATCCAAAACAAAAAGAAATCATGTCCTATAGGACCTCCATACTACGCCCCCACTGCGCATGCGCAGTGTCAAGGACGTCCCGAAATTGGCGCCAATTATCATTCTTACTGGCAGTGCCTGGTCAGCGCTATGTACTCAGTGGGGAGGCAAGAGTTCCCAACTCCTGGGAGGGCCATCCCCGTCTGGGTCATTGGTAAGTATAAAAAATGTATAAATTACTATAAATTTTTTAACATTTTTATACTGTACCAATGACCCAGACTTAGCTGAATAGTAAACAGGCTGGAGGGCCTAGGACATAGAGGAAAATCCAATAAGATCAACTATATAATAAAGAGGTAACCCCTTAAGGAGAAAAGGAGTATTAGGCTTTACATGTATCTTTCTTATTTAATATTAAATTAGAAAGATACAATACCCTTAATAATTGAGCACAATAATATTCATGTTCTCTATTTACATCCAGTATAACCCTTATACTAATTATTTTTAAAGTAAGCCAATAAATAAAGTAGTCCAGAGAATTGAGACTCTTTATAATCTTTTAAAAGTGTCCGAGTATTGTATATTAAAGCCCGTTTGACACTTGACATATACAAATGCTTCACACCGAGCTACACTTTAAAAATAAGACATGAATGAATTTTAACATTAATATTACACTTTAAAACCATCCCGGAAGCGACTCAGAAATACTGACTTTGGAGGAGGCATTCCCTTGCTTTTCACTATAAAGCAGGTGACCTAAGGGAACACCCCCCCCCCCCCCCTTCCCCTTGCCCTGGGTCAAATAGCCCAGAGCGAAGAGGGCAGCCGGACGGAGTCACTGCCGGAACAGAAAGCCTGCATAACTATAGTTGCAACAGTTTAGTGGACGACATTCTGAGCAACAGATAACAGACCTAAACAATGCAGGTCTCCAGAAATGGACTCAATATTTCTGAGATAAAAATTTGTGAATGTGGATGGCTGAGACCAATAAGCAGCCTTCATTAAATCTGTAATAGCAACACTATTAGCATAAGCCCAAGAAGTAGCAAGAGCTCTTACTTCATGAGCGGAAATCTTAAGCACAGACTGCTGAGAAGAAGATAAACTCTCATAAGCAGTACGGATAGTTAATTGAATCCACCTAGCAATAGAATGGACCGAAATGTCCCTTCTATTAGGCATCAAAGACAGAAAGAAACGTTTCCGTCCCTTTCTGATAAACTGAGATCTCTGTTTATAGATACGTAACGCTCTAACAGGACAGAGTAAAGGCCTACGCCCGTCTGAAGACGGAAGAGCCTTAATAACAATAGGTTCCGGATATTTATTAGGAGCCTGATTCTTAGCTAAAAAACCCACATTAGTAGTGAAGGTGATAGTGTTCCCGACACTACGATAGTGAGAATCATTCACCGACAGTGCATGAAGCTCACTGACTCTTCTAGCAGAAGAGAAAGCTAAGAGAAAAGCTGTCTTATAAGATAAGAATTTGAAATCTACTGTCCCAAGAGGTTCAAATGGCTTTTCCTTCAATTTAAGAAGAACCCAAGCTAAATTCCATTTAGGAATTAATCTAAGAGTTCTGGGTCTATTTATCGAGAAGTTTCTAACCAACTTAGATAAAGAGACGTTAGCTCCAATTTGTAAACTATCATGATGTGCATAGGTATCAGATAACATAGACCTATAACCCTTAATAGTAACAGGCTGCAGTTTGATTTCGTCAAACAAGTATACTAGAAAGTTTGCAATGTCTGGTATGGAGGGATAAAAATATCAACAGAATGATCCCTACACCAATGACGAAAAACCTTCCACTTAGCCGCATAGTTTAGCGAAGAGGAGGTCCTCCTACAGTTAGAAATCGCGTCCACTGCTCGTCCTGTAAAGTGTTTGCCATGCAAGAAGGACCGCACAACGGAAAAACGTGAAGGTTGAGACCTTGCGGGTTGTGATGGAGTTGGCGCGATTTTCCCTGCGAAAGAAGATCCTCCCGTGGAGGAAGCTTTCGCGGTAGGTCCCACAACAGACACCTGAGTAGATTTATCCACGGTCTCTGTGGCGCCAGAGATGCTACCAACAGAATCTTGCAATGAGATTATTTTATCTTTAGCAATACTTGTTGAATTAACGGCGCTGGAGGATACGCATATCCTATCATTCCGTCCCAAGGGATCGACAGAGCGTCTACTGCAAATGCTCTTGGATCCGGACACGGAGACACATACGTCTGCAACTGATTGTTGAGATGTGTCGCAAATAAGTCTATCATTGGCCGTTCCCATTGGTAGCAAATCTGATTGAATACTTGTTTGTTGAGAGTCCACTCCGACGGCAACAAGTGACCCTTTCGTGAAAGGGAGTCTGCTAGCACATTCAGACGACCCGGTATGTGACGGACCGAAAGAAGAACCTGATGTTCTAGCGCAAACAGCAGGATTCTTTCCGTTAGATTGAACAACGGAACTGAATGAGTGCCTCCCTGATTCCGTATATACGCCACTACTGTCGTATTGTCGGATAGGATTTGGACATGAGCATTGTGAATAATGTCCATCCAATGATGTAACGCAAGCCAAATTGACATCATTTCCTTGATGTTTATGTGCTTGCACAGGAATTGCAGATCCCAAAGACCCTGGCATCTCGAATTCGTTGGGATCAATGATGCACCCCAACCTGTTTGACTGGCATCCGTCATAATGGTAAAACTCGGATCCGGCAACTGCAGTGGAACTCCCTGAGTTAACCACTGAATGTTTGCCAAAGTCTGAATCTCTTGTTTCACTTGATCTGACAAGAGAACGTCTACGTCGAGCGAATGAATTTTCACACTCCAATTCTGAGTCAAGAAAATTTGGAGAGGACGCGTGCGTAACCGCCCCCATCGGAATGAGATCCGCAGCAGCTCCGCACAGACCTATCAGTCTCATAAATTCTCTCGCTGTGACTTTGTTTGCGTGCAGGCAATAGCAAGCGTAACAACTGACTAATTTCGCTCTGGTTAACGGCAGACGAACGAGATTGTTGTGCGTCTCGAAGCTCATTCCCAGATGAGTGAATGACTTGGACGGCACCAGATCCGACTTCTCCTCGTTTACTATAAAACCGAGACGTCGGAGCAATAGAAGTAGATTCTGAACATCGTTCTGAAGCGTTAACTCGTTGCCGTACCACTGAAGAATGTCGTCCAGGTAGGCCGACGTTACCGCAGACGAATGAGCTCGGAAATAGATCATTACCGAGTTCATTACCCGAGTGAAAGCCCAGGGTGCTAGATTCAATCCGAAGCACATCGCCCGGAATTGAAACACCACTCCTAGGACTGCGAAGCGTAGATACTTTCTGAATGTCGGATGTACCATGACGTGAAAGTACACATCTTTGAGATCTATGCTTGTTGCATAATCGTTCACCCGAATACTCGCTCTGACCGACCGAATCGTCTCCATATAAAATTTCGGAGCGACGATCAGCTTGTTTATCCAGCTCAAATCTATGACTGGACGGAACGAGCCGTCTGGTTTCGGAACCAGAAACAGATGGCTGTAGAATCCCGGAGTCTCCTGGTTTTCTACGACCTCTACCGCGTTCTTCATTAAAAGAGACTGCACCTCTGATAACAGAGCGTCTCTTTTCTGCGGATTTGACGGAAGTTGAGTCCACTTTGGACTTCGAGTTAATGGAGGCTTTCGTTTGAAGGATATCTTTAGACCTTCCAAAGTCACTCCTCTCACCCAAGGGTCGTCCGTAATCGACGCCCATTCTTGTGAAAAGCTCGACAACCTTCCGCCAACCGGTACGCGATAGAGGTTTAAGCCATCACCTCCTGGACCTGCGAGGCCTGCGGTAGGAGAAACCACGTCCTCCACGACCCGCACCTCGTCCCGTCGACCTCGGGGCGTCCGACCGGTTGTCCCGGCCCGAAGGACGTCCCGAACGAGAGTCGCTACCCTGACGGTCTCTCGAATAAGACCAAGAGGACGCACCGGAACCTCTATAGGAACCTCTCTTGGGCGCATTAGACCCAGAAGTGCCTGTCTTATTCTTGTCTGCTGTATCCGACTTCTTAGAAGCAGATTTGAACAACAGAGAATCCGAAGCTTTCTTTGTAATTTTATCATAAATAGCAGAAAGCTTGCCGTCAAAGAGAAGTTCTCCGGAGACCGAAGCGACTCTAAGAGAGTTCTTCACCTTAGTATCCACGAGTGTGGATGTAGCTAGGGCTGCGTCACGTCTAACCAACTCCAGGTTTTCCACAGAAAGGGCGGAGTTACACGTGGAATAAGCTACTGCCCTTGAAAGAAGTCTTAAAGAGGATTGAATATCCTGAAACTCTTTCCCTTGAAGGCGCAGTGATAACGCCTTAGTAAGGTGATCTGCATAAGATAAGGCATCTAAATTGGCTCTGTTAGACGAAATAGCTGTTTCCAACACCGCGGTTGGAATAGAAGCCGACGACGGTAATGATAGCTCTAAGTCTTCCGCCTCGTCGTCCATACGCAGAGGAACTCTCGGGATACCCTGTCCTGCCGTGTCGAATTTATTCCTTGCATTAATGAAAGGCAGGTTGAGAGTATTGGCGGACAAGAAACCTGCTTTCCCCGACTTGGAAGCAAGTTTAAAAATAGCGTCGTTCAATAATTCAAATGTTCTTGCAACATTATTGGACTGCGACGGAAACTCGGGAGCGATGTCCCTGAACTGCTCAAAAAATTCAGAGTCCAATGACGCTATAATCCTCTTGTCCGGAACCGCAGCAGTCTGGCCCGACGAAACAACTTGAGGGAGAAAGTGCCGGATGAAGTCCACGGCAGCTTTATGTTGTTCCGAAAGGGATAGCTCCAAATCATCCGTATCCCTTTCACCATCCGGTCGGACCTCATGATGCTCCCGGTCGTCCGCCCCCGATGCTTCGGCGGAGCGTACCGACCCAGCGCCGTCGGATAATTCTCGATCCGACACCGTTTCTGTCGGCTGCTGGGATGCTGCGATAAGCTGTGCTATCTGCACAAGAATGTCCGGCGTCGAGACCTGCGGAGGCACAGTCTTTTGCTGCTTCGCCGAGGGCAGCTCCGCATCAGATGGCTCCCGCATACTTTTTCTATGCGAACGTCCGGAGTCCATCGGTCTCGAGTCCCTGGCTGCCGGATGGTGTGACCTGGTCGCCGAAGAATCCTTGATCGGCAAAGCTGGTAAGATATCGGCGGTCACGCAGCCAAGGTGCGGTCGTGTGCGCTAACGAGAAGAAGAAGCCTTAGCAGTCTCCGCGGACTGCCTATACAACGGAGCGTCCCGAGCGACGGACGTATGCTCCGCTTGCGACACATTTTGTACCACAACATCTGGTCCCAGATGTTGTTGTACGAGAGAGGGGCCTCTCTCGCTCGCGGCCCGGCTGGACCTGGACGAGCTAGGAACCGGACTCAAAGGCTTCCTCCGATCTCGCTTACTATCCGCCGTCACTGGGTGTGCACATTGAATGTTTATAGTGCTCGCATCACCCAACATTTCCTCCTGGACCGCATCGGACGAACCCGGTTGCCGAACCATTCGGTGAATGGACGCTACACCGGGCGAGCTAGCGGACGACATTTGTCTAATCTCCATGAGCACTTTTGCCGCTAGCTCTGAATTCATTTGTGACGACGGAAGCGCACTTGCAGAAGATAACATGGAAACATCACCCTGTTCTTGTTCCTCTGAAATAGAAACTGAGAGAGAAGAGTGACCTTGCGGAGAAAGAGCCGGCGTAGCCATTTCTCCAGTAACATACCGTGACACACGTTTCCAATGTTTGTCATCCCAATATTGACATATAGAACAGGGATTAGTGCGAGAACACTGACTACAATTAATACAATGATCATGAAAGTCAGAGGAAGATTTCTTCCCATTACAATTTGAACAATATCCTTTCATTGTGAAAAGTCAACAACAAGTCCTAGTTACTCGCACAAACCCCTGACACAAAGATACATAATAACATGATCCATTAATAAATGAAAAAACAATTGCAAATCAAAATAATTTTGAAAAAATATTTTTTCAGCGAAGCCCAAGTTGCTGAAAAGTAACGTTGAGCCCCGATGGATCCGATGGCAAAGTGTGGTCAAAAATTTTAAATTTATATAAAATAATTAATGAGACACTTACGGATAATATAAATGTATCTTATAGTGAGATAAACTACACCAAAGGCAAACAGCCCCCCTCAAAAAAGGCTGTTGCCAATGTAAACAAACAGTGTAAAACACCAGAAAACATGACTCCAGGCACTGAAAAAACTGGCCCGAAATCAGTCATCAAAATTACACTCTATCTGATGCAAGACAGAGACTCCCAGGGGAGAATCTGCAGAACATCAGATGGAAGATGCAGAACACAACGTTTATACACCCATGGGTGAAAACGTAACTATGGGGAAAATAACAGAAAACATTCTGTATCCAAGCAACTCTCCCACGAAAATTTTAGAAATGAACTTTCTCAAAAATATGCCAAAAGCATGGGAGAATTGCAAGGGGGGACTTTAGAAGGCTAGGGGAGAGGAAACACTGAATAAGCAGTGCAACATTTAGCAAGAATGACAACAAGAGGCCCATGCCTCGAAAATAGGCAACTTAACATAATTTCATCAAAAAATTTTAAGTACAGCCCTGATTATTTTTTGTCACTTCTTTTTCCTCTCCTCCTTCTATATCCTCCTTAGAATCACCATTTCTCCAAAAATTACGTGTCTGGCATCCTTAAACTGAGATTTACAAGCACAAAGATCAGTGAGATGTTGACTGATGAAGGGCCAAACAGAGAACGATAATTGGGGCCAATTTCGGGACGTCCTTGACACTGCGCATGCGCAGTGGGGGCGTAGTATGGAGGTCCTATAGGACATGATTTCTTTTGGTTTTGGATGCAAATTTTGGGGATTGGGGGGCAAAATTTGTGTTTGGCCCTGGTTTTGTTAGAGTTAGCACCAGCTAAGTCTGGGTCATTGGTACAGTATAAAAATATAGGAAACAGGGAAATTGAAAAGGGACTATTGGTTTTAAGGCCCAAAACCAACGAATAAACAGGTAAATATACACAGGCATGTGTTTAGTGTGAGAGGGGAAAGGTTTTCGCCATATTTTCAGGAGATTGGGCGCACACGGCAGGGGAATTCAAACGCAAACTTGACTCGGTCGATGTTGGGCGAGTTGTCCAACACAGGCATAACCCACCTTGTCAAATACTACACGTTAAATTTGCCAGGTACTGGCGTCAAGTAAACCTTTTTTGCTGTGAAAACACGAATGAGAAATAGTATATAGTGAGAATAATCTCTACAGGTAAGTATATTTTCGGGGTGGGGAATTATCACTTACTAAAGAAATACAAAAGTCCAAATTCTGCTGACGTGTCATGAACATAACGGGAAAGAATGGGCAAACACTGAATGGAATCTGAAATTCAGATTTTTCCAGAGCAGTTGTGCATCAAGGGAGATTACTCAAAACACACGTGCGTTTCCCAATACGAATGACGTCTTCATTCAAAGTAAACAAACGGAAGTCTTTACGGGCCGACACGTCCAGCTTATTTTGTGTATTGAGTTGGGCCTATCCATTTATTAATTTCACCCACGGGAGATCGGATAGTGATATGAATGAAAGGGCTTCGCCGCAGTGGAAAAATAAAGTGATGTTCCCTTTTTTAAATATCAAACTTGATCGCTTGGATGTATACGGGTTCAAACTATTTTTAATAGGCGTGGTCTTTGGGAGGGGCTCTTTGACAGACGGCTGATGACGTTACAAGTGCTGTGTAAGTTCCATGCCGAGTTGACACCGGAAGCTTGCTTCCATTCTGGTTTGTTTTTGTTTCCCTTCTAAAATTTCTATCGTAAAAATGTTAATTTCTATCAAAATAACTCACAATGATACCAAAATAATACGAGGGTGGTCAATAATATCTATGGAAGACGACAGTACTTTGGGGGAGTTGGTTAAAAAACTGTTCGCCGGTGAGTTTGATAATGACAACGATGATCCAATACCACAGAACTTGAATCCGTTCTTGGAAAATGGTGAGAGAAACAATGAGATTTATTTGTATATCATTTTACAATATGCACTTTCCATGCCTTTTAGATAAAAACAGACATCAGAAAGTGACTTTTGCCTCTCAATCCTTGCTCACCATCTGGGAGAAATAAAAATAAAAAATAAAAATAAAATCCTCCCTCCCTCATTGATTTGAAAAAAAAATTGCCTGAGAATCAATTGATTTTTTTTTTTTGGCCTAAGCAAGCATTTCACAATAATTTTTATTAAACAAAGGGCAATAACTCCCATAATTTTCATCAAATATCGATGGTCACTGAACTTGACATAGACATTGTTGCTATAGAGACATATCCCAAAAAGAATTGAAATCTATTAACTATTGTTCAAATTATGCCGTAAACAAGATTTACAGAATATTTTTTATAACAAAGGGCAATAACTTCCATAATTTTTAAGAGATATCGGTGGTCATCAAACTTGACATATACATTGTTGTTATAGATGGATGGATGGATGGACGGACAGATGGAGGGATGGATGGAGTTGTATGCTATATCCCTCCCTTGTGGGGGATAATAATGTTTAAGGAACTTACACTGATTTTGAGCAAACTTTGATCTAGGGCACACAAAGGGGCTGCATTCTATAAATACCACTGCAGTTACCATATAATGAGAAGATTATTATTTAAGAGACTGTCCTAACATGAGAACAGTAACATAATCTGAACAAAATTGAATGATGGGCACCAAAGAATGAAGTTTGCCTTGTTTTTTTCACGAGGTGGAGGGGGTGGGGGATGTGGCAGTGTGTCATTCAGGGAAGTTGGACACTTTGTTTAATATATTACTGTACAAAACTAGAGGTATTGCTGCACATTTCAATGCAGTAAACGCTCTATCGATCAATGCAGAGCTGGACTCATGAGAAGAAGACAAAACAGAGCTCTGGACATTTGAATGGGAGCATGAAAGAATTTGCAAAAACAGAACATCAATACTGATTTGAACATTTCCATACTTTTCCTTGACACATCGGCCAATTTTTCATACCCATTCAAGTACCACAAATTGCCAAAAATCTGACTGCGGTAAGATTTTCACAAAAAACAGTCACACAAGGTAAACTTTTGGGTTTTTGAAGAATGTCATTTCTTCATATTCACATGGTATAGCAAAGCTGCTTGTCCCAGTGAACAAAGACTACTAAATTACCAGGAATTTAAATTGTTTTTTTTTTAATTCAAACCATTTATCCCTCTACACACAGATGTCAAAATATCATAATGCTACTATTATTTAACCAATTCAATCTGGTTTGACACAGCTCAGTGAGATCTGTCAAACTGGACGGAATGGGTGAAATTCTTAGCTGCATTATATAAAAAAGTTGCAGGTGAAATGTTGATATTTTGACTTCAGTGTAGAAATGGGCGGTTTGGGAATTTTAAATTCAGTATCGGTTTCGGTATTTTAGGGGGATATACCATGGTATCGGTTCGGTATTTAATATCTGACTTGACTGAAATTTTCTTATAGTACCAAAGGGGAATTCATACCAGGAACATACAGAGTGGTTCTTGTATCATTCTACAACTGCCTCTACCAATAAGCTCGACATTGGCATTCTTTTGTCAACACAAATCATATCTATGGTGATTTTACGATTTGTTCCAAACACACCTTAACCTTTAAAGGCCCAGGGTTTTGACATCTCCGAGCATGTGCCCATAACATGCCACCATTGGAAGGTCCTGCTTACAACATACAAATCACCTGAGCAGTGATTTTTAGTCAAATCTTGGCTGCCTGTTAAGCCAAGAATTGCCTAGAAATCACTGCTAAGAAACTGGATGCATACAGGTTGTACTCTAGTGGGAATTCAGAACAAATGCCCAGGCCATCAACGGTTCACAAAACTAACAAGAGCTGGACTTTCGTCCGGTGCATACCCCCACGTGGTGTACCGCCTAGCGTGGGCATACCTATGACCAACAAATATCATTTATGAATATTCTCATATGGACTGACGGACAGATGCACAGACGGGCGGACGCAATCCAGTATACTCTCCCCCCCCCCCCCCCTTTCATTTTCTTCGAAAGTTTTCAACAATTTCTAAGTCAAAAGGTATGGTAAATTGTTTGGTGTTTGGAAGTTTTATGCAATGAAGCTGAAGCCTTTGTCATAGGCAAACTGCATGTCATATTTCACTGAAATCCGATAACCCCAATCCAGTATGCACCCCTCCCATTTTCTTCGAAAGTTTTCTACAATTTCCAACAATTTCTAAGTCAAAAGGTATGGTAAATTGCTTGGTGTTTGGAAGTTTTATGCAATGAGGCAGAAGCCTTTGTCATAGGCAAACTGCATGCCATATTTCACCAAAATCTGACAACCCATACCTGAGATGCAGCCTGAACAGACAAATAATGTCTATTTCCTACAATTTCTAAGTCAAAAAGGGGGATAACTCTAAAAAGGAGAATGTGAGAAATACCGTTGAATCCTTTTTTTAAAGCCTATACCATAAGCAGTGTTCATGGCAAATTTCATTGCAATAGAACATTTGATACCCGAGATACAGGCTGAACAGACGAAATTTGGCTCGGACAGACACAATTTCTAAGTGAACAATTAATAAAAAAAAAAAAAAAAATAATAAAAAAAAAAATAACTAGTACCTATGACCAACAAATATTATAAAAACTTAAAAAATTTATAGTAATTTATATATTTTTTATACTTACCAATGACCCAGACTTAGCTGGTGCTAACTCTAAAATATCTAGGACCAAATGCAAATTTTACCCCCCAATCCCCAAATTTTGCATCTAAAACCAAAAATTACATGTCCTATATGGTCCTCCATACGTTTACTCCACTGCGCATGCGCAGTGTCAAGGAGGTCTCAAAACTGCCACCAAAAGTTATTCTTACAACCAGTGCCTGGTAAGCGTTATGTACGCAGCGGGGAGGCAAGAGTTCCCAACTCCTGGGAGGGCCATCCCCGTCTGGGTCATTGGTAAGTATAAAAAATATATAAATTACTATAAATTTTTAAAGATTTTTATACTGTACCAATGACCCAGACTTAGCTGAATAGTAAAAAGGTTGGAGGGCCTAGGACGTAAGGAAAATCCAATAGACTCAATTACCTATAACAAACCTATCCCCTCAATAAGAAAAGGAGAGATAGGCTAAATGTATCTTTCTTATTTGTATCAAAAAAGAAAGAGACAACACCAATCTGTAATTGAGCACAATAACATCTAGTATAACCCTTTATACTAATATTTTTTAAAGGAAAGCCAATAAATACGAGAGTCTAGCAAAATGAGACTATATACTCATTTAAAAGTGTAAGAAGAATGTATATTAACGCCCAATAAACCACGTGATATATACAGATACTTCACACCAATCAACACTTAAAAATTATTACACAGATGAGTAAACATAAGCTTTACCCTTTAAAATCATCTCGGAACCGACTCAGAATAACTGACTCCAAGGGAGGTATTCCCTTGCTTTACGCTATAAAGCAGGTGACCCAAGGGAACACCCCCCCCCCCCCCACCCCCCCGCCCTTCCCCTTGCCCATCAAATACTCCAGAGCAAAGAGGGTAGCAGGACAAAGTCACTGCCGGAACCAAAAGCATATACACATATAGTTGCCACTGTTTAGTAGACGACATTCTGAGTAATAGATCTGCAGAAAGGATTCTCAGATACAAAATCTTGAAAATGGAGGGCTAGGACAAATATGTAGCCCTCATTAAATCTGTAATATCAACATTATTAGCTTAAGCCTATGATGTAGAACTCTTACTTCATGAGCTTAAAACCATCGCACAGACTGCTGAATGAAGATATAATCATTAGCAGAACTGATAGTAGATTGAATCCCTCTGACCATAGAATGGACTGCAATGTGGAGGAAGCTTCCACGGCATGTCCCACAACAGACGCCTGAGTAAATTAATCCTCAGTCTTTGTGGATATAGAGGAGCTACCAACAGAATTTGCATTGAGATATATAACTTTGAGCAATATCTGCTAAATCAACGGCATTGGAAGATAGGTATATCTTATTATTCAGTTTCACAAGATCGATAGAGCGTTTACTGCAAATGCTCGAAAATCCAAACATTGTGACATCTACATCTGCAAATGATTGTTGAGATGCGTTGTGAAAAAGTCGATCATTGGCCGCTCTCCTTGGTAGCAATCTGATTGAATACTGGTTTGTTGAAAGTCCATTCTGGTGGCAACAAACGCTAATACTTTCAGATGACCCAGAATATGACGGACGAATAGAAGAACTTGATGTTCAAGTACCAACTGAAAGATTCCTTCCGTTAACATGAATAACAGGATGGAATGAGAGCCTCCATAATTCCGAAAATATGCTAATACCGTCGAGTTGTCGGACAGAATTAGCAGATGAGCATTCTGAATAATGTTCATCAATAAAGTAGCGCAAGCCAAAATGACATCATTCTTGATGTTTGCGTGCTTGAATAAGGAACTACGGAAACAAAAGACCCTGGCACTTCAAATCCATTGGGTTTAATGAAACTACCCAAAGTGTTTGACTGACATCCGTCAAAACTGTAAAACACGGATCCGGCAATTGCAGAGGAACTACTTGAGTTAAGCACTGAAAACTTGCACAAGTCTGAATCTCTTAATCACTTGATTTGACAAGAAGATGTCCGTATTGAGCGAAATAATCTTCACCCTCCAATTCTGAATTAAAAGAAATTTGGAGAGGACAAATGCGTAACCGCTCCATTGGAATAAAATCACGGCAGTTCCGCACAACGTATCAGTCACATGAGATCTCTCGCTGAGACCTTGTCTGAGCGAAGACAATAGCGAGTATAACAACTGATTAATTTCGCTCTGGTTAACGGCAGACGAACGAGAATGTTATGCGTCTCGAAGCTCATCCCCCGGTGGGTAAATGACTTGGACGAAACCAGATCTGACTTCTCCTCGTTTACTTATGAAACCGAGCCGTCAGATCAATAGAAGCAGAATCTGCACATCGTTCTGAAGCGTTAACTCGTTGCCACACCTCTGAAGAATGTCGTCCAGGTGAGCCGACATTACTGCAGACGAATGAGCTCGGAAATGAGTCAATACCAAGTTTGTTATTCAGGTGAAAGCCCAGGAACTAGATTCAGACCGAAACACATTGGTCGGTGCTGAAACACAATTCCTATGATAAAGAAGCAAAGATACTTTTTGAACGCCTGATGTACCATGACGTGAAAGTATGCAACTAGAAATCTATGCATGTAGCGTAGTCGTACATACGAATACTCGCTCTGACCGATCAGATGGACTCCATATAGAAACTTGGAGTCACGATCAGCTAGTTATCCAGCTCAGAATATGAGTGGACGGAACGAGCCGTCTGGTTTGGAACTAGAAAAGGATGGTTGTAAAAGCCTGGAAATTCCTGGATTTCTACGATCTCTATCACGATCATTCCAGAAGAGACTGTACTTCTGATGGAAGCGAGCGTCTATTCTACTGACTGACAGAGGCTGAGTCCAACTTGGACTCTGAGTTAACAGAGGATTTTGTTTGAGGAACAATTAATCCTTCCGAAATCACCCCTTGAATCCAAGGGATGCCCGTAATCTAATCCCAAATCACTGAGAAACTCGACAGTCTTCCACTCACTAGTACACGATAGAGGTTAAAACCATTACCTCCTGGCCCTGCGAGGCTTGCAGAAGTAGAAGCCATGTCCTCCACGGCCTGCACCTCGCCTCGTCGACCTAGGGGCGTCTGACCGGATGTCTCGGTCAGAATTATGGCCCCTATCTGAGTCGCTACCCTGACGGTCTCTAGAATAAGACCTAGAGGATACATAGGAACCTCAATAGGAACTTCCCTTGGACGTATTCGTCACAGAAGTGCCTGTCCTACTCTTCTCTCCTGAATCTGACTATATGGAAGCGAATTTAATAGCAGAGAGTCTTTCTTAGTTAACTGATCATAAACTGCGGAAAGCTTGCCCTCGAAGAAAACTCTCCGGTGACCGGAGCGATTCTGAGAGAGTTTTTCACCTTACTATCTCATGCGTGGATGTAGCCAGGGCCGCGTCACGTCTAACCAACTCCATATTGCCACTAAAGGACGGAGTTTCACGTGAGGTCCTTGAAAGAACTCTTAAGGAGGTTGAACATCCTAGAATTCTTTTTCCTAGAGACGTAATGATAACGTTTTGGTAAGGTGATCTGCGTACGATTATGCGTCTAAGCTGTCCCTGCTAGATGATACTGTTATTTCCAACATCGTGGTTGGAATTGACATAGACGACAGTAAAACAATGCTATTTCCTGAACTGGTCGTCTGGACACAGAAAACTCTCAGAATGCTCTGTCCTGCCGTTTCAAAATATTCAATGAAATGATGAAAGGCAGATGTAGAGCATATTGCCGATAAGAAACCTGACCTGCCCATTTAGGTAGCAAGTTATATTAATATAGCGTCATTCAACAGATCAAATGTACGTGAAACATATCTGGACTATGTCGGAACTGAGGGATGATGTCCCTAAACCGATTAAAAATTCTACATCCAGTGGCGCTATCCGTTTCTTATCCGGCAACGCAGCATTTTGGTCTGAAGGAACGTCTGATGATAATGCCGGATGCACTCTACGACAATTATGTTGTTCCGAAAAGGGAAAATACAACTCATCCGTATCCCTTTCACCATCCTGTTGGACCACTTGAAATTCTTGGTCGTCAGTGACTGAACCTGCAGCGGAAGGTACCAACCCAGCTTAGTCGGATAATTCCTGATCTGACAGAGTTACTGTCAGTAGCTGGGATGCTGCGATAATTTGTGCTATCTGCGATAGCATATCCGCAACAGAGGCATGTGGAGCTGTGGTCTTATAGGATTTAGCCGCTGGAAGCTCATTGGACATTCACTCCTGCATACCTCTAATATGCGAACGTCCGGAGAATGAAGGCCTCGTATCCTTGGCTACCGGATGGCGTGACCTGGTCGCCGTAGAATCCCTGATCGGCGATGTTGGTTGAATATCACAGGTCACATAGCCAAGGTGCGGTCGCGTGTGCTGCCGTGAGGATGTGGAAGCCGAAAGAGCAGTCTCTCTGGACTGTCTATGTAACGGAGCGTCCCAAGCGGTAGGCGTATACTCCGACTGAGGAACGTTTTGTACCACAACATCTGAGCCCAGATGTTGTAATACGAGAGAGGGACCTCTCTTGATCGCAGCCCGGATGGACCTGGATGAGCTAGGAACCAGACTAATAGGCTTCCTCCATACCATCCTCGTATCCCTCATCACTGGGTGTGCACATTATATTTTATAGTGCTCGCAACACCCAAATCTCCTTCCTGGACCACAACGGATGCCCCTCGGTGAATGGTCGCGACACCGGGCGAGCTAGCGGACGCCAACGCCATCGATAGAACTAGGGAACTCCAGGCAATTGACGTATCTACATGAGCACCTTTGCCGCTAACTCTTCATGTGACTGTGACAACGGAAGCACACTTTACGAAGACATCATGGTAACATCACCTTGTTTATGTTACTCAATGAGACCTGTGGAGCCGAGGTCCTACGTGAATTATCCGCTGGAAGCTCCTGAGACGTTCATTCCTGCATTTACATAATATGCGAACGTCCCCACTGGAAAGGTCTCGTATCCTTGGCTAGCAGATGGAGTGACCTGGTCGACGTGTATTCATTGGTCGGCGAAGAAGCGCACCATGGACGTTCAATCCTGCTTTTATATAATATACGAACGTCTCCTGGAAATCTGTGGTCACATAGCCAAGGTGCGGTCGTGTTTGTTGACGAGGATGAGGAAGCTAATATAACAGCCGCGTTGGACTGTCATGCAACGGAGCGTCCCGAACAGGAGGAGTGGATGTAAGCTCCGGCTAAACGAACAACATACAACAACATCGCAGCACAGATGTTGATGCAAGAGAGAGGAGGCCTCTGGACCTGGACGAGCTAGCTATCGAACTGACAGGCTTTCTCCGTACTATCCTCGTATCCGTCGTTGCTGGGTGTGCACATCTGAAGTTTTATAGTGCTCGCATCACCCAATCTGCTTCCATGGACCGCAACGGACTAACCCGGGTGCTGTACCATTCTTATTTCCTGGTGAATGGACGCGACACCGGGCGGACTAGCGGGTGACAATGCCTTCGATAAAACTAGCTAACTCCCAGCAATTGTCGTAATACCTTGAGCACTTCCCGCTAGCCCTAATATTGCAACGACGGAGACACAGTTATTGAAGACATCACGGAAACATCACTCTGAGTTCTGAAAAAGAAACTGATAATATATAGTGACCGTACGGAGAGAGGACCGTAATGGACCTCTCACCGCAACAAAATACCGTGACACACGTCTCCAACTTTGTCATATCAATCAACACACACAGAGCAAGAATTAATGCGACTACATTGACTATAAGAAACACAATGAACTCGTGAATTAAAGGAAGATATCCTCAAATTAAGATTGAAGAATATTTTTTCAACCAGAAAAAAATATACACCATCATATTATTCGCAGTAACTCTTGAAATGAATATACATAATATATTATAATTCATTATAACATTTCAAAAGAAAATAATTTTTCAAAAAAAATTTTTTGAAAAAATTTTCAGAAGAGCCCAAGTTCCCAATGGGAACCCTGAGCCCAAAAAAGCCTAAGTGTGGACAAAAATTTTAAATCATTTTGAAAAAATTAATGTAACACTTACAGATAATATTAATGTATCTTGCTATGAACTAAATTAAGCAGAAGACAAGTAATCATTGTCAGAAGTAACAGTTGTCAACATAAGCAAAAGTGTCAACAACCTGGAAACATGACTCCAGGCACTAAAACAAACATGGCCTGAAATCAGTTACCAATTTAAACACTATCTGATGCAAAACAGAGGCTTCCAGAGAAGAAACTGTAGAACATCAGATGATAGATGCAGACCAAAAACGCCTAAACACCCCTAGGGTGAGGACGTAAACATGGGGAAAAAGCAGAAAATAATTCTGTTTCCATGCCAAAACTCCCAAAAATTTTAGTAATAAACATTACAAAAAATAAGCCAAAAGCATGGGAGAATAGCTAGGGGGAATAAAGGAAATGGAGAGAGGAAACACTGATTAAACAATGGAAAATTCATAGCAAGAATGACCACAATAAGGTCATGCCACGAAAATAGGTAACACGAATAATTTTGTAAAATAATTATAAGTTACAGCCCTGAACATTTGTTTCCACTGTTTTTTCCTCTCCACGTTCTATTTCCACCATATATCCACCATTCCTCTCATAATTATGCATCTGGCATCCTTAAAACTGAGATTTACAAGCACAAATATCAGTCAGATGTAACTGAATTGAGGGCCAAACAAAGAATGACTTTTGGCGGCAGTTTCGAGACCTCCTTGACACTGCGCATGCGCAGTGGAGTAAAAGTATGGAGGACAATATAGGACATGTAATTTTCGGTTTTTGATGCAAATTTTGGGGATTGGGGGTAAAATTTGCGTTTGGCCCTAGATATTTTAGAGTTAGCACCAGCTAAGTCTGGGTCATTGGTAAAGTATAAAAATATAATAATTTACTTAAGTTATGAATACTTTCGGATGGACTCACACACGGACGCAGATGGATGGACGGATGGATGGATGGACGGACGCATGTAATCCAGTATACCCCCATTTTCTTCGAAAGTGGGGGTATAAAAAGAAAATCAGTCACTTCTTTCATGTAAATGAACACTTCAGCTGCTATCAAGCCTCAGGAATGTCTTATAAATAGCAAATGTAGGAAAATTTAAAAATACAGATGGTTTCAGCAGTCCTTTCCGTAAAGAAAATCTACGAGAGCAGCTTTCTGCTCTTGCAAAATCAGTTGTGAGAGCAATTTGCTCCCGCAATATTTCATGTCCCCAATGATGATTATGGGCAATAGAATATCTTGTATAAAGCTTCCAAATCATTACCTGACCTCTATTCTTTTGCAATGCTAGCTGTTGCAGAAACCGGAGACGAAAGCTGACATACACTGTTCAGCGTGACGAGAAGTTAAAAAATTTATAGTAATTTATATATTTTTTATACTTACCAATGACCCAGACTTAGCTGGTGCTAAACTCTTTAATTCAAGGCCAAACACAAATTTTGTCCCCCCAATCCCCAAAATTTGCATCCAAAAATTACATGTCCTATATGGTCCTCCATCCATTTACTCCTCTGCGCATGCGCAGTGTCAAGGAGGTCTCGAAATTGGCGCCAATTATCATTCTTACAACTAGTGCCTGGTAAGTGTTATGTACTCAGCGGGGAGGTATGAGTTCCCAACTCATGGGAGGGCAATCCCCGTCTGGGTCATTGGTAAGTACAAAAAATATATAAATTACTATAAATTTTTTAACATTTTTATACTGTACCAATGACCCAGATTTAGCTGAATAGTAAATAGGCTGGAGGGCCTAGGACATAAAGGAAAATCCAGTAAGCTCAATTATCTATAAAAGAATATCCCCTCCAGGAGAAAAGGAGACATAGGCTTTACATGTATCTTTCTTATTTATATTAAAGAAGAAAGACGCAATACCGATCAGTAATTGAGCATAATAATAATCAATGATCTCTATTAACATCCAGTATAAGCCTTTATACTAATATTTTTAAAGGTAAGCCAATAAATAAAGGAAGTCCAGAGAAATGAGACTCTTTATATTCATTAAAAGTGTCCGAGGATTGTATATTAACGCTCGTTTGACACATGACATATACAAATGCTTCACACCGAGTTACACTTTAAAAATATTACATGGATGAGTAAACATTAGCTTTACACTTTAAAACCATCCCGGTACCAACTCGGAATTACTGACTCTAGGGGAGGTATTCCCTTGCTTTTCACTATAAAAGCAGGTGACCTAAAGGAACACCCCCCCCCCCCTTCCCCTTGCCCTGGGTCAAATACCCCAGAGCGAAGAGGGCAGCAGGACAGAGTCACTGCCGGAACAGAAAGCCTACATAACTATAGTTGCAACTGTTTAGTGGACGATATTCTGAGGAACTGATAACGGACCTAAACAATGGAGGTCTCCAGAAATGGACTCAATATTTCCGAGATAGAAATTAGTGAATGTGGAAGGTTGAGACCAATATGCTGCCTTCATTAAACCAGAAATAGCAATACAATTAGCATAGGCCCAAGAAGTAGAAAGAGCTCTTACTTCATGAGCTGAGATCTTGAGTGCTGACTACTGAGAAGAAGATAATTTTTCATAAGAGTACGAATAGTTAATTGAATCCATCTAGCAATAGAATGAACCATAATATCCTTTCTATTAGGCATCAAAGACAGAAAGAAACGCTTATGTCCCTTTCTGATGAACTCAGATCTACGTTTGTAAATACGTATTGCTCAGATGATGGAAGGGCCTTAATAACAATAGGTTCAGGATACTTATTAGGAGCCTGATTCTTAGCCAAAAATCCAACATTGGTGGTAAAGGTAATAGTATTACCAACACTACGGCAGTGAGAATCATCCACAGATAGTGCATGAAGCTCACTAACTCTTCTAGCAGAAGAGAAGGCTAAGAGGAAAGCTGTCTTATATGTTAAGAATTTGAAGTCCACTGTGACAAGAAGCTCAAAAGGCGCTTCTTTTAGCTTAAGAAGAACCCAAGCCAAATTCCACTTGGGAATTAATCTAAGGGTTCTACGTCTATTTATCGAAAAATTTCTAACTAATTTAGATAAAGAGACATTAGTTCCAATCATTAAGCTATATTGATGTGCATAGGTATCAGACAGCATAGACCAACAGCCCTTAATGGTGATAGGCTGCAGTTTAATCTCATCAAACAAGTATACTAGAAAGTTTGCAATGTCTGGAATGGAAGGATCATAAATATCTACGGAATGATCCCCACACCACTGACGAAAGACCTTCCACTTAGCAGCATAGTTTAGCGAAGAGGAGGTCCTCCTACAGTTAGAAATCGTGTCCACTGCTCGTCCTGTAAAATGTTTTCTGTGCAAGAAGGACCGCACAACGGAAATACGTTTAGACCTTGCGGATTGTGATGGAGGATGCGCGATTTCCCCTGCGAAAGAAGATCTTCCCGTTGAGGAAGCTTCCTCGGTATGTCCCACAACAGATACCTGAGTAGATTTATTCACGGTCTCTGTGGAGACAGAGATGCTACCAACAGAATCTTGCATTGTGATTGTTTTATCTTGAGCAATATCTGCTGAATCAACGGCACTGGAGGATACGCATATCCTATCATTCCATCCCAAGAGATCGAGAGAGCGTCTACTGCAAACGCTCGAGGATCCGGACAAGGTGACACATACGTCTGCAACTGATTGTTGAGATGTGTCGCAAATAAATCTATCATTGGCCGTTCCCATTGGTAGCAAATCTGATTGAATACTTGCTTGTTGAGAGTCCATTCGGACGGCAACAGGCGACCCCTCTGTGAAAGGGAGTCTGCTAAGACGTTCAGATGACCCGGAATATGATGGACCGAGAGAAGAATCTGATGTTCTAGTACAAACAGAAGAATTCTTTCCGTTAGATTGAGCAACGGAATGGAATGAGTGCCACCTTGGTTCCGAATATACGCAACTACTTTCGTATTGTCGGACAGAATTTGCACGTGTGCATTCTGAATAACGTCTATCCAATGACGTAGAGAAAGCCAAATCGACATCATCTCTTTGATGTTGATGTGCTTGCTTAAAAGCTGCAGATCCCAAAGACCCTGGCACTTCAAATCCAATGGGCTCAGTGTCACGCTCCAACTTGTTTGACTGGCATCCGTCATAATCATAAAACTCGGATCTGGCAACTGTATGTCTGCCCAAGTCTGAATCTCTTGTTTCACTTGACTTGACAAGAGGATGTCCGTCTCGAGCGAATGAATCTTCACTCTCCAATTATGAGTCAGATAGACCTGGAGAGGGCGAGTGAGTAGCCGCCCCATTGGAATGAGATCCGCGGCAGCTCCGCACAGACCTATTAGTCTCATGAATTCTCTCGCTGTAACTTTGTCTGAGTGAAGACAATAGCTAGCGTAACAACTGACTAATTTCGCTCTGGTTAACGGCAAACGAACGAGATTGTTGTGCGTCTCGAAGCTCATCCCCAGGTGGGTGAATGACTTGGACGGCACCAGATCCGACTTCTCTTCGTTTACTATGAAACCGAGACGTTGGAGCAATAGGAGCAGATTCTGCATATCGTTCTGAAGCATTAACTCATTGCCGTACCTCTGAAGAATATCGTCCAGGTAAGCTGTCGTTACCGCAGACGAATGAGCTCGGAAATAAGTCATTACCGAGTTCATTACTCGAGTGAAAGCCCAGGGCGCTAGATTCAGACCAAAGCACATCGCTCGGAACTGATAAACAACACCTAGGACAGCAAAGCAAAGATATTTTTTGAACGCCGGATGTACCATGACGTGAAAGTACGCATCCTTGAGATCTATGCTCGCAGCATAGTCATTCACTCGAATGCTCGCTCTGACCGATCGAATGGTCTCCATATAAAACTTTGGAGCCACGATCAGCTTGTTTATCCAGTTTAAATCAATCACTGGACGGAACGAGCCGTCTGGTTTCAGAACCAGAAAGAGATGGCTGTAGAAACCTGGAGATTCCTGGTTTTCTACGACCTCTATCGCATTCTGATAGAAGTGCCGTTCTTTTCTGAAAATTTGATGGAAGCTGAGTCCATCTTGGACTTCGAGTTAACGGAGGTTTGCCTTTGAAGGACAGTTTTAGTCCTTCCGAAATAACCCCTCAAACCCAAGGGTCCTCCGTAATTGATTCCCAGTTGCTCGAGAAACTCGACAGTCTTCCGCCCACCGGAACGCGACAGAGGTCTAAACCATCACCTTTTGGATCTGCAAGGCTTGCGGGAGGAGAAACTACGTCCTCCGCAACCCGCATATCGCCCCGTCAGCCTAGGGGCATCTGACCAGTTATTTCGGCCAGTGTTATGGCCCCTACTCGAGTCGCTACTCTGACGGTCTCTAGAGTAAGACCTAGAGGATGCATAGGAACCTCTATAGGAACTTCCCTTGGACGAACTCATCCCAGAAGTGCCTGTCCTACTCTTCTCTGCTGGTTCCGACTTCTCGGAAGCAGACTTAAATAGCAGAGAGTCAGAAGCTTTCTTAGTTAATTTATCATATATTGCAGAAAGCTTGACGCTGAACAGAAACTCTCCGGAGACCGTAGCGACTCTAAGAGAGTTTTTCACCTTACTGTCCACACGTGTGGAAGTAGCTTGGGCTGCGTCACGTCTAGCTAACTCCAGATTCGCCACTGAAAGGGCAGAGTTATACGTGGAAAAAGCTATGGCCCTGGACAGAACTCTTAAGGACGTCTGTACATCTTGGAATTCTGGTCCTTTAAAGCGTAATGACAACGCTCTAGTAAGGTGATCTGCATATGAAAGAGCGTCTAAACTAGCTCTGTTAGACGATATTGTCGTTTCCATCGTTGACGAAGGAAGTGACATAGACGACGGCATGGATATTTCAAGGTCTTCAGCCTGGTCGTCTAAACGCAGAGGAACTCTCTGGATGCCCTGACCTGCCATATCAAATTTATTCCTTTGATTGATGAAAGGCAGTTGTAGAGCGGATGCCGGTAGGAAGGCTGACCTGCCCATCTTGTTGGCAAGTTTGTCAATAGCATCATCTAATAATTCAAATATCCGAGAGACATTCCTGGACTGTGACGGAAATTCCGGGACAACGTCCCTAAACCGATTAAAAAAGTCGGTGTCCAGTGGCTTTATCACCCTCCTATCTGGCAGCACAGCATTTTGGTCCGGCGGAACAACTTCTGGAAGGTAAAGCCAGATGAACTCTACAGCTATTTTATGTTGTTCCGAAAGGGAAATATCAAACTCATCGGAATCCCTTTTGCCACCCTGCCAGACCTCTTGCAATTCTCGGTCGTCCGCACCTGATTCAGCATACCGACCCAGCTTCGTCTGAAACTTCATGTTCCGACAGAGGCTCTGCTGGTTGCTGGGATGCTGTGATGCTGTGATGATATTTGCTATCTGTGATAGCACGTCCGTTACAGAGGCTTAGGGAGCCGCGGTCATACTGGATTTAGCCGCCGGAAGCTCCCTGGACGTTGCATCCTGCATACATCTTTTATGCGAATGTCCGGATGTAGAAGGCCTCGTATCCCTGGCTACCGGATGGCGTGACCTGGTCACCGTGGAATCCCAGGTCGGCGAAGCTGACTGTATATCACTGGCCACGTAGCCAAGGTGCGGTCATGTGTGTTGCCGTGAGGATGAGGAAGCCTTATAGGAAGCCTCGCCGGACTGCCTATATACCGGAGCGTCCCGAGTAGCGGACGTATGCTCCAACTGCGTAACGCTACGAACTACAACATCTGGTCCCAGATGTTGCTGTATGAGAGAGGGACACCTCTCGCTTGCAGCTCGTGCAGAGCTGGAAAAGCTAAAAACCGGACTATCAGGCTTCCTTCGATCCATCCTCCTTTCCGTCGTCACTGGGTGTGCACGTGGAAGTTTTATAGTGCTCGCATCACCCGACTCTCTCTCCTGGACCGCAATGGACGAACCCAGGTGCCGACCCATTTGGAGAATGGACGCGACACCGGGCGAGCTAGCGGATGTCAACCCCTTCGAACTCCTTTCGGGTATTTGACGGATCTCCATGAGCACTTTTGCCGCTAGCTCTTCGCTTGTTTGTGACGACGGAGGCACACTTCTGGACGACATCACGGAAATATCACACTGTTCTTGTTCCTCTGAAAAAGAGAGTGAAAGACTAGAGTGACTTTGCGGAGAGATGACCGGCATGGCCCTTTCTCCAGTAACAACATACCGTGACACACGTTTCCAACGTTTGTCATCCCAATTGAAACACACAGAACAAAGATCAGTGCGAGTACAATGAGTACAATTAATACAGAGATCATGAGAATCAGAGGAAGATTTCCTTCTATTACAATTTGAACAATAATCATTCATTGTGAAAAAAGGTAAACAATCATAGTACTCACACTAATCCTTGAAAATAAAGATACATAATAAAACAATCCATTATAATCATTACGAAATAATGATTCGAAAAGAAAAAATTTTTTCAAAAAAGAATTTTTTCAGTAGAGCCCAAGTTCCCAATGGGAACCCTGAGCTCAATGGATCCCAAAAAAGCCTAAGTGTGGACAAAAATTTAAATTCATTTTGAAAAAATTAATGTAACACTTACGGACAATATTAATGTATCTTGCTATGAAATAAGTGATGCAGAAGACAAGTAACCACTATCAGCAGTAACTGTTGTCAATCTAAGCAAAAGTGTCAACAAACCGGAAACATGACTTCAAGCACTGAAAAAACCTGGCCCGAAATCAGTTACCAATTTAAAACACTATCTGATGCAAAACAGAGGCTTCCAGAGAAGAAACTGTAGAACATCAGATGAGGACGTAAACATGGGGAAAAAACAGAAAAAATTCTGTTACCAAGCCAAAACTCCCAAGAAATTTTAGTAATAAACATTACAAAATATAAGCCAAAACATGGGAGAATAGCTAGGGGGAATAAGGAAGGTAGAGAGGAAACACTGATCAAACAATGGTACATTCATAGCAAGAATGACAACAACAGGGCCATGCCTTGAAAGTTAAAAAATTTATAATAATTTATATATTTTTTATACTTACCAATGACCCAGACTTAGCTGGTGCTAACTCTAACAAAACCAGGGCCAAACACAAATTTTGCCCCCCAATCCCCAAAATTTGCATCCAAAACAAAAAGAAATCATGTCCTAAAGGACCTCCATACTACGCCTCTACTGCGCATGCGCAGTGACGCAGACGTCCCAAAATTGGCGCCAATTATCATTCTTACTGGCAGTGCCTGGTCAGCGCTATGTACTCAGCGGGGAGGCAAGAGTTCCCAACTCCAGGGAGGGCCATCCCCGTCTGGGTCATTGGTAAGTATAAAAAATATATAAATTACTATAAATTTTTTAACATTTTTATACTGTACCAATGACCCAGACTTAGCTGAATAGTAAACAGGCTGGAGGCCTAGGACATAGAGGAAAATCCAATAAGCTCAACTATATAGTAAAGAGGTAACCCCTTAAGGAGAAAAGGAGTATTAGGCTTTACATGTATCTTTCTTATTTAATATTAAATTAGAAAGATACACTACCCTTAATAATTGAGCACAATAACATTCATGTTGTCTATTAACATCCAGTATAACCCTTATACTAATTATTTTTAAAGCAAGCCAATAAATAAAGTAGTCCAGAGAATTGAGACTCTTTATAGTCATTTAAAAGTGTCCGAGTATTGTATATTAAAGCCCGTTTGACACTTGACATATACAAATGCTTCACACCGAGCTACACTTTAAAAATAAGACATGAATGAATTTAAACATTAATATTACACTTTAAAACCATCCCGGAAGCGACTCAGAAATACTGACTTGGAGGAGGAATTCCCTTGCTTTTCACTATAAAGCAGGTGACCTAAGGGAACACCCACCCCCCCCCCCCCCCTTCCCCTTGCCATGGGTCAAATAGCCCAGAGCGAAGAGGGCAGCCGGACGGAGTCACTGCCGGAACAGAAAGCCTGCATAACTATAGTTGCAACTGTTTAGTGGACGACATTCTGAGCAACAGATAACGAACCTAAACAATGCAGGTCTCCAGAAATGGACTCAATATTTCTGAGATAAAAATTCGTAAATGTGGATGGCTGAGACCAATAAGCAGCCTTCATTAAATCTGTAATAGCAACACTATTAGCATAAGCCCAGGAAGTAGAAAGAGCTCTTACTTCATGAGCAGAAATCTTAAGCACAGACTGCTGAGAAGAAGATAAATCTTCATAAGCAGTACGGATAGTTAACTGAATCCATCTAGCAATAGAATGGACTGAAATATCCTTTCTATTAGGCATCAAAGACAGAAAGAAACGTTTCCGTCCCTTTCTGATAAACTGAGATCTCTGTTTATAGATACGTAAAGCTCTAACAGGACAGAGTAAAGGCCTACGCCCGTCTGAAGACGGAAGAGCCTTAATAACAATAGGTTCCGGATATTTATTAGGAGCCTGATTCTTAGCTAAAAAACCCACATTAGTAGTGAAGGTGATAGTGTTCCCAACACTACGATAATGAGAATCATCCACCGATAGTGCATGAAGCTCACTGACTCTTCTAGCAGAAGAGAAAGCTAAGAGAAAAGCTGTCTTATAAGATAAGAATTTGAAATCTACTGTCCCAAGAGGTTCAAATGGCTTTTCCTTCAATTTAAGAAGAACCCAAGCTAAATTCCACTTAGGAATTAATCTAAGAGTTCTGGGTCTATTTATCGAAAAGTTTCTAACCAGCTTAGATAAAGAGACATTAGATCCAATTTGTAAACTATCATGATGTGCATAGGTATCAGATAACATAGATCTATAACCCTTTATAGTAACAGGCTGCAGTTTGATTTCGTCAAACAAGTATACTAGAAAGTTTGCAATGTCTGGTATAGAAGGATCGAATATATCTACAGAATGATCCCTACACCAACGACGAAAAACCTTCCACTTAGCCGCATAGTTTAGCGAAGAGGAGGTCCTCCTACAGTTAGAAATCGCGTCCACTGCTCGTCCTGTAAAGTGTTTGCCATGCAAGAAGGACCGCACAACGGAAAAACGTGAAGGTTGAGACCTTGCGGGTTGTGATGGAGTTGGCGCGATTTCCCCTGCGAAAGAAGATCCTCCCGTGGAGGAAGCTTCCGCGGTAGGTCCCACAACAGACACCTGAGTAGATTTATCCACGGTCTCTGTGGCGACAGAGATGCTACCAACAGAATCTTGCATTGAGATTGTTTTATCTTTAGCAATACTTGTTGAATTAACGGCGCTGGAGGATACGCATATCCTATCATTCCATCCCAAGGGATCGACAAAGCGTCTACTGCAAATGCTCTTGGATCCGGACACGGAGACACATACGTCTGCAACTGATTGTTGAGATGTGTCGCAAATAAGTCTATCATTGGCCGTTCCCATTGGTAGCAAATCTGATTGAATACTTGTTTGTTGAGAGTCCACTCCGACGGCAACAAGCGACCCTTTCGTGAAAGGGAGTCTGCTAGCACATTCAGACGACCCGGTATGTGACGGACCGAAAGAAGAACGTGATGTTCTAACGCAAACAGAAGGATTCTTTCCGTTAGATTGAACAACGGAACTGAATGAGTGCCTCCCTGATTCCGTATATACGCCACTACTGTCGTATTGTCGGATAGGATTTGGACATGAGCATCGTGAATAATGTCCATCCAGTGACGTAACGCAAGCCAAATTGACATCATTTCCTTGATGTTTATGTGCTTGCACAGGAATTACGGATCCCAAAGACCCTGGCATCTCGAATCCGTTGGGATTAATGATGCACCCCAACCTGTTTGACTGGCATCCGTCATAACAGTAAAACTCGGATCCGGCAACTACAGCGGAACTCCTTGAGTTAACCACTGAATGTTTGCCCAAGTCTGAATCTCTTGTTTCACTTGATCTGACAAGAGAACGTCTACATCGAGCGAATGAATTTTCACACTCCAATTCTGAGGTAGGAAAATTTGAAGAGGACGTGTGCGTAACCGCCTCATCGGAATGAGATCCGCGGCGGCTCCGCACAGACCTATCAGTCTCATAAATTCTCTCGCCGTGACTTTGTCTGGACGGCACCAGATCCGACTTCTCCTCGTTTACTATAAAACCGAGACGTCGGAGCAATAGAAGAAGATTCTGAACATCGTTCTGAAGCGTTAACTCGTTGCCGTACCTCTGAAGAATGTCGTCCAGGTAGGCCGACGTTACCGCAGACGAATGAGCTCGGAAGTAGATCATTACCGAGTTCATTACCCGAGTGAAAGCCCAGGGTACTAGATTCAATCCGAAGCACATCGCCCGGAATTGATACACCACTCCTAGGACTGCAAAGCGTAGATACTTTCAGAATGTCGGATGTACCATGACGTGAAAGTACGCATCTTTGAGATCTATGCTCGTTGCATAATCGTTCACCCGAATACTCGCTCTGACCGATCGAATCGTCTCCATATAAAACTTCGGAGCGACGATCAGCTTGTTTATCCAGCTCAAATCTATGACTGGACGGAACGAGCCGTCTGGTTTCGGAACCAGAAACAGATGGCTGTAGAATCCCGGAGATTCCTGGTTTTCTACGACCTCTACCGCATTCTTCATTAAAAGAGACTGCACCTCTGATAACAGAGCGTCTCTTTTCTGCGGATTTGACGGAAGATGAGTCCACTTTGGACTTCGAGTTAATGGAGGCTTTCGTTTGAAGGATATCTTTAGACCTTCCGAAGTCACTCCTCTCACCCAAGGGTCGTCCGTAATCGACGCCCATTCTTGTGAAAAGCTCGACAACCTTCCGCCAACCGGAACGCGATAGAGGTTTAAGCCATCACCTCCTGGACCTGCGAGGCCTGCGGTAGGAGAAACCACGTCTCCCACGACCCGCACCTCGCCCCGTCGACCTCGGGGCGTCTGACCTATTGTCCCGGCCTGAAGGACGTCCCGAACGAGAGTCGCTATCCTGACGGTCTCTCGAATAAGACCAAGAGGACGCACCGGAACCTCTATAGGAACCTCTCTTGGGCGCATTAGACCCAGAAGTGCCTGTCTTATTCGTATCTGCTGTATCCGACTTCTTAGGAGCAGATTTGAACAACAGAGAATCCTTAGCTTTCTTTGTAATTTTATCATAAATAGCGGAAAGCTTGCCGAAGAGAGTTCTTCACCTTAGAATCCACTAGTGTGGATGTAGCTAGGGCTGCGTCACGTCTAACCAACTCCAGATTTGCCACTGAAAGGGCGGAGTTACACGTGGAATAAGCTACTGCCCTTGAAAGAAGTCTTAAAGAGGATTGTATATCCTGAAACTCTTTCCCCTGAAGGCGCAGTGATAACGCCTTAGTAAGGTGATCTGTGTAAGATAAGGCATCTAAATTGGCTCTGTTAGACGCAATAGCTGTTTCCAACACCGCGGTTGGAATAGAAGCTGACGACGGTAATGATAGCTCTAAGTCTTCCGCCTCGTCGTCCATACGCAGAGGAACTCTCGGTATACCCTGTCCTGCCGTATCGAATTTATTCCTTGCATTAATGAAAGGCAGGTTGAGAGTATTAGCGGACAAGAAACCTGCTTTCCCCGTCCTGGAAGCAAGTTTAAATATAGCGTCGTTCAATAATTCAAATGTTCTTCCAACATTATTGGACTGCGACGGAAACTTGGGAGCGATGTCCCTGAACCGCTCAAAAAATTCAGAGTCCAATGACGCTATAATTCTCTTGTCTGGAAGCGCAGCAGTCTGGCCCGACGGAACAACTTGAGGGAGAAAGTGCCGGATGAAGTCCACGGCAGCTTTATGTTGTTCCGAAAGGGATAGCTCCAAGTCATCCGTATCCCTTTCACCATCCGGTCGGACCTCATGATGTTCCCGGTCGTCCGCCCCCGATGCTTCGGCGGAGCGTACCGTCCCAGCGCCGTCGGATAATTCTCGATCCGACACCGTTTCTGTCGGCTGCTGGGATGCTGCGATAAGCTGTGCTATCTGCACAAGAATGTCCGGCGTCGAGACCGGCGGAGGCGCAGTCTTTCGCTGCTTCGCTGAGGGCAGCTCCGCATCAGATGGCTCCCGCATACTTTTCCTATGCGAACATCCGGAGTCCATCGGTCTCGAATCCCTGGCTGCCGGATGGTGTGACCTGGTCGCCGAAGAATCCTTGATCGGCAAAGCTGGTAATATATCGGCGGTCACGCAGCCAAGGTGCGGTCGTGTGCGCTGACGAGAAGAGGAAGCCTTAACAGTCTCTGCGGACTGCTTATACAACGGAGCGTCCCGAGCGACGGACGTATGCTCCGCTAAAGACACATTTTGTACCACAACATCTGGTCCCAGATGTTGTTGTACGAGAGAGGGGCCTCTCTCGCTCGCGGCCCGGCTGGACCTGGACGAGCTAGGAACCGGACTCAAAGGCTTCCTCCGTTCTCGCTTACTATCCGCCGTCACTGGGTGTGCATCTATTATGTTTATAGTGCTCGCATCACCCAAAATTTCCTCTTGGACCGCATCGGACGAACCCGGCTGCCGAACCATTCGGTGAATGGACGCTACACCGGGCGAGCTAGCGGACGACATTTGTCTAATCTCCATGAGCACTTTTGCCGCTAGCTCTGAATTCATTTGTGACGACGGACGCGCACTTGTAGAAGATAACATGGAAACATCACCCTGTTCTGGTCTCTCTGAAATAGAAACTGAGAGAGTAGAGTGACCTTGCGGAGAAAGAGCCGGCATCGCTCTTTCTCCAGAAACAACATATCGTGACACACGTTTCCAATGTTTCTCATCCCAATGTTCACATATAGGACAGGGATTAATGCGAGAACACTGACTACAATTAATACAATGATCATGAAAGTCAGAGGAAGATTTCTTCCTATTACAATTTGAACAACGTCCCTTCATTGTGAAAGAACAACAATAAGTCCTAGTTACTCGCAAAAACCCCTGACACAAAGATACATAATAACATGATCCATTAATAAATGAAAAAACAATTGCAAAACAAAATAATTTTGAAAAAATATTTTTTCAGCGAAGCCCAAGTTGCTGAAAAGTAACGTTGAGCCCCGATGGATCCGATGGCAAAGTGTGGTCAAAAATTTTAAATTTATATTAAATAATTAATGAGACACTTTCGGATAATATAAAAGTATCTTATAGTGAGATAAACTACAGCAAAGGCAAACAGCCCCCCTCAAAAAAGGCTGTTGCCAATGAAAACAAACAGTGTAAAAACACCAGAAAACATGACTCCAGGCACTGAAAAAACTGGCCCGGAATCAGTCATCAATTACACTCTATCTGATGCAAAACAGAGACTCCCAGGGGAGAATCTGTAGAACATCAGATGGAAGATGCAGAACACAAACGTTATACACCCATGGGTGAAAACGTAACTCTGGGGAAAATAACAGAAAACATTCTGTAACCAAGCAACTCTCCCAGGAAATTTTAGAAATGAAATTTCTCAAAAATATGCCAAAAGCATGGGAGAATTGCAAGGGGGGACTTTAGAAGGCTAGGGGAGAGGAAACACTGAATAAGCAGTGCAACAATTAGCAAGAATGACAACAAGAGGCCCATGCCTCGAAAATAGGCAACTTAACATAATTTTATCAAAAAATTTTAAGTACAGCCCTGATTATTTTTTGTCACTTCTTTTTCCTCTCCTCCTTCTATCCTCCTTAGAATCACATTTTCTCCAAAAATTACATGTCTGGCATCCTTTAAACTGAGATTTACAAGCACAAAGATCAGTGAGATGTTGACTGATGAAGGGCCAAACAGAGAATGATAATTGGCGCCAATTTCGGGACGTCTGCGTCACTGCGCATGCGCAGTAGAGGCGTAGTATGGAGGTCCTTTAGGACATGATTTCTTTTTGTTTTGGATGCAAATTTTGGGGATTGGGGGGCAAAATTTGTGTTTGGCCCTGGTTTTGTTAGAGTTAGCACCAGCTAAGTCTGGGTCATTGGTACAGTATAAAAATATAGGCAACATGAAATAATTTCGTAAAATAATTATAAGTTACAGCCCTGAACATTTTCTTGCACTATTTTTTCCTCACCTCCTTATATTTCCTCTTTATTTCCACCATTTCTCTCATCAAAATGTGTCTGGCATCATGAAAACTGAGATTTGGAAGCACAAATAACAGTGAAGTGTAACTGTTTTGAAGGCCAAACAAAGAATAATAATTGGCACCAATTCCGAGACCTCCTTGACACTGCGCATGCGCAGAGGAGTAAATGTATGGAGGACCATATAGGATATGTAATTTTCAGTTTTTGATGCAAATTGGGGGGACAAAATTTGTGTTTGGCCCTGAATTAAAGAGTTTAGCACCAGCTAACTCTGGGTCATTGGTACAGTATAAAAATATTGTAAGTTTGGGCCAGAAATTAGGCAATGGCTAGCAATGCAGAAGAATGGGACCCGGGTAGCCACTGCCTTGTTTGTGTGTTGCAATTAAAGTTACTCATGGGTCAAATGTGTGATGATAAATATAGACTAGTAATGGCTGGAGAGGAACAAGAAACATGGTGAATACAGCAGCCCAGGAGCTGTATACTGAACTGAAAGCTGGAGATGAAGTAATTGTTTACAGTTTTTATTCATGAAAGCAAAAACCACAAATACAAATACTCCCAATAAAAATCAATAGCTATTAGCAGTACAAATCAAAACCCCAAATGTTTTATACTTTCAAATGACACTGCATATTCTGCAAATTCACCGTCAACAAAATTGCAATCAACTCTGACCCTCACAAAAAATTGAGAACAGCTCACCAACTCAGAACTGATAAAACAAAAGTCAAGAATCAAATGCCCATAAAAGCATACAAGTAATAGCGGGTAAGTTGAGCTGGTTACAGTGAAATTCACATTTGTATTTTTTGGCATCTTAAATTGGGAAACAAATTGCTACAAGTATAAAGAAACTGGAATTTTTAATGAAAGTGTCAATGACACTGTAGCTCAACTTGTTTAAGACATGTACATGTATAGTATGTGACACAGCAATGACAAACATCTAGGTAATGACCTGATAACAAAGGTAAATATAAAGTATTGTAACTGTCGGTACATAAATGTTGACCGTAGCCTGTAACAAATATATAGGTAAAGTATTGTAAAAGTGGGGTGACAGTTAGATGCTAAACTAGAAAAGAAATCTCTGAGTCCCAGAGTGGGTCTGACTGAACCCAAAAATATTTGGTCTCATAGCACAGTGATAACAAAGGCACCCAAAAACACTCGTTCCTGTCACAAGGTGATAACAAAGGCACCCCAAGAAGTTTCGTGAAGATCAGTTCATAAATACAGACTCTAGCCCAAGCCATGTGCACTTACTGTGTATAAGTAGCACTGAACAAATCAAAGTTCACTTAATTTGCATACTTTCTGCACGAGAAAAAACCTGTATTATATGTGACGTATTCCATGTTACTAAACATTCCTACAAAAATTTATTCAAATCAGAACTTTCATACAGAAGTTCTGTACAAAAAACTGATTGCACTAATTTTGGTACAAAATGGCCGGGCAGCCATCTTGAATTTTGGACTGCACACAAAAACACTCGTTCTCGTCCCACAGTGATAACAAAGGTACCCAAGAAGTTTCGTAAAGATCGGTTCATAAATACGGCCTCTAGCCTGAGCCATATAGAAGTTGTGTACAAAAAATGATTGGACCTAATTTCGGTACAAAGTGGCCACTGGCAGCCATCTTGAATTTTGGACCGCACCCAGAAACACTCGTTCTCATCCCAAGGTGATAACAAATGTACCCAAGAAGTTTTGTGAAGATCGGTTCATAAATACAGCCTCTAGCCCAAGCCATATTGACACATGCACTTACTGCGTATAAGTAGCACTGAATAAATCAAAGTACATCTAATTTGCATAATTTCTGCTCGAGAAAAAAACCCGTATTATATGTGATGTATTCCATGTTACTAAACATTCATACACAAATTTATTCAAATCAGAACTTTCATACAGAAGTTCTGTACAAAAAACTGATTGCATTAATTTTGGTATAAAATGGCTGGGCAGCCATCTTGAATTTTGGATCGCACCCAAAGACACTCGTTCTCGTCCCACGGTGATAACAAAGGTACCCAAGAAGTTTTGTAAAGATCGGTTCATAAATATGGCCTCTAGCCCGAGCCATATTGGCATTTGCAGTTACAGTGCTGAAAGTGACACTAAATAAATCAAAGTTAGTCTAATTTGCATAATTTATGCACGAGAAAAAAACGCGTATTATATGTGATGTATCCCATGGTACTAAACATTCATACAAAATAATATTCAAATCAGAGCTTTCATATGGAAGTTCTGCGCAAAAATCGGATTGCACCTAATTTTGTACAAAATGGTTGCCAGCAGCCATCTTGAATTTCAGACCAGACCCAAAAACACTCGTTCTTGTCCCACGGTGATAACAAAAGTACCCAAGAAGTTTCGTAAAGATCGGTTCATAAATACGGCCTCTAGCCTGAGCCGTATTGGCATTTGCAGTTACAGTGCTGAAAGTGACACTAAATAAATCAAAGTTAGTCTAATTTGCATAATTTACACACGAGAAAAAAAACGTATTATATGTGATGTATCCCACGGTACTAAACATTCATACAAAAATTATTCAAATCAATGCTTTCATATGGAAGTTCTGTGCAAAAATCGGATTGCACCTAATTTTGTATAAAATGGCTGCCAGCAGCCGTCTTGAATTTCGGACCGGATCCAAAAACACTTGTTCTCGTCTCACGGTGATAACAAAGGTAAACCAAGAAGTTTTGTAAAGATCGGTTCATAAATACGGTCTCTAGCCCGAGCCATGTGTACGGCACAATGGACGGACAGACGGACAACGGGCCATGACAATACCTCAAATTTGGCTTCGCCAAAGTTGAGCTAAAAATAACAAGAATTATAGTTTATTTATACTTTTAACTATATTTTTTGCAAAGTGTTTCGACTAAAAATTAATTTGCAGGTTAGTTGATTAACCCTTTCCCTAACAAATCAGCTAAATCTGCCCACACAATTTAAGAAAATCAACATTCATTTTTTTTAATTCCTCAATCATTTCTTCCAAATCATAGCTCATGGCCCCCCATTTGGAACGAGCTCCAAGAGCTTGTTTCAATGAGGTGTAATAAGCTATGGTTTGGAAGAAAAAGTGAGTTTATTTTTAGACTTTTTGAAAAATGATTAAGACTGTCGTCTGCTACTTATGTTACGTAAAAGGTTAAGGTCAATAAAATGCAGTTTCAAAATTTCACTCTAATTCATCGGATATCCGACTGAATCATCAGAAGATGGATTTTCCAGTGCATGCTCTGCAGCATCTACATCAGACCAGGAAAACTCATTCTCGGATTCAATTTCAGATGATTCAGTACTGGATTCAGACAATTCTGAATCACTTGTACAAGATTCTAAAGACTCACACTGAGTTGGGGACAGCATTGGGCTGGGTTCGTCTGGCCTGTTTGAAGATATAGAATTACTGACAGATTCTGCAGCCTCAAAGTCACTGTCATTACTGAATTTGGACTTGAGTTTTTTCACTTTTTTAACATTTTATTTTGAATAAACATTCACTTGGGGAAAGTACAGTGTCCATTCTTTTTCTTCGACGTTTTTCCATATATTAAGAGAATGAGTTTTCAATAATGTCTTCTTGCTCTAGCAAGGACCATGTCCAATGGTTTATCTTTAATAATAATAAATTTTCCATTGTTGAGTGTGACATGCTCAGTCTACGGTCACTTAGCATACAAGTGAGATGACTGAAGCCACTCTCAACAATGGAGTTATTATGGCTCAGGGTTAAAACTATTTCACCCTATAAGGACACATTAGGAAACTGATCTCTCCTGTAAAGTAAAATGTTCTGCCACAACTCTGCAGCTTTTATTCCAGAGTAAAAATTTCTCAGGAGATGTTTAAAATCTGCCCATTCACTTTTGACTACCTTCTCAGTGTTATATTGATGAAAATCAAGAGGTACTTTGAAATGTCTGTAAAAATGCCTTATTTAATTTCCTTCTCACTGTCATACCAATTTGCAGGATCTAACACAGATAAGCACTGCAAAACATTGTTTTGCACTTCCATTTGGCCAGAAAATATAGGGAATCTATTCGTGATACAATCAGTTAATCTAGGAATGACACTTGTTTTTATACTGGAAATAAATGTCTGAATCTTAGAAAGATTAGAACAATTACTCATGTTTTCGTATGTGATTTCTGTATACTGTCTGTTTTTAGATTTTCTTCTGGCATGCCCAGTATTCAATTTTTTACAAGTTAATTTCATTCCCTCCAATTGAAAGCCAAAATTTTCCAAGACCTCTTTTGAAGGAGGCGTATTATTATCATTTTCCATGAGTTTATTGACCTTTGTTATCAGAATTTCTAATGTGGGTTTTACTTCAAATAGCAATAATTCTTCTTACTCAAACTTGAGGGAGATGAATGAGAGCTGTTGAACAATTTGTTTTAGCAGAATACTAGAGTACAGAAGTTAAAAAATTTATAGTAATTTATATATTTTTTATACTTACCAATGACCCAGACTTAGCTGGTGCTAACTCTAAAAAATCCAGGGCCAAACACAAATTTTGCCCCCCAATCCCCAAAATTTGCATCTAAAACAAAAAGAAATCATGTCCTATAGGACCTCCATACTTTGCCCTTACTGCGCATGTGCAGTGTCAAGGACGTTCCGAAATTGGCGCCAATTATCATTCTTACTGGCAGTGCCTGGTCAGCGCTATGTACTCAGCGGGGAGTTAAGAGTTCCCAACTCCTGGGAGGGCCATCCCCATCTGGGTCATTGGTAAGTATAAAAAATATATAAATTACTATAAATTTTTTAACATTTTTATACTGTACCAATGACCCAGACTTAGCTGAATAGTAAAAAGGCTGGAGGGCCTAGGACATAGAGGAAAATCCAATAAGCTCAACTATATAATATAGAGGCAACCCCTCAAGGAGAAAAGGAGTATTAGGCTTTACATGTATCTTTCTTATTTTATGTTAAATTAGAAAGATACAATACCCTTCATAATTGAGCACAATAACATTCATGTTCTCTATTAACATCCAGTATAACCCTTTATACTAATTATTTTTAAAGTAAGCCAATAAATAAAGTTAGTCCAGAGAATTGAGACTCTTTATATTATTTTAAAAGTGTCCGAGGATTGTATATTAAGGCCCGTTTGACACTTGACATATACAAATGCTTCACACCGAGCTACACTTTAAAAATATGACATGAATGAATTTTTAACATTAATATTACACTTTAAAACCATCCCGGAAACGACTCAAAAATACTGACTTCGGAGGAGGCATTCCCTTGCTTTTCACTATAAAGCAGGTGACCTAAGGGAACACCCTCCCCCCCCCCTCCCCTTGCCCTGGGTCAAATAGCCCATAGCGAAGAGGGCAGCCGGACAGAGTCACTGCCGGAACAGAAAGCCTGCATAACTATAGTTGCAACTGTTTAGTGGACGACATTCTGAGCAACAGATAACGGACCTAAACAATGCAGGTCTCCAGAAATGGACTCAATATTTCTGAGATAAAAATTTGTGAATGTGGATGGCTGAGACCAATAAGCAGCCTTCATTAAATCTGTAATAGCAATATTATTAGCGTAAGCCCAAGAAGTAGCAAGAGCGCTTACTTCATGAGCCGAAATCTTAAGCACAGACTGCTGAGAAGAAGATAAACTCTCATAAGCAGTACGGATAGTTAATTGAATCCATCTAGCAATAGAATGGACCGAAATGTCCCTTCTATTAGGCATCAGAGACAGAAAGAAACGTTTTCGTCCCTTTCTGATAAACTGAGATCTCTGTTTATAGATACGTAACGCTCTAACAGGACAGAGTAAAGGCCTACGCCCGTCTGAAGACGGAAGAGCCTTAATAACAATAGGTTCCAGATATTTATTAGGAGCCTGATTCTTAGCTAAAAAACCCACATTAGTAGTGAAGGTGATAGTGTTCCCAACACTACAATAGTGAGAATCATCCACCGACAGTGCATGAAGCTCACTGACTCTTCTAGCAGAAGAAAAAGCTAAGAGAAAAGCTGTCTTATAAGATACGAATTTGAAATCTACTGTCCCAAGAGGTTCAAATGGCTTTTCCTTCAGTTTAAGAAGAACCCAAGCTAAATTCCATTTAGGAATTAACCTAAGAGTTCTGGGTCTATTTATCGAGAAGTTTCTAACCAACTTAGATAAAGAGACATTAGATTCAATTTGTAAACTATCATGATGTGCATAGGTATCAGATAACATAGACCTATAACCCTTAATAGTAACAGGCTGCAGTTTGATTTCGTCAAAGAAGTATACTAGAAAGTTTGCAATGTCTGGTATAGAGGGATCAAAAATATCCACAGAATGATCCCTACACCAACGACGAAAAACCTTCCACTTAGCCGCATAGTTTAGCGAAGAGGAGGTCCTCCTACAGTTAAAAATCGCGTCCACTGCTCATCCTGTAAAGTGCTTGCCATGCAAGAAGGACCGCACAACAGAAAAACGTGAAGGTTGAGACCTTGCAGGTTGTGATGGAGTTGACGCGATTTCCCCTGCGAAAGAAGATCCTCCCGTGGAGGAAGCTTTCGCGGTAGGTCCCACAACAGACACCTGAGTAGATTTATCCACGGTCTCTGTGGAGACAGAGATGCTACCAACAGAATCTTGCATTGAGATTGTTTTATCTTTAGCAATACTTGCTGAATTAACGGCGCTGGAGGATACGCATATCCTATCATTCCGTCCCAAGGGATCGACAGAGCGTCTACTGCAAATGCTCTTGGATCCGGACACGGAGACACATACATCTGCAACTGATTGTTGAGATGTGTCGCAAATAAGTCTATCATTGGTCGTTCCCATTGGTAGCAAATCTGATTGAATACTTGTTTGTTGAGAGTCCACTCCGACGGCAACAAGCGACCCTTTCGTGAAAGGGAGTCTGCTAGTACATTCAGACGACCCGGTATATGACGGACCAGGGACCAGCCGTGAGGGCGACTAGGGCGATTAAGTCGCCCTTCTAAGCCCAAAGTCGCCTAGAAAAATAGTCGGGGCGATTACAAGTCGCCCTCTAAAAATTGGCCAAAATGAGAAAAGGCTGAACTGAGTGATGCGAAGTTTACATGAAAACGAGTATTTTCAAAAATCGAATGTGCTCGAGTGTGATAGATGGGCATTTTAATTCGTCAAATAAACGTCCATTTATTTGAAATCACACGACAAGCAATTGTCCATTGTCGCTTTTGGCGGATTTTTTTATTTCTATTTTGTTGCGTTCCAGTCGGAGCTTCAAGTGTCGAAACAAAAATAGGTGACTTACGCGACTCACAAAACAACCCAGTTTGAAAGTAGGTTACGTCGCTTAGGATGCCGAAAATGTATACACAACGGACGTATTTTATAACACATTATTTTCATTTCGATTTGCTGACGACTGTTAACTGTTGGGCTGTCTATTCCCAGAAAAACACGAATGGAATTGAAACACATGAAAAAAAGCTTTTGTGATGTCAAGAAAAGCTTTGTACAGGACACAAGTGTGCATGTGGACGATCTTGAAAAAGGGTCCTCCTAAACATCGGAATGACATGAAATGACGCGGAATGACACCGGAATGCCATAAAAATGATGCAGAATGACATTTCCTTTACAAAATACTCGACCCCAGAATGTATTTTGTTTATTAACTAACAAAGTACCGCCCAAGCAACCTTCTTACATCTGGTCCTGTTCACACTTTCAGACTTAGGAAATTATTAGCTTAGTAGACTTTGTTGAAAGGCAACCACAGGAGGGTGATGGGGGATTGGCACGAAGAAGAGGTGAGGGGTCATGAAGGAGAAGGTAGCAGTGGGGGATTTTCAGTCAATAATTACATTGTGATTTTTTAACCTGGCACAGATGCATCATAGACAACTGGACCTGGATTATTTGTACGTTAATGGAGGACCATAAATTGAAAATATGAAGGGGCGGCGGGGGTGGTACATGAATATTCTTAATTTTCCCCACTTGCCTATGAAGTCTCCCTACATGACTCTGCAGTCTCCCTATTTTTTCTGGAGGGAGACTTGAAGTCTCCCTAAAATTCCCCCCTAGGCTGGTCCCTGTGACGGACCGAAAGAAGAACCTGATGCTCTAGAGCAAACAGAAGGATTCTTTCCGTTAGATTGAACAACGGAACTGAATGAGTGCCTCCCTGATTCCGTATATACGCCACTACTGTCGTATTGTCGGACAGGATTTGGACATGAGCATTGTGAATAATGTCCATCCAATGACGTAATGCAAGCCAAATTGACATCATTTCCTTGATGTTTATGTGCTTGCCCAGGAATTGCGGATCCCAAAGACCCTGGCATCTCGAATCCGTTGGGATCAATGTTGCACCCCAACCTGTTTGACTGGCATCCGTCATAATGGTAAAACTCGGATCCGGCAACTGCAGCGGAACTCCCTGAGTTAACCACTGAATGTTTGCCCAAGTCTGAATCTCTCGTTTCACTTGATCTGACAAGAGAACGTCTATGTCGAGCGAATGAATTTTCACACTCCAATTCTGAGTCAAGAAAATTTGGAGAGGACGCGTGCGTAACCGCCCCATCGGAATGAGATCCGCAGCGGCTCCGCACAGACCTATCAGTCTCATAAATTCTCTCGCTGTAACTTTGTCTGTGTGCAGACAATAGCGAGCGTAACAACTGACTAATTTCGCTCTGGTTAACAGCAGACGAACGAGATTGTTGTGCGTCTCGAAGCTCATTCCCAGATGTGTGAATGACTTGGACGGCACCAGATCCGACTTCTCCTCGTTTACTATAAAACCGAGACGTCGGAGCAATAGAAGTAGATTCTGCACATCGTTCTGAAGCGTTAACTCGTTGCCGTACCTCTGAAGAATGTCGTCCAGGTAGGCCGACGTTACCGCAGACGAATGAGCTCGGAAATACATCATTACTGAGTTCATTACCCGAGTGAAAGCCCAGGGTGCTAGATTCAATCCGAAGCACATCGCCCGGAATTGATACACCACTCCTAGGACTGCGAAGCGTAGATACTTTCTGAATGTCGGATGTACCATGACGTGAAAGTACGCATCTTTGAGATCTATGCTCGTTGCATAATCGTTCACCCGAATACTCGCTCTGACCGACCGAATCGTCTCCATATAAAACTTCGGAGCGACGATCAGCTTGTTTATCCAGCTCAAATCTATGACTGGACGGAACGAGCCGTCTGGTTTCGGAACAAGAAACAGATGGCTGTAGAATCCCGGAGTCTCCTGGTTTTCTACGACCTCTACCGCGTTCTTCATTAAAAGAGACTGCACCTCTGATAATAGAGCGTCTCTTTTCTGCGGATTTGACGGAAGTTGAGTCCATTTTGGACTTCGAGTTAATGGAGGCTTTCGTTTGAAGGATATCTTTAGACCTTCCAAAGTCACCCCTCTCACCCAAGGGTCGTCCATAATCGACGCCCACTCTTGTGAAAAACTCGACAACCTTCCGCCAACCGGTATGCGATAGAGGTTGAAGCCATCACCTCCTGGACCTGCGAGGCCTGCGGTAGGAGAAACCACGTCCTCCACGACCCGCACCTCGTCCCGTCGACCTCGGGGCGTCCGACCGGTTGTCCCGGCCCGAAGGACGTCCCGAACGAGAGTCGCTACCTTGACGGTCTCTTGAATAAGACCAAGAGGACGCACCGGAACCTCTATAGGAACCTCTCTTGGGCGCATTAGACCCAGAAGTGCCTGTCTTACTCTTATCTGCCGTGTCCGACTTCTTAGAAGCAGATTTGAACAGCAGAGAATCCGAAGCTTTCTTTGTAATTTTATCGTAAATTGCAGAAAGCTTGCTGTCAAAGAGAAGTTCTCCGGAGACCGAAGCGACTCTGAGAGAGTTCTTCACCTTAGTATCCACGAGTGTGGATGTAGCTAGGGCTGTGTCATGTCTAACCAACTCCAGATTTGCCACTGAAAGGGCGGAGTTACACGTGGAATAAGCTACTGCCCTTGAAAGAAGTCTTAAAGAGGATTGAATATCCTGAAATTCTTTCCCTTGAAGGTGCAGTGATAACGCCTTAGTAAGGTGATCTGCGTAAGATAAGGCATCTAAACTGGCTCTGTTAGATGAAATAGTTGTTTCCAACACCGCGGTTGGAATAGAAGCCGACGACGGTAATGATAACTCTAAGTCTTCCGCCTCGTCGTCCATACGCAGAGGAACTCTTGGGATACCCTGTCCTGCCGTGTCGAATTTATTCCTTGCATTAATAAAAGGCAGGTTGAGAGTATTGGCGGACAAGAAACCTGCTTTTCCCGTTTTGGAAGCAAGTTTGAATATAGCGTCGTTCAATAATTCAAATGTTCTTGCTTATTGGACTGAGACGGAAACTCGGGAGCGATGTCCCTGAACCGCTCAAAGAAATCAGAGTCCAATGACGCTATAATTCTCTTGTCCGGAACCGCAGCAGTCTGGCCCGATGGAACAACTTGAGGGAGAAAGTGCCGGATGAAGTCCACGGCAGCTTTATGTTGCTCCGAAAGGGATAGCTCCAAGTCATCCGTATCCCTTTCACCATCCGGTCGGACCTCATGATGCTCCCGGTCGTCCGCCCCCGATGCTTCGGCGGAGCGTACCGACCCAGCGCCGTCGGATAATTCCCGATCCGACACCGTTTCTGTCGGTTGCTGGGATGCTGCGATAAGTTGTGCTATCTGCACAAGTACGTCCGACATCGAGGCCTGCGGAGGCGCAGTCTTTCGCTGCTTCGCCGAGGGCAGCTCCGCATCTGATGACTCCCGCATACTCTTCCTATGCGAACGTCCGGAGTCCATCGGCCTCGTGTCCCTGGCTACCGGACGGTGTGACCTGGTCGCCGAAGAATCCCTGATCGGCGGAGCTGGTAAAATTTTGGCGGTCACGTAGCCAAGGTGCGGTCGGGTGCGCTGACGAGAGGAAGAAGCCTGAGCCGTCTCCGCGGACTGCCTATACAACGGAGCGTCCCGAGCGACTGACGTGTGCTCCACTTGCGACACATTTTGTACCACAACATCTGGTCCCAGATGTTGTTGTACGAGAGAGGGGCCTCTCTCGCTCGCGGCCCGGCTGGACCTGGACGAGCTAGGAACCGGACTCAAAGGCTTCCTCCGATCTCGCCTACTATCCTCCGTCACTGGGTGTGCACGTTGAATGTTTATAGTGCTCGCATCACCCAACATTTCCTCCTGGACCGCATCGGACAAACCCGGCTGCCGAACCATTCGGTGAATGGACGCTACACCGGGCGAGCTAGCGGACGACATTTGTTTAATCTCCATGAGCACTTTTGCCGCTAGCTCTGTATTCATTTGTGACGACGGAAGCGCACTTGCGGAAGATAACATGGAAACATCACCCTGTTCTTGTTCCTCTGAAATAGAAACTGAGAGAGTAGAGTGACCTTGCAGAGAAAGAGCCGGCATAGCCCTTTCTCCACCAACAACATATCGTGACACACGTTTCCAATGTTTGTCATCCCAATATTGACATATAGAACAGGGATTAGTGCGAGAACACTGACTACAATTAATGCAATGATCATGAAAGTCAGAGGAAGATTTCTTCCTATTACAATTTGAACAATATCCTTTCATTGTGAAAAGTCAACAACAAGTCCTAGTTACTCGCACAAACCCCTGACACAAAGATACATAATAACATGATCCATTAATAATGAAAAAACAATTGCAAATCAAAATAATTTTTGAAAAATATTTTTTTCAGCGAAGCCCAAGTTTCTGAAAAGTAACGTTGAGCCCCAATGGATCCGATGGCTAAGTGTGGTCAAAAATTTTAAATTTATATTAAATAATTAATGCAACACTTACGGATAATAGAAATGTATCTTATAGTGAGATAAACTACAGCAAAGGCAAACAGCCCCCCTCAAAAGAGACTGTTGCCAATGTAAACAAACAGTGTAAAAACACCAGAAAACATGACTCCAGGCACTGACAAAACTGGCCCGAAATCAGTCATCAAGATTACACTCTATCTGATGCAAGACAGAGACTCCCAGGGGAGAATCTGCAGAACATCAGATGGAAGATGCAGAACACAACGTTTATACACCCATGGGTGAAAACGTAACTATGGGGAAAATAACAGAAAACATTCTGTAACCAAGCAACTCTCCCAGGAGAATTTAGAAATGATCTTTCTCAAAAATATGCCAAAAACATGGGAGAATTGCAAGGGGGGACTTAGAAGACCAGGGGAGAGGAAACACTGAATAAGCAGTGCAACTTTTTAGCAAGAATGACAACAAGAGGCCCATGCCTCGAAAATAGGCAACTTAACATAATTTCATAAAAAATTTTAAGTACAGCCCTGATTATTTTTTGTCACTCCTTTTTCCTCTCCTCCTTCTATATCCTCCTTAGAATCACCATTTCTCCAACAATTACGAGTCTGGCATCCTTTAAACTGAGATTTACAAGCACAAAGATCAGTGAGATGTTGACTGATGAAGGGCCAAACAGAGAATGATAATTGGCGCCAATTTCGGAACGTCCTTGACACTGCGCATGCGCAGTAAGGGCAAAGTATGGAGGTCCTATAGGACATGATTTCTTTTGGTTTTAGATGCTAATTTTGGGGATTGGGGGGCAAAATTTGTGTTTGGCCCTGGATTATATTAGAGTTATCACCAGCTAAGTCTGGGTCATTGGTACAGTATAAAAATATAAAAAACTTCAGTATCTGATACTTGGAAATTCCCATCCAAGGTGGGTGTGATACTACTTGGAACAAGAGGCCACAAGTGGCCTTAATCGCTCACCTTCCAAAGTGGTTCAAAGACGTATTTGGGGTCACATTCAGTTAGACATGGTTTATCAACACTACAAAGGAATGAAGTCATGAAAGGCAAATTTTATGGAAAAACACTAAGGAATGGATTTGAACAAACCTGAACCTAACATGCACCTCCCTGCCACCCACTCACCCTACCCATCAAAAGCCCCAATATTAAGCCGGGGACTCAAATTGAACAAACTTGAATCTCACCCCCTTATGGATGCTGCATACCAAATATCAAAAGCTTTTGATTGGTGGATTGGAAGAAGAAGATTTTTAAAGAATATTCCTCATATTGCACTAATCTGAACATTTGGGCTCCCATAGAGAGCCCAAATATTGACCCAGGGATTTGATTTCAACAAACATGTGAATGAATCTATCTTCCAAAGATGTTATATGTGAAATATAAAAGCCTTTGGAGCAGTGGTATGGGAGAAGAAGAATCTTTAATGTTTTTCTCATTAATCACAGTGTTAAAAAATGATGACTCAGCATTTTTTCAAAGTCATGGAAAAGTACCCTATGAAAAAAACCGATGGCAATTTTTTTTTTTTTGACCATTCCTTTCAGCTGTTCCTAAGGAAGCTTCACACAAAATAAAAATTCTCAGTGCTGTGTAGTTTTGGAGATATGGGAGTTTTAACTTTTTTCTATTTTTAGCTCCTGCAGTTCCAATGGGGTGACAGGAAAAATGTTTTTGACATAAATTAGGTACTTATGACCCAATAAACCCTCATTTCAAATTTGGTTCAAATTGGCCTATCAGTTTGGAAAATAGAAATTTTGGTACAATTCAGGCTCCCACAGGAAGCCCAAATATGAACCCAGGGACTTGGCTTTAACAAACTTATATCTCACCTCCCTAAGGATACTGTATATCAAATATCAAAAGATTCTGACTGGTGGATGTGAAGAAGAAGATTTTTGAAGAATATTCCTCATATTGAACTAAGTTAAAATTCGGGCTCCCACAGGGAGCCCAAATATGAACCCAGAGACTTGGATTTAACAATCTTGAATCTCACTGCCCTAAGGATGCTGCATACCAAATATAAAAAAAATTCTAACTGCTGAATCTGAAGAAGAAGATTTTTAAAGAAAATTCCTCTTATTGAACTAAGTTATAATTCGGGCTCCCACAATGAGCCAAAGTATGAACCCAGATACTTGGCTTGAACAAACTTGAATCTCACCCCCTAAGGATGCTGCATACCAAATATTAAAAGATACTGATTTTTGGATCTGAAGAAGGAGATTTTTAAAGAATATTCTTCATATTGTACTAATTTGAACATTTGGGCTCCCATAGAGAGCTCAAATATGGTCCCAGGGAATTGATTTCAACAAATATGTGAATCAATCTTCCAATGATGTTATATGTGAATATAAAAGCCTTTGGACCATTGGTTTGGGAGAAGAAGATTCTTTAATGTTTTCCCCATTACCCACAATGTCAAAAAATGCTGACTCAGCACTTTTTCAAGGTCCCAAAAAAGTACCCTATGATAAAACCAATAGCATTTTTTTTTACCATTCCATTCTGTTGGTCCTAAGGAAGCTTCACACAAAATAAAAATTCTCAGTGTCGTGCAGTTTTGGAGATATGGGCATTTTAATTTTTTCTATTTTTAGCTCCTGTGGTTCCCATGGGGCAACAGGAAATTTTTTTTTTGGCATAAATTAACTACTTATGTCCCAATAAAACCTCATAACAAATTTGGTTCAAATCAGCCTCTCGATTTGGAAAATAGAAATTTTGGGCGGGGCAAAAATTCTTGCCCCTCCCATAACGATCGTAAATATAACCCCTAGAACTTCTCTTGAACAAATCTGAGTCTACACCTCAAAAGGAAGCTGCACACCTAATATCAAGTCTCTGCTACTGCTGGTTCATGAGAAGAAGACTTTTTAAGATTGAGGCTCACTTTTTGGGCGTGGCCCTACTGAGGGGCGGGTCAACTTGATTTGAACAAACTTAAATTGACATATGATAGGGTACATGCACAGCAAATTTTGATGAATTTGGTCCAGTAGTTTGTTAGAAGTCGATAATGTAAAGTTAACGTCGGACGCCGGATGGACAGACGACGGACGAGAGATGACGATGGACGACGGATGGAAAGTGATTAGTAAAGCTCCCCCTGAGCTTTGCTCAGGTGAACTAAAACCAGATAACATGTGCACATGAAGGGATAACATTATACTCAAAATTTCAACCCTCATGGATAACATGTGCAGAGATTAGTTTTGTTTAGTTTTTTTTTTTTATTTTAATAGTAAATTTATGCATTTGTGGTACGTACTCGATTCGAGAAAATAAATACTCAACGTTCGGATTGTACACTTGATTTATTCTGCCATGGGAACTGCAAAATTTACTGACATACAAATGTAAACAGTAAAGCACTTAACTTCAACATCTTTGCATTTAGGTCCAATCATTTGCACGTGAGGCCAATGATGAAAACTAGACAAGACCTTCCTGAAATATTAGACAGGTCGAGTCAGCCATGCTTTCTTAAATGTTGGAAAGGGGGTGCTATATGTGACACACACACCAAGAAATGAATTTTTCAGAAAGAGATAATACACACACATCAAGTTCCAGTACCACATCTGTGTAATATGTGTGTGTGTGTGTTTGAGGTTAAAAAATCGCACTGGCACAGACATTTCCTACTGAAACGTTTTTTTTCTTTTAATATGCCGCAGAAAAATTGTTTTCATTTACTAAACCCTGATGGGTTTCAAACATGACAAAAAATTGCATAAAATTGATTTAAACTAAGTGATGAGCTTAGGAACTGGTTAAACTGACTGGCAATAATTGATGTTATTCATTGATGGGCTCTAATTTAAACCTTACAAGGATGTTACTCAAGCTTTTGTTTTTCTTTAAGGCGATGACAGGTCGAAGATTCAAAGGTTCATTTAATTTAGCATTGGTAAAATTGAATTCATCTTTTAACATTTTTGCTATTTTGATATTCATTCTGTTGTACGTTAAATGTATGTTAAAGTGAAAGGAATGATGGACCTCCTTTCGCATTCTCCCTCTGATATGTTCATACCAAATGGCCAGAGGGTTTGAAGCGTATTGATCCAAAAAGCTTCGCGTTTTTTTTAAAATCATCTGTTTCTTCTAATGTGTCTTTAATTGGTGGTTGTTTAATAGGATGGATTTCGAAATCGTCCAAAGAATGGGCAGAAAGGTTAAAATGTTGTGCTACTGGGGCATCAGCATTATGTTTTATATCCTGTTTGTGTCTAGTAGCACGTCCTCAGAAAGGATTTTGACTTTGACCAACATACTGTTTCCGACAGCGCTTACATGTGATAAGGTAAATAATGTTTGGTGAATCACAATGGAGGGGGTTACAGATCTGATAAAGATTTTTCGTTTGTTTGGAGAAAAATTCCTCTTTCTGATCAGGCATAAAAGTCTGCAATCTACAACAAGGCTTTTTGCAATTAAATACCGTGCCACTACCATTCTGCAACGGTCTGTTGTGTTCAATCTTCAGTGGTTCGAAATCAGTAGTTTCAGCTGGACTTTCAAGCTTTTTCAGAATTTGGGATTTCAGGCTACGCAAAAAGCGCAGTGAGTACCCTCTCGATCTGAGCACGTGAAATTGAGTAGAACAAGCCTCATTGAAATTTACCTTATCACTTGAATTGCGCTGGAAACGAATGAGCTGTGATTTGATGATACCTTTAAATGTATGTTGAGGATGAAATGATTTTGTGTGCAACAACTGATGTGAATCAGTTGGTTTAAAATATACTTTATAATCTAAATGACCAGATGCCTGAAATTGCTTGCCTTTATACATGGTCACATCGAGAAAATCAACAGAACTTTCACTGATGGTAGCCTTTAATTTAATGTTTGGATTGTGATTGTTCAAAATTTCTAAAAATTCATCAAAATCTTCTTTTGAATGTTCCCAAATAATAAAAATGTCATCTAAATACCTGAGATATACGAGAGGATGCTTTGCACATTTGCTTAAGGCATTTTCCTCCCATTCTGCTACATGAATTCTTGCAAAATTAGGACTGAATCTTTTGCCCATGGGACAACCCATTATTTGTAGAAAATATTCTCCATTGAATTTGAAGTCATTACCTTTTAAGCTCAGCTCTAAAAGATCCAAAATTTGTTCATCCGGCATTTTGCATCCGGATATTTTTCAAATGCATTTTTAACTGATTTATCACCTTTATCAATATCAATGTTCGTATACATACTGTCGATATCCTAAGTAGTCAGAATTGCATTTTTCGTTATTTTCAATTTCGAAATTTTTGACAGGAAATCCTGTGTATTTTTTAGATAGCTTGGATGTCTATTTGCTATAGGTTTCAGATGATAATGAATATATTATTATTTATTATTATTTATTGGTGTTTAAGGTCACATACTTATGCACAATGGCTAATCGTGACCGTGACAGATTTACGGGTGGAGGAAGCCGGAGTACCCGGAGAGAACCACCGAGCAATGACGAGCAGCTGTCAGCTCTCCAACATCGTAACTCTGAACTCTGCACCGCAGCACAGGCAGGGTTAGATTGGTTGAAGACATGCGCACCATCGACGTGAAGTACGCCTCAGTACACAGCGTCATCGTGCCCCCATGTAGGCAATCGGGGTGAAGCGTCTTGCCCAAGGACACAACGCGGTTGCCGCAGGTAGGATTCGAACCGAGGACCTCTCGGCTTGCAGCCTGCACCTCTACCAACTGAGCCACCGCGCCCCCGATGATAATGAATTAGTTCCGAGATTGCATAAGATTCCGAATTACATCCGTTCATGAAGAACGGTCCTTGTGGATCTTTGGTAGGATGTAAAATTGTCTTGTTTGAGCACGGAGCTCAGCTGTTAAATATTTCAATTGTTTTTTGGTAATATGACCTTCGTCGAGGAGAAATTTTAAGATCTTATTGAATTTTTCGACATTACTAGGTCAAATAAGTGAATCTATTTATTTGATTACCAGTTTTAGCCTTAGGGGCTGGTACAAAAGTTAAACCGCGATCTAAAAGAGACTTCTCTTGGGTTGTTAGGTCATTGGTGCCAGACAGGTTAACCACATTAGTTTTGAATTTTTGGCATAACGTTAACGTCCTTCACTTTCCAAAATGGTTTCATTGATGATGCTCAGGGTTCTCCTCTCAGCCTGAAGGAGTTTTTGCGTAAAGTGAGGGAGTTTTTGTGAAAAGTTTAGTTCAGCAAAATAAATTTTTGCTGATCTAAACTTGACCCTGATATCGCTAAGCATATTCCGCAACTGCTTAACTACGAGATCAGAATTATCATTTCGAAAATTCACGCCAAAATTTAATAATATTTTTGGGAGACTGGACTGGCCCCTGTGCCCTTTAAACACACAGCGAAAATTATTGAATTTGGCACCGGGATAACACTCCACCTGTATGTCCGGATGGGGATTTAGATCAATGCGTCCTAAATTTGAACTTCCAATCATAAGGATGTTTTTACAAACATCGGGTAGGCGCCAATTCCTTTTGTCAAAATTAACTCCACTTTTATGCCGAAACTGGGAGAATTTAGAATCAAATGAGCAGCCCGAGTTGCAGCTCGGTGATTTGACTTTCTCCGAGTACGATATACCTGGTTGAACCACACTAGAGGGAGGAGAAGGTGGAGAAGAAACAGAAGCAGGAGAGGAAACAGAAGCAGGAGAGGAAACAGAAGGAGAAGCAGTGGAAGCAGGAAGAGTTCTAGTGAGAGCATCTTCAGTCACAATATGGACCGGAGTTGTTTGCAAATTGAGGTGCTTACTCTGAGAGAAAGCTGGAGAAGTAGAAGGAAAAGAAGGGGGAGAAGTACTTTGCCTTGATCTTTTCTTATTATGCTTTTCGTGTTGGGATAGAGGGACAACACGGGGCGAAGTTTGCTTGCTCCCTCCCGTATTGTTCCTTACTCCAGACACTGGGTGAAGTTCCGAAATATAAGACTCATAGGCCGAAATTGTCTTATGTGTTAACTTATTTTTAAAGTTTTTTAGAGCCCAGATCAAGGCATGCGCCGAAGCGCTGTTGAAGTCTCTATTTTTTCAAGTCCAGGAGGGGGTCGCATAGCCAAAGTTATCTTAGACTTCAACTGGTTTAAATTTATCTTATAATGCTCAATTAAAGCATTTAACGTTTGGTTGGCCCATCCCACACAAATCTGTCGAAAAACAGAAAAAATGTGTGGGGTGGGAAAAGCAGGCTTTAGAAAGCCACCTAACTCATCTACTTTCTTCTCCAACTGTTTCAGGAAATCCCAATTTGCCAAATGCTGCTCTAGGAGCCCAACATGGTGCATACACTAAATCACCTGAAAAAGGGCCTTGACCAATCTAGAATAGGCCTGGAACGATTGTTCCTGGCCCCTTCCAGACTGGGCAACTCTCTTTCCCTGATGCTTCTGTCTTTTTTGAGCCATTTGAAGAATAGGTAGATGATTTGACAATATAAAATTAAAATGAAGAAATGAAATAAATGAAAATAAAACCTAGATATTGTGTGTGTGTGTGTGTGTGTGTGTGTGTGTGTGTGTGTGTGTGTGTGTGTGTGTGTGTGTGTGTGTGTGTGTGTGTGTGTGTGTGAGAGAGAGAGAGAGAGAGAGAGAGAGAGAGAGAGAGAGAGAAGACAGACAGACAGACAGACAGACAGACAGACAGACAGACAGACAGACAGACAGACAGACAGACATACAGACAGACAGACAGACAGACTGGCACATACAGAAATATGAAAGAACTGACATTTTCATTCAAAAAGAAACTATACCATAGTGCTGTCTTGGCACATATGTGTAACACTTGAGACCCATCATAACCAATATGAAGGACAGGTTGGACATTTTATCCATGTCCCTGCAACTTCTTGTGCCTAACAAGTCCAGAAGCATATCTGAACATTCGCCTGCAACCACACCGTTGAATGATGCCACCATGGACAGCTTTCTTGTTATGATGAACACCAGATGCATGGGAAAAAATCTTGTTGCAGATCGAACAGTGAATTTTGTTTCGAAGCTCACCATCACAACTTTGTTGACGCGACCCGAAACATTTTCCACAACTGGAACAGGTGAATGGTTTCACACCGGTATGAGTATTGAGGTGATCCAGATAACGATATTTAAGGTAGAAAGGTTTACAACAACCCTCGAATGGACAGATGTCCAGGGATTTGCTGTCGTGCACCCTTAAATGTCTCTTCAGATCACTGGGTCTCTTGTTCTGCCTGCCGCATGACTGGCACAGGTTCTTGAAATTATGTTTCTCCTTGTGATGAGACACTTTATGTGGCTTGGTCGGTGCACAGTTTGTGGCATGTTGAACAACTGTATGTTGCCTGACAAGGTGTGTGCTTCTCTTTCCTGTGTCGGTCCAGGTTGGGTTTTGTAGAAAAAGAGGAAGCACATGATAAGCATGACCAGGTTTTCTGTCACTTTGATTTTGGCGTTGATGTACATGTAACTGGCATTATTCTGCGCAATATTGAAATGTCCACCACTGTCACAGTGGTCACGTCCAGTACTGACCATTCAATTGCGCTCAGTTCCAGCTGTTCGATCTCTGAGACCACCGACATCGTGTCCTCTACCTGTAAAATGAAAAGAAAATAGAAAGGGTATTAGAAAGAAGAACAATGGTTGGAAAAAAAAAAACCTCAGTCCATGTGCAAGCTGATAAACTTAGTGTATTAAATGTATTATGCAAAGTTTCCTGATGATATCGACAACAGAATGGCATCCCCCTTTCCATTAATACCGCAGAAAAATCTGTTTTAGTGAGCAGAACATTTGCGGACATGTTACCCTGTTTTCGCAGACAACGTTTATCATTTTGAAGTACAATTGTTATCTACTGCACCTCTTGAGTGCGCACATTTAACCCATGTTTAATCAAATGCAGGTCTGTTATTGACGTTTTGTGGTGAGAACATTATATAGTTCATCTGGGTGAAAGGGCACAGAGGGTTACCAAGAGAAATCACATCATAGATTTGTTGAAAAGTTGACACCAGAGACTTTGTTTATGTCACAAAGAGCCACTGAAGTGGAGAAAGTCTGTTCGGAAACAGAATCGGTCATATCAATCCGTCGGTAATTTTAATAAACTAGAGAACTAAATATCCAAATGCTGTACATGGATGCCGAAGTATATGCTCCGAATGTGATGACCATGTGTTTGTTTCTTCCTCTGCGATTAAGTGGTTAACAGATGTAAATATGACTTACCTGTTGTTTTGTTGACATTTTTGCTCTTCAGCACGCACTTGAATCTTCCGCGCGCACTTGAATCTTCCGCGCACAACAAAGTTGGATAACTGGTGTGCATATACTGAGGAGAAAAAGGCCCCACAAAGTAGATCTGTTTCTCAGGCATTTTTTTGGTAAAACTGTGGGCATTTTTTTAAGTTATTTTTTTATTATTGTAATATTTTTTTGCCATCAAAAGTTCATATTCTTAGTTTGTTTTATATTTTAGGCCTCATAAGCTACAGAATAGAATAGGTGGTGGTGTATTTCATACCTTGAGTGCAAGAAGGCTTTCCAATGATAAAGCAGCACTGTTGCACTCAAGGGACAAATTTATCAATTTTATTAACTTGGGTAAAATATCAGACATAAACCATTTAAATATTATGTTTTTAAGTTTACATTGGTTATAAAAAGAGAGCATGAGTCAGCCAAAAGGACCATGCGGGAGGGCCTGAGAAATGGATTTTTAACATTTTTAGTCCTTACTGGTGCAGAAGTGCAATACTCATTATTTCAGCGAGTTTTGAACCATGGTCAACATTGTCAGTCAACATACCAATAATCATGTGCAATATTACTTGTATATGATTACTAAGTAGAAAACTATAATGAACTGAGAAATTTGCATTTCTTTTTCCTTTCAGTAAATTCAAATATAAGAGTAAAGAACCTCTGCAACAGAATCTTCTAGTTCTTTAATACAGATTGTGTTTTTGTGCTTTTCTTCTTCTAAATTTTTCTGCAAATCTTCATTTTCTTGCTGAAATAAAAATAAAAGCATACAAAAAGTTTTGTATTGCTTGAATTCTAAAAAATTATCTTACTTACTACAGTTACATTAACCCTTTGAACACTGCTGGTATCTTCCCTGCCAGTTAAATAGCAGAAATTGGAAAAGTCCATATCCATTATTTGGGGGTAGAACAATTAATATTTTCAACGTGCAGCCTTCAGGTTGCATGATGAAAATATTAAATGTTCTACCACACACGTTCAGTTAGTAGCCATCCTACTTAATGAAATTATGAGTATCATATTGCTGGACCGGAAAAGCGGTCTCTCGTGTTGAAAGAGTTAAATTCAATATTATATGGCTAGAAGAAGGCTTAAGTCAAGTATTACTTCCAGGCAATAACTTTAGTTCTATCTCATACAGGTCCACTCTACTTTCAAGGTTGGTACCCTCATGGAAGTAGAGAACAACCATAAAGATTTTCAAGTTTGCACCCAAAGGTCGAGGTTGCAGCCACTAAAAAAAATGTTATTCTTCAGAAATCAATAAGTGCTATTTTCAGTAATAGTGACCTTGAAATTTGCACAACAAACTTGAAAATCAATTGTATTTTTGCCTTCTATAAGGATACCTACAGTCCTACAATATGAGCTCAGTGGACCTGCAATTAACAGAAGTAAAGTTATTGCAGCAAGAACCATTTTTGTTTTTACACAGGTTCTATTTATAGTTATAGTAACTTCCAACCTCATGGCTGAAAACTCTAAAACTTAAAGGGTTCCAAGACTAACACTCGCCTACATTTAAGCATTCTGCTTTGGGGGGTGGTGGGGGGTTGTTGAGGAGGGGTGGGAGGTATTTTCCCAAGATTTTTTCGAATGAAGATTTTTAGCCCCTAAAGTGTAACCCTACCCCCACCCCCTGTCCAATAAGCCTGTGATTATTTAAAAAGAATTTTCAAGGCCCACCACTGACAATACATGAAATAGTTCCAGGGCATTTCATTTCAAAACCACATTGGCACAGATGTTTTGTCGAGTTGAGTTTTGAACCAGAACAATTCATCCATAAAGCTGATCCTTTTCAATTTTTCTTTTCTTTCTTTTTTTTCTCTTTTTTTTTTTTGAGGGGGAGGGGGGCATGCAATTTGGCTCAAAACTGCAAACTGTTTCATAATGGTGTTTTGTATAGAAATTATGATTTCATTCATTACATTATGAATTAAATCAATATAGGACAAGACTTACTCTCAACTGCTTTTTCTCTGCCATGTAACTTGACTCAATTCTGGACTTTTCTTGGGTCAGAGTAGCAATGGATGCCGAAAAGGTTTGTATTTGTTCTTTCAGTTTACCATCTTCCTCATCCTGGGCATCAGTCTGTGCCTTATTGGAACTCTGAAATAATAATGAAAAATTCTAATATTGGGAAATTATAAATTCATAGTAATTTGTATATTTTTCTACTTATCAATGGCCCAGACTTAGCTGGTGCTAACTCAAAAATATCCAGGGCCAAACACAAATTTTGCCCTTCCAATTCCCAAAATTTGCATGTAAAACCGAAAATTTTATGTCCTATGTGGTCCTCCATACATTTGACATCTGCGCATGCGCAGTGTCCAGGAAGCATCGAAATTGGCGCAAAGTATCATTCTTTCTACAGTGCCTGCTAAATGTTATAATCAGAAGTCACATAGCCAAGGTGCAGTCGTGTGTGCTTGGTAGACGCTGAAGAAGAAGACATAACTATAGCCGACCCCGGCTGTGAATCGAACGAAGCGTCCCGGACGGGAGGTGTGGACATATGCTCCGCCTGACGCAAGTTCCGAACCACAACATCTGGACCCAGATGTTGTTATAAAAGAGAGAGGGAGGGCCCTCTTGCTCGCGGTCCTTCAGACCTCACCGAGCTTCTCGCTGACCGGCAATGGCTCCTCGCTAACAACGTACCGTGACACCCGTCTCCAACATTTTGTCATCCCATGCGACACATGTTGAGCAAGAATTAGTGGGAGTACATCGACTACAAGCAAGGCAACCAACATGTAATCAGAGGAAAGACTTCCTCGCCTTGCTTATTGAGCAATATGCTTACATAATGAAGCAAACTAAGACGATAATACTCCCACCAACTCCACATTAAATATTATAAAAAGATACATAACAAAAAACATTCAAAATATAAATCGAAAAATAATTTAGACAAAAAAAATTTTGACAAGAGCCCAAGTTCCCAAAGGGAAAGAAGTGCCCAAATGTATCCCGATAGAGCACAAGTGTGGACAAAAATTATTTTTCTATCCCAAAAATTAACTGCTACACTACCAGAATATTTAATGTATCTACAACAGACCTACCATATATATAAATAGGAAACTACGTATATAAAAAGAACGTTATTAATGTAAACAACGTCAGAATGAAAACTGGAAACGCGACCCCAGGCAACACGGCCCGAAGTCAGTAACAGATTTTTTAACTATCCGATGTAAGGCAAGATCTTCATCAGAAGAAAAAATGATTCATTGGATGTATGATGCATGACCAAAATGCCTAAACACCCCAAGGGTGAGGACATAACCATGGGGATATACAGAATAAACATTCTGTGTAACACGTTAAACTCCGAAGAAATTTTATAAAAAAAAATTCAATAAAAAAAGCCAAAAATCTTGGGAGTTTAACTAGAGGGGGGGGGGAGGTGGGGGGATCAAGGGAGGATAGAGAAAGAATACTCAACAACAGTGGAAAAGTTAAAAAATTTATAGTAATTTATATATTTTTTATACTTACCAATGACCCAGACTTAGCTAGTGCTAGCTCCTTAAATTATGGGGCCAAACACAAATTTTGCCCCCCAATCCCCAAAATTTGCATCAAAAACCGAAATTCAATGTCCTATATGGTCCTCCATACTTTCTATCCACTGCACATGCGCAGTGTCAAGGAGCTCTCGAAATTGGCGCAAATGTCATTCTTACAACCAGTGCCTGGAAAGCATTATGTAATCAGCAGGGATGTATGAGTTCCCAACTCATGGGAGGGCCATACATGTCTGGGTCATTGGTAAGTATAAAAAATATATAAATTACTATAAATTTTTTAACATTTTTATACTGTACCAATGACCCAGACTTAGCTGAATAGAAAAAAAGGCTGGAGGGCCTAGGACATACAAGAAAATCCAATAGACTCAATTACATGAAAACAGAATTATCCCCTCAAGAAGAGGAGCACAGGTTTTTTCTTGTTTGTATCAAAAAAGAAAGACACAATACCATTCCGTAATTGAGCACAATAATCATCAATGATCTCTATTAACATCCAGTATAATCCCTTATACTAATCTTATTAAAGGAAAGCCAATAATTAAAGATAGTCCAGATAATGAGACTCTTTATACTCATTAAAAAGTGTTCGAAGATTGTATATTAGCGCTCGTATGATCCGTGACATATACAAATGTTTCCCACCGAGCTACACTTTTAAAATATTATATGAATTAGCTTTACACTTTAAAACCATCCCGGCACTGACTCGGAATTACTGACTCCAGAGGAGGTATTCCCTTGTTTTTCCCTATAAAGCAGGTGATATAAGGGAATACGATCCCCCCCCCCCCTTTCCCTATCCCTGGGTCAAATACCCCAGAGCGAAGAGGGCAGCAGGACAGATACGCTGCCGGAACAGATACTTCATACGCAGATATCTTAAGCACAGACTGCTGAGTTGAAGATAATTTTTTTTCGGATAGTCAATTGAATCCACCTTGCAATAGAATGGACCGTAATGTCCCTACTATTAGGCAGCAGAGACAGAAAGAGACGTTACGTCCCTTTCTGATAAACTCAGATCTACGTTTGTAAAAAAAACGTATAGCTCCAACAGGACAGATTAAAGGGCTATGCCCATCTGAAGACGAAGAGCCTTAATAACAATAGATTCCGGATACTTATAGGAGCCCGAATCTAGTCAAAAACCCAACCTTAGTAGTCAAGGTAATAGTATTACCTACACTACGAAAGTGAGAAACATCAACAGATAGTGCCTGAAGCTCACTAACTCTTCCAGCCGAAGAGAAGGCCAAGAGAAAGCTGTCTTATAACATAAGAATTTGAAGTCCATTGTATCAAGGGGCCCAAATGGCGCTTCTTTAAGCTTAAGAAGAAACCAAGCTAAATTCCACTTGGGAATTAATCTAAGGGTTCTAAGTCTATTTATCGAAAAGTTTTCCGTAACTTAGATAAAGAGACATTAGATCCAATCTATAAACTATCATGATGTGCATAGGTATCAACAGAATGATCCCTACCTCACCGTGAGAAAAACCTTCCACTTAGAAGCATAATTTAGTGAAGAGGAGGTCCTCCCACAGTAAGAAATTGTGTCCACTGCTCGTCCTGTAAATTGCTTGCCGCGCAAGAAGGACCACACAATGGAAATACGTGAAGTTTGAGACCAAACGGGTTGTGATGCAGTGTGGGCAATTTCCCCTGCGAAAGAAGATCCTCTCGTGGAGGAAGCTTCCGCAGCATGGCCCACAGCAGACACCTGAAAAAATTTACCTATGGTCTCTGGGGCGTCAGAGATGCTACCAACAGAATTTGCAGTGAGATTGCTTTATCTCAAGCAATATCTGCAGAATCAATGGCGCTGGAGGATACGCATATCCTATCATTCCGTACCAAGAGATCGAGATAGCGTCTACTTCAAACGCTCAAGGATCTGGACACGGCGACACATACGTCTGCAACTGATAGTTGAGATGCTTCGCAAAAAAAGTCTACCCTTGGACGATCCCATTAGTAGCAAATCTGATTGAAAAATCGTTGTTGAGAGTCCATTCTGACGACAACAAACGACCTATCCAAGAAAGGGAGTCTGCTAGAACGTTAAGACGACTCGGAATATGACGGACCGATAGAAGAACTTGATGCTCTAGAACAAACAGAAGGATCCTTTCCGTTAAATTGAATAACGGAATGGAAAGAGTGCCTCCCAGGTTCCGAATATACGCTACTACTGTCGACTTGTCGGACAGAATTTGAACATGCGAATTCTGAAGAATGTTCATTCATTGACGTAGCGCAAGCCATATTGACATCATTCTTGATGTTTATGTACTTGTTAGGAACTGCGGATCCTAAAGACCCTGGCACCCTGAATCTATTGGGCTCAGAGTTGCTCCGCAACCTGTTTGACTCGCATCTCTCATTATCGTTAAACTCGGATCCGGCAGTTGCAGTGGTATTCTTTGAGTTAACCACTGAAAATCTACCCAGGTCTGAAACCCTTGTTCACTTGATTCGACAAGACAATGTTCGATTCGAGCGATTGAGTCTTCACACTCCAATTCTGACATAAAATATCTGTGGAGTGGACAAGTGCGTATCCACTTCATCAGAATAATATTTGCAGCGGGTACACACAAACCTGTCAGTCTAATGAATTCTCTCGCTGTTACTACATCTGAGTGAAGGCAAAAGCGAGCGTAACAACTGACTAAAATCGCTCAGGTTAATGGCAGACGAATGAGATTTTGGGCGTCTCTGAGCTCATCCCACGTGGGTGAATGAATAGGACGACACTAGATCCGACTTCTTTTCGTTTACTAAGAAATTGAGATGTCGGAGCAATTGAAGCAGACTCAGAACATCGAGCTGAAGCGTTAACTTGCTGCCGTAATCCTGAAGAATGCTGTCGAAGTTCTTCTTGGTAAGATGGTCTGCATGAGATAATGCATCTAAATTCTATTAGACAATACTGTCGTCTCCAGTATACTGGAGTAATAGACCTGGACGCCGGCAATGACAATTCCAGGTCTGCAGCCTAGTCGTCCAAACACAGAGAAACTCTCGGCACGCCTAGTCCTGCCGTTTCAAAATTATGTCTTGCATTGATGAAAAGTCGCTGAATAGTGCTAGACAATAAGAAACCTAATTTGCCAGTCTCTGAGGCTAGCTTGAATATAGTGTCATTCAAAAGTTCAAATGTCCATGACATTTCTGGACTGGGTCGGAAACTGAGGGACAGGGTCCTTAATCCGGCCGAAAAAGTCTGTGTCCAGTGACGCTTTCAGTTTCTTATCAGGTAACACAGCATTTTTGTTCAGAGAAACAACTTCTAAAAGGTGATGCCGGATGAAATCTATGGCCACCTTAAGTTGTTCGGAAAGGGAATATTTCAGCTGTGCTGATTCCCTTTTACCATCCGCCTGGACCACATAAAAATTTTGGTCGTCCCTTACTGACTGCAGGGGAACGAACCGACCCAGATTGCTCAGATAGTTCTTTACTGAAAAAGTTTCTGATAGCTGCTGGGATGCTGCGATGAATTGAGCTATCTGCAATAGCAAGTCCGTCACGGAGGCCTGTGGAGCCGCAGTCTTACGTACTTAGCCGCTGGAAGCTCCAGGGACGTTAATTCCTGCATTTATATAATGTTCGAACGTCACAACTGGAAAGGCCTTGTGTCCTTGGCTAGCAGATGGCGTGACCTGGTCGACGTGGAATCACCTCCTGGTCCTGCGAGGATTGCAGAAGGAGAAAACAGATCCTCCACGACCCGCACCTCGCCCAGTCAACCTAGGGGCGTCTGACACGATATCTCAGGCCAGCATTACGGCCCCTATGTGAGTGGTTACTCTGACGGTCTCCGGAGTAAGACGTAGAGGCTTTGATCCTCTATAGGAACTTCCTTTGGACGTATTCACCCCCGAAGAACCTGCCTTACTCCGCCCTGCTGAGTCCAACTTTTTCAAAGTGGAATAATGCAGAGAATCCGGAGCTTTCTTAGTAATCTAATATAGATTGTAGAAAGCTCAACGATGAAGAGAAGCTCTCCTGAGACCGGAGCGACTGGAAGAGAGTTTTTTCACCTTAATATCCACTCTTGTGGATGCAGCCAGGGCAGCATCACGTCTGATTAACTCCATATTGCCACTGAAAGGGCAGAGTTATATGTAGAATATGCTATAGCCCTCGAAAGAACTCTTAAGGAAGATAGAGATCCTGGAATTCTTTCGCTTCGAGAAGTAGTGATAACGCTCTGGTAAGGTGATCTGCATGAGAAAATGCGTCTAAATTGTGTTCTCCAGTATAATGAAGTAAATAGACATGGAAGCCGGCAATGACCGCTCCAGGTCTGCATCCTAGTCGTCCAAACGCAGAGGAACTCTCAGTGCATCTTGTCCTGCTGTTTCAAATTAATGTCTAGCATTGATGAAAGGCAGCTGTATAGCGCAGGCGATAAGAAACCGGATTTGCCAGTCTTAGAGGCTAGCTTGAATATAGCATCATTCAAAAGTTCAAATGTCGATGACATTTCTGGACTGGGTCGGAAACTCAGGGACGGTGTCCCTAATCTGGCCGAAAAAGACTGTGTCCAGTGACGCTTACAGTTTCTTATCAGGTAACACAGCATTTTTGTCCAGAGAAACAACTTCTAAAGGTGATGTCGGATGAAATCTATGGCACCTAAGTTGTTCATAAAGGGAAAATTTCAGCCATGCTGATTCCCTTTTACCATTCGCCTGGACCACATAATAATCTAGGTCGTCCCTACTGACTCTGCAGCAGAGCGAACTGACCCAGCACGCTCAGATAGTTCTTTATTGAAAAAGTTTCTGACAGCTGCTGGGATGCTACGATGAATTGAGCTATCTGCGATAGCTAGTCCATCACCAGGCCTGTGCAGCCGCGGTCTTAGGTAATTAGCCGCTGGAAGCTCCAGGGACGTTCATTCCTGCATTTATATAATATGCGAACGTCCCAACTGGAAAGGCCTTGTGTCCTTGGCTAGCGGATGGAGTGACCTGGTTGACGTGGATTCACTGGTCGGTGAAGCAGGAGCTCCAGGGACGTTCATTCCTGTATTAATATAATATGCGAACGTCCCCTGGAAATCTGTGGTCACATAGCCAAGGTGCGGTCATGTGTGCTGACGTGACGATGAGGAAGCCAATAGAACAGCCGCATCAGACTGTCTATGCGACGGAGCGTCCCGAGCAGGAGAAGTGAACGTATGCTCTAACGAACGAACATACAACAACATCGTGGCCCAGATGTTGCTATAAGAGAGAGGGGGCCTCTCTCACGGTCCAGATAGACCTGGACGAGCTAGCTACCGGACTGACCGGCTCCCTCCGTACTATCCTCGGATCCATCGTCACTGGGTGTGCAAGTTCAATGTTTATAGTGCTCGCATCACCGCAACGGACGAACCCAGCTGCCGAGCTATTCGATGAATGGTCGCTACACCAGGCGGACTAGCGGACGATCAACGCCTTCGATCCTTCTAGGGACCTCTTTGGCAATTGTCGTATTTCCAGGAGCACTTAGCCGCTAGCTCTAATACTGCAACGACAGAGACACACTTGTTGAAGACATTACGGAAACATCACCCTGTTCTTGTTCTTCTGAAAAAGAGACTGATAAACTAGAGTGACCCTGTGGTGAGAGGACCGGCATCGACCTCTCATCACTAACAATGTACCATGACACACGTCTCCAACGTTTATCATTCTAATTAGCACACACTGAGCAAGAATTAGTGCGAGTACATTGACTACAAGAAACACAATGAACATGAGAATCAGAGGAAGATTCCCTCGCATTACAATTGAACAATATTTTTTCATCATGAAAAAATATAAACAGTCATAGTACTCACACTAACCCTTGAAACAAAAATACATAATATAATATAATCCATTATAACATTTCGAAAAAATCTTTTTCAAAAAAAAAAAAATTTTTTTTGAAAAATTTTCAGAAGAGCCCAAGTTCCCAATGGGAACAATGAACCCAAATGGATCCCAAAAAAGCCTGAGTGTGGACAAAATATTTTAAAACATTTTTAAAAATTAATGCAACACTTCTGGACAATATTAATGTATCTGGCTATGAGTAAAACTAATAGAAGACAAGTAATCACTATCAGAAGTAACCATTGTCAACATAAGCAAAAGTGTACAGAAACCGGAAACATGACTCCAGGCACTGAAACCATGGCCAAAATCAGTAACCAATTTAAACACTATCCATGTAAAACAGAGGCTTTCAGGGGCCCGGTTGATTCACTCTCGGCACAGCACAAATTGTAACAAAGTTATGACGTCACTTGTACCGGTGAATCAACCAGGACAGCTCAGTTGTAAGCGAAAGTAAACAAAAAATGATGGAGTCGCAAAGGCGGAAGAGAGTTGTTGGAATTGGAACATCGTCTGTCTGTCAGACATTTTGTCGAATGACGTCATGGCACAAATCTTGCACCACCTCACGAGGAAGTGTAAATTTGTGCCGGTCGGCACAGTCCCGTCACATGTTCTGTTCGTGGTTGATTGTGGGGAATCCCTGTTCCGTCACAGTTTGTGCTGTGCCGAGAGTGAATCAACCGGGCCCCAGAGAAGAAACTGCAGTACATCAGATGGTAGATGCAGATAACAACGCCTAAACACCCAAGGGTGAGGACGTAAACATGGGGAAAAAACAGAATAATCATTCTGTTACCAAGCCCAAAACTCCCAAGAAATTTTAGTAAGAAAAAATTCCAAAATTATGCCAAAAGCATGGGAGAATAACAAGGGGGGTTATTAAGGAAAGGGGGAGAGGAAACGCTGAACAAACAATGGTAAGTTCATAGTCCGAATGACAACATAAGGCTCATGCCCCAAAATTAGGGAACATGAAATAATTTCGTAAAATAATTATAAGTTACAGCCCTGAACACATTCTGCCACTGTTTCTTCCTCTCATCCTCTTATTTGATCCTTAGATCCACCATTTCTTTCATAATTATGTGTCTGGTATCATTTAAACTGAGATTTACAAGCACAAATATCAGTGACATGTTACTGATTTTAGGGCCAAAGAATGACATTTCCGCCAATTTCGAGAGCTCCTTGACACTTCGCATGTGCAGTGGATAGAAAGTATGGAGGACCATATAGGACATTGAATTTCGGTTTTTGACGCAAATTTTGGGGACTGGGGGGCAACATTTGTGTTTGGCCCTATAATTTAAGGAGTTAGCACCAGCTTAGTCTGGGTCTTTGGTTCAGTATAAAAATATCATTATCAATGATGATGACATCAGGCCCATGTCACGAAATTGGGGAACATGAACTAATTTTTATAAATATTATAAAATTACAGCCCTGAACATTTCAAACAACCTTTCTTCCTTCCTTCATCCAGTTGTGTCCTTGGATCCACCAAATTAACCATTGATTTGTGTCTGGCATCATTATAAACTGAGATTTAAAAGCACAGAAGTCAGTTTGTTGTTACCTGACAGAGGGCCAAACAAAGAATGATGTTTGCGACAATTCCGGTCACTTCCTGGCATCTGCGCACGCGCGGAGAGTAAATGTATGGAGGACCAGATAGGACTTCTAATTTTTGGTTTACATGCAAATTTTGGAGATTGGGGGGCAAAATTTGTGTTTGGCCCTTGATATTTAGTTAGCACCAGCTATGTCTGTGCCACAGGAACAGTGAAAAAATATTGAATACCGTGAAGGCCTACCAGGGCAGATCTGTCTAGGCTGAGAGGCCTGTTGTTCACCACTGACATAACCTAAACAATTGTTAGCAGGTTATTTTTAGGCCTGCTTTCCCATACACCCATCTCCTAAAAAAACATTCAAACCCACACAGCACAATGCCCACAATAGCCATTTCACTTTTGGTACTTGGTTCACGGGCCTTTACAGACAGCCACAACTTTATTAGACAGACAACCACCAGTTCCATATTGTCATTTCAACCTAGTTGGCAGCTAATAAAAGGAATGAATGCACAAAAAAGTGAGATGGAAGGGTTAAAATATAAGAAGTGGAAGGGTTAAATATAAGTGGAAAACATACTTTTGCATTCAAGGGATCTTGAAATTCAGGTGTGTCAGTTCCATTACTCTCATCATTCCTCTCAGTGACTTTCTCTGAGGTGGACTCAAACTTCTGTTGAGATTGAGACAAAACATTGATACTAGCTTCCAAGGCTTCTTTTTCTTTCACTACTCCTTTATATGCACAAATAACATCTGTAAGAAGAATACTTGAACCTTTAACATAAAATCAGTGACCTTTCTTTCTAGTGATGAGTCAAGTACATTATATTTCCAACCAACAATAATTCATTGCATCACAAATTTCTGTTGGAAATTTCAAACCTTAACCCTTTAACCCAACGTAACAGCCAAAACTGATTAGCAGTGTGCAAAATTTCAAAAATGACTAACCGACTGGCCGTTCACATGGTTTGGAGATGGCTAACCAAACGCTCGGCTACATAAAAATTCTTGGGAAACTGCCTTTTTATCATTAACAAGTATTCATATATTGTGTGGAGTTGAAATACAGTGGAGTGCACTTAACTGAATATTTCTTAACTGAATAACCCTGTTAATTGACTATAATTTCTCAACATAAAACCATTTACCATACTTCAGTACAAATTTGAAGTGTTAATTGAAAAAAGGTTATAAAGTAAACTTCTTTTAATTGAATAAAAAAAATGTGTAACCTGTGGAGAAATTACCCTAACTCTCCCCAGTTTTCCTTTGTTTATAGACTTGTTTGGCCTCAGTACATCCAATACAGGCATTTAATCTATTATATCTTGTTTGACACAGCTCATGGAGCACTGTCAAACAAGATATAATAGAATAAATGCTACGTTTATCTCTAGGATACATGAAAGTGACACAATCCCTGTTAATTGAATACTCCTGTTAATTGAATAATTTTCACTGGCAAAGTGGCTATTCAATTAACAGGGTTCCCACTGTATATATAGCCTCTCAAAACAAAAGTCTAAAAGTCTATCAAGACACAAGAAAGGCTGGTTAGCTGGTGAAGATCAAGAAGCTCAAATTTGGGCTTCAAAAGGCTTCATATTCTGTGGATGTTTTTCATATTAATTTAGATTGCTTTGTTACAATTTAAGGGAGAGTGTCTATAAGCACCCTCCCATTAACTGTAATAAGACAAAAATGTGTGAACAAATCTTGAGTCTGAGAAAATATTTAGCACTCTATCAGTTAAGTTACTCAGACTTTACAATTCAAGTCGAAACTTTTGGCTAACCGGTCATCCATTTGCACAGATTTAAATTTGCATAACCACCATGCAAACATTCTCGTCAAATTTTGCACACTGGATCAGCGATACACACAAAAATCAACATTCAATTTTCATTATTTTGTTTCAAAGAGCTCGTTCCAATGAGGTCATAAGCTATGTTTTTGATGAAAAAAAAAAAAAATTATTAAAGAATTTTGTTTGCAAGTACTGATTGCTTTCGTGCTAGGTAAAGGGTTAAACCCTGCATGAAGTGAGGATGCATTTTCACTAAGCAAGGAAAAATGCTTTAACACCTAGAAACCTGCAGATAAGACTAGGTGTCTGGTGATATTACACAGCTGTAGCCAGGGACCAGCCGTAAGGGTGACTAGGGCGATTAAGTCGCCCTTCTAAGCTCAAAGTCGCCTAGAAAAATAGTCGGGGCGATTACAAGTCGCCCTCTAAAAATTGGCCAAAATGAGAAAAGGCTGAACTGAGTGATGCGAGGTTTACATGAAAACGAGTATTTTCAAAAATAGAATGTGCTCGAGTGTGATAAATGGGCATTTTAATTCGTCAAATAAACGTCCATTTATTTGAAATCACATGACAAGCAATTGTCCATTGTCGCTTTTTGCGGATTTTTTTATTTCTATTTTGTTGCGTTCCAGTCGGAGCTTCAAGTGTCGAAACGAAAATAGGTGACTTACGCGACTCAACAAACAACCCAGTTTGAAAGTAGGTTACGTCGCTTAGGATGCCGAAGATGTATACACAACGGACGTATTTTATAACACATTATTTTCATTTCGATTTGCTGACGACTGTTAACTGTTGGGCTGTCTATTCCCAGAAAAACACGAATGGAATTGAAACACATGAAAAAAAGCTTTAGTGATGTCAAGAAAAGCTTTGTACAGGACACAAGTGTGCATATGGACAATCTTGAAAAAGGGTCCTCCTAAACATCGGAATGACATGAAATGACGCGGAATGACACTGGAATGCCATAAAAATGATGCGGAATGACACCGGAATGCCATAAAAATGATGCGGAATGACATTTCTTTTACAAAATACTCGACCCCAGAATGTATTTTGTTTATTAACTAACAAAGTACCTCCCAAGCAACCTTCTTACATCTGGTCCTGTTCACACTTTCAGACTTAGGAAATTATTAGCTTAGTAGACTTTGTTGAAAGGAAACCACAGGAGGGTGATGGGGGATTGGCACGAAGAAGAGGTGAGGGGTCATGAAGGAGAAGGTAGCAGTGGGGGATTTTCAGTCAATAATTACATTGTGATTTTTTAACCTGGCACAGATGCATCATAGACAACTGGACCTGGATTATTTGTACGTTAATGGAGGACCATAAATTGAAAATATGAAGGGGCAGCGGGGGTGGTACATGAATATTCTTAATTGAATTTCCCCACTTGCCTATGAAGTCTCCCTACATGACTCTGCAGTCTCCCTATTTTTTCTGGAGGGAGACTTGAAGTCTCCCTAAAATTCCCCCCTAGGCTGGTCCCTGGCTGTAGCATAATTTGCCCCTATGATTACTCCTCCAATATGGAATCAGCAATTGGAATGGTAAACTGGTCAGAAGAGTAAAGAGAACCGGTGACGTCACCAACAGAGTGGTATATATACTGGACTTGAAGAGGAAACCCATTCGTTGTTATCTGCTTGATGATTGTATCATTAGGTGAGTTAAATGTACCCGTCCGTTGGAGGAAATAACCCACTTGATGAGCTTGTAACTATTTGGTAAAGGGTGGTATAGATATTTATTAGTACATTAAGATTATACCCCCCAAAACCACATTGGCGCAACGACAATACCGAATTTGTGTGGGCTTGCGCCTGAAACTTTTCAAGTTTTAAATTTGCCACTCGTGGCCATGTTGCCTTTGTCTTGCTGACACACGAACCCGCCAATTTTAATTGCAGTTAATCCAGTTATTTCACTTACCCATCCAATGTAATATTCTTTTGATTTGTTTTTCATTTATTTTGTAATATTGTTTTTTATTTTTTTTGTCACATTGTTGGGAATTTCCCAAATGAAATATTTTTTCACATTTTGTTGTCAATATTGACGAAAGTTAAAAAATTTATAGTAATTTATATATTTTTTATACTTACCAATGACCCAGACATAGCTGGTGCTAACTCTTAAAATATAGGGCCAAACACAAATTTTGCCCCCCAATCCCCCAAATTTGCATCTAAAACTAAAGAAAACATGTCCTGAAAGGCCCTCCACACTTCGCCCCTACTGCGCATGCGCAGTGTCAAGGACGTTCCGAAATTGGCGCCATTTATCATTCTAATAACCAGTGCCTGGTAAGAGCTATGTACTCAGCGGGGAGGCAAGAGTTCCCAACTCCTGGGAGGGCCATCCCCGTCTGGGTCATTGGTAAGTATAAAAAATATATAAATTACTATAAATTTTTTAACATTTTTATACTGTACCAATGACCCAGACATAGCTGAATAGTAAAAAGCCTGGAGGGCCAAGGACATAGAGCAAAATGGAATACGCTCAATAAAAAAAAATAGAGTCATCCCCTGTAGGGGAAAGAAGTAATAGGCCTTACATGTATCTTTCTTATTTATGATAAATTAGAAAGATACAACACCTTCCAAAAATTGAGCTTCATACATCCATGTACTCTATTAATATCCAATAATCCTTATACTAATAATTTTTAAAGTAAGCCAATAATAAAGTAAGTCTAGAGAATAGAGACTCTTATACTCCTAAAAGTGTGTGAGAATTGCATAATCATGTCCGTTGACATATGCAATATTCAAAAGCTATACTTTAAAAACTAAGACTTGAATGAATTTTATAAACTTAGACTTCTCACTAAACAACCATCCCAATAACAGCTCAGAATTACTAACTCCGGAGGAGGTATCCCCTTGTTTTCATAGTAAAAAACAGGTGACCCAAGGGAACACCCTCCCCCCCCCCCCCCCCTTTTTCTTGCCCTGGGTCAAATAGCCCAGAGCGAAGAGGGCAGCCGAACGGAGACACTGCCGAAACAGACAGCCTACCTAGCTATAGTAGCAACTGTTAAGTGAATGACATTCTGAGCAGTAGAGAATAGACCTAACAATAGAGGCCTCCAGAAATGGACTCGATATTTCTGAGATAAAATTCATGAATGGATGGCTGAGCGCAATGAGCAGCCTTCAAAAATCTATAATAGCAACACTATTAATGTAAGCCCAAGAAGTAGAAGAACTCTTACTTCATGAGCCGAAATCTTAAGCACAACTGCTAAGCCAATGATATACCATAAGCAGTACGCTAGTTAATAGAATCCATTAACAATAAAATGGAGCGTAACGTCCTTCTACTAGACATCAAAGACAGAAGAAGCTTACGCCCTTGTAATAAACAGATATCTGTTTATAAATACATAAACTGTACCCGGAAAGAGTAAAGGCCTATGCCCATATGAAGACGGAAGGACCTTAAAATAATAGGTTCCGGATAATAGGAGCCTAACTCTTATGCAACAATCCAACCTAAATAGTAACGGAAGTATTGATTCCGAAACTATGAAAGTGAAAATCATCCATCGATAGTGCATGAAACTCACTGACTCTACAGTAAAAGAGAAACCAACAGGATTACTGTCTAAAAGGTCAGAATTTGAAAACTACTGTTTCCAGAGGCTCAAATGATTACTTAGCTAAATAAGAACCGAAGTTAAAATCCGTATAGGAATTTAATCTAAAGATTCTAAGTCTATTTATCAAAAAGTTACTAACTGACTTAGATAAAGAGACAAAAGACTCAAATGTAAACTATCGTAGAGTGCATAGGTATGAGGTAACATAAACCTATAACCTAAATAACAACAGGCTGCAGTAGATCTTGTGAAACAAGTATACTAAAAAATAGCAATGAGTAGTATGGAGGGATCAACCATATGAACATAATGATCCCTACACCACGACGGAAGAGCCTCCACTTTAGTCGCATAGAATAGCGAAGAAGAGGATCTCCTATAGTAAGAAATCGCGTCCAAAGCTCGTCCAGTACAGTGCTTACAATGCAATATGGACCACACAACGGAATACATGAAGGTTGCGACCTTGCTGGTTGTGATAAAGATGACACGATTTACCCAGTGAAAAAAGATCCTCACATAGAGGAAGATTTCACGTTAAGATCCACAGTAGACAAGAGAGTAAATTACTCATGATCTCTGTGAAGATAGAGATGCTATCAACAGAAATGTATTGTGGTTGTTTATCTTAGCAATACCTGCTAAAACAACAGCGCCGGAGGATACGCGTATCCTATCATTCCGTCCTATAGATCAATAGAGCGTTAACAGTATTAGCTCAGAGATCTGGACAAGCCAACACATACGTCTGCAATTGATTAGCAAGCTGTGTCATAAATAAAACATCATTGGGCGCTCCCATAGATAGCAAATCTGATTAAATACTTGTTTGTTGAGAGTCCATTCTGACAGCAACAAGCGACCCGTAAGAGAACGGGAGTGCGATAAAACAATCAGACGACCCAGAATATGACGGACCAAAACTGAACTTGGTGTAGTATAACCAACAGACGGATTCTTTCCATTAAATTGAATAACGGAAACGAAAGAGTGCCTCCCTGGTTCCGGAGATACGCCACTACTGTCGAATTAAAGGACAGGAATTTGGGCATGCGTTTCTGAATAATGTTCATGCAATGACATAAAGCAAGCCTAAAAAACATTATTCCGCGGAAGTTAAACTGATAGTTAAAAGACTGCGGAACCCAAAGACCCTGGCACTTCGAATCCGTAGGGATCAGTATATATCCCAATCTGTTTGACTGGCAACCGTCATAACAGCCACACTCGGGTCCGGCAACTGCGGCGGCACTCTCTGAGTCAACCACCGAATGTTTGCCCCAGTCTGAATCTCTTGTAACACTAGATAGACAAGAGAATGTATAAATCAAGCAATTCATGGATTGCCGGAAAGTTGCCGTCGAAGAGAAGCTCCTCCGAGAACGAAGCGACTCTGAGAGAGTTCTTAACCTACTATCCACGCGTGGATGTAGCTAGGGCTGCATCACGTCTAACCAACTCCAATCAGCCACTGAAGGGCGGAGTTATACGTGAACAAACTACTGCCCTCAAAAGAAATTACATTGAGAATAATATCCCGTAAATCTTTTCTTGAAGACGTAATGATAACGCCTCAGTAAGGCGGATTACGTATAATAAAGCGTCTAAGTTAAGTCTACTATACATAATGTCGTTCCCAACATTGAAATTGGAAAAGACATAACGGCGAAAAGAATATATGCAGTCTTTAATCACACCGTCTAGACGCATATGAACTCTCGGTATGCCCTGCTCTGCCAAAATAAACTATATGTAAAAAAGATAAAATGGCAGAAATGAGCCACGCGGACAAGAAACTAAACTATCATGCTTAGTAGCAGGCTTGTATATATATATAAATATATAGCGTCGAAAAATAAAACACATGTTGTAATGACAATATTGGACTGCGTCGGTAAGTCAGGGACAAAGTCCCTGTACCGATCGAAAAATCCGAGTCCAATGACGCTATAAGTCTCTTATCCAAGATCGCAGCAAAGAAGTCCGAAAAATAATCACTGGAAGAAATGCCAGAAGATATGAAAGGCATCTTCCGATACTACTAAAGGGAAAACTCGAAATCTTTCGAATCCCTTTCGCCATCCTGTCGGACCCTATAAAGCGTTCGGTCGTCCGTAGCTTGATGCAACCGCGGACCGCACCGACCCAGCGCCGTCGGATAATTCCTGATTCGACCGAGAAACCTTCAATTGCTGGGATGCTGCGAAACAACTGTGCTAACTCGGATAGCACGTCCGTCACTGAGGCCTGAGGAGCAGCGGTCTTACGATGCATTGCCGCAGGAAGCTCCGAGATCGTTACCCCGTGCATACTTCCAATATGCGAGCGAACGGAGTGTATAAGCCTCGTGTCCCTTGGCTACCGGATGGCGCGACCTATTCGCTGTGGAATCACTGAATGCCGAAACTGATCGGATACTCGAGGTCACGTAGCCAATGTGCGGTCGTGTGCCCTGCTGTGAGGATGAGGAAGCATTAAAGACAGTCTCTCGGACTGTCAATATAACGGAGCGTCCCGAGCAACGGACATATGCTCCGAATGTAAAATATCTGAACCACAACATGCGGTCCCCTATGTTGTCGGCTTCCTCCGATCTGTCCTCAATCTGCCGTCACTGGGTGAGTACTAAAGTAATTAAAGTGCTCGCATCACCCAAATCTCCTTCCTAGACCGCAACGGACGAACCCGGCAGCCGAACCATTCGATGAATGTACGCTACACCGGGTGAGCTAGCGAATGTCACTCCGTAAGCGATAGACATATTCCATGAGCACTTATTGCCGCTAACTCTTCATTAATTATGACGACAGAGGCACACTTATGAAAGACATCTCCATAACTCTTCGAACAAGAAACCAGAAATGCTTGGATAGCAAGCATAAAATAATAATATATATAGCGTCGTTCAATAATTCGAAAGTTTGTGTGACATTATTGGACTATGTCGGAACTGAGGGACGATGTCCCTGAACCGAACCAAAAATTTCTAAGTCCACCAACGCTATCAGTTTCTTATCCGGCATCGCAGCATATGTTGTTCCGAAAGGGAAAGCTTGAAATCCACCGAATCCCTTTCGGTATCCCATCGGACCGGATGAAACTTTCGGACGTCCGTACCCGCTTCCGCGGAGCGTCCCGACCCAGCATCGTCGGATAAAATATATGCGACAGATTCAGTTGATGCTGGGATGCTGCGATAAACTGTGCTATTAAGGAAAGCACATCCGTTCCCGAGGCCTGTGCAGTAGCGGACTTACGATGCATTGCCGCTGGAAGCTCCGTGTACGTTGACTCCCGCACACTTCCTATGCGAACGTCCGGAGTCTGCAGGCCTCGAGTCCCCGGCTACCGACCCAGCGCTGTCGGATAATTCTCGATCCGACACCGTTTCTGTCGGCTGCTGGGATGCTGCGATAAGCTGTGCTATGTGCACAAGAATGTCCGGCGTCGAGACCTGCGGAGGCGCAGTCTATCGCTGCTTCGCCGAGGGCAGCTCCGCATCAGATGGCTCCCGCATACTTTTCCTATGCGAACGTCCGGAGTCCATCGGTCTCGAATCCCTGGCTGCCGGATGGTGTGACCTGGTCGCCGAAGAATCCTTGATCGGCGAAGCTGGTAATATATCGGCGGTCACGCAGCCAAGGTGCGGTCGTGTGCGCTGACGAGAAGAGGAAGCCTTAGCAGTCTCAGCGGACTGCCTATACAACGGAGCGTCCCGAGCGACGGACGTATGCTCCGCTAACTACACATTTGTACCACAACATCTGGGGCCAGATGTTGTTGAACGAGAGAGGGGCCTCTCTCGCTTGCCGTCCGGATGGACCGGAACGAGCTATGAACCGGACTAAAAGGCTTCCTCCGTTCTCCCTCCGATCCGCCGTCACTGGGTGTGCATTAAGTTAATTTTATAGTGCTCGCATCACCCCAAAATTCCTTCTAGACCGCAACGGACGAACCCGGCTGCCGAACCATTCGGTGAATGGACGCTACACCGGGCGAGCTAGCGGACGTCAAAGGCCGTCGAACCTACTAGGGTCCTCTTAGGCAATTGGCGTATTACATGAGCACTTTTCCGCTAGCCCTTCATTAATTGTGACGACGGAGGCACACTGTTGGAAGACATCACAGATACATCACCCTAATCTTGATCGTCTGAAATAGAAATTGATAAAGTAGAGTGACCCTGCGGGGAAAGGACCGGAGTGTCCAAATCCCCAACAACATACCGTGACATACGCTTCCCATATTGTCATCGAAATCATATGATACAGAACAGGAGTTAATGCGAGTACACTGACCACATATAGAATGATAATAAGGTCAGAGGAAGACTTCCACTTAAAGCACTTGATCAATATCCTTTCAATGTGAAAAGAAAACAAGTCCTGGTACTCGCACTAACCCCTGGCAATCAAAATACATAATAATAATATGATCCATTAATATAGAAAAAATAATTAAAATCAAAATATTTTGAAAAAATATTTTTTCAGAACAGCCCAAGTTTCTGAAAAGTAACGTTGAGCCCCAATGGATCCCAAGCCTAAGTGTGGACAAAAAATTTAAAAATATTTTAAACAATTTTTTCAACACTTACGAACAATAATAATGTATCTAGTTATGATTAAAATAACATAAAGATATTATTATTTAGAAATCCCCCCCTCACACAGAGGGCTGTTGTAAATGTAAACAATGAGTGTAAAAACACTAAAATAAGACTCCAGGCACCCAGGCCCGAAATCAGTTACCAAAAATACACCATCTGATGCAAAACAGAGACTTCCAGGGAAGAAACTGCAGAACATCAGATGGTAGATGCAGAACACAACGCCTAACCACCCGTAGGTGAAGACGTAAATATGGGGAAAGAACAGAATTCATTCTGTTATACAGCTAAAACTCCCAAGAAATTTTAGTAATAATAATTACAGAAACTATGCCAAAAGCATGGGAGAATAGCAAGGGGGAACTTAAAGGACAGGGAGAGAGGAAAAACACTTGAAAAAACAGTGTAACTAAATAATCAGAATGACAACAAAATGGCTGCTGCCTTGAAAATAGGTAACTTAACATAATTTCATTAAAAAATTTTAAGTTACAGCCCTGATAAAATTCTGTCACACATTCTTTTCCTCTCCTCCTTTTCTATCCTCCTTAGAATCACCATTTCACTAATATTTATGTGTCTGGCATCATTTAAACTGAGATTTAAAAGCACAAAGATCAGTCAGATGTTAACTGATGAAGGGCCAAACTTAGAATGATAAATGGCGCCAATTTCGGAACGTCCTTGACACTGCGCATGCACAGTAGGGGCGAAGTGTGGAGGGCCTTTCAGGACATGTTTTCTTTAGTTTTAGATGCAAATTTTGGGGATTGGGGGGCAAAATTTGTGTTTGGCCCTATATTTTAAGAGTTAGCACCAGCTATGTCTGGGTCATTGGTACAGTATAAAAATATTATTTTGGGAGAGAAAAAATGTCTACGGCAGTTACACATGATCAGAATCGGGCACCTAGTGTACCCGAACCACAAATTTATATAAATACATGTGATTTCATGGGATTTTTTGCCTTACCTGGGGTTGATGTCCCCAGACCCCGCCAGCTGGAGCAAAAACGTGCTCAGTTAGGAAATTTTTCAGAAAGCACTCTGAGAGAGGTTCCTGGTTTAAAGGTAACCAGGGCCCTTTTGAGTACTATCAATTTTGCCCCACATGCTTCAGGAGATGAAAATCCCCATTCAAAATGTTCTAGATGCATTGAAGCCGAGGATCAAGTTTGTCAGCGAGGGGAAGGAGTGAGTGGCCCTTTGGCACTTTCCAGGGTGGGGGAAACTCCTGGTGCTCCACCTTGGTCTCGACCTCAGCGCCCCCATGTCATCGAGCATCAAGAAATACAGTAGGGGAGAATAGGGAGTCCTGTGATGATCCCTCATTAACACCTGCTTGGCATATTAGAGGCAGGCGATTTCAAAGTTTTGTTCCAAATAGACCGGGTCCAGTCCCAGATGCTGCTACTTTTGATATTGATCCTCTACCACCTTATGAATCGGTGGGTTCTGATTATGATGCTTTCCAAAATGGTGGTCGAGACAGAGCTCCACCTAATCCAGTGAGGCAGTTTAGACCCATTTTTGAGGAAGGGGGAGGGGAGGCAAATTACATAGATGACTTTCAAGAAAATCGCTGGCTTCCCCAAGGCCGATATAGATATGCTTATGACCCACCCCCTCGGGTGTACCAGCCTTATGGGGAAGAAGATGCTTATCGTCCACAAGGGGACATGTGGAGGGGTGAGAGGTATGCCCATGACCCCCAACCTGTGTACCCTCAATTTGGGGGACAACGTCCCCAAATGCGAGAGATGAGAGACCCGGACAATAGGTATCGTCGTAGGATGCCTAACCTTCCCAAGAGCTTAGAATATAATGGGACCACCAGCTGGCAAACATTTCGAATGAAGTTCATGCAATTTGCAGACATGCAAGAATGGACTGCGGGAGAATGTAAGGACAACCTTTATTGGCGTTTGGATGGCAAAGCAAGCGAGTATTTTGCTACCATAATTCGTCAAGACCCACAAATCTATTTTGTTGATGTGCTGGACAAGTTAGAAAAGCACTTCGGAAAGTACGAGCTCCCTGAGACTGCACAAATGCAGTTTAATCATTTCAGCAGCAAACAGACAAGACTCTAGAAGAATGGGCTGATCAGATTTTGACAATGGCCGAAAAAGCATTTGGGCACTTGCCCGAAGAACACGTTTCGCCAGGCCATTATGCGTTTCTGCCATGGTGCTCTAGATAAAGGGGCAGGGCATTACGCAGCAAATCAGTGACCAAAAACAGTCGAGGAAGCTATCGATCTAATTAAATGGTTTCAACACACATCTTTGGCTATTTATGGAAATGTGAGGGAACTAGCTCTAGAACCCAGGGGCCCAACTCACAGGGCCCCAGCCTCAGGATACCCAAAGTGTTGTGTCTGAATTAGAAACTGAATTTAAGAAATTTTCTGGAGAAACAATCACTGAATTTAGATTAATTGGCACAGTATTATCAAATTTAAATGACAGTATGGCTACCCTGACCATAAAGATTTCCCAATTGACTGAACCAGGTCAGACTCTAAATAGATCAAGGAGTCGATCTCCCTCACCTGGGAGGAGGGGTTGTTGGACATGTGGGTCGATGTCCCATTTTTCAAGAGAGTGCCCTTCCAGAAATCCAAGTAATCGATCACAAGTCTGTCAAGGAGGCCTGTGGAGCTGCGGTCTTACATTGCTTAGCCGCATGAAGCTCATGGGACGGTATATCCTGCATAATCCTTTTATGCGAATGTCCCGACAGGTGAGGCCTCGTCTCCTTGGCTACTGGATGGAGTGACCTAGATGACATGGAATCCTTTGTCGGTGAAGCAGGCTGGATATCTGAGGTCACGAAGCCAAGGTGCGGTCGCATGTGCTGGCGTGTAGAAGAGGAAGCCAATAGACTAGCCGATGTCGGCTGCCTATGCGACGGAGCGTCCCGAGCGGGAGGAGTGGACGTATGCTCCGACTGACGAACGTTATGTACAACAACATCTGGACCCAGATGCTGTTGTAAGAGAGAGGGGCCTCTCTAGGTCGCGGTCCGGTTAGACCTGAACAAGCTTGCTACCAGACTGACTGGCTTCCTCTGATCCATCCTCCGTTCCGTTGTCGCATGGTGTGCGTGATCCGAGATTATAGTGCTCGCAACACCCTTTTTCCTCTCCTGGATCGCAATGGACATACCCGGCATCACACCACTCACTTGATGAGTGATAGATCCGCCGGTCGAGCTAGCTGGCGACAAGACCATAAATCCCTTTTTGGACCCAGGCACTTGTCTGATTTCATTGAGCACTTTTGCCGCTAGCTCTTCATTGATTTGCGACGACGGCAGCACACTTCCGGAAGACATCACGGAAACATCACCCTGTTTTTGTTCCTCTGAAAAAGAGACTGACAAACTAGAGTGACCCTGTGGTGAGAGGACCGGCATCGACCTCTCACCACTAACAATGTACCGTGACACACGTCTCCAACGTTTGTCATCCCTACTGGCACAAACATTACAAGAGTTAGTGCGAGTACAGTGACTACAGCAAATACAATGCGCATGAGAATCCGAGGAAGACTTCCTCAATTTACAATTTGGACAATATTCTTTCATAATTAAAAAATATTATACAGTCGTAGTACTCGCACTAACCCTCAGAAATACAAAGATACATAATAATAATACAATCCATAAAAAAAAAATTTCGAAAAATAATTCAAAAGAAAATTTTCGAAAAAATGTTGACATGAGCCCAAGTTCCCAAAGGGAACGATGAGCCCAAATGGATCCCAAAAAAGCCTAAGTGTGGACAAAAATTTTAAAACAATTCTAAAAATTAATGCTACACTTACGGATAATATTAATGTATCTGACTATATAATAAATGAAAGAGAAGACAAGGAATCCCTAACAGAAAGTAACCGTTGTCAACGCAAACAAAAGTCAATAAAAACCTCCAGGCACTGAAAAACATGGTCCGAAGTCAGTAAACAATTTTAAACACTATCCGAAGTAAAACAGAATCTTCCACAGAAGAAACTGTAATACATCAGATGGTAGATGCATGACCAAAATGCCTAAACACCCCAAGGGTGAGGACGTAACCATGGGGATAACAGAATAAACATTCTGTAACTTAGCTAAGACTCCCAAGAAATTTCAATAAAAAAATTATATCAAAAGCATGGGAGATTAGCTAGGGGGGATTTCAAGGAAAGGGAGAGAGGAAACACTTTACAAACAGTGGAGATTTCACAGCAAGAATGAAAACACCAGGCCCATGCCCCAAAATTACGGAACATGAAATAATTTTACATAAAAATTATAAGTTACAGCCCTGAACACATCCATCCACTGTTCCTTCCTCTTATTTCTAAGGCTTCCACATTTAGACAAAATTGTAAACGTTTAAACGACTGTCTGTAAACGAAACGGAAACGTTTACACGTACTAACAATGCAAGTAGTCAATATTTGATAGAAGTGTGTAATAATACACAGTAAGTTCATCATATCTTTGCGTACAGGGCATACAATTTATGTTATTGAGACAGCCGATTTACAGTTCGTAGACGAACGATCACAGCATGCAGATGCCGAAGGCAAAGTCGCTCGGTCTTTGGGGGTTCTCCCCCAGGTAAATTTTGAAATTTATGGGGGTCTCTAGCTCATTCTGGTGGGTTTGGGGTGAAATTCCTTGTGTTTTTTCAAACAGTAATGTTGGAGCGAGTTGCCATGGCACACAATAGTGACAATACCGGACTTGAGAGTGGAATGCAATGTCGCAAAAATAAACAAAGTCTACAAACCATGCAGGGGAATCCAAATTTTCAAACACCGCAAGTGCCAGTCTGTCTGTCAAACTCCATAAATCGATCCTAAGATCATCCCATGTGTGAATAATAAATTAATAATCCATGTCAGGTGAACGAACTGATTGAGAACAATTGTGTATCACTTTGGGAATATACATGTAAATCCGAATAAACTAAAACATCCCACACGTTTCGAAGGAAACACCAAAGATAAGCACGTGCCATGCGGTTCACGTGACTGTGTCACATATGATATCACATGATTTGAAGATGATTTCGTTTGGTTACTGTGGCGGCGGCGCCAGTCGGAACCAGTACATAGTTTATCTGAAGCATTACCAAAATATTGCATTGCAAAGTTGGAAATTTTTTTTTTGTTTCTTTGACTTTCTGCATTAATCTGCAATTTTGAAATTACTCTATTAAAACTTCATTCCGTGTACACGTTTACCAGAACTGTAAACGTTTAATGCCCATAAACGAAACGTTCACGTTTACACGTGTAAACGTGGAAGCCTTACTTATTTCATCCTTGGATCCACCATTTCCATCATGATTTTGTGTCTGGTATCATTTTAACTGAGATTATAAGCACAGATATCAGTGAGATGTTAATGACAGAAGGGCCAAACAAATAATGAGGCTTTTGCGCCAATTTTGGTACTTCCTTGCCACTGTGCATGTGCAGTAGGTAAAAGTATGGAAGACCATATAGGACATTAGATTTTTTTGATTTGGATGCCAATTTTGGGGATGGGGGGGGGGGGGGGCAAATTTGTGTTTGTCCCTGAAAATTTTAGAGTTAGCACCAGCTAAGTCTGGGTCATTGGTACAGTATAAAAATATGTTGCAACCCCCCCCCCCCCCCCCACCCCAACAAAAAATCCTGGAATCCGCCCCTGTAAATGTACCATGCTTTTCTTTAAAGTATCGTCAGAAATCATTTTTACTGAAAACATGAATAACAATAACATTAACAGCATAACATTAGATAAACAACAAACAGCTGACTGAAACAGGGGAAAAATGTGTCAAATAAATATTAAATTCATTCAGTTCTCTTTCATATTCCCTCTCTGACTCAATACGGTAAAACATAATGACTCTTGTGCAAAGGGCAGAAAAAAGAATGACAGGTACCACTCCAAGAATAATAAATAATAAATGCATTTCGCATTTACATCTCAATTTTTTGTTTTACACTAAAACAGACTTTCAAATAACGGTGGCCTTATAGTATAGATACTGAAAGTTAAATACCTCTAAGTCGTGACTCATATCTCTCCAATTTATCCTGCTGAGCTTCTATTTTCTTCAGTAATTCAGCTCTTGGTGCTTTTTCCATCTTCACAATTATTCCTCAGAAGAGAATGTTGAATGACAGCCAACTTCCTCTTTTTCAGGCAACATGAATTGCTCATGCTTTCCAAAGCAACATCCTAAAGTGAGAAAAGGATAAAGTTTTACTTGAATGTTGTGTCAAAACAAAAATCATGAAGCACACAAGTTTGTGTATTTAAAGTTTCAGAAAACTGTAGAACCCTATCAAGTAAATATCCACCTCATCAATAACAGGTCTCAAAACTAGACAAAGAATAGCAAAGGAAAGGATATCAAAATTTATTGAAATCAGATGTTTACTGTCAGATATTCATTTGGGAGTCAACAGGGGCCGAATATGGGACTAGTCACCCTTTCTCTATGGTATTTGGTCAAGAGTTGTCCGAATTCAAACTAAAAACCAATCTCAGTCCCCATTGAAACAATGAAAGTGTCAATGACACTGTAGCTCAACTTGTTAATACATGTCCATGTATAGTATGTGACACAGCAATGACAAACATCTAGGTAATGACCTGATAACAAAGGTACATATAAAGTATTGTAACGGTCTGTACATTATTACTGACTGTAGCCTGTAACAAATGTATAGGTAAAGTATTGTAAAGGTGGGTGACAGTCAGATGCTAAACTAGAAAAGAAATCTTTGAGTCCCAGAGTGGATCTGACTGAACCCCAAAATATTTGTTCTCATAGCACAGTGATAACAAAGGCACCTCAAAACACACTCGTTCCTGTCCCAAGGTGAAAACAAAGGTACCCAAGAAGTTTCGTGAAGATCAGTTCATAAATACGAGCTGTATAGAAGTTGTGACAAAAAACTGATTGGACCTAATTTCGGTACAAAATGGCCACTGGCAGCCATCTTGAATTTTGGACCGCACCCAGAAACACTTGTTCTCGTCCCAAGGTGATAAAAAAAGTACCCCAAAAGTTTCGTGAAGATCGGTTCATAAATACCTTCTCTAGCCCGAGCCGTATTGACAGGTGCACTTACTGTGTGTAAGTAGCACTGAAAAAATCAAAGTTCATCTAATTTGCATAAGTTCTGCACGAGAAAAAAACCTGTACTATATATGATGTATTCCATGTTACTAAACATTCATACAAAAATTTATTCAAATCAGAACTTTCATACAGAAGTTCTGTACAAAAGACTGATTGCACTAATTTTGGTACAAAATGGCTGCTGGTGGCCATCTTGAATTTCGGACCACACCCAAAAACACTCGTTCTCATCCAACGGTGATAACAAAGGTACCCAAGACATTTCGTGAAGATCGGTTCATAAATACAGACTCTAGCCTGAGGTGTATTGACATGTGTACTTACTGTGTGTAAGTAGCACTGAAAAAATCAAAGTTCATCTAATTTGCATAATTTCTGCACGAGGAAAAAACCTGTATTATATGTGATGTATCCCATGGTACTAAACATTCACACACAAAATTCTTCAAATCAGCGCTTTCATATGGAAGTTCTGTGAAAAAATCTGATTGCACCTAATTTTATACAAAATGGCTGCCATCGGCCATCTTGAATTTCGGACCGGACCCCAAAACACTTGTTCTCATCCCACGGTGATACCAAAGGTACCCAAGAAGTTTGGTAAAGATCGGTTCATAAATACCTTCTCTAGCCCGAGCCGTATTGACAGGTGCACTTACTGTGTGTAAGTAGCACTGAAAAAATCAAAGTTCATCTAATTTGCATAAGTTCTGCACGAGAAAAAAACCTGTACTATATATGATGTATTCCATGTTACTAAACATTCATACAAAAATTTATTCAAATCAGAACTTTCATACAGAAGTTCTGTACAAAAGACTGATTGCACTAATTTTGGTACAAAATGGCTGCTGGTGGCCATCTTGAATTTCGGACCACACCCAAAAACACTCGTTCTCATCCAACGGTGATAACAAAGGTACCCAAGACATTTCGTGAAGATCGGTTCATAAATACAGACTCTAGCCTGAGGTGTATTGACATGTGTACTTACTGTGTGTAAGTAGCACTGAAAAAATCAAAGTTCATCTAATTTGCATAATTTCTGCACAAGGAAAAAACCTGTATTATATGTGATGTATCCCATGGTACTAAACATTCACACACAAAATTCTTCAAATCAGCGCTTTCATATGGAAGTTCTGTGAAAAAATCTGATTGCACCTAATTTTGTACAAAATGGCTGCCATCGGCCATCTTGAATTTCGGACCGGACCCCAAAACACTTGTTCTCATCCCACGGTGATACCAAAAGTACCCAAGAAGTTTGGTAAAGATCGGTTCATAAATACGGTCTCTAGCCCAAGCCGTATTGGCATTTGCACTTACAGTGCTGAAAGTAACACTAAATACATAAAAGTTAGTCTAAAAAGTCTAAAAATCTGATTGCACCTAATTTTGAACAAAATGGCTGCCATTGGCCATCTTGAATTTTGGATCGGACCCAAAAACACTCGTTCTCGCCCCACGGTGATAACAAAGGTACCCAAGAAGTTTCGTAAAGATTGGTTCATAAATATGGCCTCTAGCCCGAGCTGTATTGAATTGTTGACGGACAGACAGATGACGGACGACTGGCCATGGCATAAGCTCAAATTTAGCTTCGCCAAAGTTGAGCCAAAAATGATAAATTTAAAGTAATTTGTATATTTTTTATACTAACCAATGGCCCAGACTTACTAGCAGGTGCAAACTCAAAGTTATCAAGGGCCAAACACAAATTTTGAACCCCCCAATCCCCAAAATTTGCTTGCAAAACCAATGAAAGTGTCAATGACACTCCAGCTCAACTTCAATATGACAGGAATTAGTATTTGCTGTGACCAAGTCAACAATAATGAATATGACAGGAATTAGTATTTGCTGTGACCAAGTCAACAATAATAAAAGAATACCGTAACAAGGTGACATTGTAATGAATTACAGATTAAAAATTTATTCAAATCAGAACTTTCAAATATAAGTTCTGTACAAAAAACTGATTGCATCTAATTTTGGTACAAAATGGCTGCCGGTAGCCATCTTGAATTTCTGACCACACCCCAAAACACTTGTTCTTGTCCCATGGTGCCAAAAAAGGTATCCAAGATTTTTCGTAAAGAACGGTTCATAAACACAGCCTCTAGCCCGAGCCATATTGACATATGTACTTGCTGTGTAAAAGTAGCACTAAATAAATCAAAGTTCATCAAATTTGCATAATTTTTGCCCGAGGAAAAAACCTGTATTATATGTGATGTATTCCATGTTACTAAACATTCATAGAAAAATTTATTCAAATCGGAACTTTCATATAGAAGTTCTGTGCAAAAAACTGATTGCACTAATTTCGGTATAAAATGGCCATCGCCGGCCATCTTAAATTTCAGACCGCACCCAAAAACATTCATTCTTATCCCACGGTGATAACAAACGTACCCAAGAGGTTTCGTAAAGATCGGTTCATAAATACGGCCTCTAGCCCGAGCTGTATTGACATGTGCACCAACTGTGTATAATTAGCACTGAAGAAATCAAAAAAATTGTCTAATTAGCATAATTTATGCCTGAGAAAAAAACCCGTATTATATGTGATGTATTCCATGGTACTAAACATTCAGACAAAAAAATTTTCAAATCAGAACTTTCATACAGAAGTTCTGTACAAAAAACGTATTTCAGCATCATTGGTACAAAATGGCGACTGGCAGCCATCTTGAATTTCGGACTGCACCCAAAAACACTCCTTCGCGTCCCACGGTCATAACAAAGGTACCCAAGAAGTTTTGTAAAGAACGGTTCATAAATACGGACGCTAGACCGAGCCGTACCCAATTGATGACAGACGGACGACAGGCCATGGCAATACCTCAAATTTGACTATGTCAAAGTTGAGCTAAAAATGAAGAAAAACAAAATGAAAGTGTCAATGACACTGTAGCTTAACTTGTTAAGACATGTACATGTATAGTATGTGACACAGCAATGACAAACATCTAGGTAATGACCTGATAACAAAGGTACATATAAAGTATTGTAACGGCCTGTACATAAATACTGACCGTAGCCTGTAACAAATGTATAGGAAAGTATTGTAAGGGTGGGCGACAGTCAGATGCTAAACTAGAAAAGAAATCTTTGAGTCCCAATGTGGGTCTGACTGAACCCCAAAATATTTGTTCTCATAGCACAATGATAACAAAGGCACCCAAAAACACTTGCTCCTGTCCCAAGGTGATAATAAAAGTACCCAAGAACTTTCATGAAGATCAGTTCATAAATACAAGACGTATAGAAGTTGTGACACAAAACTGATTGGACCTAATTTTGGTACAAAATGGCCACTGGTAGTCAGAATTTTGGACCGCACCCAGAAACACTTGTTCTCGTCCCAAGGTGATAACAAAGGTACCCTAGTAGTTTCATGAAGATCGGTTCATAAATACAGCCTCTAGCCCGAGCTGTATTGACATGTGCACTTACTGTGTATAAGTAGCACTGAATAAATCAAAATCCATCTAATTTTCATAATTTCTGCACAAGAAAAAACCTGTATTATATGTGATGTATTCCATGTTACTAAACATTCATACAAAAATTTATTCAAATCAGAACTTTCATACAGAAGTTCTGTATAAAAGACTGATTGCTCTAATTTTGGTACAAAATGGCTGCTGGTGGCCATCTTGAATTTTGGACCACACCCAAAAACGCTTGTTCTCATCCCAAGGTGATAACAAAGGTAACCAAGAAGTTTTGTAAAGATCGGTTCATAAATATAGCCTCCAGCCTGAGCCATTTAGAAGTTGCGTAAAAAAACTGATTAGACCTAATTTCGGTACAAAATGGCCCCTGGCAGCCATCTTGAATTTTGGACCACACCCAGAAACACTCTTTATCGTCCCATGGTTATAACAGAGGTACCCACGACGTTTCGTGAAGATCGGTTCATAAATACAGCCCCTACCCCGAGCCATATTGACATGTGTACTTACTGTGAAAAAGTAGCACTGAAAAAATCAAAGTTCATCTAATTTGCATAATTTCTGCACGAGAAAAAAACCTGTATTATATGTGATGTATCCCATGGTACTAAACGTTCACAAAAAAATATTCAAATCAATGCTTTCATATGGAAGTTCTGCACAAAAATCTGATTGCACTTAATTTTGTACAAAATGGCTGCCATCGGCCATTTTGAATTTCGGACTGGACCCCAAAACACTTGTTCTCGTCCCACGGTGATACCAAAGGTACCCAAGAAGTTTCGTAAAGATCGGTTCATAAATACGGCCTCTAGCCTGAACCGTATTGGCATTTGCACTTGCAGTGCTGAAAGTAACACTAAATACAGCAAAGTTAGTCTAATTTGCATAATTTACGCATGAGAAAAAAACCTGTATTATATGTGATGTATCCCATGGTACTAAACATTCATACAAAAAAATTTTCAAATCAGAGATTTCATATGGAAGTTCTGCACAAAAATCTGATTGCACCTAATTTTGTACAAAATGGCTGCCAGCGGCCAACTTGAATTTCGGACCGGACCCAAAAACACTTGTTCTCGTCCCACGGTGATAACAAAGGTACCCAAGAAGTTTCGTAAAGATCGGTTCATAAATATGGCCTCTAGCCCAAGCTGTATTGAATTGTTGATGGACAGATGGCCAGACGGACGACTGGCCATGGCATAAGCTCAAATTTGACTTACGTCAAAGTTGAGCTAATGAAAGTGTCAATGACACTGTAGCTTAACTTGTGTGTTGTGTTTGATGAAAAGGATAATGTTCAATGTTTATGAAAGGATTATGAAATAAGACAAGAATTGTGATAATTGGGAATATGTTCATTTCTGTTCCCTGTATGCTATGTTTTTGATAAAAAATAATATGAGGTGTACACTGTACTAAAGAGCTGATGGGTGGGTTAATATGACCTCACAGTTAATGTATGTGGCCCTCACAGTTAACTTATATCAACAAAAGTTACCAAGTTACAGTGAAATTATTCCAAAACAAGTCATCCTATCAAGTTACATTGAAATCCCTTCATAAATATGGCCTGTAGACTGTGCTAAAGATTTTCGGGCTTCGTGCCCCTGGAGCCGTCAGTTTCCAAATTGTGTCCAAAGGGAACGTTCTCATCTAGACATTATATGAAGTCAACCTACCAAGTTACCATGAAATCCCTTGACAAATATGACCTGCAGACTGTGCTAAAGGTTTTTGGGCTTTGGGATTGGGCAGCCATCATGGTTGAATGATCGCAACCAAAAGGAGACAATCTCATCTGGGCATCATCCATACTATGAAATCCCTTCATAAATATGACCTGTAGACTGTGCTCAAGGTTTTCGGGCTTCGGGCCCCTGAAGCATCACAATTGACCAATCACGACCAAAAGGGGAGTCATCATCTAGGCATTATATGGAGTCAAACTAACAGGTTACAATGAAATCCTTCCATAAATATGACCTATAGACTATGCTAAAGGTTTTGGGCTCGGGCAGCCATCAAGGCTGAATGATCGTGACCAAAAGGGGACGTGCTCATCTAGATATTATTTGGAGTCATCCTACCAAGGTACAATGAAATCCCTTCATAAATATCACCTGTAGACTGTGCTAAAGGTTTTCGGGCTTCAGGTCCCTGTAGCCGTCACAGTTGCCTAATGGTGTCCAAAAGGGGCTGTTCTCATCTAGACATTATATGAAGTCAACCTACCAAGTCACAATGATATCCCTTCATAAATATGACTTGTAGACTATGCTCAAGATTTTCGGGCTTCGGACACCTGTAGCCATCAAAGTTGACCAATCACGACCAAAAAGGGGTGTCATCATCTAGGCATTATATGAAGTCAACCTAACAAGTTACAATGAAATCCTTCCATAAATGCGACCTATAGACTATGCTAAAGGTTTTTGGGCTAGGGCAGACATCAAGGCTGAATGATCGCGACCAAAAGCGGATGTTCTCATCTAGACATTATTTGGAGTCATCCTACCAAGCTACTATGAAATCCCTTCATAATTATAACCTGTAGACTGTTCTAAAGGTTTTCGGGCTTCGACCCCTGTAGCTGTCACAGTTGCCCAATCGTGTCCAAAAGGGTACGTTCTCATCTAGACATTATATGAAGTCAAACCTACCAAGTTACAATGAAATCCCTTCATAAATATGACCTGTAGACTGTGCTAAAGGTTTTTGGGCTTCGGACTCGGGCGGCCATCTCATCTGGGCATCATCAATCTCATCTGGGCATCATCTGGAGTGATCCTACGAAGTAACACTGAAATCCCTTTACAAATATGACCTGTAGACTGTGCTCAAGGTTTTCGGGCTTCGGGCACCCGTAGTCATCACAGTTGACCAACCACGACCAAAAGGGGATGCCATCATCTAGGCATTATATGGAGTCAACCTAACAGGTTACAATGAAATCCTTCCATAAATATGACCTTTTGCCTATGCTAAAGGTTTTTGGGCTCGGGCACCCATCAAGGCTGAATGGGACGTTCTAATCTAGACATTATTTGGAGTCATCCTACCAAGTTACAATGAAATCCCTTCATAAATATGACCTGTGCGAAAGGTTTTCGGGCTTCGGGCTCCTGTAGCCGTCACAGTTGCCCAATCAGGACCAAAAGGTGACGTTCTCATCTAGACATTGTATGAAGTCAACCCACCAAGTTACAATGAAATTCCTCAATAAATATGACCTGTAGACTGTGCTAAAGGTTTTGGGGTTTTGGACTCAGGCAGTCGTCACGCCCAAATGGGGAAATTCTCATCTACAGATCATAAGGAGTCATCCTATCAAGTTACAATGAAATCCCTCCATATTAAACATGACCTGCAGACTTTGTTGAAAGTTTTTGGGTTTCAGGCTTGGGCAGCCATCACGGTTGATAGAGCATGCCCAAAAGGGGACATTCTCATCTAGGCATTATACAGAGGCATCCTACCAAGTTACAATGAAATCCCTTCATAAATACGACCTGTAGACTGTGCTAATGGTTTTCGGGTTTTGGGCTCGGGCAGCCATACCGGTTGCCCGATCGCGACCGAAAGGGGACGTTCTCATCTCGACAGGACCCCAAACCTGCATATGAAATTTTGTGACGATCAGACAAGAACTGAGGGGTGTAGCCCGTGCTAAAGGAAAGTGTGAACAGACTAACAGACTTCCTCACACGTGATGGCAATAGCTTATCTTGACTATGTCAAGTTAAGCTAAAAATTAAGTCATATCTGGTCCTCCATACTTTTACTCTCCGTGCATGCACAGCCATCAGGAAGTGACCGGAAATGGCACCAACATCATTCTTTGTAGAAGAGAGTACTACATAATAACTCAGCGGGGAGGTATGAGCGCCCACTCATGGCAGAGCCATACCCGTCTGGGCCATTGGTAAGTACAAAAAAATATACAAATTACTTTAAATTTATAGTTTTATACTATAAACCAATGACCCAGACTAGCTAAATCGTAAAAAGGCGGAGAGACCAGGACTTCAGAATTAGCAGACCAACATAGTTCCCAAGCCTGCAATGCAAGGTGATTGGAAATTAAATTTAAAAGGATTTACAGGTATGTCTCTCTATACAGTAACAGAGAAGACATATCATAAATAAGGAGTCAAATTCAAGTAATTCCGTATTCTTAGCATGAATGACTATGCTAATTGGATGTAACGGGTTCCCAATTTTAAGGCTATATATGGCATATGTTTGTGGGGGGTTAACCTCTCACTCTCAAATACACCATCCTAATTTCTAGGGCTTAGTCCGGACTAGTCTGAAATATTATACAATAATACACAAACTGTATCCAGGATATAATCTACAGAATAAACAGCTTCACTCTAGTACTGAAATGGTTAACCGGATAACCGGTTTGAAACCAGTTACCTACCTAACCGATTAAAAAATGTCAACCGGTTATCCGAAATATCAATAGTGATCATCATTCCACAGTTAAAACGTAGTAAATCTGCCACTTCTCCTTTGGGATAGATTACACCTTGAAGCAGCGCTGTATATATTGAGAAATAATCGACTTTGGCGTTCAAGATTTCGTTAATGATCGGCAATTTCCGAGTTCTGAGTAACGACAGAAACTATTCCGTAGTATGTATACAAATGAACATTGTCGAGTACTCGACAACGTTCGTTTGTATACACACTACGTAATAGTTTCTGAGAATACTGCTTTCCAATTCCTATAGTTTTGATCCCAGATTCTGTGAAATAATGGCTATGGTTTCTCGGATATTATCCGGTTATAGCTCTCGGTTATGAAAATGAGCCAACCGTTTTAGCCCTACTTCACTCATAGTTACACACTTATCAAGCCGGAGGAGAGGTAAAAAATGAACCCCCCTCCTCACCCTCCCCCCCCCCCCCCCCCCCCCCCGGCTTTTTGAAGGAATCCGAACCCAAATCTATGGTTGTATTTGCAAGTACATTAGAACGTTATTTTGCTTAATTTTATGTGATCTTTTCTGCAATTTTGAATAGTACATTTTGATTCCATCACAAGTTTTCCAGATACTGACTGGTTGTTAAACTTCATGTAAAAATGTGTGGGACCAGATTAAAAATGAATTCAGTATCAGTGGATGTAAAACTGCATGGTATCAAATTTATGTAATTAATAACTTTTGTTGCGACGTTTTAATTTGCTGGCCTGTTCAGCTGGTCTCCTGAAAGCTGAAGTTGAGAAAACACTTGGAGACTGCGTGTTGTTTGATGGGACTCTGTGAAAGATCAAAAACGACACCAGCTTCACCTTCTGGTCTGTCTCATTTTTTCTTAAAAATATATCTTTAAAATGAATCAAAGTCATGAACGATTTACTGATTAATTGTATATTCAAAGAAAAACGTGTATCCAAACTGCATGCCTGTTGATAATTTGCACTGCATCATAACCCAGAGACATCAAACAGTCTCTCCCTGACGAAATTAGTACACATGAACCTCTGTGTGACATAAAACTAAAAGTGGGTCAATCCGAAAGTAGCAACAATTTTTGGTGGAGTTTCCGCTGGAGGTGCTTGGGTGTATCATTTTAAAACCTTCATAAATAGAAAGAACATATTCGAAATATCATTGCCAGGTACCGTACTTTTTGATTATTTTTTTTGATGTGGAAAAATCGATCCAAAAACTTTATTGCGTCAGAAAAAAGATAAAACATTGACCTTTCGAAAAGTACTGTACTCTATGATAAAGAGCAAAGTCTCAGGAATCCCATTGTGTGCCTCATTTAATTGTATATGACATATCCTCCAGTGGAAATCGTCATAAGCATGAGAGGGGTAAATCCATTGTTTACAAAAAACACGTGACAGAAATGCGAAATGTGAGAAAATGTCAACTCATCGAGTTTAAACATCTCTCGAAAAGAAAATACATACAATTATAGAATATCTTGTTGACCCACTTGTTCATAGATATTTTATTAACAAACGTGTTGCTTTGTGGCCATCAACAATTTTTATTTGTTTTTTACAAGCAACTGAAGTTGAAAAATTGAAAATGTTCACGATGACTACGCGATGACGTCACACGACTGAACACTCTACTATGGATATGGACCTTCACAGCAATCTACAATGAAATGTGTGAAGAGTTAATGAGTTACATGTACACTAGTTCAGCGATCCGAACATATAGACCTTTTCATTGATGCGGAATCGGAATCTCGATCTCATTCTAGTGTTGAAACGATTACCTATTTTTCAAAGTCGACTAGTCGACGGGAGTAATCGATTCAAAATCGACTAGTCGGCTTTTCTGTTGAAAACATAATTGTCTCAGTAAATTAGGTGATATGAGACTGTTACATGTAAGTTGATAACCCTTTCGTTTAATGACTCGTTTGACGGATGTTTGATGAAGTTTCCTTGTCAAAGTCATGAACGTAGCTGTTCTGTATTTCGTATTTTAAATTTTTTAAAATGTCGTGCATATTATAGCTTTAACCATTCAGTAAAAAAGTTAAAAAATTTATAGTAATTTATATATTTTTTATACTTACCAATGACCCAGACTTAGCTGGTGCTAACTCTGACAAAACCAGGGCCAAACACAAATTTTGCCCCCCAATCCCCAAAATTTGCATCCAAAACAAAAAGAAATCATGTCCTAAAGGACCTCCATACTACGCCTCTACTGCGCATGCGCAGTGACACAGACGTCCCGAAATTGGCGCCAATTATCATTCTTACTGGCAGTGCCTGGTCAGCGCTATGTACTCAGCGGGGAGGCAAGAGTTCCCAACTCCAGGGAGGGCCATCCCCGTCTGGGTCATTGGTAAGTATAAAAAATATATAAATTACTATAAATTTTTTAACATTTTTATACTGTACCAATGACCCAGACTTAGCTGAATAGTAAACAGGCTGGAGGGTCTAGGACATAGAGGAAAATCCAACAAGCTCAACTATATAGTAAAGAGGTAACCCCTTAAGGAGAAAAGGAGTATTAGGCTTTACATGTATCTTTCTTATTTAAATTAAATTAGAAAGATACACTACCCTTAATAATTGAGCACAATAATATTCATGTTCTCTTTTAACATCCAGTATATCCCTCATACTAATTATTTTTAAAGTAAGCCAATAAATAAAGTAGTCCAGAGAATTGAGACTCTTTATAGTCATTTAAAAGTGTCCGAGTATTGTATATTAAAGCCCGTTTGACACTTGACATATACCAATGCTTCACACCGAGCTACACTTTAAAAATAAGACATGAATGAATTTTAACATTAATATTACACTTTAAAACCATCCCGGAAGCGACTCAGAAATACTGACTTGGAGGAGGCATTCCCTTGCTTTTCACTATAAAGCAGACCTAAGGGAACACCCCCCCCCCCCCCTTCCCCTTGCCCTGGGTCAAATAGCCCAGAGCGAAGAGGGCAGCCGGACGGAGTCACTGCCGGGACAGAAAGCCTGCATAACTATAGTTGCAACTGTTTAGTGGACGACATTCTGAGCAACAGATAACGGACCTAAACAATGCAGGTCTCCAGAAATGGACTCAATATTTCTGAGATAAAAATTAGTGAATGTGGATGGCTGAGACCAATAAGCAGCCTTCATTAAATCTGTAATAGCAACACTATTAGCATAAGCCCAGGAAGTAGAAAGAGCTCTTACTTCATGAGCGGAAATCTTAAGCACAGACTGCTGAGAAGAAGATAAACTCTCATAAGCAGTACGGATAGTTAATTGAATCCATCTAGCAATAGAATGGACCGAAATGTCCTTCCTATAAGGCATCAAAGACAGAAAGAAACGTTTCCGTCCCTTTCTGATAAACTGAGATCTCTGTTTATAGATACGTAACGCTCTAACAGGACAGAGTAAAGGCCTACGCCCGTCTGAAGACGGAAGAGCCTTAATAACAATAGGTTCCGGATATTTATTAGGAGCCTGATTCTTAGCTAAAAAACCCACATTAGTAGTGAAGGTGATAGTATTCCCGACACTACGATAGTGAGAATCATCCACCGACAGTGCATGAAGCTCACTGACTCTTCTAGCAGAAGAAAAAGCTAAGAGAAAAGCTGTCTTATAAGATAAGAATTTGAAATCTACTGTCCCAAGAGGTTCAAATGGCTTTTCCTTCAATTTAAGAAGAACCCAAGCTAAATTCCACTTAGGAATTAATCTAAGAGTTCTGGGTCTATTTATCGAAAAGTTTCTAACCAACTTAGATAAAGAGACATTATATCCAATTTGTAAACTATCATGATGTGCATAGGTATCAGATAACATAGATCTATAACCCTTTATAGTAACAGGCTGCAGTTTGATTTCGTCAAACAAGTATACTAGAAAGTTTGCAATGTCTGGTATAGAGGGATCGAATATATCTACAGAATGATCCCTACACCAACGACGAAAAACCTTCCACTTAGCCGCATAGTTTAGCGAAGAGGAGGTCCTCCTACAGTTAGAAATCGCGTCCACTGCTCGTTCTGTAAAGTGTTTGCCATGCAAGAAGGACCGCACAACAGAAAAACGTGAAGGTTGAGACCTTGCGGGTTGTGATGGAGTTGGCGCGATTTCCCCTGCGAAAGAAGATCCTCCCGTGGAGGAAGCTTTCGCGGTAGGTCCCACAACAGACACCTGAGTAGATTTATCCACGGTCTCTGTGGCGCCAGAGATGCTACCAACAGAATCTTGCACTGAGATTGTTTTATCTTTAGCAATACTTGTTGAATTAACGGCGCTGGAGGATACGCATATCCTATCATTCCGTCCCAAGGGATCGACAGAGCGTCTACTGCAAATGCTCTTGGATCCGGACACGGAGACACATACGTTTGCAACTGATTGTTGAGATGTGTCGCAAATAAGTCTATCATTGGCCGTTCCCATTGGTAGCAAATCTGATTGAATACTTGTTTGTTGAGAGTCCACTCCGACGGCAACAAGCGACCCCTTCGTGAAAGGGAGTCTGCTAGTACATTCAGACGACCCGGTATGTGACGGACCGAAAGAAGAACGTGATGTTCTAGCGCAAACAGAAGGATTCTTTCCGTTAGATTGAACAACGGAACTGAATGAGTGCCTCCCTGATTCCGTATATACGCCACTACTGTCGTATTGTCGGATAGGATTTGGACATGAACATTGTGAATAATGTCCATCCAGTGACGTAACGCAAGCCAAATTGACATCATTTCCTTGATGTTCATGTGCTTGCACAGGAATTGTGGATCCCAAAGACCCTGGCATCTCGAATCCGTTGGGATTAATGATGCACCCCAACCTGTTTGACTGGCATCCGTCATAATGGTAAAACTCGGATTCGGCAACTGCAGCGGAACTCCCTGAGTTAACCACTGAATGTTTGCCCAAGTCTGAATCTCTTGTTTCACTTGATCTGACAAGAGAACGTCTACATCGAGCGAATGAATTTTCACACTCCAATTCTGAGTCAAGAAAATTTGAAGAGGACGCGTGCGTAACCGCCCCATCGGAATGAGATCTGCGGCGGCTCCGCACAGACCTATCAGTCTCATAAATTCTCTCGCTGTGACTTTGTCTGCGTGCAGACAATAGCGAGCGTAACAACTGACTAATTTCGCTCTGGTTAACGGCAGACGAACGAGATTGTTGTGCGTCTCGAAGCTCATTTCCAGATGAGTGAATGACTTGGACGGCACCAGATCCGACTTCTCCTCGTTTACTATAAAACCGAGACGTCGGAGCAATAGAAGAAGATTCTGAACATCGTTCTGAAGCGTTAACTCGTTGCCGTACCTCTGAAGAATGTCGTCCAGGTAGGCCGACGTTACCGCAGACGAATGAGCTCGGAAATAGATCATTACCGAGTTCATTACCCGAGTGAAAGCCCAGGGTGCTAGATTCAATCCGAAGCACATCGCCCGGAATTGATACACCACTCCTAGGACTGCAAAGCGTAGGTACTTTCGAAATGTCGGATGTACCATGACGTGAAAGTACGCATCTTTGAGATCTATGCTTGTTGCATAATCGTTCACCCGAATACTCGCTCTGACCGACCGAATCGTCTCCATATAAAACTTCGGAGCGACGATCAGCTTGTTTATCCAGCTCAAATCTATGACTGGACGGAACGAGCCGTCTGGTTTCGGAACCAGAAACAGATGGCTGTAGAATCCCAGAGATTCCTGGTTTTCTACGACCTCTACCGCGTTCTTCATTAAAAGAGACTGGACCTCTGATAACAGAGCGTCTCTTTTCTGCGGATTTGACGGAAGATGAGTCCACTTTGGACTTCGAGTTAATGGAGGCTTTCGTTTGAAGGATATCTTTAGACCTTCCGAAGTCACTCCTCTCACCCAAGGGTCGTCCGTAATCGACGCCCATTCTTGTGAAAAGCTTGACAACCTTCCGCCAACCGGTACGCGATAGAGGTTTAAGCCATCACCTCCTGGACCTGCGAGGCCTGCGGTAGGAGAAACCACGTCCTCCACGACCCGCACCTCGCCCCGTCGACCTCGGGGCATCCGACCGATTGTCCCGGCCTGAAGGACGTCCCGAACGAGAGTCGCTACCCTGACGGTCTCTCGAATAAGACCAAGAGGACGCACCGGAACCTCTATAGGAACCTCTCTTGGGCGCATTAGACCCAGAAGTGCCTGTCTTATTCTTGTCTGCTGTATCCGACTTCTTAGAAGCAGATTTGAACAACAGAGAATCCGAAGCTTTCTTTGTAATTTTATCATAAATAGCAGAAAGCTTGCCATCTAAGAGAAGTTCTCCGGAGACCGAAGCGACTCTAAGAGAGTTCTTCACCTTAGTATCCACTAGTGTGGATGTAGCTAGGGCTGCGTCACGTCTAACCAACTCCAGATTTGCCACTGAAAGGGCGGAGTTACACGTGGAATAAGCTACTGCCCTTGAAAGAAGTCTTAAAGAGGATTGTATATCCTGAAACTCTTTCCCTTGAAGGCGCAGTGTTAACGCCTTAGTAAGGTGATCTGCGTAAGATAAGGCATCTAAATTGGCTCTGTTAGACGCAATAGCTGTTTCCAACACCGCGGTTGGAATAGAAGCCGACGACGGTAATGATAGCTCTAAGTCTTCCGCCTCGTCGTCCATACGCAGAGGAACTCTCGGGATACCCTGTCCTGCCGTATCGAATTTATTCCTTGCATTAATGAAAGGCAGGTTGAGAGTATTAGCGGACAAGAAACCTGCTTTCCCCGTCTTGGAAGCAAGTTTAAATATAGCGTCGTTCAATAATTCAAATGTTCTTGCAACATTATTGGACTACGACGGAAACTCGGGAGCGATGTCCCTGAACCGCTCAAAAAATTCAGAGTTCAATGACGCTATAATCCTCTTGTCCGGAACCGCAGCAGTCTGGCCCGACGGAACAACTTGAGGGAGAAAGTGCCGGATGAAGTCCACGGCAGCTTTATGTTGTTCCGAAAGGGATAGCTCCAAGTCATCCGTATCCCTTTCACCATCCGGTCGGACCTCATGATGTTCCCGGTCGTCCGCCCCCGATGCTTCGGCGGAGCGTACCGACCCAGCGCCGTCGGATAATTCTCGATCCGACACCGTTTCTGTCGGCTGCTGGGATGCTGCGATAAGCTGTGCTATCTGCACAAGAATGTCCGGCGTCGAGACCTGCGGAGGCGCAGTCTTTCGCTGCTTCGCCGAGGGCAGCTCCGCATCAGATGGCTCCCGCATACTTTTCCTATGCGAACGTCTGGAGTCCATCGGTCTCGAATCCCTGGCTGCCGGATGGTGTGACCTGGTCGCCGAAGAATCCTTGATCGGCGAAGCTGGTAATATATCGGCGGTCACGCAGCCAAGGTGCGGTCGTGTGCGCTGACGAGAAGAGGAAGCCTTAACAGTCTCCGCGGACTGCTTATACAACGGAGCGTCCCGAGCGACGGACGTATGCTCCGCTAAAGACACATTTTGTACCACAACATCTGGTCCCAGATGTTGTTGTACGAGAGAGGGGCCTCTCTCGCTCGCGACCCGGCTGGACCTGGACGAGCTAGGAACCGGACTCAAAGGCTTCCTACGTTCTCGCTTACTATCCGCCGTCACTGGGTGTGCATCTATTATGTTTATAGTGCTCGCATCACCCAAAATTTCCTCCTGGACCGCATCGGACGAACCCGGCTGCCGAACCATTCGGTGAATGGACGCTACACCGGGCGAGCTAGCGGACGACATTTGTCTAATCTCCATGAGCACTTTTGCCGCTAGCTCTAAATTCATTTGTGACGACGGACGCACACTTGTAGAAGATAACATGGAAACATCACCCTGTTCTTGTTCCTCTGAAATAGAAACTGAGAGAGTAGAGTGACCTTGCGGAGAAAGAGCCGGCATAGCCCTTTCTCCAGAAACAACATATCGTGACACACGTTTCCAATGTTTCTCATCCCAATATTCACATATAGGACAGGGATTAATGCGAGAACACTGACTACAATTAATACAATGATCATGAAAGTCAGAGGAAGATTTCTTCCTATTACAGTTGAACAATGTCCCTTCATTGTGAAAGGACAACAACAAGTCCTAGTTACTCGCAAAAACCCCTGACACAAAGATACATAATAACATGATCCATTAATAAATGAAAAAACAATTGCAAATCAAAATAATTTTGAAAAAATATTTTTTCAGCGAAGCCCAAGTTGCTGAAAAGTAACGTTGAGCCCCGATGGATCCGATGGCAAAGTGTGGTCAAAAATTTTAAATTTATATTAAATAATTAATGAGACACTTACGGATAATATAAATGTATCTTATAGTGAGATAAACTACAGCAAAGGCAAACAGCCCCCCTCAAAAAAGGCTGTTGCCAATGTAAACAAACAGTGTAAAACACCAGAAAACATGACTCCAGGCACTGAAAAAACTGGCCCGGAATCACTCATCAAAATTACACTCTATCTGATGCAAAACAGAGACTCCCAGGGGAGAATCTGCAGAACATCAGATGGAAGATGCAGAACACAACGTTATACACCCATGGGTGAAAACGTAACTATGGGGAAAATAACAGAAAACATTCTGTAACCAAGCAACTCTCCCAGGAAATTTTAGAAATGAAATTTCTCAAAAATATGCCAAAAGCATGGGAGAATTGCAAGGGGGGACTTTAGAAGGCTAGGGGAGAGGAAACACTGAATAAGCAGTGCAACATTTAGCAAGAATGACAACAAGAGGCCCATGCCTCGAAAATAGGCAACTTAACATAATTTCATCAAAAAATTTTAAGTACAGCCCTGATTATTTTTTGTCACTTCTTTTTCCTCTCCTCCTTCTATCCTCCTTAGAATCACATTTTCTCCAAAAATTACGTGTCTGGCATCCTTTAAACTGAGATTTACAAGCACAAAGATCAGTGAGATGTTGACTGATGAAGGGCCAAACAGAGAATGATAATTGGCGCCAATTTCGGGACGTCTGCGTCACTGCGCATGCGCAGTAGAGGCGTAGTATGGAGGTCCTTTAGGACATGATTTCTTTTTGTTTTGGATGCAAATTTTGGGGATTGGGGGGCAAAATTTGTGTTTGGCCCTGGTTTTGTTAGAGTTAGCACCAGCTAAGTCTGGGTCATTGGTACAGTATAAAAATATTAGGATACCTGGGAAGTGCATGCCTCCTGATGTAAAAACAGAAGTTTCGTGAATTTGTAAAATGTTTGAAGTGTGCCGCCATTCGCCTGGTTCAATGAATTAAAAACTCCTGGGTCAAACTTTGTGACAGACAGTTTCCTCACCTTCATATCCGGTCTTCGCCAGGTCGTACCCAAACCAGTACAGTAATATCATAGACTATGGAGCTATGGCATTGATTTACCTTTGAGGAAGACAGGGCAATTGGCTCAAAGAAGATTCACTTGTATACATGTAAAAGAGTCAGTCAGAAACTGCAGAGTTACAGCGTTTCAACTTACTCTTGTGTGGAGTACGGAGTACTGCGGATGAATGAGAGGAGAAAGGACTTAACATGTCCTAACCCTTTACCTGACGTAACGGCCAAAACCGGCCAGCGCTATACACAAAAATTGCAATACAATCTTTTTTTATATTTTCATTTTGAGCTTTCAAAAGATAGGTCACTCTCGTTTAAAAGAGGGTCATAACCTATGTTTTGGAAGCAAAAAATAAATTTTTTTAGTTACATGAGAATTTTTTTATGAGTGTTGTCTGCTACTAGGCTTAAGAAAAGGACCAACAGAGCAAACACTAAGACACGGAGGTGAGTGTTAACATATATCAAACTGGAGATCTGGAACTGGTTACTGGCGGACACCAAAAGACAGCGATAAATGATGACTCAGAAGAAAAAGAAAATTGACTCAGGAATGAAGTTCAACCTCAAACCAAGCTGACGGAATCCCATAAAAGATCAAGCTAGTGCGATTGACGGACTGAGACAGACTTTAAGACTTGTTATGACAATCCTTAACACAAGACATGGCCACGAATCATGGTCAACACTGGATGCTTAGCTCTTGATTTTCAAATGGCAAACGACACGCAAAGTATATTGCAAAGGGGCCTAAGTTGCCTCCTAACATGCCGCTGAATCCAGACGCTTACATGAATTAACGGCATCTTTGAAATTGTACATTAAAGTATTTTTCTTCAACGTGTGCCAGTGATTAGGTTAGGTGAAATCAGTGCTTGTAATGGTGCTGAAATCTAAGTTGTAACATTATCGGCATTAACAAACGACAATGATTGCATTGATATCCACTTCTCAATACAATTTAAAATAGGTCCACCACGAAGCAGAAATGTCTGTTTGTAATCATTAATCCCCACCATTGGCATTTTACGACTTCATCTTTGAGTTTCCCGACTAGTGTTGTGCGGTTTTATAAAAAAAACTCGGTTTATAGGTCGGTTTTCGTTTTTTTTTTTATAGTAAGACATCTGCAGTTTCGAACAGAAACTATGTAGTGTCAATATAATGCCCATACTGTCATATTTTCAATGATGATTTAATTGGCAGTGACTAGCAATAGGCATTGGTAATAAGTGTATAAATGGCAGGCATTACCAAAACCCAAAAAAATAAAAGAAAGTTAAAAAATTTATAGTAATTTATATATTTTTTATACTTACCAATGACCCAGACTTAGCTGGTGCTAACTCTTAAATATCTAGGGCCATACGCAAATTTTACCCCCCAATCCCCAAAATTTGCATCTAAAACCGAAAATTACATGTCCTATATGGTCATCCATACTTTTACTCCACTGCGCATGCGCAGTGTCAAGGAGGTCTCGAAATTGGTGCAATTTTCATTCTTACAACCAGTGCCTGGTAAGCGTTATGTACTCAGTGGGGAGGTATGAGTTCCCAACTCATGGGAGGGCCATCCCCATCTGGGTCATTGGTAAGTATAAAAAATGTTAAAAAATTTATAGTAATTTATATATTTTTTATACTTACCAATGACCCAGACTTAGCTGGTGCTAACTCTAACAAAACCAGGGCCAAACACAAATTTTGCCCCCCAATCCCCAAAATTTGCATCCAAAACAAAAAGAAATCATGTCCTAAAGGACCTCCATACTACGCCTCTACTGCGCATGCGCAGTGACGCAGTCGTCCCGAAATTGGTGCCAATTATCATTCTTACTGGCAGTGCCTGGTCAGCGCTATGTACTCAGCGGGGAGGCAAGAGTTCCCAACTCCAGGGAGGGCCATCCCCGTCTGGGTCATTGGTAAGTATAAAAAATATATAAATTACTATAAATTTTTTAACATTTTTATACTGTACCAATGACCCAGACTTAGCTGAATAGTAAACAGGCTGGAGGGCCTAGGACATAGAGGAAAATCCAATAAGCTCAACTATATAGTAAAGAGGTAACCCCTTAAGGAGAAAAGGAGTATTAGGCTTTACATGTATCTTTCTTATTTAATATTAAATTAGAAAGATACACTACCCTTAATAATTGAGCACAATAACATTCATGTTCTCTATTAACATCCAGTATAACCCTTATACTAATTATTTTTAAAGCAAGCCAATAAATAAAGTAGTCCAGAGAATTGAGACTCTTTATAATCATTTAAAAGTGTCCGAGTATTGTATATTAAAGCCCGTTTGACACTTGACATATACCAATGCTTCACACCGAGCTACACTTTAAAAATAAGACATGAATGAATTTAAACATTAATATTACACTTTAAAACCATCCCGGAAGCGACTCAGAAATACTGACTTGGAGGAGGCATTCCCTTGCTTTTCACTATAAAGCAGGTGACCTAAGGGAACACCCGCCCCCCGCCCTTCCCCTTGCCCTGGGTCAAATAGCCCAGAGCGAAGAGGGCAGCCGGACGGAGTCACTGCCGGAACAGAAAGCCTGCATAACTATAGTTGCAACTGTTTAGTGGACGACATTCTGAGCAACAGATAACGGACCTAAACAATGCAGGTCTCCAGAAATGGACTCAATATTTCTGAGATAAAAATTCGTAAATGTGGATGGCTGAGACCAATAAGCAGCCTTCATTAAATCTGTAATAGCAACACTATTAGCATAAGCCCAGGAAGTAGAAAGAGCTCTTACTTCATGAGCAGAAATCTTAAGCACAGACTGCTGAGAAGAAGATAAATCTTCATAAGCAGTACGGATAGTTAACTGAATCCATCTAGCAATAGAATGGACTGAAATGTCCTTTCTATTAGGCGTCAAAGACAGAAAGAAACGTTTCCGTCCCTTTCTGATAAACTGAGATCTCTGTTTATAGATACGTAGTGCTCTAACAGGACAGAGTAAAGGCCTACGCCCGTCTGAAGACGGAAGAGCCTTAATAACAATAGGTTCCGGATATTTATTAGGAGCCTGATTCTTAGCTAAAAAACCCACATTAGTAGTGAAGGTGATAGTGTTCCCAACACTACGATAATGAGAATCATCCACCGATAGTGCATGAAGCTCACTGACTCTTCTGGCAGAAGAGAAAGCTAAGAGAAAAGCTGTCTTATAAGATAAGAATTTGAAATCTACTGTCCCAAGAGGTTCAAATGGCTTTTCCTTCAATTTAAGGAGAACCCAAGCTAAATTCCACTTAGGAATTAATCTAAGAGTTCTGGGTCTATTTATCGAAAAGTTTCTAACCAACTTAGATAAAGAGACATTATATCCAATTTGTAAACTATCATGATGTGCATAGGTATCAGATAACATAGATCTATAACCCTTTATAGTAACAGGCTGCAGTTTGATTTCGTCAAACAAGTATACTAGAAAGTTTGCAATGTCTGGTATAGAGGGATCAAATATATCTACAGAATGATCCCTACACCAACGACGAAAAACCTTACACTTAGCCGCATAGTTTAGCGAAGAGGAGGTCCTCCTACAGTTAGAAATCGCGTCCACTGCTCGTCCTGTAAAGTGCTTGCCATGCAAGAAGGACCGCACAACGGAAAAACGTGAAGGTTGAGACCTTGCGGGTTGTGATGGAGTTGGCGCGATTGCCCCTGCGAAAGAAGATCCTCTCGTGGAGGAAGCTTCCGCGGTAGGTCCCACAACAGACACCTGAGTAGATTTATCCACGGTCTCTGTGGCGACAGAGATGCTACCAACAGAATCTTGCATTGAGATTGTTTTATCTTTAGCAATACTTGTTGAATTAACGGCGCTGGAGGATACGCATATCCTATCATTCCGTCCCAAGGGATTGACAGAGCGTCTACTGCAAATGCTCTTGGATCCGGACACGGAGACACATACGTCTGCAACTGATTGTTGAGATGTGTCGCAAATAAGTCTATCATTGGCCGTTCCCATTGGTAGCAAATCTGATTGAATACTTGTTTGTTGAGAGTCCACTCCGACGGCAACAAGCGACCCTTTCGTGAAAGGGAGTCTGCTAGCACATTCAGACGACCCGGTATGTGACGGACCGAAAGAAGAACGTGATGTTCTAACGCAAACAGAAGGATTCTTTCCGTTAGATTGAACAACGGAACTGAATGAGTGCCTCCCTGATTCCGTATATACGCCACTACTGTCGTATTGTCGGATAGGATTTGGACATGAGCATCGTGAATAATGTCCATCCAGTGACGTAACGCAAGCCAAATTGACATCATTTCCTTGATGTTTATGTGCTTGCACAGGAATTGCGGATCCCAAAGACCCTGGCATCTCGAATCCGTTGGGATTAATGATGCACACCAACCTGTTTGACTGGCATCCGTCATAACGGTAAAACTCGGATCCGGCAACTGCAGCAGAACTCCTTGAGTTAACCACTGAAAGTTTGCCCAAGTCTGAATCTCTTGTTTCACTTGATCTGACAAGAGAACGTCTACATCGAGCGAATTCACGTGAATTTTCACACTCCAATTCTGAGTCAGGAAAATTTGAAGAGGACGTGTGCGTAGCCGCCCCATCGGAATGAGATCCGCGGCGGCTCCGCACAGACCTATCAGTCTCATAAATTCTCTCGCTGTGACTTTGTCTGCGTGCAGACAATAGCGAGCGTAACAACTGACTAATTTCGCTCTGGTTAACAGCAGACGAACGAGATTGTTGTGCGTCTCGAAGCTCATTCCCAGATGAGTGAATGACTTGGACGGCACCAGATCCGACTTCTCCTCGTTTACTATAAAACCAAGACGTCGGAGCAATAGAAGAAGATTCTGAACATCGTTCTGAAGCGTTAACTCGTTGCCGTACCTCTGAAGAATGTCGTCCAGGTAGGCCGACGTTACCGCAGACGAATGAGCTCGGAAGTAGATCATTACCGAGTTCATTACCCGAGTGAAAGCCCAGGGTGCTAGATTCAATCCGAAGCACATCGCCCGGAATTGATACACCACTCCCAGGACTGCAAAGCGTAGATACTTTCGGAATGTTGGATGTACCATGACGTGAAAGTACGCATCTTTGAGATCTATGCTCGTTGCATAATCGTTCACCCGAATACTCGCTCTGACCGATCGAATCGTCTCCATATAAAACTTCGGAGCGACGATCAGCTTGTTTATCCAGCTCAAATCTATGACTGGACGGAACGAGCCGTCTGGTTTCGGAACCAGAAACAGATGGCTGTAGAATCCCAGAGATTCCTGGTTTTCTACGACCTCTACCGCGTTCTTCATTAAAAGAGACTGCACCTCTGACAACAGAGCGTCTCTTTTCTGTGGATTTGACGGAAGATGAGTCCACTTTGGACTTCGAGTTAATGGAGGCTTTCGTTTGAAGGATATCTTTAGACCTTCTGAAGTCACTCCTCTCACCCAAGGGTCGTCCGTAATCGACGCCCACTCTTGTGAAAAACTCGACAACCTTCCGCCAACCGGAACGCGATAGAGGTTTAAGCCATCACCTCCTGGACCTGCGAGGCCTGCGGTAGGAGAAACCACGTCTTCCACGACCCGCACCTCGCCTCGTCGACCTCGGGGCGTCCGACCGATTGTCCCGGCCTGAAGGACGTCCCGAACGAGAGTCGCTATCCTGACGGTCTCTCGAATAAGACCAAGAGGACGCACCGGAACCTCTATAGGAACCTCTCTTGGGCGCATTAGACCCAGAAGTGCCTGTCTTATTCGTGTCTCCTGTATCCGACTTCTTAGGAGCCGATCTGAACAACAGAGAATCATTAGCTTTCTTTTTAATTTTATCATAAATAGCGGAAAGCTTGCCGTCAAAGAGAAGTTCTCCTGAGACCGAAGCGACTCTAAGAGAGTTCTTCACCTTAGAATCCACTAGTGTGGATGTAGCTAGGGCTGCGTCACGTCTAACCAACTCCAGATTTGCCACTGAAAGGGCGGAGTTACACGTGGAATAAGCTTCTGCCCTTGAAAGAAGTCTTAAAGAGGATTGTATATCCTGAAACTCTTCCCCTTGAAGGCGCAGTGATAACACCTTAGTAAGGTGATCTGCGTAAGATAAGGCATCTAAATTGGCTCTGTTAGACGCAATAGCTGTTTCCAACACCGCGGTTGGAATAGAAGCTGACGACGGTAATGATAGCTCTAAGTCTTCCGCCTCGTCGTCCATACGCAGAGGAACTCTCGGTATACCCTGTCCTGCCGTATCGAATTTATTCCTTGCATTAATGAAAGGCAGGTTGAGAGTATTAGCGGACAAGAAACCTGCTTTCCCCGTCCTGGAAGCAAGTTTAAATATAGCGTCGTTCAATAATTCAAATGTTCTTGCAACATTATTGGACTGCGACAGAAACTCGGGAGCGATGTCCCTGAACCGCTCAAAAAATTCAGAGTCCAATGACGCTATAATTCTCTTGTCCGGAAGCGCAGCAGTCTGGCCCGACGGAACAACTTGAGGGAGAAAGTGCCGGATGAAGTCCACGGCAGCTTTATGTTGTTCCGAAAGGGATAGCTCCAAGTCATCCGTATCCCTTTCACCATCCGGTCGGACCTCACGATGTTCCCGGTCGTCCGCCCCCGATGCTTCGGCGGAGCGTACCGACCCAGTGCCGTCGGATAATTCTCGATCCGACACCGTTTCTGTCGGCTGCTGGGATGCTGCGATAAGCTGTGCTATCTGCACAAGAATGTCCGGCGTCGAGACCTGCGGAGGCGCAGTCTTTCGCTGCTTCGCCGAGGGCAGCCCCGCATCAGATGGCTCCCGCATACTTTTCCTATGCGAACGTCCGGAGTCCATCGGTCTCGAATCCCTGGCTGCCGGATGGTGTGACCTGGTCGCCGAAGAATCCTTCATCGGCAAAGCTGGTAATATATCGGCGGTCACGCAGCCAAGGTGCGGTCGTGTGCGCTGACGAGAAGAGGAAGCCTTAACAGTCTCTGCGGACTGCTTATACAACGGAGCGTCCCGAGCAACGGACGTATGCTCCGCTAAAGACACATTTTGTACCACAACATCTGGTCCCAGATGTTGTTGTACGAGAGAGGGACCTTCTTTTTCCTCTCCTCCTTCTATCCTCCTTAGAATCACATTTTCTCCAAAAATTACGTGTCTGGCATCCTTTAAACTGAGATTTACAAGCACAAAGATCAGTGAGATGTTGACTGATGAAGGGCCAAACAGAGAATGATAATTGGCGCCAATTTCGGGACGACTGCGTCACTGCGCATGCGCAGTAGAGGCGTAGTATGGAGGTCCTTTAGGACATGATTTCTTTTTGTTTTGGATGCAAATTTTGGGGATTGGGGGGCAAAATTTGTGTTTGGCCCTGGTTTTGTTAGAGTTAGCACCAGCTAAGTCTGGGTCATTGGTACAGTATAAAAATATATAAATTACTATAAATTTTTTAACATTTTTATACTGTACCAATGACTCAGACTTAGCTAAATAGTAAAAAGGTTGGAGGACCTAGGACATAAAGGAAAATCCAATAGACTCAATTACATATAACAGAACTATCCCCTGAAGGAGAAACTGAGAGATAGGCTTTACATGTATCTTTCTTATTTGTATCAAAAAGAAAGACACAACACCCTTCTGTAATTGAGCGCAATAACAACAATGATCTCTATTAACATCCATTATAACCCTTTATACTAATATTTTTTAAAGGAAAGCCAATAAAAAAGGAAGTCCAGCAAAATTAGACTCTATATACTCATTTAAAAGTGGTCGAGGATTGTATATTAACGCCCGATTAATACGTGATATATACACATGTCTCACACCGAGCAACACTTAAAAAAATATTACATAGATGAGTAAACTTTAGCTTTACTTTAAAATCATCCCAGTACCGACTCGGAATTACTGACTCCAAGGGAGGTATTCCCTTGCTTTACCCTATAAATCAGGTGACCTAAGGGAACACCCCCCCCCCCCCCCTTTCCCTTGCCCTGGATCAAATACTCCAGAGCGAAGAGGGCAGCAGGACAGAGTCATTGCCGGAACCGAAAGCCTACATATATATAGTTGCCACTGTTTAGTGGACGACATTTTAAGTGAAAAATAACGGACCTGAACAATGTGTATCTGCAGAAATGGACTCAATATTTCTCAGATACAAATTCGAGAAAGTGGAGGGCTAAAATAATGCAACAATATTAGCGTAAGCCCATGATGTAGAAGAGCTCTTACTTCATGAGCTTAAAACTAAAGCAGACTGCTGATTGAAGATATAATCATAAGTAGTACTGATAGTAAATTGAATCCATCTGACCATAGAATGGACCGAAATGTGGAGGAAGCTTCCACGGCGTGTCCCACAACAGACGTTTGAGTAGATTAAACCACGGTCTTTGTGGAGATAGAAATGCTACCAACAGAATTTTGCAATGAGATATATAATTTAAGCAATATATGCTGAATCAACGGTGCTGGAAGATACGCATATCCTATTATTCCGTCTCACGAGATCGATAGAGCGTCTACCCTGATGTGAAAGTACGCATCTTGAGATCTATGCATGTAGCATAGTCGTACACCCGAAAACTCGCTCCAACCGATCGGATGGACTCCACATATAAACTTGGAGCCATGATCAGCTTGTTAATCCAGCTTAGAATAATGAGTGAACGGAACGAGCCATCTGGTTTCGGAACCAGAAAAAGATGGGTTGTTGAAACCTGGAAATTCCTGGATTTCTACAATCACTATCGCGATCATTACGGCCCCTACCTGAGTCGCTACCCTGACGGTCTCTAGAGTAAGACCTAGAGGACGTATAGGAACCTCTATAGGAACTTCCTTTGGACGTATTCGTGCCAGAAGTGCCTGTCCTACTCTTCTCTGCTGAATCCGACTATATGTATATGTATATGGAAGCAGATTTGAATAGCAGAGAGTCTGAAGCTTTCTTAGTTATCTGATCATAGACTACGGAAAGCTTGCCGTCGAAGAAAACTCTCCGGAGACCGGAGCGACTCTGAGAGAATTTTTCACCTTACTATCCACACGCGTGGATGTAACTGGGCCGCGTCACGTCTAACCAACTCCAAATTGCCACTAAAAGGACGGAGTTTTACGTGAGGCCCTTGAAAGAACTCTTAAGGAGGTTGTACATCCTAGAATTCTTTTTCCTTTGAGACGTTATGATAATGTTCTGGTAAGGTGATCTGTGCACGATGATGCGTCTAAGCTGATCCTGCCAAACGATATTGTCTTTCCAACATCGTGGTTGGAATTGACATAGATGACAGTATAAACAATACTAGGTCCTGACCTGGTCGTCTAGACGCAGAGAACTCTCAGAATGCTCTGTCCTGCCGTTTCAAAATATTCCTTGAATTGATGAAAGGCAGATGTAGAACATTTGCCGATAAAAAACCTGACCTGCCCATTTAGGTAGCAAGATATATAAATATAGCGTCATTCAACAGATCAAATGTCCGTGAGACATATCTGGACTATATCAGAAACTGAGGGATGATGTCCCTAAACCAATTAAGAATTCTGTGTCCAGTGGCGCTATCAGTCTCTTATCCGGCAACGCAGCATTTTGGTGCGGAGGAACAACGTCAGATGATAATGCCGGATGAACTCTACGGCAATTATGCTGTTCCGAAAGGGAAAATACAACTCATCCGTATCCCTTTCGCCATCCTGTCGGACCACTTGTAATTCTTGGTCATCCGCGCCTGAACCTGCAGCGGAACGTACCAACCCAGCTTCGTCGGAATATTCCTGATCCGACAGAGTTACTGTCGGTTGCTGGGATGCTGCGATAATTTGTGCTATCTGCGATAGCATTCCATAACAGAGGCCTGTGGAGCAGCGGTCTTACAGGATTTAGCCGCTGGAAGCTCCTTGGATGTCAATTCCTGCATACTTCTTATATGCGAACGTCCGGAGTATGAAGGCCTCGTATCCTTGGCTACCGGATGGCGTGACCTGATTGCCGTAAAATCCCTGGTCGGCGATGTTGGTTGAATATCACTGGTCACGTAGCCAAGGTGCGGTCGCGTGTGCTGCCGTGAGGATGAGGAAGCCGCAAGAGCAGTCTCTCCGGACTGTCTATATAACGGAGCATCCCGAGCGGTGGACGTATGCTCCGACTGAGGAACATTTTGTACCACAACATCTGGGCCCAGATGTTGTAGTAAGAGAGAGGGACCTCTCTTGCTCGCAGCCCGGATGGACCTGGACGAGCTAGGAACCGGACTAATAGGCTTCCTCCGTGCCATCCTCGTATCCATCATCACTGGGTGTGCACATTGTATTTTATAGTGCTTGCATCACCCAAATCTCCTTCCTGGAAGGCAACAGACGAACCCGGGTGCTGAGCCATTCGGTGAATGATCGCGACACCGGGCAAGCTAGCGGACGCCAATGCCATCGATCCTACTTGGGACCTCTTAGGCAATTGACGTATCTGCATGAGCACTTTTACCGCTAGCTCTTCATTTGACTGTGACGACGGAAGCACACTTTACGAAGACATCACGGTAACATCACCTTGTTTATGTTACTCAATGAGACCTGTGGAGCCGCGGTCCAACGTAACTATCTGCTGGAAGCTCCAGGGACGTTCATTCCTGCATTTATATAATATGCGAACGTCCAAACTGGAAAGGCCCTGTGTCCTTGGCTAGCAGATGGAGTGACCTGGTCAATGTGTAGTCCGTGGTCGGTGAAGCAGGAGCACCGGGGACATTCAATCCTGCATTTATATAACATGCGAACGTCCCCTGGAAATCTGTGGTCACGTAGCCAAGGTGCGGTCGTGTGTGTGTCGTGAGGATGAAGAAGCCAATATAACAGCCGCGACGGACTGTGTATGCAACAGAGCGTCCCGAGCAGGATGAGTGGACGTAAGCTCCGACTAACGAACAAACATACAACAACATCGCGGCGCAGATGTTGATGCAAGAGAGAGGGGGCCTCTCTCGCTCACGGTCCGGGTGGACCTGGACGAGCAAGCTACCGGACTGAAAGGCTTCCTCCATACTATCCTCAGATCCGTCGTTGCTGGGTGTGCACATCTGATGTTTTATAGTGCTTGCATCACCCAATCTGCTTCCCTGGACCGCGACGAACGAACCCGGATGCTGAGCCATTCAGGGAATGGTCGCGACACCGGGCGGACTAGCGGGCGACAATGCCTTCGATCGAACCATCGAACTCCCAGCAATTGTCGTAATACCTTGAGCACTTCCCGCTAGCCCTAATATTGCAACGGCAGAGACACACTTGTTGAAGACATCACGTAAACATCACTCTGAATTCTGAAATAGAAAATGATAATATACAGTGACCCTGTGGAGAGAGGACCGTAATAGCCCCTCACCGTTAACAAAATACCGTGACACACATCTCCAACGTTGTCACACCAATTAACACACACACAAGCAAGAATTAGTGCAAATACATTGACTATAAGAGACACAATGAAAATTAGAGGAAGATATCCTCGCATTACAATTTGAACAATATTTTTTCAACATGAAAAAATATACACAGTCATTTACTCGCACTAACCCTTGAAACAAAAATACATAACATATTATAATCCATTATAACATTTCAAAAGAAAATAATAACAAAATTTTTCAGAAGAGCCCAAGTTCCCAATGGGAACAATGAGCCCAAATGGATCCCAAAAAAGCCTAAGTGTGGACAAAAATTTTAAATTATTTCAAAAATTTAATGTAACACTTACAGACAATATTAATGTATTTTACTATGAACTGAACTAAGCAGAGGACAAGTAATAACTATAAGAAGTAACCGCTGTCAACATAGACAAAAAGTGTAAACAAACAGGAAACATGACTCCAGGCACTGATAAACCTGGTCCGACATCAGTTACCAATTTAAACACTATCTGATGCAAAACAGAGACTTCCAGAGAAGAAACTGCAGAACATCAGATGGTAGATGCAGACCAAAACGCCTAACCACCCAAGGGTGAGGACGTAAACATGGGGAAAACAACAGAAAATAATTCTGTTTCCAAACCAAAACTCCCAAGAAATTTTAATTATAAACATTACAAAAAAATAAGCCAAAAGCATGAGAGAATAGCTAGGGGGGGAGGGGGGGGGGGGGGGGGGGGGGGGGGGAATAAAGGAAAGGGAGAGAGGAACCACTGATTAAACAATGGAACCTTCATAGCAAGAATAACCACAACAAGGTCATGCCTCGAAAATAGGTAACATGAATAATTTCGCAAAATAATGATAAGTTACAGCCCTGAACATTTGTTTCCAATGTTTTTTCCTCTCCTCCTTCTATTTCCTCCTTATATCCACCATTTCTCTCATAATTATGCATCTGACATCCTTAAAACTGAGATTTACAAGCACAAATAACAGTGAAGTGTAACTGTATTGAGGGCCAAACAAAGAATTGAAAATTGAGCCAATTTCGAGACCTCCTTGACACTGCACATGCGCAGTGGAGTAAAAGTATGGAGGACCATATAGGACATGTAATTTTCGATTTTAGATGCAAATTTTGGGGATTGGGGGTAAAATTTGCATTTGGCCCTAGATATTTAAGAGTTGGCACCAGCTAAGTCTGGGTCATTGGTACAGTATAAAACATAAAATGTAACAGTGTTTGTAGAAAACCACCACTCAGCACTCACCAATTTTAGGCACATGCCCCCCCCCCCCCCCCCTCACCTCATCTCTGGTCTTTAAGTTCAGGCGTAAGAAAGGCTATGGTGAATTGATATTAACACATGGGTGCAAAAAGAGCCAATTCACAATTTCCCAGGGCTCTGTTCAGTGTTCACTCCTGGGTGGGGCCCTGGGCAGCCTAGTGAGCCCAGTGACTCTACCAGGCATTGCAAGCAATACAAAGCGTTGCCAAGTGGGTCACCTAGACACCCATCCTAAGATATTTGACAATGAACTGGTGTATGAACTCTTTTCAGTACCCCCCCCCCCCCCCCAACCCACACACACTCACAGTGGTGGCTCGTGCCACCACCCGCCCTACTAGTAAGATAATCAGCAACAATTTCATGTCAGTCTGGAATGGGAAAGACATATTGTTTGTAGCTGGTTGGGCTTCAAAACGAACCACTTTACCAAATACCTATTGTCTATCTACCACCCCCACCATCGCACGCACGCAATGGTTTTAGCTCAACGGAATTGATTTTACAAATTCATTGGTGTACAGCTTTATATTGCAACTTTCTGTGTTTGCCTCTAGCCATTCCACTTTCTATTTCTACCACTGATGTGTTCCTTTGGTTGGCCCCCTTGGAATTAGTTGTGTGGGAATGCAACCGTGGCATCTTGACAAGAGTGATATTACGGAACGCAGCTTTTTCCTGTGGATATGGACGATTTGGCCTTGGGACGTTTCGGTTCAAGACGTTTCGGCCTTCATACATTAAACTAAATAGAATAAGAACTTGGGGTATCGTGTTTTTAGTGGTCCAAAACATCCAGGTCAAAATGTCTCCGGTCGGAACGTCCCAAGACTGAATCGCAGTAAAACCTCTTCCCGGAGAAGCACATCAAGGGAGGCAACAGATTTACATCCGAAACACGTGGTGGGGAAATCCATGACAAATGTTATTTTTGAATGCGACAATGAAATACCAAGACCTTTTTCTGATATGATATTATTCACAGGGCTTGATTTAATCTGAAAATTTTGAATAGCAATTTACTATTCACCCTGGAAAATTGATTAGCAGTTGATCCAAAAGCACTTGAAACTAATAAATCTTGAATAGCAAAATTCAGAAATTGGAGAGCAAAGTGCTATGCTAATCCAGTTAAATCGAGCCCTGATTATTCACTGTCCAACAGATTGTAGATAAGTAATTTTAATTAAACTGATTGACTATTTCAGACAAACCTGTTCAAAAACGAAGCCAATGGCACAAGGTATTTCCTGTGATCAGTGAAATGTAGGCGTGTTGGCTGCCTGTTTTGTCATTCTCACAAAAACACAACCCATTTTCACGTCAATGATGTGTGATTGACAACTTGTCATACATCATTCTGGAGTGATTGGGACATGCTGCAGTGAGCCAGTGACCCCTTTACATCCAGAATGTGGCGTGCATTGATGACGCTGTCATTTCCTGACAAAGCTTGACATTTCAGACGTTGTTAGTGCAAACTGAACAATGAAAACATCTCTTCCCGACGTTTTATGAAAAAAACGAAACCGTACTCATTTATCAATTACACGATTTTGGTTTCGGTTTTAAAGCAAAAAATAAAAAACCTGTAAACCGTACAACACAATTCCCGACTAGTCGACTGGCGGATTTCAGAGTCAATTTTTCCGAAAATCGGATCGACTTCGACTAGTTATAGCAATTAAAAACAAACATAGAATGAAGCACAAAGACAGTGACAATAAGCCAGCTGGGTGATGTTTGTGGTCAATGGCTTGTTGATGCAGTGAACTAGTGAATACTTGTCACCAGAAATCAGTTTGTAGTTGGGTGAATCTTGAGAATGGCAACATAGAACATCGCTTGGTACGTTATGAGAAGAGTTTTCACAACTCTAGAGTAAATGGGAGCAGGAGAAGTCGGCCCATTGCGAACTCGGCCCCGGAGAAGTCGGCCCCTAGGAGAAGTCGGCCCAGACAATTTCGGAGAAGTCGGCCCATGAGAGAAGTCGGCCCCACAAACTACAGGAGAAGTCGGCCCCTAGGAGAAGACGGCCCAGATAATTTCAGAGAAGTCGGCCCATGAGAGAAGTCGGCCCCACAAACTACAGGAGAAGTCGGCCCCTAGGAGAAGTCGGCCCAGACAATTTGAGAGAAGTCGGCCCACGAGAGAAGTCGCCCCCATGAAGTACAAGAGAACTCGGCCCCTAGGAAGTCGACCCAGACAATTTGGGAGAAGTCGGCCCCACAAACTAAAGGTTAACATCCGATGGTTTAGGGCAAAAAGTCTCATCACAGGGACCCGGTATCAGTCATTTGATGAAATAAAATAGTGACATATATAAGATGTAGTGTTGAGCTCGTCAAATGGCAGACAGCAGGTGCCGATGGTGTTGTGGGACATTGGTCAATCTCACTATTTGCAAGGTTGGGGGGCGGGGGTTGGGGTACCACCATGGAAATGGACAAAACGTAGCGTGGCTGCTTTCGACTGAATGGCAAAAAACGCCATTTTGGGGCGGTAGGGTTTGTAAGATCCTTTCAAAGGACAAAAATGACAACATAACAGGGTTTTTTTTTCAATTTTTAATTAAGATTGTTAAAAATAATCAGCAACAACAGAGGAAAATTGACATATCAGGTAATGGTATTGTGTATTGTCAGTGATAAGACATTATTTTACTGCAAACAGAACTATTTTACAGCAAATACAACACACTAACCTATTTCCGTATTTCGTCGTAATGACGATTCAAAACTTCACTATTAAGATGTATGAAAAAAGCAGTCTTGTTTTTTTATCATTGAAAATACCAGTACTTAACATTAATTCCTAGAACGCCCACAGGGCTTTCTAGGAACTGATGTTACGTAGTGGTATTATCAGTGATAAAAAGACATTATTTTACTGCAAACAGAACTAATTTACAGCAATTACAATACACTGACCTACACTGATGTATAAAAAATCACTCTTTACCTATTTACAGAGTAGTAGGAGCAGTTAAGTTGGCCACCCTTTTTAAAAGTTGACTAGTTGTTAGTCCGTCGTGACGGTAAAGTCGCCAGAGTTGAAAGAGCTTGCCCTGCATAATTTGTTTTTGTTTCCTTTGAATCCGTCTAAGTTTCTCTTCTTGGACAAGCTGACACTGAATGGGGACAAGTGAAGCTTCCTTATGTAACAATGATATAAGTTTGTAAAATGATAGATTGCCTTGATAGGCTCTGACATTCAGGTGGTGGTGCCAACCTTCGACATCATTGTTTGTACAAATGACCTTCTTATAAACACACCAGTCGGACGAAGACCAGGGACTCTCAGAGAGCCATGTATTTTGGATGTATTCAGTTAGTGGTCTCAATTGGTCTGTAGTGCAACATTGTATTTGATGACACGTAGGCTCTATATGTTCATTTGGTATATATGGAAGGGCAAACAGGTTTTTTATGTATTCATGAACTGGTCCACTAGAACGATAGGCCACCGCTAGGCCTAGGTCCTGGACTTTTCTCCAAAGTGCCTGACCCCAATGAAAGCTGCACCCGTGTATAATTACATCTGGGAATACTTCGTTTGCCGCACGCCATATGCCCCGCTCAAAGTCTGTTGTGATCTTTTTAAACTGATTGTCAGGAATGAGTTCATTGATGCGTTCGAAAATGGCTTTGTAATCTTTGGTACGGCGGCGTGACATTAATGCAAAAGCAAGGGGTACTTGTTTGGCGTATTCGCTGTTTTCGTCGCCAACAAATGCATGCCAGCTAAAAAGCTGGTAAAATGGTGGGCGAACTACCTTGAAAGTAGCATCACAGTAGATTGATGTAGCATTACTCAAAAGCTGTAACTGATCTGGCGTCGAGAACAGAATATGCCGAGCTCCGTCTAAACTGATATCAGCTTGAAGAAAATTGCTCGGTAACCAATCAATTGCTAAGTCAAATGCTATACCTTTCGGTTCAGTAGGACGGCCTTTTTGGCGTTGATAGTTGCTGCTACGGGCTAGATTCAACGGTTTCGGTCGACTAGTTGTTGGTTTCTCAAGTTGAATGTCTGTCGCAAGCACATCCTCGACTAGTGAAGTTGCAGAACGAAATATATCACCCTTAGCAAGATGGTGAACTTTCTTGACAATTTTTGAAGCCAACCCAGGTTGACCTGGATGGTTGTGGCTTTGTGGCCCAGGTGTAAAGTTCTCCCTAAGTTCTTTCACAGTAGCTTTACATGTATTGTTCTTATTTCTGACAGAGCAGCGCCATATTGGACGGCCTGATTTCTTAGTGTATGAGTAGCCGTGACTGTCTATTAAAAGTTTGCCTGACCATTGTGAACCGTTGGAAATAATTTCATATGTTATTGTATCTGGCTGACTTAGCAATCCTGTGATATCAGGAACCTGAGGAACAAGTGGGGCTTGTTCTGGTTGACGGGGTGCCCGTGGTTCAGTGAAAGAGGTTGTTATATTAAAAGAATTTACCAATGGTTGTTCAGAATCAGAATGTTCAGCATCAACCGCTTGTTGCTGTATTTCATCAGTTTGCAGATATTGTTGTGCCTCGTCTGCCTGCTGGTTATGTGCGTGCCTGGTGGATGTTTCATCTTGGCACTGGCTAGTATCTACGAAATCTGACGACAGTCTTGTCGATTCTATTACTGGTAGAGATGGATCGTCGGAGGCTAGTTCTGTGAGTGTGCATTGTGGGCATGTCCAGGGAAATGTTGTTTCACCATCTCTCAATTGCCGGTATTGATGATCTGTTATGTTTATACCACATTTGATATGACACCATTTCTTGCAGTGGTCACAGTCAATAGCTCTGCTGTTCTTCCGAATTCCTTTAGCACACTGAATGCAAGGATGAGTCAGAGGCATTTTTCCAATGTGCCTCTTGTTTGTCAGACGGTATGATTATGACACCAATGAAATGAAATGATTTCGCGCGCCGAAGGCGCGCAGGGACAGTATGGGACAGTATGGGGGTCAAGCCCCTTTCGACTCTCTTTAACAGTATGTGATTCGGTTTGTCTGGTCTGGCCATGGTAAAGGAGGAAAGTGTTAAGATGCTTAGCGGCGTCTAGCAGCGTCTATGATTTCGTCTGCTTTTCTTAGGAGGAGGTGGCTGAGTTGGTGATACCCCCTTTGGTGGTGTTGAAGGAGTGGTGGAGAGCTGACTCGGCTGGTAAGGTCTGGCCCTCGCAGCTGCCGGTGGTGAAGAGCTTTTTGGTGTTGTTCTCAAGTAGTGGTTGCTGAGACTCTCTAATCCTATCCTGAGCATGTTGCCTTCGCACCCGCGATCTCTTAAGGCCTTAATATGGGATTGTAGAAATATAAGGTGGTCGTCGTCTCTGGCCTTTTCTCCTAGGATACTTTCCACAGACTCTGCGGTGTTTGCTTCCTGGATGGTGTCCCGGTCAGAAAAAGCAGGAAGAGCAAGAGTGGGTTTAGCGACATGTGCGATGTCAGCCTCAACTTCCTGCTCCACAAACAGACTATCCTCCTCCATCTCCTCTTTGGGGGAAGAGTGTGATGGGCTGGAGGTTAGACTATTACCTGGCGAACCAGCGTCCTCCGGACCTTCCACCGAAGTGGAGGGTACCGAGCTGGACGTAGAACGGACAGGGGTAGCAGGCATTGAGCGTTCAATGCCATGATTAGCCTCCCTCTCTTCCTTCTCCGTCCTTTTCTTTTCCATGAACACCGTCAGTCGGCGGGCATCGCGTCGTCTGGCGGAAGGTCCCTTCTTTCTTTTCCTTTTCTTCTTCTGGCTGTCCTTTGTCTGTGTTCGGCGCTTGTCATCATCCTTTTGCAGGTCCGAGTCACTTGGAGGGTGACCAGTGCGGGGGGAAATCCCCTCACGAAAGGTACTATACCTCTCCAAGGACGTCGGTTCGGCTTCTCTATCAAAATCCACTGTCAGGTGAATTTTACCCTTGAGCACCTGGATACTCCAGGTGGTAGCAAGGGTAGCCTTCACTCTGACAAGTGTTTCCGAATGAATGAACGAAAGGTTTTAGCGCGCCGAAGGCGCGCAGGGACGATGTGGGATTTACAAATCCCTTGCGACCCGGTTAACCTTATTTTATTTCACTTGGATCACACAGGCCTAGCTTTCCTATTGCCCAAAATGGAGTCTGAGGGGGGTATGCACGTGGTTAGAATACCTGGCAGTTTACGTTGGAGCTGCCGGGTATTCTAACCGCGTGCATACCCCCCTCAGACTCCATTTTGGGCAATAGGAAAGCTAGGCCTGTGTGATCCAAGTGAAATAAAATAAGGTTAACCGGGTCGCAAGGGATTTGTAAATCCCACATCGTCCCAAGTGTTTCCTGGATAACAAGTGGGAGCAGTGTTTTAGCCAGCGAGCCGTGCACCCGTGTTTTGCACGCCCAGTTTTAGTAAAACACGGCCAAAAAATATGCTGCTTTTTACATGGAAAAGAAGACGTGTTTATAAAACATATATTTATTATTATCATCACAAAAATGAGACTGAATAATCGTATTCAATTTTCAACGTGTATTGAAAATCAACAACAACATTGAACTATGTTGCGTGCAATCGATTGGTTTCACGTAAACTTGGCCGTACTACAATCCACAACCGAAACGCAGAGGTGAGTCTGGATTTGTACATTACAACCGCTTAATACTCACTTCACATACGTTTGAACGATCCAGTATAGTAACGAGCGATGGTAATGAAACACAGAGAAATTGTTGATCGGTTGACGGGGCGAATTGAGGCATCTCGCATAATGGGCGAAAAAGAATGAAGATCCTCAATTGAACCAACGCTTGGAAGACGGGAAACTTAATTTAAAATGGGCGAAAACAAGAACTTATTTTCTTTTCAAAGACAGTTTCAATTTGATGTGATATCAATGGTCAGTGTTGCGCAATGCGCACAAAAATCACCCCCAAACGAATCGAGCAGACCTTCTTTATGAAATCAAGCTGTTTGATTGGCTGTTTATTTTTTCTATCCAAAACCCCTTCCCGGCCGCGGAATTTTGTTGTGATCTCTTCAAGAAAATAAAATATATTTCATTTAAATTGGAGTCTGTGTTATTTTAACTGTTCAGTGTATTTCCAAAGTTCCTGTCAGTGTCAGATTAGTGTAATCAAACAAGAAAACGTATACATATACATGGTTATGATTCAAGAAATCTTTCTATTACCCTGAGCTTTTATCACCTTCCAGTTGGCATATTTGGAGTATGGTAAGGATATTTTGATTCAAAGTTGCACCATTGTTATTTTACTTGTTCAGTGATTTTTAAACTTCCTGCCTGTTTATTGTTTTAGAATTCTAATTCATTTTGACAAACTAAAATGTATTTCATCATACCATTTGAAAAATTGTTGTTTTAGTTTTCATGTCAATTGTTTTTTCATTATAATTATTTTCAGCACAACAAATTCAATTTAAATTTGACTTCATAATATTTTGTTGCAAACTTCAGCTGAATGTTCAGAAAATGCAATGCATGTAAGCAAAAACAATGGACTTTATTTGCCATCTGAAACTCTTTAAAACCCACTTAACTGCACTCTTTTAAACCCATTTTTTTCAAAATTTTCCCGGACCCCCATCTGTGGGAGGGGGTCTCCCCCCTCCCACACCCTCCCCACTCGGCACTACGTGCCTCGGGTGCTGCCTTCGGCAGCACATGGATCGACACTCCCAAACTCTCAGTATGCACTCCCTGTTTTCAAATTCTGGCTAAAACACTGAGTGGGAGCTCCATTGTTTAGTAGTTAGCACCTCGGAGTCCAAGGTGCGAATGTGTGGTCACGAAATGAAATGACAATCAATGGGATCATGACACCAACAGTGCAGGCCTCAATATTTATAAGATGATCGACGATTTCACAGTTTTTGTAATTCAGCTTGGGTTTCCCTTGATAATGAAGAAGTCCGAAAACAAATAAAAGGATCAAAAAGCAAGGTGGAAATACCCGTAATTGCTATTCATACACACACACCTTTTGATAAACCGTCGATGGCAAAAACAATTAACAGATTAATTCAGTGATTGACAAGGTGTCAATCGGTCCCGTTTGAAGTAAAGGAGGAGTGATTTGCCCCAAAACATCCATTTTGGATTGCTTGTCAGTTGTCACACTTTCCTGAGTTATCACTCTAACAACATTATAATCATGACAGGTTTGTCACAAACAGAGCTCATTTGTCTGTTTTTACAACAATAACGCTCCCATTGTACTTTTTAAAAAATGTATGTGATCAGAAATGTGTGCAATGTTGTACTGTGCAGACACGAATGTTCGTGGAAGATTTATGCTTCAATTTAAAATGTGGAAAAACATAACGTAAAGGTGAGCAGAACCTTGATGAAATTCATTCTATAATATTTAAAACAAGGTTTGTCAGGGCTTGGGGTGGATTTACCATGGTACTTTTTATAAGGGTGGGGCCGACTTCTCTCATGGGCCGACTTCTCTTATGGGCCGACTTTGTTTTGGGCCGAGTTCTCCTATGGGTGACTTTGTTTGGGGCCGACTTTGTTTTGGGCAGAGTTCTACTATGGCCCTACTTTGTTTGGGGCCGACTTCTCTTATGGGCCGACTTCTCTTGTGGGCCGACTTTGTTTGGAAGCAGGTGAGTTCGCACTTTTACCAGTTCGGCCCAAGTGACTTCGGCCCATTTGGTGACTTCGGCCCAAGTGAGTTCGGTCCACGTGTAAGTGACTTCGGCCCAATTGGTGATTTCGTCCCAAGTGAGTTATAAAGTTATAAATTAAAAACAGCTGAATTATTGTTTCCAGTGACTTGGCCCTTTTCAATTTGCTTTCAAAGCTTTGTCCAACAATTGAAAAAACGTCAAAAGCAAAAACATTCTGATTAGTCTTTTGCTGTTTTATATATCGTGTCTGTACAATCATTACTCCATTCTATTTGTTGCTATAAGTCTAAACCGCAATTCTCACGGCTTATTGTTTTTACAAAAACCGTAAACATGAAATGGCCAAATTTCAAAAAGGTGAATAGTATGTACATCAGTTCCAAAATGGATAGTGATAATAACTGTATTAAATGTAGTTCGTTGGTTAGGCCCCGGCAGGAGGCATTGCAGTTATTATAGGTTTTGACAAATGAATTTGGAGATCAACCATGTGAGGCTGTTCCTAACCTGGCATCATATATTGCCAGGAAGCAAATTATCAACGACAAGCCACAAGACTTAAAAAGTCAGGTAAACGAAAAAAAGACTACAAAAAAGTTTTCAACAAAATAAAAGAAATTTTAGGCGAACAAATCAAGCTTCAGGGAGTTGTAATGGATTTTGAAGCAGCTGTGTGGTTTGCTGCTTGGCGCGAATTTCAAGAAGTTTCTGCAGTGGGTTGTGCGTTTCACCGGACTCAGGCTTTATGGAGAAAGGTTCAGGTAGGACTAAGTAAAGAATACATGGAAAATAGAGGCCTTCATAAATTTGTGAGGAAAATAATGGCATTGGGCTTTATCCCCGCTGAACAAATACCAACAATGTTCGAACGATTGTCTGAGGAAGCCACTGGTGAGAAACTATTATCATTTGTTAATTAAGTCAGTAACTATTCAGTGAATGTAAATTTACATCTGTCGAGATTCGGCTTGTGTCGGAAAATAAGCTTCAGCGTTACCAAAGGAAGCAATATAGAAACATTCAAAGTGAATTGTTTGACTGATGGGAATCATTTAGCAAGGAGGAAATTTCCACAAAGAAATTTTTTTAAAATGTTCCAAATTGTACGTTCCTTCTTGTCAGTGAATGTTGTTTTACCTTGTTTGTATTTGTATATCAATGGGGCCGAACTCACTTTTCACTGGGCCGAATTCACCCTGTCCGAACTCACTTTCGTGGGCCGAACTCACTTTTCTGGGCCGAAATCACTTGGGCCGAACTGGTAAAAGTCCGAACTCACTCGCATTCCTTTGTTTTGGGCCGAGTTCTCCTATGGGCCGATTTTTCCTGCATTCAGTAAATATTTAAAATAATAAACAAAGAGAGAAAAATATGATATAAAACGGATACTTCGGAGTAGTTCCAGGTAATTTCGAGTAATTGCGGTGTTTAGGAGGACTGGTAGTCAGTACAGCAGGCAACAGGTGTTTATAACTTTATTACTTAGTATTTACCTGTGCTTGTGTCCTGATTTCGTGTTCAGTTTTTAAAAAATACGATGAAATTTATTTCCCTTCAGTTCATAATGACTATTAATGTACAAACATGCAGGCTGAGACTATTTCCAACTTAAACTGACTTTGATGAATATGTTGCCTTTTATCAAAGCATTCAACCTGGGTCGAATTTTCTGCAAAATGCAAAACAGATTGCATTAACCATTAACGACACTTGCGGAATTTATTTCTTACCCGCTCTATTATCTCCGGTAGTGAGGAACTTGGACATTCTACAAAATGATGAGGGGCGGTGGATAATCGGATCAAGGAACGCAGCCGCACTGGAAGCGGTCAGAATAGAACTCGGTTGGATGCCGGTTAAAGATACAATAAATATGGGAAAATTATGCTACCTGAATTACTTGGTGAACCTCCTAAACAGCACATGGTGTAAAACGACGTTTAATCATGTATATAACTCTAACTTCCAGAAAGGATGGATAATGCAGGCGAGGGAGCTAATGGAGAATTACATTATAGAGACTTAGGATCTTTTCTTGGCCTATATAAATGACCTCCCTCAAAACATTCACTCAAAAGCCCGCCTCTTTGCTGATGACACTGCTATTTACCTATCCATGGCCTCTGCAAATGATTCAAAAAATACTTCAAAATGACCTCAACACACTTGAAAAATGGAAAACAGACTGGGACATGCAATTTAACCCCTCAAAATGTCAAGTCATTAACAACACAAGAAAGAAAAAACACTTGGACACCAAATACTACCTACATAACACATTACTAGAAACAACCCCATCCGCCAAATACCTTGGAGTAGATATCTCACACGATCTCTCCTGGAATACACACATAAATAGAATCACAAAAAAGGCAAATCAAACACTAGGATTCTTACGCAGAAACATAAAAGTAAAAAACCCGCAACTTAGATCCCTTGCCTACCAGACTCTAGTCCGCCCCCAATTGGAATACGCCTCTGAAGTCTGGTCCCCCTACACCAAATCCCAAATTGATCAAATCGAAACCGTCCAAAGAAGATCAGCCCGATGGGTAAAGTCTGACTATGGACGCACTTCCAGTGTTACAGATATGCTACAGTCCCTAAACTGGCGCCGCTTAGACCTTCGGCGCATAGACTCCCGGCTCTCCCTCATGTATAAGATTACTCATAAATTAGTTGCCATTCCCGCTGAAGACCACCTAACCCCACAATCCAGAATACCCCGTCACAGTCACCCGTGGACAGATTTCGGCCATCACTGACTATTCTAAGTATTCATTCTTCCCCAGAACAGTGTATCATTGGAATAAACTCCCCCTGCATACCCCATCACTCCCCACCATTGAGCAATTCAATACGGCCATTAGTCGTATTGAATTAGACTCACCATAACTTGTATCCACCTGCTTTTACTTTTACTTTTTAACATGTACACTCTATTTTATTTTTGTTCTCCACTTTGGCATACTTCATTTTTACTTTTTACTAACAATCTTTGTGGGTGGCGTGCCGATTTGTTCATGTCTAAGTCCCCGCGAGGGGTTCGACATTAATGGAAGATAGATAGACAGATAGATAGATAGGGGGAGTGAAGCGGGGGGAATAGCTTTATAAAAGGAAGGGTGCGCGAGGATTACAATATAGAAATTTGGGAGCTTGAACCAGCATCAAGTGCTCTTTAGGTGAGTTATATAAAAAAAGGTGCCCCAACGTTTGATCAGTACCTAAGATGGATAGTTTGGCTTAAAGTGGGATAACAGGACGATTCGGCACCTGGATGATTCGGCACTTGGGTTTTTGGACGATTCGGCACTTGAGTTCTGACGATTCGGCACCTGCGTCGGACGATTCGGCACCTGACATTGGAGGGACCCGGGGGTTTATTACCGGCCCGAGACGAAGTCGAGTGACGTTAATAAGCCAGAGGGCTGTTATTCATTCCTCGAGGGCCGTTAATAAACCGAGACGCCCGACAAAATCATGTTATTTCTATTATTACCATGACGACGGGCTGTTAATGAATTTTGTTTTCATTAACGACCCGTCGCCCGCTTCCGGTTAAATGACACCGCGAATTACGGAGTTTTACAGCCCTACTAAACTCCGTTAATATACTAGAGAACGCCAGCTAAACTGGTAATAATAAATGATGACGGAACATACATTCTTCTTCTTTTAATTATTTATCCGAGCTTACCTTCAGAAAATATAATCATAGGAGATGTGGTCTGAATAAACTTAATTTGGCAAACAGTGTCGGGTATGTCCGTCAATTGCATTTCGATTACCCAGGTGCATACAAAGGGAAATGTTAGAAATATTGTAATATTTGATCCAATCAGAGAAAAGTCCTATGAACTGTACCTGCCACGTTTGTTTCGAATGTGATCATAACTGTACGATTTGCACCATACCCAGTCAAGTGGAGTATTGTCTGAAAACAATTACTAAGGTTTCCTCACAACAGAGAGAGAGAGAGAAGAGAGGGACAGAGAGTCGACCATCCATGGCACTGACAAGGCTTGCTATGAAACTACATTAGTTTTTCCTGGATATCTGGGGCAAACACACTCCACATAACATCACTAACTGGTGCAACATACCATACATTTGGGAAAAACGCCTTGTTATTAACATGATCAAGATGGGGTGTGTTTGTTTACACCAGCTTCATTTGCATATTTTCAGAAATTTTACTCATGTTTCTTTCATGACGCAGTATATAAAAATTCCAGGTCTCAGCTCACGTGCACTCAGTAGAAAAAGACTAAACTGTCAGTATAGCTTTTGTAAAGACTCGATTGCACAAGAATGAGAATACCTGCCTCGAAAAATGTTCTTTAAAAGTTAGATTATCAAATATTTAAATTATAAAATAATTTTATGCAGGTCTCAGCATACCTTATTTATGATATAGAATGCAAGTGCCCTAAGGGTGCAGCCCAAACTAGGAATAAAAGAAATTCCACACAATTTTCGCCAAATATATTCTGTTTACATTGCCCTTAACGCCTTGCATATGGCAAGCAATCAGGGGTGAGCTTGGGTGGATGAGGATCAAGGACAGGATAGACTTATTGAAACTCGGTTATCCTAATTATTTGGTAAATCTCCCCGACAGCCGATGGTGTAAAGTAATGTTCCTGAGAATTTTCAACTTAAATATCAAGACGGGTGGATGGTCCAAGTGATGGGTCTAATAGAGAACTACTCGTTGGAGATTTCGGACCTAGACGTTGGGGCAAACCAGGGTAAAAAATAGTCAGGTAACCTTAATTGTCAAGAGGGGGTCAAATCAAAGAGGTCTTTGGGTGGTCTGTGTGATAAAGAGAAGCCTGGCTTTGAAGAGTACCTTGATGACCTTCAAGACAGGGTGGATGGTCCAAGTGAGGGGTCTAATAGAGAACCACTCGTTGGAGATCTCGGACCTAGACGTTGGGGCATACCAGGGTAAAAAAATAGTCAGGTAACCTTAATTGTCGAGAGGGGGTCAAATCAAAGAGGTATTTGGGTGGCCTGTGTGATAAAGAGAAGCCTGGCTTTGAAGAGTACCTTGATGGCACCTTTGAGGGGTCACTGTTGTTCAAGCTGAGGTTGCGGTCCCTGGACCTGAGGAGAAAAATTGGGGAAAAGCAGTAAAAAGGAGTGCCAGATGTGCGAATTGGGCGTGATGGAGACCCTGGAACACTTTCTTCTAGAATGCCCAAAATACCAGTCTAAAAGAATAAGATTCATTGGGAGTATGATGGGGAAGTGGGATGGGAGAATGAAGGCCATGTGGTTAGTGGGAGACTCAAAGGAGAGGGTCAATGTGCTAATCGGAGAGATTGGGAGGAATGGGGCAAGGAATGTCATCAAGCAGTTCGTCTCCGAGAGTTGGGAGGAGGGAAGAAGCGTGGGGAGAGGGAGGCAATTGAGAGTACAGAGGTAACCAAGGCCTTCTCATCCGAGAACTGCGACAAATCAGCGGCCGACCAAAGTGTTATTATTATTATTATTATTATTATGGAATTTATTCATTAATACATAAATCCGCTATAAATCTAACAAACAATTAGCAGATGTGACTGTACTCATTTAGGAACGGATTTGTGTGTGAAAATATTAACCCGAACGTCTCTTTTACCTTTCTCCGATAATCGAAACATGACACAAACTGCCTAATCCCCACAAAGCCTTACTGAAGTCTGAAACTATCCCTCGCTAAAAGTTTCAGCCGGTTAAAAATTTGCCCCCACCTCCTTCAGTTTATTTGTGTGGGTTCTTTTAGATACCACTTCTCGTGATGTCTATGTTGATCCCCTAATGCTAGTAATTACTCCCTTCCCCCATCCATAAGCAGATTATCGTGTTTAAAATGTGTGATCAATTATTACTGGGATTCACTAAAATAGATCTTGTAAATTGACGTACTAAACATTTTCATGTTTCCCCTGGCATTCTCCCTAATTATGACTAACTCAAGAACGATACATCGTTGTAAAGATTATTGTCTCTTCTTTCACTTGACACCAGGTAATCCGATAAACACTAAGTGGTTCGAATTTGAGGGTGCGCAGACAAAATGCCCATGGAGAAATACCAATGGACAAAACACACATCAGATAAAATGCCCACCCAGAAAATATAAAATAGACAAAATCCCCATGACATTTTTTGTCATAATGTTTTTTCAATTGATTTTTTCTTAACCCCCAACTGTTGTTTTTTTTTTTTCTACAGATTTTGTTGGTTTGGCAATCTCTGTTGTCATTTCTTTCTGATTTTTTTTTTCATTTTTGTAGCATGTTCGATGTCTTAGCCATTTTACCACAGTCAGAAATCCAAGAGGGGTAACAGTATCTAAAAGAAATATGTTTTCCTTCTGCAGAATCTCTATCAGATTATTTTGATGCGGCAGAGGTATCAGGAACATAGAGGTGAAACTGTTATTGGAGTAAGGAGCTTAGCCCCAAGGTTTCCACCAGCCGTTTGGAATGTTTTAAACAGTGAAGACAGAACAAATAATCACTGTGTATGGTGGAACAATTATTTATAAATTAAAAAAAAATGTTTTCTTTCAGTCAGTACCCTCCAGTAAATTGTAAGAAAACAATTATTTATGAACACAATCTTACCAAACTGAGACAAAAACATGTTAAGAAAATTAACAGAGTGAAGGGTGTAAACATGTGTACTGTTATTTTAAATGTTAAAAAAATTGGTGAAATGTGAAAAGCTTGAAATAATGTATAAAAAGTGCAATTACCACTGCAATATAAAATTTTATTTCACTTTATGTTCCTGTTTGTTATTTGTATTTCATTTTGTCAATCAATGGGGATTTTATCTGATTGGGATTTTGTCTGATGGGTGTTTTGTCCGTGGGAATTTTGTCATTTTGTCCTGTATTTACGATTAGAAAGAAGGTAGATTGGTTGTTTTTAAAAGTGGCGTCACTTACCTTGTTTTATTGATATAACTCGTAATGGGGCGAAGGGGATCCACCATAAAAGAATTATCAAATATAAATTTTCCTACTTCTCAGCTTCTGTAGAGAATCTGTGGTGAAGGAGTGGTTGTTTGTCAACTGGAAGTATAGTAATGGCGTCCTCCATCCTGGAGTGGCCGTTTCATGTTCAGATAGTCCTTGCTATCAGAGAAGTTTTTACGTTTTTCGTGTATTTCAGCCATCCTGCGTTTAATTCATAAGAAGTTAAAATTATTTGTCAGAAACTTGAAGTCCCCCCCCCCCCCCCCACCCACCCACCTCACAAACCAAAGGGGTTTACTGACCTTGAACATTTGTTTGTTGATAGAATAGATAATAATAATTCTTCGACCTTCCGCTGATTTGTCGCTTTTCTCTAACGAGTAGGCCTACATCAACCTAATTACTCGGCAGGTTACCCCCCCCCCCCCCCCCACACACACACACACACACACACCACACTGTCCCACCTAACCTCCCAGCATTCAGTTCAAAACTGTTTCATAATTCCCCCACTGGCGCTTTCTCGATCCCCCTGCTATAAATTGACCACTTCTCTCATGTCATTCCTTGGGTGTTGTAAAATGAAATGTCCCAGGGTGTCTGCTACTCCCAAGTTACAAATTTGGCCCACTCTTCTCGCCCTTCACGATTCTCCCCATCAGCTCCAAGGGATGCAGACGATTCGGCACTTGGACGATTCGGCACTTGGGTTGGACGATTCAGCACTTGGGTTGGACGATTCGGCACTTGACTTTGGACGATTCGGTACTTAGGTTAGAACAATTCGGCCCCAAAGAAATATATATTATCTTCGGGTATTACAGATAAATATAGACAAATAATACTTGAAGAAAAATATATCAATTTTATATTCACGCGTGTCGGGATGATAAAATTTGAAAATACTGATTAGGTTTAGCCGGGAATTATTGAAAATTCCCGTTACCTGTTCACACCACGGGGAGGTACCTAACGGCATGACATAGTAGTCCTTAGTTTGTTTACGAGACATGATGCAAAAGACGAGTGGGAGCTGTTTTATATTTCCAGATGATTTCACAAAAGCATGAATGGAGAAAAGCTGGACCCATGGTTTATTGAAACGTCCTATCCATGTACCGGGTCTTTGCTGCTGCGAGCAATTCTAGTTGTCTGTCTGTTTCGAAAAATTAGGTGCTGTCTTTCGTCGACTGTGATGTCCTTGCGGGGGGAATTTGGAGCATGCTCTTCAATAAATGTCAAGTCAAGCTGAAAACAAATAAAGGTGTCGGTTTATACGGTTTATACGTCCATTCTCAAAAAGAAAAAAATATGCAAAACAATTTCTATTTTATCCATAATGTTTCCGAAATGACCAAGAACCCAGTTGGTCATAACTAATAAATGATGGGTTAAAATATGTTACGTTTGATTTTGTATATTTACATATATAAAGACACATAAGGCATGTTTGTTTATTGAAATCGCCTATAAATGATAAAACATAACCATTAACAAACAATAATGATTATATTTCATCGAGAAATTGTTTGTTTTTACAGATAATTAACATGATAGGGGAGGCAGTTGGGAGTACAAGGGTAAGCAAGGCCTTCTCGTCCGAGAACCGCGACAAATCAGCGGCTGGCCGAAGTGTTATTATTAATATAGTAATGTGGCCGGACACTTTTGACTCTTTAAACAAACAAATCTCACCTCGGCGTCTAGCTCTCTAGGATCACGTGGTCTAAGATTTTGTCGAAGTCTGTTAACAACACGTAAATGTCAGGGTTAGGACGACTGGGCGCTGGCGCTCCTTCTTCTACATTGTCAGCTGCGGCTTCCTTTACCACACGCGCTGCAGCAGATAATTAACATGATAAGGGAGGCAGTTGGGAGTACAAGGGTAAGCAAGGCCTTCTCGTCCGAGAACCGCGACAAATCAGCGGCTGGCCGAAGTGTTATTATTATTATAGTAATGTAGCCAGACACGTTTGACTCTTTAAACAAACAAATCTCACCTCGGCGTCTAGCTCTCTAGGATCATGTGGTCTAAGATTTTGTCGAAGTCTGTTAACAACACGTAAATGTCAGGGTTAGGACGACTGGGTGCTGGCGCTCCTTCTTCTACATTGTCAGCTGCGGCTTCCTTTACCACACGCGCTGCAGCTTTTTCAAATAAAGACTGGTGTGCCATCTGCCTTGTCTGTCAAAGAGATATCGCACTAATCATGAAACATCGTGTAAAAAATAAGGATTCACCATTATCACTATCAATTTACGACCTTGATGTTCCTTTAAACACCAATGAAAACATATGTTTTCCCATTTTCACTACTGCAGATATCGCACTGGAACATCTTGAAAAAAATAAGGATTCACAATTATCACTATCAGTTTACGACCTTGATGTTTCTTTAAACACCAATGAAAAAAATATTTTTTTACAATTTCCACTACTGCAGATATTACATTAACCATGAAACATCTTGTAAAAAATAAGGATTCACTATTATCACTATCAAATTATTAAATTTTCTCCTTAATGTTCCCTTAAACCCTAGTGAAAAAAGGTAAACTAACTATCTAAACTATCGAAATAAAATTTCGTAGTTACCTGTGTAATTGTTTTCACTTCAATAAAATTTCCGGGTTCTGCAGAATGGGTGTGACTTTTCTCCCCCTCTCAAAAACCAATAATTAGCATAAATGAATACAAATCAAACCAATACAAACTATCTGTAATCAAAAGGATTTGTGTGATAACAATCATAACACCAGTTCAAGCAGTACTGTAATCTTGTAAAAACATGCAAAATAAACACATCAAAGCAAGAAACCAGAGTTCTTTGAAGAATCAGCGTTATCCATACAATGTGAAAAGATTGAAAAATATACAAATGAAATGCTGAAAAGGTAATTTTTATTCAATGAATGATATTTTTGTCTCTATGAGGGAGGTGCCGAATTGTTCAAACCCAAGTACCGAGTCCTCTATTCATTCCTCTCGGGCCGTTTATAAACTGTAACGCCCTCCAAACTCATGTTATTGTTATATTAATATTTATTATCATTTGAGGCGAGTGCCAGTATCTTTGGGTAAGGCCTGGTAAATAAGCAAAAATGAGTAGAATGTCCTACCATACTTTGGAGACAAAAGCTGTTCCCCACATCAACATAGGAGTTTTTTTGTTTACATTAGCATATTTTTCAAACTTTCACAGTCATATTTCTTTTGGGTACAATATATCAAATATTCAGGTCTTGGCTCCTTTAAACCATTAAAATACAGATTCGTTGACATTGATTTTGTGAAGTTTGTACCTCACAGCAATGAGAATAAGTTCCCAGAAAAAATGATAGTTGAAAGTTAGTTTATTAAATATTTTTTTTTTTTTTTAAACTTTGCCGGTCTTTGCATATGTTTTTATGGTACATACTTGAGTGTTGGGTGATTCGTGATTTCTGTATGATGAATAAGAAAATGCTGCGATGTTGTGAAAAGTTATTTTATAATCGGTATGGAATAAACGATAAAACAAACTAAAAGAACACACGTGCAAGAGGTAATTGTAAGATTTTCAAGTTTTGGTTAGGGTTCGGTGTGATTCGGGTAGGCCGCCCAGGGATCTGGTATTGAAATACTTTTCGATGCGTGACAGGAAATGTTGAATGATAACTGTTCCACAAGGAAGAGTGAGTTCTAATTTTAATTTGAAAAAAAAAATTAGGTTGTTCATTGTGTGTTTTTAAAAAAATCGTGACCCTCTTTGCTATAATCGTTATACATTATATATCAAATGACTTTTCACAACATTGTCCTAATTTATATGTTTGTTATTATTGTATTTTGTCTAAAAAAGTAGCGATATTACCTATTTTCGTCATACAGCTGATGTTACTAAATACCGAAAACGACAGCGGTCAGTTTTTATAAACTTTGTGAAACTGCAAAAAATACGTTACACTTTTGTTAAATGATTAAAAGTTAATTGGCGAACACTGTTAAAATATATTTCCAAGTAGATCTATTGTTTGGCTATTTTTTTTAATTGTGCATCATAGTGCGACTCCATCCATGAACGGTATACGATACATGCGGGCCTCGATTTGTTCACAGAAAATTGATTAACAACTTTTTTGTAGTGCAGGATTCAGATTCCCAAAGGATCTGGATCCTCATGCCATGGTGAAGTGCCGTGCCCTTTGAGGAAGGGAGGGGGGGGGGGGCTCCCCCAGAAAATTTTTGAAGTGTACTATTAAATGAACGGTTCTGATGGCTTTTGGGTGAGAATCCTCTTAGTTCTTTGAATGGTGAAAATTACATTTTTTTAACAGCATGTTTCAAAAATCCAAATTCTGTCTCACCAACTGTACCTGTTAACTGTTAGTTGAATGGCCTGGAGAGTAATAAGCAGTACACAATTTACCTTACCTGACCATAAAATGTGGTTCATATCATCGACTTCGACATTTCTGACATATGACTGTCACTTATATACAGACTGAAACAACTCAGAATTAGTTTTGAAGATGTGTGACAGTATTATTAACTATTTGCACGACAGTTGACTATTTCCCAGTACAAATTGTACTTTCAGTTTCATAAGACATGATTTTACTTCGTGGAAATATGTAAACAAGTGTCTCTGACATTCCGGTTTGACATCATCGGGAATTCCCAATGCACCAATCAGAAGAAATATACGCTCTAGAAAGCTACATACAGTAGTTGTTGATATACATGTGAATAGTATGCAATTTGGCTACTCCTTATGCATTGTACCAACCAACTCAGTGATTATGGGAATACATTTTACGTTCATAGATTTTATCCCCCTCCAAAAAACGCTAATCAGTTCCAGCTATTGCATCGCAACTCCCAATTTTTGCTTTGCATTTTGCAATGCGAAACAGAACAAATCAAGGTCTGACGTGTAGAATATTCTGTCTAGATCCTAATATATCTCGCTCGAGAATCTAGACAATTAGTATTAAATGGAGAGGGGTGGTAGCAACAAGAGGAACACAGAGGTAATGGTGGAGTTTTTATTGTGTCGCCGCCCCACGAAGTGGGGAGCGACATATAGGGATTACTTTTGTCGTCTTGCGTCATCTGCGTCGTCGTCCGTGTCACACTTTCTCTTATTCGCCACTCCTCTTTAACGTATGAATGGATTTTGATGAAACTTTCAGTGATTCTTTATCACATAATGGCATTGTGCACCTCCTATTTTATTTTTTGATCCGCTGTATTTTTTCCAGAGTTATGCCCCTTTTCCACTTAGAATTCTGTCTGAAATATTAAAATATAGTGCAGGCGACACACGTCTTCCATGGAATACTCACATCTAAGTCTGAGAACCAGTTGGAAGTCAAAGTGTTATTTTTACTGGTGAATAATGTAGAAAAGACAGGATTTCCAGGACTTCAGCCTCCAATTGAACATCAGTGAACCTCAGCTAGAGATGCTATCAAGGTACATGTACTCCTCAAATACTGTCTTCTCTTTATCATGCAGGCTGCTCAAAGACCTCTTTGCACTGACCCCATCTCTCCAATTTCAGTAACGCTACTAAAAATTGACGTTTAACCATGAATGGAACTCTTAACTTAAGGATGGATAAGGCAGGTGTGGGAACTAATGGAGAATTACTCTATAGAGACTAAAGATCTGGAAGGGGGACTGAAGCAGGAAAGTATTTATTTATTGGGGTTTGACAACATTTTTGACAGCCAGGGTCACATGTTGGACAGTTTTACGGATGGAGGAAATGCAAAATGCCAAAATATGACCAGCATCTGTCGGTGACAGCCAACATTACAGACAGAATCTTCAGATATGAATTTATCGGGTTTTACGAGGGAAAAATACACATTTTTCTCAATATTTTTTTCAGCAATTTTGTGACCAGAATGCCTCCTGAGGCCACCTCAGAGCATCTAAAAATCAAAATTTTCCTGGCCGTTATTTATTTATTGGTGTTTAAGGTCACATACTTATGCACAATAGCTGATCGTGACCGTGACAGTTATACGGGTGGAGGAAGCCTGAGTACCCGGAGAGAACCATCGAGCATCAATGGGCAACTGAGAGCTCCTCAACATTTTAACTCTGTTCAAGCTCTGCTCAAGCACGGTTACAGCAGTTGAAGATGTGTACCATCGACATGCAGTACGCCCTAGTACACAGCGTCATCGTGCCCCCATGCAGGCAACCGAGATAAAGTGCCTTGCCCAAGGACACAACGCAGGTTGTCCCGGACGGGGATCGAACTCGGGACCTCTAGCGTAGAAGTCCAACAGTCTACCTCTGAGCCACCGCGCCCCCTTTCCTGGGGGAGAATCTGCCTTTGGACAATGCATCAGACGCCTTCGGCATATAAAAAATTCCTCAGTATCTAAAAACGGACCCAGTAATTTAACCTAACAGAAGCCCTGATTGTGTTGATGTCATTATTTACCTTTACATAACTTAAAGGATTATCAACAAATTGAACACTGGAAAAGTGTCATGCTAATCTCAAATGGGGTCTTCTTGTTCACCTGGCAATTATTGTTCAAGAGAGAAGTGTGATAATATGTTACATCAAACATTTACTGACTAAAGTCTATTCCTGATTGATGTTAACATACACAGTTAATAAATCTTTTGGATAAACTAGAAATCCCTTCCCCATCCCATAGTGAATACTTATGAAATAAAATGAATAATGGTTATGATTCTTTTAATTTATCTCTCTATCAAGCAATATTTTACATATTGTATTTTCCTACAATATTTTACATATTGTATTTTCCTACCGGTTACATTAAAAATTTAACTAAAGTTTGTTATATATAATATATAATATATATCTTTATTTCAAACACTACATGTAGGTCCATAGAAAGAGTCAATATAAATATAGAAATGTTAATATTAACTATGTATAAACTATATATAAAGTGTGCGTCAACATTTATAATTATATAAGGATTCTAGGCTATTTATCAAGTATTGCATATATAAATAATATAATACAAGATTATTTATTCATTAAGGTTTAATGACACTTTAACAGCCAAGGTCATATCATGTCGGTGACAGTTTTATGGGTGGAGGAAGCCGGAGAGAACCACCGCGCAACAAGGAGTAGCTGCCAGCTCCCAAACATCGTAACTCCGCACTGCAGCACAGGCAGGGTTAGATTGGTTGAAGACATGAACACCTAGACATGCAGTACGCTTTAGTACACGGCATCATCGTGCCCCCATGTGGACAATCAGGGTTAAATGCCATGCCCAAGGACTAACCGGGCTCAACGTTGCTTAACTTTGGTGATCTGACGAGAACCGGTTACCGCAACACCACCGCACCCCCAAATAATACAAGATAGGACTACCAAAGCAATCATAGGTGAACATGTACTGGAAGTTCAGGGGATATGTAGGTATAGGATTTTGTCCCAATGTTTAAATGTGTGACACTTAAACTTTAAGACCGAAGAACAAATGGTGTGAGTGTAATCATTCTCGAGTTGGTTGACATTTTCTCGAAATTGGTATACTGCTTTGCATCTAAGCATTGGGAAAGTAGGAACAGAGTTCTAGACAAACATTGTGCTAGCACTACAGAACTGGTCATATTTCATAAATAGACATTATTATAACAAACAGTTATGTGGCGCATATTGAGCTGAAAAATTTTCACCCATAAGTGAGTGCAATATAAAGGGGAGATGAATTTTTCAAATAGAAAAGATTTTATATCTGGACTGCATTTTCCAAACTTCCTAATTAACATACTGGACTTCATATACAAGGCGTGATACTGCCTTTCAATATCAGCATCATCACTTAAATCATTTTGTACAATTTGGCCAAAATACTGGAAATGGCTAACAAATGTTAGAGGTTCATTATTCAAAAAGACGGGTGGGGTTACACAGATGGGCAAAGTTTTGGGAATAAAAGCCATGGAAACCGTTTTCTTGGTGTTGTACAACATGTCGATCTGCTCATCTTCCCACTCACAGATTGCAAGAAGCTTACACAGACCTTGAATACTGGGGCATAGCAGACCCATATCATCGGTATAGCAAAGGTGATTGACTAATACTTTACCTACATAGCAGCCAACAAGGGATGTGTTAAGCATTTCACTCATATGTTTTGCGTATATGTTAAACAGAAATGGTGAGAGTAAGCCCCCTTGTCTCACGCCATTACTGACATGGAATGCAGGGGAGAATGACTTTCCCCAACATATAGAGAAGAGCCGGCTCCTAAATCAGATATTAAGGAGTCGAAACGGTTACGTTGAGCTCGGACAATTTACCAAGTAATACAGAGTGGTTAAGATGATCAAATGCAAATGCAAATGAAATCCCTTCAGCTCAGTCGACCAGCCTTGGACGACTTTTAAAAGGTTTGGCCTTATGTCCATTTTAGGCATAATCAGCACTGGCATTAAGAGCAGTGACCATTTGTTCATATAGGAGATCTTTAGCAAATCTGTGACACTCATCAACAATCACAATCGGGGCAGTTAATTGGAAAATGTGTTAAATCAATGGAGGACAAATGCATGCGTGTTTCCCTACAGTATGTAAGAAATTGGTCTGCAGTGGCTCCACACCAGTTCCTGGAAATGGTGCTAGAATGAGTAATTGGGCTTCAGGTGGGGTAGAGACTGACATATTACTGAAAAATTAACGGAAAGTGGTCGGATGTCAGGAAGGATTAAGTGACCAACATGTCAGGTGTGGACACATGAATTGACCGAGTGGTGACACAATGATCAAGCCAAGACACCGAGAAATGAGCAGCGCTGAAATACGTATGAGTATCTCACTCCTTGCCAAAATACTCAACATCGGATATATGAAGACTATACTCGATACACAACTTATTTAACTCCTTCATGTGCTCGCTGTTGCAGATAATATCTGCATTCCAGTCACCTTTAATGAAGATGTTACTCATATCAGTGAGCTCTATTATTGACTGAATTTTACCAAGGTAATGCAAAAACATCTCTAAGTTTTCATGATTATCAACAGGCAGATAAACACACAGAATTAAAATGCACGTGTCAGCTAGGTTATCTTTTAAACCAACAATACGATCGTTGTCGTCAGAAATAAAGCAAGCACTGGCAAAGAAATAATTACAAAAATAAAATAAAAAACTGCCCTCCCGCATGCAATTTTACAAACAATGGCCAGAGAAACAGAAGATATACTTTGTGGGGCTTCAACAATTTAATTATTTTACAGGCAGTCTTGGGATGAAAATTAGGACCTATAGTGTATTTGGATTCTGTTGCCCAGTCCCCATTGAGAACCACTGGAAGTGGAGTAGTGTTTGTTTACTGTGGTAAACAAGTTCTGCCTCACTAGTAAATTAGGACCCAGAGCCAGTGTCTGGTGTGGAAGTCCTTTTAAGTGGGCGGCATATATATAGACGATTGGCTAACCTTGACTCAGTAAATAGTGTGGTCATGATGAACATGTAGCAAAAGATGCCGAAAATGACCTTTTTAACACCAATAAATAAATTAACAGGTGAGAGGTCATATTTGTACTGAAGGTATAGAATAATGAATATGATGGATCGCTCATTATCTATGTACAGAACGGTTGCCATGAACTGGTCACTTGCCACAGGTGGGCAATATAAGATTCTAAACACTAATTATGGGAATAATCATCAAAAGTTTAATTAAAGATTTAATTATATCACAGCGACTGTACTGTATGTTTATGTTATACTGAATCTGTCAAATTATGAAATCTATGGATTACCTGAATTTTTAAGGAAATCTGACAGATTCACTGAAAGTTTTGTAATAACTATACTGAGGTCAAATGATGTATAAACAAGGGTGAATTGAGTGATTGTTGAGTATTTTTTTGACATATAACTACATTTTTAGCTTAACTTGACAAAGTCGAGATAAGCTATTTCTATCATGTGTGGGTAAGTCAGTGAGTCTGTTTGCAGTTTCTTTAGTACAGGCTACACCCCAATGTTCTTGTCCAATCATCACAAAATTTCATATGCAAGTTTGGCCGCAGGTGCAGGTTACCCAGATTCCTTTAGCACAGTGTACAGCCTGCATTTCTGAAGGGATTTCATTGTAAATTGGTAGGATGACTAGGTATAATGTCTAGCTGAGAATGTCCTATTTTGACCGTGATTGACCAACCATGGCGGCCACACAGCACACAGGCACATGACCTTGATCTGTTTAGCACATCTGCAGTTCATATTTATGAAGCGATTTCATTGGAACTTGGAAAGATAACTTGGTATGATGTCTAGATGAGTGTGTCATATTTTGGTCATGATCAGTCAGCCGATGGCTGTTACCGCTGTCTGGTCATGTGACCTAGATTCCTTTAGTACTGTCTACAGGTTGTTTTTATGAAGGGGTTTCATTGTAACTTCACTTACTTGGTAGGAGAACTTGGTATGATATCTAGATGAGACTGTCTTATTTCGGTCATGGTCGGTCAACCATAACTGCTGGACAGTCACATTACCTAGATTCCTTTCGCAAAGTGCACAAGTCATATTTATGAAGGGATTTCATTGTAACTTGGTAGGATGACTCGTTTTGAAATTATTTCACCATAACATGGCAACTTTGGTTGACATACATTAACTGTGAGGGTCACATCAACCCAGGCCTCAATAATTCTTTAGTACAGTCTACACCTCAAATTATTCTTACTGAAAACATAGCATGTAGGGAACAGAAATTAACATATTCTCAATTATCACAATTCTTGTCTTATTTCATAATCCTTTCTTAAACATTGAACATTATCATTTTCATCAAAATGATCAAACACGACACACAGTCAAGTTAAGCTACAGTGTCATTGACACTTTCCTTGTTCAATTAACATGTGTTTACTCTATACCCATAATGCAATTAACAGGGTAAATTTGTACTGAAGGTGGGGTGTGGTGGTGTTGCAGTAACCGGTTCTCGTCAGATCACCAAAGTTAAGCAACGTCGAATCCGATTAGTCCTCGGATGGGTGACCGTCTGTGCGATCGATTTAGACTCCCACGTTGTGTCCTTAGGCAAGGCACTTAACCCCGATTGTCCACATGACGCTGTGTACTAAGGCGTACTGCACATCGATGGTGCACATGTCTTCAACCAATCTAACCCTGCCAGTACTACAGTGCAGAGTTACGATGTTGGGGAGCTGGCAGCTGCTCGTCATTGCTTGGTGGTTCTCTCCGGCTTCCTCCACCCATAAAACTGTCACGGTCATGATTAGCCATTCTGCATAAGTATGTGACCTTAAACACCAATAAATAAATAAATTGTACTTAAGGTATGGTAATTGGTTTTGTGTTTGGAAATTATATTCAATTAACAATGTTATTCAGTTAAGAGATATCCAATTGAGTGGTCTCAGCTGTATTTAAATATACCCATGGAATGCTTTGTACATGTATGTATCTGTTGCTTGAATTTCAGATCAGAAAAACTGAGTATGAATACAAGTTTTGACAAATATAAAGTTGGAGCTGTTGCCGGATTGTTCTCTGGTGATACAAAAGGTGAACAGAAAGTAAAAAAGAAAAGAAAAAACTCTGATAAGCTCATACAGCTGTTTACTGTGACACCAGCTAAGAAAAAAAAGAAAGAATTACTGGTATCAGAGGTAACCATTACCTTTTGTTTTGTTATCAATTTACTGGAGTCTAAATAGTGGTGTGGATCAGACTGCAAAGTACCCATCATGGGCTGGACCATACCACCCCTGCTTTACCAGTACACAAATGAGCTGAACTGGTCTGGGGCAGTCCAGAGGGGTATTGTAATGTGTCAAATTATCACTAGTTTGGGACACGCTGCTCATTTTTGGACTTCCAAATTATTATACCCCCACTTTTTTTCAAAAAGTAGGGTATACTGGATTGCACCTGTCCATGAGTCCATCTGTGCATACGTCTGTCCGTCCGTATTTAGATGTCTGTTCGCTTTATGACTTGAACATTATTGCTCAGAAATTTGATACGGATGTTCATTATCATGAGATCTTAAGTAGCATTAGCCATTTTGCTGTTGGAATATTTTTTCTGTGATTTATGGCCCTTTGAATATACAAAAATAGGCTATTTTTTTGTCTGTTCGCCTCGTATCTCAGGTTTGGGTTATTGGATCTCAATGAAATTTGGAATGAAAATTGTTTATTTATTTGGGTTTAACAGCACTTTTGACAGCCATGTTCACCTCATGTGTCACATTTTTTAGGAGTGGAGGAACCACCCATAGAGAACCACCAAGCAATGGCAAGTAACTGCCAGACTCCCCAACGTACTAGCCCCACACAAGCAGGGTTAGCATTGGTTGAAGACAAGTGCACCATCGCCATGCAGTATGCCTTAGTACACCATGCCACCGTGTCCCCACATGGGCAATCAGGATGAAATGCCTTGCCTAAGGACACAATGCAGCAAGACCTGGTGGGGCTCGAACCGTTGGACCTTTCAGTTTGAAGTCCAAGCTATTCCCACTAAGCCACCATGCTCCCACCTTCCAAATTTACCTCTAAAATAACTAAGAGTTTAGTTCTGGGTACACACTTCCCCAATATTCTAAGATCCAAGTTATTCCAGAAAGGAGATGCCCGCCCATTACAAATGAAGACGTAAGTGATAGAATAACTCATCACTTGAGTGGAACAAGGTGCCACCTGCAATGCTACAGCATTGCAGATGGCACCTTGTTGCACTCAGTGTCAATTTTAGCATGAGAAGATAGAAAATTCACTTGTTACAAAGCCATAATGATGTATGAAATTCTTAATTTTGCTGGTAGTTTATCAAACATGTCTGATATCCACTGAAAACCTGCAGTTACCTCCACCATCAAATACTTACATGGAAGGCATCAAAATTCCTTGTATTGGTTAAAATATGAAAACACTGTAGTGGACTGCCTCAAACCAGTCCAGTGGGAAAAAACCCAAACCACATACCCTGATACCAGACCATATCGGAGCTCTTTTTCTAATCTATAACTGTCCACTACAACAGTACAGTGATAACAAAAATGGACAGAAATTTGTTCCAGTTGGGAGTAATAAATAATGATTTACCAAGCAAATAGGATGGGTTGGAGCATATCCATTCTAGGGGTGATGGTGGGTGAAACTTTATTGATCATGGGCTTGTTAGCAAAGGTAAAAACATGACCTTATTTTAGTAGTTGGGCACTAGAGCTAGTGTGTCAGCTTACATGATGTCAGGAGGTGAGGAATTGTAGTCCTTTATAGCCAAGAATTTCTTTTTTGCATCTGCCAGTGCCAGATAATAGCTCCTTCAACAGGTTTCAAATTGCAAGTCACAGGAGAAGACATACAATTTAAAATAGGTTAAAAGCATTACCTTATCTTAGTAGTTCAGCACTAGATCTCTAAAGGCACTTGGTGTGTCAGCTTGGATGATGTCAGTAGGCAAGGAATTCCACTCCTGGATATTACGTGGGAAAAATGACATCTTGTTGGCATGTTTCTGGGGTATGGCACTTGGTATGATCTGGGATGTGTGTTTCTACCAAGTCGACTAGGTCAAACAAGACATCTTCCTTTCCTGAGGTCAACAGTCTCTCCATCTATCTTGTAAAACATAATTACGGTCCCCACAAAGTAGATCTTCTGTTTCTGAGGCAATTTTTAGCTTAACTTGACATAGTCAAGATAAGCTATTGCCATCACGCGTGCAGAAGTCTGTGAGTCTGTGACTTCTGTTCACATTTTCCTTTAGCACGGGCTACACCCCGCACTTCTTGACTGATCGTCACGAAATTTCATATGCAGGTTTGGGGTCATGTCTAGATGAGAACGTCCCCTTTTGGTCGCGATCGGGCAACCGGTATGGCTGCCCAAGCCCAAAACCCAAAAACCATTAGCACAGTCTACAGGTCGTCTTTATGAAGGGATTTCATTGTAACTTAGTAGGATGCCTCTGTATAATGCCTAGATGAGAACGTCCCCTTTTGGGCATGATCTATCAACCGTGATAGCTGCCCAAGCCCGAAACCCCAAAAGTTTTAACACAGTCTGCAGGTCATGTTTAATGTAGATTGTAACTTGGTAGGATGACTCCTTATGATGTCTAGATGAGAATTTCCCCATTTGGGCATGATCTGCCAACCATGACGACTGCCCAAGCCCCAAACCCGAAAACCTTTAGCACAGTCTACAGGTCATATTTATTGAGGAATTTCATTGTAACTTGGTGGGTTGACTTCATACAATGTCTAGATGAGAAAGTCCCCTTTTGGACGTGATTGGGCAACTGTGACGGCTACAGGAGCCCGAAGCCCGAAAACCTTTAGCACAGTCTAGAGGTCATATTTATGAAGGGATTTCATTGTAACCTGGTAGGATGACTCCAAATAATGTCTAGATGAGAACGTCCCATTTTGATCGTGATCATGCAGCCTCGATGGGTGTCCGAGCCCAAAAACCTTTAGCATAGGCAAAAGGTCATATTTATGGAAGGATTTCATTGTAACCTATTAGGTTGACTCCATATAATGCCTAGATGATGACATCCCCTTTTGGTCGTGATTGGTCAGCTGTGATGGCTACAAGTGCCCGAAGCCCAAAAACCTTGAGCACAGTCTACAGGTCATATTTATGAAGGGATTTCATTGTAACTTCATAGGATCACTCCAGATGTGATTGTCCCCTTTGGTTACGATCATTCAACCATGATGGCTGCACGAGCCCGAAGCCCAAAAACCTTAAGCACAGTCTACAGGTAATATTAATGAAGGGATTTTATTGTAACTTGGTAGGTTGACTTCATATAATGTCTAGATGAGAACGTCCCCTTTTGGACATGATTGGGCAACTTTGACAGCTAAAGGTGCCCGAGCCCAAAAACCTTTAGCATAGGCAAAAGGTTATATTTATAGAAGGATTTCATTGTAACATTGTTAGGTTGACTCTATATAATGCCTAGATGATGACATCCCCTTTTGGTCAGGATTGGTCAACTGTGATGGCTCCAGGTGCCCGAAGCCCGAAAACCTTGAGCACAGTCTACAGGTCATATTTATGAAGGGATTTCATTGTAACTTCGCAGGATCACTCCAGATGATGCCCAGATGAGATTGTCCCCTTTGGTTGCGATCATTCAACCATGATGGCTGCCCGAGCCTGAAGCCCGAAAACCTTTAGCACAGTCTGCAGGTCATATTTATGAAGGGATTTCATTGTAACTTGGTAGGTTGACTTCATATAATGTCTAGATGAGAACGTCCCCTTTTGGACACGATTGGGCAACTGTGATGGCTTCAGGGACCCAAAACCCGAAAACCTTTAGAACAGTCTGCAGGTCATAATTATGAAGGGATTTCATTGTAGCTTGGTAGGATGACTCCAAATAGTGTCCAGATGAGAACGTCCCCTTTTGGTCACGATCATTCAGCCTTGATGGCTGCCCGAGCCTAAAAACCTTTAGCGTGTCTGTAGGTCGTATTTATGGAAGGATTTCATTGTAACTTGTTAGGTTGACTCCATATAATGCCTAGATGTTGACATCCCCTTTTGGTCGTGGTTGGTCAACTGTGATGGCTACAGGTGCCTGAAGCCCGAAAATCTTGAGCACTGTCTACAGGTCATATTTATGAAGGGATTTCATTGTAACTTCATAGGATCACTCCAGATGATGTCCGGATGAGAATGTCCCCATTTGGTTGCGATCATTCAACCATGATGGCTGCTGAAGCCCGAAAACCTTGAGCACAGTCTTCAGATCATATTTATGAAGGGATTTCATTTTTAACTTGGTAGGTTGACTTCATGTAATGTCTAGATGAGAACAGCCCCTTTTGGACACCATTAGGCAACTGTGTTGGCTACAGGGGCCCAAAGCCCAAAAATCTTTAGCACAGTCTACAGGTGATATTTATGAAGGGATTTCATTGTACCTTGGTTGGATGACTCTAAATAATGTCTAGATGAGAACGTCCCCTTTTGGTCGTGATCATTCAGCCTTGATGGCTGCCCGAACCCAAAACCCCAAAATCTTTAGCATACTCTATTGGTCATATTTATGGAAGGACTTCATTGTAACCCGTAAGTTTGACTCCATATAATGCCTAGATGATGACATCCCCTTTTGGTCGTGATTGGTCAACTGTGACGGCTTCAGGGGCCCGAAGCCCAAACACCTTGAGCACAGTCTACAGGTCATATTTATGAATGGATTTCATTGTAACTTTGTAGGATCACTCCAGATGATGCCCAGATGAGAATGTCCCCTTTTGGTTGCGATCATTCAACCATGATGGCTGCCAGAGCCCAAAGCCACAAAACCTTTAGCACAGTCTACAGGTCATATTTATTAAGGGATTTCATTGTAACTTGGTAGGTTGACTTCATATAATGTCTAGATGAGAACGTCCCCTTTGGACGCAATTGGGAAACTGACGGCTACAGGGGCTCGAAGACCGAAAACCTTTAGCACAGTCTACAGGCCATATTTATGAAGGGATTTTAATGTAACTTGATAGGATGACTCATTTTGGAATAATTTCACTGTAACTTGGCAACTTTTGTCGATATACGTTAACTGTGAGGGCGACATATATTAACTGTGAGGTCATATTAACCCACCCCTCAGATCTTTAGTACAGTGTACACCTCATATTATTTTTATCATAAACATAGCATACAGGGAACAGAAATGAACATATTCCTAATTATCGCAATTCTTGTCTTTTTTCATAATCCTTTCATAAACATTGAACATTATCCTTTTCATCAAACACAACACACAAGTTAAGCTACAGTGTCATTGACACTTTCATTTGTAAAATTACATGTGGGCGGACGTTTTTTTATTTTATTTTATATTTTTGTCTATTATTTCTTTGCCATCAAAAGTTCATTTTCTTGGTTTGTTTTATGTTTTAGGCCTCATAATCTACAGAATAGCATGGGCGGTGCTGTTTTCGTCCTTTGAGTGCAGAAGGCTTTGCAGTGCTAAAGCATTGCAAAGCCTTGTTGCATTCAAGGGGCAAATTTATCAGTTTATTAACTTAAGTAAAATATCGGACATAAATCATTTCATTTTTAGTTCAACTTTGAGGTAAGTCAAATTTGAGCTTATGCCATGGCCAGTCGTCTGTCTGTCCATCAACAATTCAATACAGCTCAGGCTAGAGGCCGTATTTATGAACCGCTCTTTACAAAACATCTTGGGTACCTTTGTTATGTCTGTGGGATGAGAACGAGTATTTTGGAGTCTGATCTGAAATTCAAGTTGGCCGCTGGCAGCCATTTTGTACAAAATTAGGTGCAATCAGATTTTTGTGCAGAACTTCCATATGAAAGCTCTGATTTGAATAATTTTTTGTATGAATGATTAGTACCATGGGATACATCACATATAATACGGGTTTTTTTTCCGTGCGTAAGTTATGCAAATTAGACTAACTTTGATGTATTTAGTGTTACTTTCAGCACTGCAAGCGCAAATGCCAATACGGCTCGGGCTAGAGGCCGTATTTATGAACCAATCTTTATGAAACTTCTTGGGTACCTATGGTATCACCATGGGACGAGAACAAGCATTTTTGGGTCCGGTCTAAAAATTCGAGATGGCCGATGGCAGCCATTTTGTACAAAATTAGGTGCAATCAGATTTTTGTGCAGAACTGTCATATGAAAGTGCAGATTTGAATAATTTTTTGTGTGAATGTTTAGTACCATGGGATACATCACATATAATACAGGTTTTTTTCTTTGTGCAGAAATTATGCAAATTAGATGAACTTTGTTTATTTTTATACTGTACCAATGACCCAGACATAGCTGGTGCTAACTCTTAAAAATATAGGGCCAAACACAAATTTTGCCCCCCAATCCCCAAAATTTGCATCTAAAACCAAAGAAAACATGTCCTGAATGGCCCTCCATACTTCACCTCCACTGCGCATGCGCAGTGTCAAGGACGTCCCAAAATTGGCGCCATTAATCATTCTTTGTTTGGCCCTTCATCAGTTAACATCTGACTGATCTTTGTGCTTGTAAATCTCAGTTTAAATGATGCCAGACACATAAATATTAGAGAAATGGTGATTCTAAGGAGGATATAGAAGGAGGAGAGGAAAAATGAGTGACAGAAAATATTCAGGGCTGTAACTTAAAATTTTTTAATGAAATTTTGTTAAGTTACCTATTTTCGAGGCAACAGCCTGTTGTGGTCATTCTTGTTATCAAGTTACACTGCTTGTTCAGTGTTTTCCTCTCTCCCTTTCCTTCAAGTCCCCTCTTGCTTTTCTCCCGTGCTTTTGGCATATTTTCTGTAATATTATTACTAAAATTTCTTGGGAGTTTTAGCTGGATAACAGAATGAATTCTGTTCTTTTCCCCATGTTTACGTCTTCACCTATGGGTGTTTAGGCATAGTGTTCTGCATCTACCATCTGATGTTCTGCAGTTTCTTCCCTGGAAGTCTCTGTTTTGCATCAGATAGTGTATTATTGGTAACTGATTTTGGGCCAGGATGCCTGGAGTCTTGTTCTGGTGTTTTTACACTTATTGTTTACATTTACAACAGCCCTCTGTGTGAGGGGGGATTTCTTGAAAATAATATCTTGATGTTAATTTAATCATAACTAGATACATTATTATTGTTCGTAAGTGTTGCATAAATTTTTTAAAATATTTTTAGAATTTTTGTCCACACTTAGACTTGGGATCCATTGGGGCTCAACGTTACTTTTCAGAAACTTGGGCTGTTCTGAAAAAATATTTTTTCAAAATTTTTTGATTTCAATTATTTTTTCTATGTTAATGGATCATGTTATTATGTATTTTGATTGTCAGGGGTTGGTGCCAGTACTAGGACTTTGTTTTCTTTTCACAATGAAAGGATATTGTTCAATTGTAATAAGAGGAAATCTTCCTCTGACTTTCATAATCATTGTATAATGTAGTCAGTGTACTCGCACTAACTCCTGTTCTGTATGTGTTAATTTCGATGACAACATGGGAAGCATGTGTCACTGTATGTTAGTGGGGAAATGGCCATTCCGGTCCTTTCCCTGCAGGGTCACTCTACTTTATCAATCTCTATTTCAGACGATCAAGAACAGGGTGATGTATCCGTGATGTCTTCCAAAAGTGTGCCTCCGTCGTCACAATTAATGAAGAGCTAGCGGAAAAGTGCTCATGTAAATACGTCAATTGCCTAAGAGGACCCTAGTAGGTTCGACGGCCTTTGACGTCCGCTAGCTCGCCCGGTGTAGCGTCCATTCATCGAATGGTTCGGCAGCCGGGTTCGTCCGTTGCGGTCTAGAAGGAGTTTTGGGTGATGCGAGCACTATAAATCAACAAAATGCACACCCAGTGACGGCGGATTAGAGGAGGAGAACGGAGGAAGCCTTTTAGTCCGGTTCCTAGCTCATCCAGGTCCATCCGGACTGCGAGCGAGAGAGGCCCCTCTCTCGTACAACAACATCTGGCCCCAGATGTTGTGGTACAAATGTATCGCATTCGGAGCATACGTCCGCCGCTCGGGACACTCCGATATATAGTCAGTCCGGAGAGACTGTCAATAAGGCTTCCTCATCCTCATGGTAGCGCACACGACCGCTCTTGGCTACGTGACCTCGGATATCCAGTCAGCTTCGCCATTCAGAGAATCATCGGCGACCAGGTCACACCATCCGGTAGCCAGGAACACGAGGCTTGCAGACTCCGGACGTTCACATAAGAAAGTATGCGGGAGTCAACGTACACGGAGCTTCCAGCGGCAAAGCATCGTAAGACCGCTACTGCACAGGCCTCGGTGACGGACGTGCTATCCCAAATAGCACAGCTTATCGCAGCATCCCAGCATCGACAGAATCTCTGTCGCATCATGTATTATCCGACGACGCTGGGTCGGGACGCTCCGCAGAAGCGGGTACGGACGTCCGAAAAATTTCATCCGGTCTGACGGGATGCCGAAAGGGATTCGGAGGATTTCGAGCTTTCCCTTTCGGAACAACACCAGCTGCTGTGTATGTCATCTGACTTATCTTCTAGAGGTTCTTTTGTCGGACCAGAATGCTGCGATGCCGGATAAGAAACTGATAGCGTCGGTGGACACAGAAATTTTTGGTTCGGTTCAGGGACATCATCCCTCAGTTCCGACACAGTCCAATAATGTCACACAACTTTCGAATTATTGAACGACGCTATATATATTAGTATATGCTTGCTATTAACAAGCATGTCTGGTTTCTTGTTCGCAAAGTTACTGAGATGTCTTTCAAAAGTGTGCCTCTGTCGTCAGTCGCTAGCTCACCCGGTGTAGTGTCCATTCATCGAATGGTTCGGCAGTCGGGTTCGTCCGTTGCGGTCTAGGAAGGAGATTTGGGTGATGCGAGCACTATAATAGACTTTAGTACACACCCAGTGACGACGGATTAGAGGACAGATCGGAGGAAGCCTGTTAGTCCGGTTCCTAGCTCGTCCAAGTCCGTCCAGGCTGCGAGCAAGAGGGGTCCCTCTCTCGTACAACAACATATGGGACCGGATGTTGTGGTACAGTCATTTCGCATTCAGAGCATATGTCCGCCGCTCGGGATGCTCCGTTATATTGACAGTCCGAGAGACTGTCGATAATGCATCCTCATCCTCACAGCAGCGCACACGACCGCACATTGGCTACGTGACCTCGAGTATCCGGCCAGCTTTGTCATTCAGTGATTCCACGGCGAACAGGTCACTCCATCCGGTAGCCAAGGGACATGAGGCCTATACACTCCGTTCGCTCGCATAATAGAAGTATGCACGGGGTATCGAACACGGAGCTTCCAGCGGCAAAGCATCGTAAGACCGCTTCTCTGCAGGCCTCAGTGATGGACGTGCTATCCAAAATAGCACAGCTTATCGCAGCATCCCAGCAAACGACAGATTCTCGGTCGGATCACGAATAATCCGACGGCGCTGGGTCGGTGCGCTCCGCTGTTGCATCAGGTACGGACGACCGAACGCTTATAGGGTGCGACAGGATGGTGAAAGGGATTCAGACGATTTCAAGCTTTCCCTTTCGGAACAACAGAAGCTGCCATACATTTCTTCCGGCATTATCTTCCAGAGGTTGTTCCGTCGGACTACATTGCTGCGATGCTGGATAAGAGACTAATAGCGTCATTGGACACGGAGTTTTGGTTTGGTTCAGGGACATTGTCCCTGACTTGCCGACACAGTCCAATAATGTCATTAGAACATTCGAATTATTTAACGACGCTATATATAAGCTTGCTACCAAGCATGATAATCTAGTTTCTTGTCCGCAATGCTCTATTCTGCCTTTCATCAATTCTAGGGAATAATTTATATTGGCAGAACAGGGCATACCGAGAGTTCCTATGCGTCTTGACGGCGGGACTGAAGACTGGGAATTATCTTTTTCGCCGTCTATGTCAATTCCAACCACGATGTTGGAAACGACAATGATGTCTATTAGACTTAACTTAAACGCTTTATCATACGTAGACCACCTTACTGAGGCGTTATCATTACGTCTTCAAGAGAAAGAATTCCAGGATATGATCCTCAATGTGATTTCTTTCAAGGGCAGTAGTTTTTCCACGTATAACTCCGCCCTTCAGTGGCAACCTGGAGTTGGTTAGACGTGACACAGCCCTAGCTACATCCACGCGCGTGGATAGTAAGGTGAAGAACTCTCTCAGAGTCGCTTCGGTCTCAGAGAAGCTTCTCTTCGACGGCAACCTTTCAGCAATCTATCAATTGCTTGATATACACGTTCTCTTGTCTATCAAGTGTAACAAGAGATTCAGACTGGGGCAAACATTCGGTGGTTGACTCAGAGAGTGCCACTGCAGTTGCCGGATCCGAGTTTTATGATTATGACGGATGCCAGTCAAACAGGTTGGGGTACAATATTGATCCCAACGGATTCAAAGTGCCAGGGTCTTTGGGTTCCGCAGTTTCTAGGCAAGCACTTAACTTCCAGGAAATGATGTTATTTCGGCTTGCACTATGTCATTGGATGAACATTATTCAGAAACGCATGTCCAAATCCTGTCCGATAATACGACAGTAGTTGCGTATCTCCGGAACCAGGGAGGCACTCATTCGATTCCGTTATTCAATTTAACGGAAAGAATCCTTCTGTTTGTTATAGTACACCAAGTTCTGCTTCGGTCCGTCATATTCCGGGTCGTCTGATCGTATTAGGAGACTCCCTTTCACGTAAGGGTCGCTTGTTGCCGTCAGAATGGACTCTCAACAAACAAGTATTCAATCAGATTTGCTATCAATGGGAGCGCCCAATGATAATTTATTTGCGACACAACTCACTATTCAATTGCAGACGTTTGTGTTTGCATGTCCAGATCCCTGAGCTTATGTTGTTAACGCTCTATTGATCTAATAGGACGGAATGATAGGATATGTGTATCCTCCAGCGCTGTTGATTCAGCAAGTATTGCTAAGATAAACATCCACAATACAATTCTGTTGATAGCATCTCTGTCTTCACAGAGACCGTGGGTAAATTTACTCAGGTGTCTACTGTGGAACTTTCCGCGAAAACTTCCTCCATGAGAGGATCTTCTTTCGCTGGGGAAATCGTGTCAACTTCATCACAACCCGCAAGGTCTCAACCTTCACATATTCTGTTGTGTGGTCCTTCTCGCACGGCAAGCATTGTACAGGACGAGCTATGGACACGATTTCTTACTGTACGAGGACCTCTTCTTTGCTATACTACTAAAGTGGAGGCTCTTCCGTCGTTGGTGTAGGGATCATTATGTTGATATTTTTGATCCCTCCATACCAGACATTGCAACTTTCTAGTATGCTTGTTTGACAAGATCAACTGCAGCCTGTTACTATTAAGGTTATAGGTCTATGTTATCTCATGCCTATGCACTCTATGACAGTTTACAATTGAGTCTTAAGTCTTTTTATCTAAGTCAGTTAGAAACTTTTCGATAAATTGACCTAGAATCCTTAGATTAAATTCCTATATGGAATTTAGCTTCGGTTCTTATTTAGCTAAGTAATCATTTGAGCCTCTGGAAACAGTAGTTTTCAAATTCTGACCTTTTTAGACAGTAATTCTGTTAGTCTTCGCTTACTGAGGAGTCAGTGAGCTTCATGCACTATCGGTGGACGATTCTCACTTTCGTAGTATCAGAAACACTACTTCCTTTACTACTTAGGTTGGATTTTTGGTTAAGAGTCAGGCTCCTAATAGTATCCGGAACCTATTGTTATTAAGGTCCTTCCGTCTTCGTACGGGCATAGGCCTTTACTCTGTCCGGTTAGAGTTTACGTATTTTTAAACAGATATCAGTTTATTAGTACGGACGTAAGCTTCTTCTGTCTTTGATGCCTAATAGAAGGACATTACGCTCCATTCTATTGCTAATGGATTCAATTAACTATCGGTACTGCTTATGGTTTATCATTGACTCAGCAGTTTGTGCTTGAGATTTCGGCTCATGAAGTAAGAGCTCTTTATACATCTTGGGCTTACATTAATAGTGTCGCTATTATAGATTTTATGAAGGCTGCTCATTGGGCTCAGCCATCCACATTCATGAATTTTTATCTCAGAAATATTGAGTCTATTTCTGGAGGCCTCCATTGTTAGGTCTATTATCTACTGCTCAGAATGTCATTCACTTAACAATTGCTACTATAGCTAGGTAGGCTTTCTGTTCCGGCAGTGACTCTGTCCTGCTGCCCTCTTCGCTCTGGGCTATTTGACCCAGGGCAAGGAGAAGGGGGAGGGGGGGGGGTGTTCCCTTGGGTCACCTGTTTTATTATGAAAACAAGGGGATACCTCCTCCGGAGTTAATTATTCTAAGCTGTTACTGGGATGGTTTTTAAGTGATAAGTTTATGTTTTTAAAATTCATTGAGGTCATAGTTTTTAAAGTATAGCTTTTGAATATATCACGTGTCAACGGGCGTTATTATACAATCCTCAGACACTTTTAAGGAGTATAAAGAGTCTCTATTCTCTAGACTAACTTTATTTATTGGCTTACTTTAAAAATTATTAGTATAAGGATTATACTGGATATTGATAGAGTTCATGGATGTTATGATGCTCAATTTTGGAAGGTGTTGTGTCTTTCTAATTTATCATAAATAAGAAAGATACTTGTAAGGCCTAATACTCCTTTTCCCCTTGAGGGGATGGCTCTATTTTATATAATTGAGCTTATTTGAACTTGCTCTATGTCCTAGGCCCTCCAGCCTTTTTACTATTCAGCTATGTCTGGGTCATTGGTACAGTATAAAAATGTTAAAAAATTTATAGTAATTTATATATTTTTTATACTTACCAATGACCCAGATGGGGATAGCCCTCCCAGGAGTTGGGAACTCATACCTCCCCGCTGAGTACATAGCGCTTACCAGGCACTGGTTATAAGAATGATTAATGGCGCCAATTTCGGGACGTCCTTGACACTGCGCATGCGCAGTGGAGGTGAAGTATGGAGGGCCATTCAGGACATGTTTTCTTTGGTTTTAGATGCAAATTTTGGGGATTGGGGGGGCAAAATTTGTGTTTGGCCCTATAGTTTTAAGAGTTAGCACCAGCTATGTCTGGGTCATTGGTAAGTATAAAAAATATATAAATTACTATAAATTTTTTAACTTTTCAGTGCTACTTACACAGAGTAAGTACACATGTCAATACAGCTCGGGCTAGAGTATGTATTTATGAACCGATCTTCACGAATCGTCTTGGGTACCTTTGTTATCACCTTGGGACGAGAACAAGTGTTTCTGGGTGCGGTCCAAAATTCAAGATGGCTACCAGTGGCCATTTTGTACCGAAATTAGGTCTAATAAGTTTTTTGTACACAACTTCTATACGGCTCAGGCTAGAGGCCATATTTATGAACTGATGTTTACGAAACTTTTTGGGTACCTTTGTTATCACCGTGGGATGAGAACGAGTGTTTTGGGGTGTGGTCCAAAATTCAAGATGGCCACCAGCAGCCATTTTGTACCAAAATTGGTGCAATCAGTTTTTTGTACAGAACTTCTGTATGAAAGTTCTGATTTGAATAAATTTTTGTATGAATATTTAGTAACATGGAATACGTCACATATAGTACAGGTTTTTTTCTCGTGCAGAAATTATGCAAATTAGATGAACTTTGATTTATTCAGTGCTACTTGTACAAAGTAAGTGCACATGTCAATACGTCTCGGGCTAGAGGCTGTATTTATGAACCGATCTTCATGAAACTTCTTGGGTACCTTTGTTATCACCTTGGGACGAGAACGAGTGTTTCTGGGTGCGGTCCAAAATTCAAGATGGCTGCCAGTGGCCATTTTGTACCAAAATTAGGTCCAATCAGTTTTTTGTCACAACTTCTGTACGGCTCGAATTTATGAACTGATCTTCACGAAACTTCTTGGGTACCTTTGTTACCACCTTGGGACAGGAACGAGTGTGTTTTGGGGTGCCTTTGTTATCACTGTGCTATGAGAACAAATATTTTGGGGTTCAGTCAGACCCACTCTGGGACTCAAAGATTTCTTTTCTAATTTAGCATCTGACTGTCACCCACCTTTACAATACTTCACCTATACATTTGTTACAGACAACGGTCGGTATTTATGTACAGACCGTTACAATACTTTATATGTACCTTTGTTATCAGGTCATTAACTAGATGTTTGTCACATACTATACATGTACATGTCTTAACAAGTTGAGCTACAGTGTCATTGACACTTTCATTGTAGGATGAATTTCTGCCTCACACCAAAGCGAACCAAAAATCAGACATAGCTGATGGCTACTGCCCTCCTCCAGGAATTGTACATGAATCCTTACAGAAAGAGAAACACACTGATGAGTAAGTATTATTTTGTTGCAGTCATCAGTCACTGTACGTACTAGGGAAACAATATTGTTTATGCGTGGATGTACTTTCTTCAAAAGAAAAAAAGTCACTGTGTGTTGCTTGCTATGAAAGAAACAGAGCAACCTATTTTTCATTTGCCTACATTTTGAAACCTTAAGGCTGTTACACATTGGGCATGATATATATATATTTTACCCCATAAATGGCTGTTTATTCGAACAATAAAAGGCTTGGATGTGATTTCTGAAATAAAACTTGAAGCAGCGAGCGAAGCTGCTTCAGGTTTTATTTCAGAAATCACACAAACTCAGGTACTATCGACCAATAGAACATGAAAAGAAACGTTCTAATTATTTTATTATGCCGAACAAAAAATAACTTCCATTGTTAAGCGTTAACTGCAACATGCCATCAATCTTGTAACAACAATGTAGTTGAATCCAAAAACATGACGTCATTTAGAACGAATAACGTCTCTTCAGAAATGACTTGTCACAAGTGCCGTCGCTTTGGGAGTTTCTGTATCATCAAATGCCAGTGTTTACAACTGCATCATGCTGTTCATGTTATAATTCATTGTTAATGCTTGTGTGATAAGTGGTATAAATTAATGGAATATAAATTCATGTTTCTTTGACGATGACAGTTGTTAGAATTAAGCAGAGTGAAACAATTCATTTTGAACTTGAGCCGAGGCTCAGTGAGGTCGAGGAGTACTAAACTTGTGGAAATATAATTGATTGAAGTCATAACTCATATTCAGGATTCACTAAAGTGGTGAACAACACGTGAGTTTTTAATATTTCTGATTCTTTTGAATTCATTGTTCGCAGTTAAAATTGAAAACACACCCACTGAAGATGATATATTTGTTGGTAAGTTTGGGTCTACCGGTGACAAAAAATGTTAAACGGACACGGAGCCAGCGTTTGGTGTTGAGATATTCCAATCGACGCTGATCAATGGAAGTGGAGCTCACATTTTCTACGTTCTCTTGTCTCCAGGGAAGATCGTTCCGATAGTACCCTTGTTTTGCCCCAAATTCCAGTACTATGACTTTAAGAAGGTCTCAAATTAACTAATCATGGCTGATGTTACAAACGTGAGGCATAATAAATAAAAATAGCATCATGACAAATATTGATCTAGAGCTAATTTATTTCGCTGAGTTTGTGATTTATTTACCATGTAATTACTGTTATCAAAATGGTGACCTCGACATGTGTAATCAGTTTTCAATGAGTGGAGGGCAAAATATTCTCTTTCTGAATTGAATGATTGTATGTGCTCACAGAAGTTAATGTTGTCGTGTGCATGATACCATAAGTTACATGTATATCAAGGGATTAATAAATTTTCACGAGAAACATAGAACGACCGGGCATTTATTTTTTAGAAGCTGCAATTGACAGCACTGTGCAGAATCATCAACAGTAACTGGCACCGGTATGTATCCATGGTGACAGTAAACAATCTTCGCTGTTCAAAGTATGATATTTTGTCCCCTGAGTTCCAATGTGTTCTATGTGCCAGTAGGGACGATTTGTTTACAAAATAAAACTAATCTCTACAAGCATATCTGAAATACCCTTACATATGTTTACTGTTATTACCACCTGAAAAGGGTTAAAAAAAACACTTATAAATGTTCAAAAAATCACTTTCAATCTGCTGAGTAAACTGAAAAGAAAATGTTTGTTTAAGCATAAAAAATCGATAGACTTTGAAGTTTGGTCGGTATAAGCTAGAGTCGTAAAAATAACGAAGAACTTTTTGGGACTACAAATAATATTTTCTGTTCATTTTTTAAATATTTAATGTTTTAAATCAATAAATACAGTACCTTGAAAATATTTTTGGTTTCAATTCAAATTTTGAAAATTCAGAACGAGAGGAAATACTTCAAATTGATCAAAAAAGTAATGGCAGCCACTAATCTGATATCAGATAATATCAGGTGAGTTATCTGATGTGGCAGAACCACTAGAGGGTATTCCAGCATTCTGATTGGACAAACTAACTTTGAGGCATAATCAAAATTAGTATCAGTCTAGATGTTATAGCTTGTATCAAGGAAAAAAATTGATTGATTGTAAGATAAGTCTTATGACAGTGGTATCCTGTTAATTGAATAGCCACTTTGCCAATGAAAATTATTCAATTAACAGGAATAGTCAATTAATAGGGATTGTGTCACTTTTCTGTTTTCTAGAGATAAACTTGGCATTTATTCTATTATATCTTGTTTGACAGAGCTCCATAAGCTCTGTCAAACAAGATCTAATAGATTAAATGCCTGTATTGGATGTACTGAGGCCAAATAGGTAGGTCTATATACAAAGAAAAACTGGGGAGAGTCCTGGTAATTTCTCAACAGGTTACAAGATTTTTTATTCAATTAACAGGAGTTTCTGGCACTTAACCCCGAATGTCCACATGGGGGTACGATGACGCTGTGTACTGAGGTGTACTGCACGTCGATGGTGTGCATGTCTTCAACCAATCTAACCCTGCCTGTGCTGCAGTGCGGAGTTACGATGTTGGTGAGCTGGCAGCTGCTCGGTGGTTGTCTCCAGGTACTCCGGCTTCCTCCACCCGTAAAACTGTCACGGTCAGGATCAGCCATTGTGCATAAGTGTGTGACCATAAATTCCAATAAATAAATAAAGAACAGGAGTTTACTCTAAACTGTATATTCAATTAACAGGTCAAATTTGTACAGGAGGTATGGTAAATGGTTGTTTTGGGAAATTATATTCAATTAACAGGGTTATTCAGTTAAGAGGTATACAATTAAGTGGGCTCCACTGTCTTGATATGTTGTAATGCCAAAACAGGTTGACTTGAGGTAAGGCATAGTACTACAGAGGCAATTAGAAAAACAGGCACAGCAATATTGATGCATTGTATCTGTTAAATAAGAAAGGCATCTGTAAGAGTTTGGTAGCTTGGTTGTCCAGAAAAAGGATTTAATTTCCTGGGTGCAACCCTCTCACACACCTTATTTGAAACTTAGGTACACTTTTCTTTTTGCTCCTAAAATATTAGCGGTAAGATATATCTTAATAATTTTCTACATCACACCTGAAATCTACCTTGGCTAGAGCCCAGGCTAGCTCAAACTAGTCCATAATACAGTGGAACCCTGTTAATTGAATAGCAACTTTGACAAAGATATTATTTAATTAGGAGTATTCAGTTAACAGGGATTGTGTCTTTCCACTATTCTGGAGATAAACTTAGCATTTATTCTATTATATCTTGTTTGACAGAGCTCCATGAGCTCTGTCAAACAAGATATAATAGATTAAATGGCTGTATAAAGGCCAAATAGGTCTGTAAACAGAAGAAAACTGGGGATAGCCGGGGTGATTTCTTGATGGGTTACAAGATTTTTTATTCAATTAACAGTAGTTTACTCTATAACCTATATTCAGTTAACAGGTCACTTTGTACTGGAGGTATGATAAATGGTTTTGTGTTGGGAAATTATATTCACTTAACTGGGATATACAATTAAGATATATCCAATTAATGGGGCTCCACTGTATAACTTATTGGTCTTGTGCATCGTGATGGTTCAACACAATCCATATCAGTTTAGTGCAAAAACTGAATGTCCAATTTGAAGCCCCTACGTCACCTTACTGAAGTAATACGGCATATCGTAGCATCGTGTGATCAAAAAAGTATACTTTTAGGCCTCAACTTTAATATCGGGCCCCAGATTATCTGTTAAATAAGAAGTTTTGAAATCATGAAGTGGTCTTGCAAAGATGAAAAATTCCTCGTCTGTTTACACAGGAAGCATAACAGTTAACCCTTGAGGGCCTGGAGATTTTTATATATTTATGCTATACTTTGACATCTTGTGGCTTTTTAGTTGTGTTCAACCCCCTGCACACTGATGTCAAAATATCTAAATTTCAGGCAGAAAAAAATTTCCCATAATGCAACTAGAAATTTAACCAATTCAATCTTGTTTGACAGAGCTCATTGAGCTCTGTCAAATGAGATTGAATTGGTGAAATTTCTAGATGCATTATGGGAAAAAACAGCTTCCTGAAATTTTGGTATTTTGACATCAGAGTGAAGGAGGTTAAGCAAGTCTTAGCTGCCTGTATAGGCAGCCAAGACTTATATGAAAACACCTTCCAGGGTACTTAGAATATAATTTGTGAGTTAACCCTCATACTGCATGTTGGGGCACCTGTTCTGGTGCAGTAAAAGAGATCAAAGTCGGAATTAGGCCCTTAAGAGTTAAACAGTTGGCTCACATGTATGTATGTAATAATAATAATAATAATAATAATAAATACTTTATAAGCCTAAAATCCACAAAAGTGCTCTTTGGCTTTACAAAAACTAATGGAATGCCCATTGGAAGAAATGTGTTTTCATGCTTTTCTTGAATGAATTTAAGGTACTGATAGTTTTTGTATGTTTTGGGAGTGAGTTCCACACAGTGGGGGCAGCCACAGAGAATGCTCTGTCACCTGCGGTCTTCAGTCTTGGCTGTGAGAGCAAAGTTTCATTGCCGGACCTTAAAGCTCGGGCTGGTTCAAACCGATTTACAAGCTCAGTGAGGTAGGGTGGTGCGAGGCTGTGAAGGCTCTTAAAAAACCGGCAGACACAGTTTATATTCGATTCTCCAGCATACTGGCAGCCAGTGCAGTTTCTTAAGGATAGGTGTTATGTGGCAAGTTTTTCTATTTCTACTACTCGAGCTGCACAGTTCTGTATATGCTGCAATTTTATAATGTGGGCATTTGTTGATCCAGAGAGCAGGGAGTTGCAGTAGTCGAGCCGAGTTGTCACAAAGGCATGTACGAGTTGTTCAGCTGTTTTGTTGTCTGTTAAGTTCCTAATTTTGCTGATGTTTCTCAGATGAAAATATGCCACCTGGCAGATATGTCTGACATGTCTGTCAAGTGATAGGTTTTCATCGAAGAAAAAGCCGAGGTTACGAACGGACTTGGTTGAGGAAATACACACATTCTGGATGTGTAAATCAAGTTTGGGCAATTTAGACAATTGCTGTTGAGTTCCAAAAAAGATAATTTCAGTTTTGTCGTGGTTTAATTTCAAGAAATTAGCAGTCATCCAAGATTTTATTTCCAGAATGTGCTGTTCTAATTTCTGCACGGAACAGGCAGCGCTATCTTTATAGAAATGGATGTATAGCTGTGTGTCAACAGCATAACAATGAAACTTAAGCCCATGCTTTCTTATAATGTCACCCAGTGGAAGGACTTATATGGTATACAGAATCGGTCCGAGAACCGATCCCTGAGGAACACCGCATGAGAGTGGGAGTTTTTCGGAGCGCTCGCCCTCAATTACAACACATTGTGTACGATCTTGTAAATAGGAGCGAAACCACTGAAGTACAGTGCCTTTAACACCAATCCCATTTTCTACACGCATCATGAGGGTCGTATGGTCGATCGTGTCAAACGCAGCGCTGAGATCCAGAAGCACGAGACACGATAGCAACTGTTCATCCATTGCCAACAGTAAATCCTTTTGGACTCTCACAAGCGCAGTTTCAGTGCTACAACATGGTTTGTAAGCTGACTGAAATGCTTCGGACAGACTGTTAGATTCTAAGTGAGATCGAAGCTGAACAGCTACAACCCTCTCCACCGCCTTTGACATGAAAGAAAGATTGGAGACAGGGCAGTAGTTCTTCAGACTGTCAGGGTCGAGTGACGGCTTTTTGTTTAGTGGTGTTACTAGCGCTTGTTTCATTCCATCTTGATTAACTAAACATATATGTGAACCTAAAACTTAAAATTACCCCCCCCCCCCCCTCGCAAGTTATGCCCTGGGTAGTCATCCCTATCATGAAAAGCGTCATTCAAATTTTTAAATTTTTGCCTTCAAAACATAGCTTATGACCCCTTATTAGAATGAGCTTGATGAACCCCTTCCACTGAGGCCTCATTAGTGATGCTCTTAAAGTTAAAAATGAATATGTTTAGTTAATCAAGAAATGTTTTTAGCTCACCAACGAAGTTGTGTGAGCTTATGTGGTGACCCAGCGTGCGTAAAGTTATTGTAACAGTCCACTTTGACTTTCCCACCTATTACTATGCACCTCATGCTGTTTCTATGGCTTACGATTACCCACAGAGGCAACTAGATGTTATTGCGATGTTAGACTTTTTGTAAGTATGAACTTAGAAAATTTCTGTCCTGTTTTGCTACACATGAAAATGCATCAATATAAGATGACATAAACCCTTGAACGGACATTTTTTTCAGATTTAGAAGTTTTTTAATGCGGTGTAGGACTTTTTTGTAAGTGTGGACTTAAAAAAATTCTGGCCTGTTATGCTATACATGTACATGAGTGGAGGCTACCTGCAGTATGCAGTGGCTTTTTTCATATATGTGTTAAATGCATCAATATAAGCAACATTAACCCTTGACCGGACATTTTTTGCAGATTTGTAATTAGCCTAGGTTTATTGCATGCCATGCATTGGTGAGCTAATGAGGATGGACACCCCCCTTCCCCTCTTGTTTGCAAGTGTTGCCAACTAGTTTTGTTAGGTAAAGGGGTAAATTGCTGCCTGATGTTTTTCAGTCCCAAGTCAACCAAAAATGAGAATGATGACAGTGAAGCAACAAAACTAGACAGAAAGAAACAAAGGGAAAATAGGAAAAAGAAAAAGGATAAAATTAAAGATACAGTGAAATATCCTAGAACCATTTTTATAGGAAATTTGCCATTATCCTGTACAAAAAAAGTAAGTATATAGAGGATATTGAAAGTCATGAGTAAAGAATAAACATTTGTCATATTCGCAAATGAGATAATTTTTGCTACCCACTCAAAAACACTTGATTTTTTTCTTATTTTATGTGTTTCAGAAGAAGTTGTTGGTTTTCAGTGATAAATCAGTGGTATTCACCTTGATTAGGCTTCAAATGGAAGCACAAAATCCCATGGTTGATTGTTGCCCTTTTCTGCATTAACCCTTTACCTAACATGAAAATCAGACGACACTTGCAAACAAAATTCTTGAATAACAATATTTTTTCATTTTCTTTGTCTCAAAAACATAGATTATGACCCCTTTGGAACAAGCCCGTTCCAAAAAGGGGTCATAACCTATGTTTTTGAGACAAAAAATGAAAAAAATAAGGAAAATTAATTGGCGATTTTCATGAATAGTGCTGGCCGGTTTTGGCAGTTTAGTTGGGTAAAGAGTTCATAGTCTGCCATGATAAAATATAGTTCCCTTATACCTCCATTGGTATACCTCATAAATGTATCAAATTTTAACATATAGTATATTGAATACAACTACAATAATAACTGTTAACATATTTCATCATATATAATCAACAGTACACTTGGAAGTAATCAAATGTTTCTGATTGTGTGAAAATGAAAATTTTTATACTGTACCAATGACCCAGACTTAGCTGGTGCTAACTCTAACAAAACCAGGGCCAAACACAAATTTTGCCCCCCAATCCCCAAAATTTGCATCCAAAACAAAAAGAAATCATGTCCTAAAGGACCTCCATACTACGCCTCTACTGCGCATGCGCAGTGACGCAGTCGTCCCGAAATTGGCGCCAATTATCATTCTCTGTTTGGCCCTTCATCAGTCAACATCTCACTGATCTTTGTGCTTGTAAATCTCAGTTTAAAGGATGCCAGACACGTAATTTTTGGAGAAAATGTGATTCTAAGGAGGATAGAAGGAGGAGAGGAAAAAGAAGTGGCAAAAAATAATCAGGGCTGTACTTAAAATTTTTTGATGAAATTATGTTAAGTTGCCTATTTTCGAGGCATGGGCCTCTTGTTGTCATTCTTGCTAATTGTTGCACTGCTTATTCAGTGTTTCCTCTCCCCTAGCCTTCTAAAGTCCCCCCTGGCAATTCTCCCATGCTTTTGGCATATTTTTGAGAAATTTCATTTCTAAAATTTCCTGGGAGAGTTGCTTGGTTACAGAATGTTTTCTGTTATTTTCCCCATAGTTACGTTTTCACCCATGGGTGTATAAAGTTTGTGTTCTGCATCTTCCATCTGATGTTCTACAGATTCTCCCCTGGGAGTCTCTGTTTTGCATCAGATAGAGTGTAATTGATGACTGATTCCGGGCCAGTTTTTTCAGTGCCTGGAGTCATGTTTTCTAGTGTGTTTACACTGTTTGTTTTCATTGGCAACAGCCTTTTTTGAGGGGGGCTGTTTGCCTTTGTGGTAGTTTATCTCATTATAAGATACATTTATATTATCCGAAAGTGTCTCATTAATTATTTTATATAAATTTAAAATTTTTGACCACACTTTGCCATCGGATCCATCGGGGCTCAACGTTACTTTTCAGCAACTTGGGCTTCTCTGAAAAAATATTTTTTCAAAATTATTTTGTTTTGCAATTGTTTTTTCATTTATTAATGGATCATGTTATTATGTATCTTTGTGTCAGGGGTTTTTGCGAGTAACTAGGACTTATTGTTGTTCTTTCACAATGAAGGGACGTTGTTCAAATTGTAATAGGAAGAAATCTTCCTCTGACTTTCATGATCATTGTATTAATTGTAGTCAGTGTTCTCGCATTAATCCCTGTCCTATATGTGAACATTGGGATGAGAAACATTGGAAACGTGTGTCATGATATGTTGTTTCTGGAGAAAGAGCGATGCCGGCTCTTTCTCCGCAAGGTCACTCTACTCTCTCAGTTTCTATTTCAGAGGAACCAGAACAGGGTGATGTTTCCATGTTATCTTCTTCAAGTGTGCGTCCGTCGTCACAAATGAATTCAGAGCTAGCGGCAAAAGTGCTCATGGAGATTAGACAAATGTTGTCCGCTAGCTCGCCCGGTGTAGCGTCCATTCACCGAATGGTTCGGCAGCCGGGTTCGTCCGATGCGGTCCAAGAGGAAATTTTGGGTGATGCGAGCACTATAAACATAATAGATGCACACCCAGTGACGGCGGATAGTAAGCGAGAACGGAGGAAGCCTTTTAGTCCGGTTCATAGCTCGTCCAGGTCCAGCCGGGCCGCGAGCGAGAGAGGTCCCTCTCTCGTACAACAACATCTGGGACCAGATGTTGTGGTACAAAATGTGTCTTTAGCGGAGCATACGTCCGTCGCTCGGGACGCTCCGTTGTATAAGCAGTCCGCAGAGACTGTTAAGGCTTCCTCTTCTCGTCAGCGCACACGACCGCACCTTGGCTGCGTGACCGCCGATATATTACCAGCTTCGCCGATGAAGGATTCTTCGGCGACCAGGTCACACCATCCGGCAGCCAGGGATTCGAGACCGATGGACTCCGGACGTTCGCATAGGAAAAGTATGCGGGAGCCATCTGATGCGGAGCTGCCCTCAGCGAAGCAGCGAAAGACTGCACCTCCGCAGGTCTCGACGCCGGACATTCTTGTGCAGATAGCACAGCTTATCGCAGCATCCCAGCAGCCGACAGAAACGGTGTCGGATCGAGAATTATCCGACGGCGCTGGGTCGGTACGCTCCGCCGAAGCATCGGGGGCGGACGACCCGGAACATCGTGAGGTCCGACCGGATGGTGAAAGGGATACGGATGACTTGGAGCTATCCCTTTCGGAACAACATAAAGCTGCCGTGGACTTCATCCGGCACTTTCTCCCTCAAGTTGTTCCGTCGGGCCAGACTGCTGCGCTTCCGGACAAGAGAATTATAGCGTCATTGGACTTTGAATTTTTTGAGCGGTTCAGGGACATCGCTCCCGAGTTTCCGTCGCAGTCCAATAATGTTGCTAGAACATTTGAATTATTGAACGACGCTATATTTAATCTTGCTTCCAGGACGGGGAAAGCAGGTTTCTTGTCCGCTAATACTCTCAACCTGCCTTTCATTAATGCAAGGAATAAATTCGATACGGCAGGACAGGGTATACCGAGAGTTCCTCTGCGTATGGACGACGAGGCGGAAGACTTAGAGCTATCATTACCGTCGTCAGCTTCTATTCCAACCGCGGTGTTGGAAACAGCTATTGCGTCTAACAGAGCCAATTTAGATGCCTTATCTTACGCAGATCACCTTACTAAGGCGTTATCACTGCGCCTTCAAGGGGAAGAGTTTCAGGATATACAATCCTCTTTAAGACTTCTTTCAAGGGCAATAGCTTATTCCACGTGTAACTCCGCCCTTTCAGTGGCAAATCTGGAGTTGGTTAGACGTGACGCAGCCCTAGCTACATCCACACTAGTGGATTCTAAGGTGAAGAACTCTCTTAGAGTCGCTTCGGTCTCAGGAGAACTTCTCTTTGACGGCAAGCTTTCCGCTATTTATGATAAAATTAAAAAGAAAGCTAATGATTCTCTGTTGTTCAGATCGGCTCCTAAGAAGTCGGATACAGCAGACACGAATAAGACAGGCACTTCTGGGTCTAATGCGCCCAAGAGAGGTTCCTATAGAGGTTCCGGTGCGTCCTCTTGGTCTTATTCGAGAGACCGTCAGGATAGCGACTCTCGTTCGGGACGTCCTTCAGGCCGAGACAATCGGTCGGACGCCCCGAGGTCGACGAGGCGAGGTGCGGGTCGTGGAAGACGTGGTTTCTCCTACCGCAGGCCTCGCAGGTCCAGGAGGTGATGGCTTAAACCTCTATCGCGTTCCGGTTGGCGGAAGGTTGTCGAGTTTTTCACAAGAGTGGGCGTCGATACGGACGACCCTTGGGTGAGAGGAGTGACTTCGGAAGGTCTAAAGATATCCTTCAAACGAAAGCCTCCATTAACTCGAAGTCCAAAGTGGACTCATCTTCCGTCAAATCCACAGAAAAGAGACGCTCTGTTATCAGAGGTGCAGTCTCTTTTAATGAAGAATGCGGTAGAGGTCATAGAAAACCAGGAATCTCTGGGATTCTACAGCCATCTGTTTCTGGTTCCGAAACCAGACGGCTCGTTCCGTCCAGTCATAGATTTGAGCTGGATAAACAAGCTGATCGTCGCTCCGAAGTTTTATATGGAGACGATTCGATCAGTCAGAGCGAGTATTCGGGTGAACGATTATGCAACGAGCATAGATCTCAAAGATGCGTACTTTCACGTCATGGTACATCCGACATTCCGAAAGTATCTACGCTTTGCAGTCCTGGGAGTGGTGTATCAATTCCGGGCGATGTGCTTCGGATTGAATCTAGCACCCTGGGCTTTCACTCGGGTAATGAACTCAGTAATGATCTACTTCCGAGCTCATTCGTCTGCGGTAACGTCGGCCTACCTGGACGACATTCTTCAGAGGTACGGCAACGAGTTAACGCTTCAGAACGATGTTCAGAATCTTCTTCTATTACTCCGACGTCTCGGTTTTATAGTAAACGAGGAGAAGTCGGATCTGGTGCCGTCCAAGTCATTCACTCATCTGGGAATGAGCTTCGAGACGCACAACAATCTCGTTCGTCTGCCGTTAACCAGAGCGAAATTAGTCAGTTGTTACGCTCGCTATTGTCTGCACGCAGACAAAGTCACGGCGAGAGAATTTATGAGACTGATAGGTCTGTGCGGAGCCGCCGCGGATCTCATTCCGATGGGGCGGCTACGCACACGTCCTCTTCAAATTTTCCTGACTCAGAATTGGAGTGTGAAAATTCATTCGCTCGATGTAGACGTTCTCTTGTCAGATCAAGTGAAACAAGAGATTCAGACTTGGGCAAACATTCAGTGGTTAACTCAAGGAGTTCCGCTGCAGTTGCCGGATCCGAGTTTTACCGTTATGACGGATGCCAGTCAAACAGGTTGGGGTGCATCATTAATCCCAACGGATTCGAGATGCCAGGGTCTTTGGGATCCGCAATTCCTGTGCAAGCACATAAACATCAAGGAAATGATGTCAATTTGGCTTGCGTTACGTCACTGGATGGACATTATTCACGATGCTCATGTCCAAATCCTATCCAACAATACGACAGTAGTGGCGTATATACGGAATCAGGGAGGCACTCATTCAGTTCCGTTGTTCAATCTAACGGAAAGAATCCTTCTGTTTGCGTTAGAACATCACGTTCTTCTTTCGGTCCGTCACATACCGGGTCGTCTGAATGTGCTAGCAGACTCCCTTTCACGAAAGGGTCGCTTGTTGCCGTCGGAGTGGACTCTCAACAAACAAGTATTCAATCAGATTTGCTACCAATGGGAACGGCCAATGATAGACTTATTTGCGACACATCTCAACAATCAGTTGCAGACGTATGTGTCTCCGTGTCCGGATCCAAGAGCATTTGCAGTAGACGCTCTGTCGATCCCTTGGGACGGAATGATAGGATATGCGTATCCTCCAGCGCCGTTAATTCAACAAGTATTGCTAAAGATAAAACAATCTCAATGCAAGATTCTGTTGGTAGCATCTCTGTCGCCACAGAGACCGTGGATAAATCTACTCAGGTGTCTGTTGTGGGACCTACCGCGGAAGCTTCCTCCACGAGAGGATCTTCTTTCGCAGGGGAAATCGCGCCAACTCCATCACAACCCGCAAGGTCTCAACCTTCACGTTTTTCCGTTGTGCGGTCCTTCTTGCATGGCAAGCACTTTACAGGACGAGCAGTGGACGCGATTTCTAACTGTAGGAGGACCTCCTCTTCGCTAAACTATGCGGCTAAGTGGAAGGTTTTTCGTCGTTGGTGTAGGGATCATTCTGTAGATATATTTGATCCCTCTATACCAGACATTGCAAACTTTCTAGTATACTTGTTTGACGAAATCAAACTGCAGCCTGTTACTATAAAGGGTTATAGATCTATGTTATCTGATACCTATGCACATCATGATAGTTTACAAATTGGATCTAATGTCTCTTTATCGAAGTTGGTTAGAAACTTTTCGATAAATAGACCCAGAACTCTTAGATTAATTCCTAAGTGGAATTTAGCTTGGGTTCTCCTTAAATTGAAGGAAAAGCCATTTGAACCTCTTGGGACAGTAGATTTCAAATTCTTATCTTATAAGACAGCTTTTCTCTTAGCTTTCTCTTCTGCCAGAAGAGTCAGTGAGCTTCATGCACTATCGGTGGATGATTCTCATTATCGTAGTGTTGGGAACACTATCACCTTCACTACTAATGTGGGTTTTTTAGCTAAGAATCAGGCTACTAATAAATATCCGGAACCTATTGTTATTAAGGCTCTTCCGTCTTCAGACGGGCGTAGGTCTTTACTCTGTCCTGTTAGAGCACTACGTATCTATAAACAGAGATCTCAGTTTATCAGAAAGGGACGGAAACGTTTCTTTCTGTCTTTGATGCCTAATAGAAAGGACATTTCAGTCCATTCTATTGCTAGATGGATTCAGTTAACTATCCGTACTGCTTATGAAGATTTATCTTCTTCTCAGCAGTCTGTGCTTAAGATTTCTGCTCATGAAGTAAGAGCTCTTTCTACTTCCTGGGCTTATGCTAATAGTGTTGCTATTACAGATTTAATGAAGGCTGCTTATTGGTCTCAGCCATCCACTTTTACGAATTTTTATCTCAGAAATATTGAGTCCATTTCTGGAGACCTGCATTGTTTAGGTCCGTTATCAGTTGCTCAGAATGTCGTCCACTAAACAGTTGCAACTATAGTTATGCAGGCTTTCTGTTCCGGCAGTGACTCTGTCCGGCTGCCCTCTTCGCTCTGGGCTATTTGACCCAGGGCAAGGGGAAGGGGGGGGGGGGGGGGGGGGGGGGGGGGCGGGTGTTCCCTTAGGTCACCTGCTTTATAGTGAAAAGCAAGGGAATGCCTCCTCCAAGTCAGTATTTCTGAGTCGCTTCCGGGATGGTTTTAAAGTGTAATATTAATGTTTAAATTCATTCATGTCTTATTTTTAAAGTGTAGCTCGGTGTGAAGCATTTGTATATGTCAAGTGTCAAACGGGCTTTAATATACAATACTCGGACACTTTTAAATGATTATAAAGAGTCTCAATTCTCTGGACTACTTTATTTATTGGCTTGCTTTAAAAATAATTAGTATAAGGGTTATACTGGATGTTAATAGAGAACATGAATGTTATTGTGCTCAATTATTAAGGGTAGTGTATCTTTCTAATTTAATATTAAATAAGAAAGATACATGTAAAGCCTAATACTCCTTTTCTCCTTAAGGGGTTACCTCTTTACTATATAGTTGAGCTTATTGGATTTTCCTCTATGTCCTAGGCCCTCCAGCCTGTTTACTATTCAGCTAAGTCTGGGTCATTGGTACAGTATAAAAATGTTAAAAAATTTATAGTAATTTATATATTTTTTATACTTACCAATGACCCAGACGGGGATGGCCCTCCCTGGAGTTGGGAACTCTTGCCTCCCCGCTGAGTACATAGCGCTGACCAGGCACTGCCAGTAAGAATGATAATTGGCGCCAATTTTGGGACGACTGCGTCACTGCGCATGCGCAGTAGAGGCGTAGTATGGAGGTCCTTTAGGACATGATTTCTTTTTGTTTTGGATGCAAATTTTGGGGATTGGGGGGCAAAATTTGTGTCTGGCCCTGGTTTTGTTAGAGTTAGCACCAGCTAAGTCTGGGTCATTGGTAAGTATAAAAAATATATAAATTACTATAAATTTTTTAACATTTCTATATTTTCACTGTGGGGATATGATTATTATTTTCTTACGATGTTTTCTGTAATCTATTGTTGAGCATATACTAAATTCACATGCAGGCACTGTTAACTCTTCCAGTTCAAGATCGATAGAATGGTGCTAGATGACAAGTCTTTTGTTGAGATTCTTTTTTAGTCGAGTTGTGACGAAGTCAAACTCGACTTATAGTTTGGTGAATGGTGGGCGGGCGGGCGGGTGGTCGGATGGGCCCAGGTGGGCGGGCGGGCGGGCGGGCGTAAACAATTGGTTTCCGGATGATAACTTGATAGTGGTTCAACTCACATTCATTAAACTTCATACGTAGGTTGGTCTTGGTGGGAGGAAGAACCCTATTGATTTTGGACATGCTACGTCGAAGGTCAAGGTCACAGTGACCTTGAACATAGTAAATCTTAAACAATTGGTTTCCGGATGATAACTTGATAATGGTTCAACTCACATTCATGAAACTTCATAGGTAGATTGGCCTTGGTGAGGGGAAGAACCCTATTGATTTTGGACTCGCTACGTCAAAGGTCAAGGTCACAGTGACCTTTAACATAGTATATCGCAACAATTGGTTTCCGGATGATAACTTGATAGTGGTTCAACCTAGAGTCATGAAACTTTATAGGTGTGTTGTCCTTGGTGCGAGGAAGAACCCTATTGATCTTGGACTCACCAGGTCAAAGGTCAAGGTCACAGTGACCTTGAACATAGTATATCGCAACAATTGGTTTCCGGATGATAACTTGATAGTGGTTCAACCTAGAGTCATGAAACTTTATAGGTGTGTTGGCCTTGGTGCGAGGAAGAACCCTATTGATCTTGGACTCACCAGGTCAAAGGTCAAGGTCACAGTGACCTTGAACATAGTATATCGCAACAATTGGTTTCCGGATGATAACTTGATAGTCGTTCAACCTAGAGTCATGAAACTTCATAGGTATGTTTGCCTTGGTGCGAGGAAGAACCCTATTGATGTTGGACTCACCAGGTCAAAGGTCAAGGTCACAGTGACCTTGAACATAGTATATCGCAACAATTGGTTTCCGGATGATAACTTGATAGTGGTTCAACCTAGAGCCATGAAACTTTACAGGCGTGTTGGTCTTGGTGCGAGGAAGAACCCTATTGATGTTGGACTCACCAGGTCAAAGGTCAAGGTCACAGTGACCTTGAACATAGTATATCGCAACAATTGGTTTCCGGATGAGAACTTGATAGTGGTTCAACCTAGAGTCATGAAACTTCATAGGTGTGTTGGCCTTGGTGCGAGGAAGAACCCTATTGACCTTGGACTCGCCAGGTCAAAGGTCAAGGTCACAACTCGACATTGGATCTGTGATCCTGAGCGGCATTTTTTTCTAATAAGCTGATAATACTCTGTAGGCTTGCATATTGTTGGCAAGAGCTTATAGGGCCCTTTCTGTGCTTCATTTTTGAGGTGCTCTTTCATGCATATTTTTTGCACCCAAGTTACACTGTCTTTGTGCTCCAAAAATATTAGTAGTAGGATATATCAAATAATTTCTACACCATATCCCAGGCCCACCACAGCTTAACCCTTTACCCAATGTTACGGCCAAAACTGGCCAGCGCTATTCACAAAAATCACCATTAACTGGTACAGTGCTAACTTTTCAATGGTCATTTGCAACAGGAGTATTTCTTCAAAGATATCACACAACCAGCAAGAGGAGCCTTAGTTTAGCAAGATATTGCTCATAAATAATTGTTTTGTTGAAATTTATTGGAGAGTGCCAGTTTCTCCAGTGAATTGTAATAAAACAATTTTATATTAATATTTTTCTTCTACTGCTGAGCCAACAACAAATTAGTGCAAACATTGTAAAGCCACTATAGTGGCTTTCAGCACTTTTCAGTAGAGTCTGATAGTGGCTTCTAGCACTCAACCAGTTAAATTCTCATTATTATTTCATTTTTTGTCACACGTACATAGCATATGACCCCTCATTGGAATGAGCTCGTTCCAATGAGGGGTCATAAGTTATGTTTTTGATGCAAAAAATGAAAAAAAAATTAGTTATTCAAGAATTTTGTTTGCAAGTGTCATCTGCTTTTCATGTTAGGTAAAGGGTTAAATCCCAAGTTAGCCTGGTTGTTATTAGATATATTCAACTCTGCCAGACCTAAAGCTAGTGGGATGGTGGGGAGATGTTTGTCGAAAGTTTATCTTGTCCCTTGGATAAATTGTCCATCACCTGAATGCCAACACACTGTTGTTAAACAAATGTAATTCTTTAAAATAATGATAAATGAATGTTTCCAACCTGTTTCATTTTTAGCTCAACTTTGGCAAAGCCAAATTTGAGCTTTTGTCATGGCCTGTCGTCCGTCTATCCGTCTGTCCATACATCAACAATTGGATACGGCTCGGGCTAGAGGCCGTATTTATGAACCGATCTTTACGAAACTTCTTGGGTACCTTTGCTATGACTGTGGGACGAGAACAAGTGTTTTTGGGTGCGGTCCAAAATTCAAGATGGCCGCTAGCTGCCATTTTGTACCGACGATGCAGAAATCTGTTTTTTGTACAGAACTTCCATATGAAAGCTCTGATTTGAATAATTTTTTGTATGAATGTTTAGTACCATGGGATACATCACATATAATACAGGTTTTTTTCTCGTGCGTAAATTGTGCAAATTAGACTAATTTTGATGTTTTTTGGTGTTACTTTCAGCACTGTAAGTGCAAATGCCAATACGGCTCAGGCTAGAGGCCTTATTTATGAACCGATCTTTACGAAACTTCTTGGGTACCTTTGGTATCACCGTGGGACGAGAATGAGTGTTTTGGGGTCCGGTCCGAAATTCAAGATGGCCGATGGCAGCCATTTTGTACAAAATTAGGTGCAATCAGATTTTTGCACAGAACTTCCATATGAAAGCGCTGATTTGAATAATTTTTTGTGTGAATGTTTAGTACCATGGGATTCATCACATATAATACGCGTTTTTTTCTCGTGCAGAAATTATGCAAATTAGATGAACTTTGATTTTTTCATTGCGACTTACACACAGTAAGTACACATGGCAATACGGCTCGGGCTAGAGTCTGTATTTATGAACTGATCTTCATGAAGTGTCTTGGGGTACCTTTGTTATCACCTTGGGACGAGAACGAGTGTTTCTGGGTGCGGTCTAAAATTCAAGATGGCTGCCAGTGGCCATTTTGTACCAAAATTAGGTCTAATCAGTTTTTTGTACACAACTTCTATACGGCTCAGACTAGAGGACATATTTATGAACCAATCTTTACGAAACTTCTTGGGTACCTTTGTTATCACCATTGGATGAGAGCGAGTGTTTTGGGGTGTGGTCCGAAATTCAAGATGGCCACCAGCAGCCATTTTGTACCAAAATTAGTGCAATCACTCTTTTGTACAGAACTTCTGTATGAAAGTTTTGATTTCAATAAATTTTTGTATGAATGTTTAGTAACATGGAATACATCACATATTGTAAGGTTTTTTTTTTTTCGTGCAGAAATTATGCAAATTAGATGAACTTTGATTTATTCAGTGCTACTTACACAATGTAAGCACACATGTCAATACGGCTCAGGGTAGAGCTGTATTTATGAACCGATCTTCACAAAACTTCTTGGGTACCTTTGTTATCACCTTGGGATGAGAATGAGTGTTTCTGGGTGCGGTCCAAAATTCAAGATTGCTGGCAGTGGCCATTTTGTACCAAAATTTGGTCCAATCAGTTTTTTGTCACAAGTTCTATACAGTTAGTATTTATGAACTGATCTTCACAAAACTTCTTGAGTACCTTTGTTTTCACCTTGGGACAGGAACGAGTGTGTTTTGGGGTGCCTTTGTTATCACTGTGCTATGAGAACAAATATTTTGGGGTTCAGTCAGCCCCACTCTGGGACTCAAGATTTCTTTTCTAGTTTAGCATCTGACTGTAGCCCACCTTTACAATACTTTACCTATACATTTGTTACAGGCAACGGTCAGTATTTATGTACAGACCGTTACAATACTTTATATGTACCTTTGTTATCAGGTCATTACCTAGATGTTTGTCATTGCTGTGTCACATACTATACATGTATATGTCTTTGTCTTGACAAGTTGAGCTACAGTGTCATTGACACTTTCATTTATTGTTTTAAAGGAGAATATTAAGTCAGGTGCCAAGTTCATACCAATGGTCAACAGCCTGAAGTCAGAAACTCTCACTTCATCGTGTTGGAAATTTTGAAATCCTAGCTTCAGGCCTACCAAGTGCTGATAGATTAGGACTGCAGGAACAGGTGGGGTTGAAATGAACCCATTATTACAGGGTCACTAGTACAATTGAAACATCGATGTTGGTTCCTTGAACAGATGCAACATTTTGTTCACATTATTAATTTCAACCTTGATCATGCCCTCTTGAACTTAGAATGCACCCAGACCTTGTGTGCACCATAAATTTTTCAAGTGGTTATCATACAATAATGGGTCATAAGCCAAGTTTTCATGGTAAAAAAATTAAACTTTGTTGTCCTTCAAGAATTTTTTTTGCAATGCAAGTGTTATCTGTAATTTGTGTTTATGTTTGATTATACATGTATCTGTACACTGTGTAATAGACTTTCAGTCAGTGGTAATTTTAGTTTCCCAATAATTTATAGAATAAAGTTCAGTTATGATTTTTTTTTTTATTTTAGAAGCTTGCCCAAAAATTCAAGAAATATGGGGAAATCGAGAATGTGAGATTCAGATGCCCAGTAAGTTATATAAATTCTTCAAAAGTTTTTAAAAGTGTTAATATTTATTCCCCCCCCCCCCCCCCCCGAGGACTAAATTCTGACTTTAATCACTTTTACTGCAATAAAAAGGTACCCCAAAAGACAGTCTTGGGTTAAGCTTGCAAGTTACATTCTAAGTACCTTGTCCAGTGTTCCTTGGTTGGTGTTCCTTGGAAAGGCTTGGCTGTCCATATGTCCATATAGGCAACCAAGACTTGCCTGGAAAAAACTGCAAAGCCTCTAGATGTAGACTGTCTGAGTGCAGTAAAAATGCAAACAAAAATCACCAGGCTTTTAAGGGTTAAAGAAAATTTTCCAGAAAAAAAATATCACGTAGAGATCTGAATCTTTTCAGGAAAATATTTTGTTTCTCTTACATACTCATGAGATATTTCTGGTATCCACTCAAAAACCATTTAACTGCTTAATTGCTGCTGGCAGATATTCTGCCCAAGTCAGGATTTCTTTTGCCACTGAAATAAGTGTAATTCCCTTCCTGTAAATTGAAGTGAAATGTGGATTAATTCTTGAGATTTGATGAATAATATTTTGAAAATACTCAGCAGGGCAAGGGTTAAATGGAGTACAGTAGAGTAGAGCCCACTTAATTGGATATCTCTTAACTGAATAACCCTGTTAATTGAATATAATTTCCCAACACAAAACCATTTACCATACCTCCAGTACAAATTTGACCTGTTAGTTGAAAATGGATTATAGAGTATACTCCTGTTAATTTAATAAAAAATGTTGCAACCTGTTAAGAAATTACACTGACTCCACCCAGTTTTCCTTTGTATATAGACCTATTTGGCCTCAGTACATTCAATACGGCATTTAATCTATTATATCTTGGTTGACAGAGCTCATGGAGCTCTGTCAAACAAGATATAATAGAATAAATACTAACTTTATCTCTAGAATACAAGAAAGAGATACAATCCCTGTTAATGGAATAATCCTGTTAATTGAATAATTTTAATTAGTAAAGTGGTTATTCAATTAACAGGGTTCCACTGTACTATGATCATAAAGCAGACTGAAAATTTCAATCAGATTTGGCTCGCAATCCTGTTGAAATTATCTTTCTGCTTTTACCTCCACAGCAGTGTAGAATCTCACCTATCTGAAAAACTGAGATTTTCTGTTTTAACTCAACTTGACACAATCAAGTATGAGCTATTGGGATGGGTTGCGATCCGTCGTCAGTCCATCCGTCTGTGTGTTCATCTGTCCATTCACAATTCCTTTAGCACATCCTACAGGCCACAGCTCTCACCCGATCAGTTCCAAATTTCATAGGTGGCTTTGAAGTAATGTCAATATGGAACCTATTGAATTTTTCCGAATCTCATTGAAAAACATGACTGCCAGTGGTCATCTTAGAAGATTTGGCATATAAATTGTCAACAATTCCATTGGCACACCCTACAGGTTGCATCCCTCCCCCAATCATTTTCAGATTTCATATGTATCTTTGGTGTGAAATCTTTTCTGTAGAAACTTGATTGAATGACTTGGCATTACTGGACCTTTCTGTGTAGTTCAGTCCCTTCATTTACAAGTTGAGCTGCAGTGTCACTGGCACTTTCATTTCATGATTCAGTCTCATTCAAAAACTTCGAAAGTTTTTTGTCATAATTATAGTTCTAAGAGAATTAATGAATCCCGAGGACAATTTTTTCACTATCTCACTACATTGTCGCCTAAGTACTAGATTGTCCTATGTCCCATAGGGGGCATAGGACATTCTAGTATTCAGACGACAATATGTCTGAGAGATAGTAATCCAGGCAAGCAAATAGAACGATAGGCAAATGGAACAACCATTCACAAAATGATGAATTTGTGCAGATCTGATATTCTCAGCTTGAAGTCATGAGAATGCAGGTTGATTAAGCAACTCTGTAAACTTGATAACGATTTCTCTGACATGTTATTATTGAACTGTCATGAATGTATGATTTTGTATATCAGAGTTGGAAGGGACAGTACCTCTGTCTGTTCATTCTTAAGGCTATTAAAAAAATATTTGTTTCTCAGACACCTCCCTCGTCACTGAAAAACTGCCTCATCACTCCTCTTTATTTCCTGGAAATCCTATCACTGATACTATTTTGCACTTGTAGGATAAAAATTCAACAAACTTCATCAGGTTTGACAGGGCTTGCTGAGCGCTGTCAAACAACATGTAGTTGGTTAAATTTGCAACTGCATTATTAGAAATTTTCACTGCTAAAACAAATTATTTTTTCCACATAATCGTGTAAGTAGTTAAATTTCTAATTCCAACTATTTTCAGGACTGTTTTGTGTATTGACTGGTTTAGGGCTAGAAGCCACTATCATGGCTCTATTGAAAAGTGTTCCAAGCCACTTTAGTGGCTTTACACTGTATGCATTAGCTAGAGGTTTGTTCAGCAGTAGAAGAAAAAATTGTTAAATAAAATTGTGTGTTTGCAATTTATTGGAGAGTGCTATCTTTGAAAAAAATACTCATGTTTCAAAGCAATTTTAAAAAACATTTAGCACTCAGCCAGTTAACAAAAATATAAAAAAAGGCCGGCCTCCATCATAAAATTGAGAGAAAATTGCCTGAGAAACAAGAAGCTTTTTTTAATAGACCTAAATTGAGGGCCATCAAAATTTGTTCACATTCCATTGCCTTGTTACAATTTATGGGAGAGCACCTATAGGCGCTCTCCCATGGATTGCAATGAGGCACATCATAACAGAGTAAATAATTTCGCTTCAAAGATATGAATCCACAGAATATGAAATAGCATATAAGTTGCGGTACCTGAACTTAAGAACAAGCCGAAATATTGGCTCTCAGCACTCTGCCAGTTTAAATAATATTTGTAAATTCTTTATCAGTGTGTTCTATGATTAATTATGTCTCCCCATATTGTTTTAGTGCATATTCTTCTTCTTCTCCTCCTTCTTCTTCTTCTCATACAAACTTTGTCCGGGGCATAACTTTTTTGTCTTTGACCTAGACCTTAGATATTTGGCATGTGGATGTATCACCATGAGCCGGCATGTCGCGTACCATAGTGACCTTCATGTGACGTTGACCTTTGACCTGAAGGTCAGATTTATGTGCTTTTTAAGGGAAACTTTGTCCGGGGCATAACTTTTTTGTCTTTTGACCTAGACCTTAGATATTTGGCATGTGGAGGTATCACCATGAGCCGGTGTGTCACGTACCATAGTGACCTTCATGTGACCTTGACCTTTGACCTGAAGGTCAGATTTATGTGCTTTTTAAGGGAAACTTTGTCCGGGGCATAACTTTTTTGTCTTTTGACCTAGACCTTAGATATTTGGCATGTGGATGTATCACCATAAGCCGGTGTGACACGTACCATAGTGACCTTCATATGACCTTGACCTTTGACCTGAAGGTCAGATTTATGTGCTTTTTAAGGGAAACTTTGTCTGGGGCATAACTTTTTTGTCTCTTGACTTAGACCTTAGATATTTGGCATGTGGATGTATCACCATGAGCCGGTGTGTCGCGTACCATAGTGACCTTCATGTGACCTTGACCTTTGACCTTAAGGTCAGATTTATGTGCTTTTTTAGGGAAACTTTGTCTGGGGCATAACTTTTTTGTCTTTTGACTTAAACCTTAAGATATTTGGCATGTGGAGGTGTCACCATGAGCCGGTGTGTCGCGTACCATAGTGACCTTCATGTGGCCTTGACCTTTGACCTGAAGCTCAGATTTATGTGCTTTTTTAAGGGAAACTTCGTCCGGACCAGAACTTTTTTGTCTTTTGACCTAGACCTTAGATATTTGGTATGATTGTCAATATTATTCATGTATATATAATTTGCAGTGCATTAAATAGAAAGGAAGGGGAGACATATGTTTTAGTGTGCTAAAACAGTTTCAAGTTTTTCATTGTTTGTTACTGAAGAGCTTTTGAGTTAATTTTTGCAAAAACTTTGTTGGATGACGGCATTGTATTCACAATTGACAAAATAGTTGATCTCTTTCCAAGGAGTGAGTACACCTGCATTAATTTTGTTTTGAATCATTTTTTTTTCAATTTCAGCCACCAGCTGATCCCAGAATTCCAAAGAAGGTTGTAGCTCTCAAGTAAGGTTCTTCTCTTTGAACTTTTAATTTTGAATATTTGTCCAGATGATAACTTTAGTTCATCTTGGGATACATTTTTTGTATAAGGACATCACCATATCATGAGTAATTTGGGCTTTTAATTAATTTGTGATTACTGCTAATAGTAAATTAGTAAGGCCTAAAAAAGTTAAAAATCTGTTTCTCAGGCCCTCTCACATTGTCCTTTTGGTTTCCGCATGTTCTCTTTTTATAACCAATGCAAACTTAAAAAAAATAACATTAAATGGTTTATGTCTGATATTTTACCCAAGTTAATAAAATTGATAAATTTTTCACAAAACCATTGCAAAGCCTTCCTTCACTCAAGGGATGATATACACCATCATCCATGCTATTCTGTAGATTATGAGACCTAAAACATTGACAAACCAAGAACATGAACTTTGGATGGCAAAGAAATAATTACAAAAATAAAAAAAATAAAATAAAAAACTGCCCGTCTGCATGCAGTTTTACAAAAAATGGCCTGAGAAATGGAAGATCTACTTTGTGGGGCCTAATGACTACTTATTAATTAGTACATGTAATTAATAATATTAATGTAGTCTTAATCATTACGACACTCTTAGTAATGAGATGATTAATCAGTATACAATCAACCACGATCCGATATCTAACCATAAGTTCACCATCGGAAGTCATGAGTAAACATCAACAAACAATGATTGTCAACAACAAAAAGATTGTTAATATTTTCATGCTACTACATGTTTATTTATTGAACTTAAACATCCTGTTTTAGGATAGAAATAAGATGTTGTAGGATTGAAAAATGGCTCAACAGTGCTATTATATCACAGTTACATTTGAAATCATTAACTTGCACATGCCATTCAGGGGCTGGGTGATCACATGACGACTTTTCATGTTAGAATGTCACTTATACACACAATTGTGAGGGAAAACAATGACAGAAATGTCACAGTACTATTTACTGGGCATGTGTGTACCGCTTACAGACAGTCACATGGATGCCACAACAGTCACATGGACATGGTGCAGCTACAGAATTGGTTGAATTGTCATGAAGTTCCAATACTCAAACTAGAGATGGGCAGTATACTGAAAAACCAAACTGATAGCGATATCGTGAGGATACTGAGAAAAACTGAACCAAAGCAATCATTGAATACCAAAACCATCTGAATTTTCAAATTTTCCTACATTTGCTATTTATAAGTTCCTGTTGAGGCTTGATAACAGTTGAAAGGTATATTTTCATGAAAGAAGTGACTGATTTCCTATTCAGTTTTAAAAATTAAACCATAATAGACTGGGCAACTGTCCTGAATTCCCACCAGACTACAACTTGTACATGTCCAGTTGCTTAGCAGTGATTTCTAGTCAAGTCTTGACTGCCTGTTAGGCCTAAGTGTTTTGTGTGTTGTCGGCAGGATCTACTAAAGATGGCATGGTCAGGGCACATGCTCTATCACAAAAGCCTGAAATAGGTCTTTAAACATTGCATGTTTAGAACAAGTCACAAAATTACTGTAGATGTGATTTGTAAAAGAATGCCACAATAGAGCTCATAGGCAGTGTCATTTGTAGCGTTGTGGTAGTATGATGCTACAACAACTTATTCTGTTTCTCCTGATATGAATTCCTCTTTGGTACTATCAGCAGGTCTCAGTCAAGTCAGATGCCAAATACCGAACTGATACTGAGGTATATTCCCCCTAAAATTACCGACACCAATTCCAAACTCAAAAAATTCCAATACTGCCCATCTGTAACTCAAACACCAAAATACTTGGAACACTGGCAATCTGACATTGGCATCGATAATCGTTTATTGAACAGTAAATACACCATATCAGACCCCTCCCCCAGTTCTCTTTCCAGCAGGGTGGTAATGACCAATTTATCCTGCAATATCTCCATAAATAGTCCCCAACTCGTCTTTTAACCCTTTACCTAATCCAACAAGAAGACGACACTTGCAAATAAAATACTTGAATAACTAATTCTATTTTTTTTCATTTCTTATCACAAAACGTAGCTTATTAACAACAAGCTCATTCCAATGAAGGGTCATAAGCTATGTTTTTGTGATAAAAAATGAAAAAATAATGAAAATTGGATAGTATTTTTTGTGAATGGCGCTGGCCGGTTTTGGCCATTACGTTGGGTAAAGGGTTAAGAAGTGAACTGTTTTATTTTGCTGAAACCCAAAATACAATTCTGTTGTCATGCGTGATTTGACCATTCAAGGGGATGCATTCACGTGGATTAAAAACAAAGTCATTATCAATGAAATGTCTGTTTCAGTTGAGAATAAAACAATTGATTTATTAATATAAACTCTTAGAAGCTGGGGAATCAGAATGAATTTATTGAACTTGACATACCACGAAAAACTTACAGTAAAGCAGGTGCTTCTAGTCAAGTGTTGTTTGCCTATTCAGGCAGATGACACTTGACTAGAAGCACCTGCTCAGTGTTTAATTATCCCCAGCCCAAAGATTGCCGAACCTTCACAGCCAGATTACCTGCCATATTACATCACAGGCAAGAAAACTCGACTCCCAGCTTCTAAGAGTTAAACCAGTTAGCTTTATTGACATATTTAGTATTACCAGTGACCTCAATATGTGTACAAATTGAAGCTTTTGATTACTTTTGTGTGTGAATACAGCTTTGAAGATCTCCCCTTCTTAGCTTGCATGTTGCAACCCTCAATACAGGTTTGTGTTTAGTCTTAATGCCTTGACTTGTATTGAGACAATATTATTATAATATATGCTTGTAGGATAATTTATATTTCTTTCAGGAAAGACTTCCATGAAAACAGAAACAATAACGTTGCATTTATATGTTACAAAGAATCACAAAGTGCTGAAAAAGCCTGTAAAATGTAAGTATTTATTTATTTATTTATTTATTTATTGGTTTTTAAGGTCACTGTCCAATAAATTGTAACAAAACAATTTTATATAAAAAAAAATTCTTTCTACTGGCTAGCAAACAACAAGCTAATCAATACAGTGTTGAGCCACTAAGGTGGCTTTCAGCACTTTTCAAGAGAGCCAAGATAGTGGATTCTAGCACTGTACCAGTTAAGGACTCACAGCTATCCTGTTTTTTAAAAGAACAAGATTTCACCTTTGCTGAATGAAGTATTGTAAGCTTGGACAGGAAAATCATCCAGCTGCATGAATGGAGTAGAGTAGAATTTAAAGAAGTAAAATTATGAAGCTGGACTGAATGTAAGATCACAACATTATCAGCTAGGGTGACTTATACATACTGTATATGAAATTTCTTTCAGGAATGGCAAAGAATTCTTAGGATTGCATCTTCGAGTTGACATATCATCAAATGACAAAAAGGTTAGTCACAATGTACCATGTTAATTTGTTTTGAGGCACTGATTTTGAATCCCACCTGCAGCAATCACATTGTGTCCTTGGGCAAGACACTTCATCCCAATTGCCCATATGGGAGCATGGTGGCATTAGGAGTATTGCACGTCATTGGTGCACTTCTCTTCATCAAATGCTAACCTTGCTTGTGTTGGGTTAGTATGTTGGGGAGCCTGACAGTTGCTCACTGTTACTCAGTGGTTCTCTCTGGGTACTTCGGCTTCCTCCACCCATAAAACTGTCTGACATGAGGTGACCCTGGCTGTTGAAAGTGTCATTAGACCCCAATAAATAAATAAATTGAGGCACTGGTACAGTGGAACCTTGTTAAATGAATAGCCACTTTGCCAATGAAAATTATTCAATTAACAGGAGTAGACAACTAACATTGATTCCGTCACTTTCCTGTGTTCTGGAGATACACCTAGTATTTATTCTATTATATCTTGTTTGATTTAATAGAATAAATGCCTGTATTGGATGTACTAAGCCAAATAGGTCTATAAACAAAGGAAAACTGGGTGAGTCAGGGTGATTTCTCAACAGGTTACAAGATTTTTTATTCGCTTAACAGGAGTTTACTCTTTAACCTATATTCAATTAACAGGTCAAATTTGTACTGGAGGTATGGTAAATGGTTTTGTGTTTGGAAATTATATTCAGTTAACAGGGTTATTCAGTTAAGAGATATTCAATTAAGTGGGCTCCACTGTATAGGGCTTCAAGGCTTTTAAAAGTCAGACAAATCATAAAATGTTAAGACTAGTTTTTCATATCATATCTGGAAAATCACCAATTTTCTTTTTCTGGATAAACAGTTGCTTTGCTTCAGAAATGTAACCACTTGTGTTCAGTGATAGAAAACTTTTATATTATCTATAAAATAATACCCAGATATTCAAATATTTTTAAATGCTTTTTTAACTCTTTACCTAATATGACCAGCTGACAATACATTCAAAAATGCTTTCTTGAATAACTAATTTACCTCTGAAATGTATCATATGACCCCCCTCATTGAAATGAGAAAAATGGCTGCTTGAAAGTTCTGTATTTTGGCATCAGTGTGTTAGGGTTAGCCCTTTACCTAACGAACCACCTGCATCTGTCCACGTCATTTGCAAACTAAGAAGTTGAAAAAAATACAATTTTTTAAAAAATTTCAACAAAACCATATCATGTGAATCCCTATTGGAACGAGCTCATCGAGCTCGTTCCAATGAGGGGTCACATGATATGGTTTTGTTGATATTTTTGAAAAAAATTTTAAAATAGTAATTAAATTAATAAATTTTGATATTCTCTGCATTGGGTAAAGGGTTAAGTTATTTCACTGGTCATTTTTTCTTTTTTTTTTATCCAGGGCTGTTCTTTTACAGTTTCCATTAATCGTTTTTCATATTTCAGCACGACAACAGTAAATCAATATTTGTTGGAAACCTTGCATTTGGTGAGTATTCAGAGTGTCTATATTAAATCTTATATTAAAATATCTTACAAACAAAACTCAGGTTTTTGATGACACTAAACTTGTACAGCATTATTTAGTTGAGGTCTGATCATGCTTTCAGCTTTATTGTAATAGAAAACTGTGGAGTTGAAGTGATCAGACTTGATAAAGAATTGACTGTAGACTGAAATGTGTGCACTTTTGGTGAGAGACAAAAATTCACAACTGCACTGGGTCTACAGACTTATTGCTTGAAACGAATCATGCTCATTGCCACATGGTTGCCCTCCACTACAGGGTAATCAATATCACTAATGATTCTTGCAAAAATAAATAATTTTTCAAATGTTTAGTCCTTCAGAAGATTGCGGTTTTGTGTTTGTGATCTGATGTTTTTGGGGGAGCGTGGTGGCACGGTGGTTCTGGTATTGAACTTCATACGAAATGGTCCACAGTTTGATCCTCACCAGGGGTGACTGCGTTTTGTCCTTGGGCAAGGCACTTAATCCTGATTGTCCATGTGGGGGCATGGTGGTACTGTGTTCTGAGGTGTACTGCACATCGATGGGGTCTTCAACCAATGCTAACCCGGCTTGTGTGATGTTAGTATGCTGGGGAGTCTTGACAGTTGCTCACCATTGCTCATTGGTTCTCTGGGTACTCGAGCTTCCTCCACCTATAAAACTGTCCAACATGAGGTGACCCTGGCTGTCGAAAGTGTCATTAAACCACCCCAGTACATAAACAAATTGATGTTCTTAGAAGATATGAGAGTGTGATGCAATGAATGTCATGCTTCTTACCAAAACATCCTGTATTGGGTTTTCTTCTCAAGATATAATATCCCATTGTTTTATTAATTGTTCAGTTTTGAATCATGCCTTTGAAGTTCTCTGAAATGTGTATCCTTAGAAAATGCAAAATGAAAGCCCATTTTCAAAATCTTTCAGAGAAAGCATTACTTGCTCCTAGATGTTCCAGGTAGCACCAACTGTTACTTCGATAACATGGAAATGTAACTGACAGAGTGCTAGATTAACTCCTTGCATGCTGCTGGCAGGTATTCCTGCCCAGGACAGGAAAGGTCTTGCTACTAAAATAGGTAAAATTTGAGCTCATTTAACCAAATTTTCCCCTGCAGATTGTTTTGACTTTCTGACCATTAAATAAAATTGTAATGATTTTTTTTATTAAATCTAGTCATGGCTGCTGCTTAGATCTGATTAAAAATATTTATAAAAGAGTCCTCCATACTTTTAAGATCTGCGCATGCGCGGTATCCAGGAAGACACCGAAATTGGCGCAAACCAGCATTCTTTGTTTGGCCCCAAAGTCAGCAACAATGAACTGACATCTGTGCTTTTAAATCTCATTTTTAGCTTAACTTGACATAGTCAAGATAAGCTATTGCCATCACGCGTGCAGAAGTCTGTTAGTCTGTGAGTCTGTTAGTCTCTGTGACGTCTGTTCACATTTTCCTTTAGCAAGGGCTACACCCCGCAGTTCTTGTCTGATCGTCACGAAATTTCATATGCAGGTTTGGGGTCATGTCTAGATGAGAACGTCCCCTTTTGGTCGCGATCGGGCAACCGGTATGGCTGCCCGAGCCCAAAACCCGAAAACCATTAGCACAGTCTACAGGTCGTATTTATGAAGGGATTTCATTGTAACTTGGTAGGATGCCTCTGTATAGTGCCTAGATGAAAACGTCCCCTTTTGGGCATGATCTATCAACTGTGATGGCTGCCCAAGCCCGAAACCCAAAAACTTTTAGCACAGTCTGCAGGTCATGTTTAATGTGGAGGGATTTCATTGTAACTTGGTAGGATGACTCCTTATGATGTCTAGATGCGCATTTCCCCATTTGGGCATGATCTGCCAACCATGACGACTGCCCGAGCCCCAAACCTGAAAACCTTTAGCACAGTCTACAGGTCATATTTATTGAGGAATTTCATTGTAACTTGGTGGGTTGACTTCATACAATGTCTAGATGAGAAAGTCCCCCTTTGGACATGATTGGGCAACTGTGACGGCTACAGGAGCCCGAAGCCCGAAAACCTTTAGCACAGTCTAGAGGTCATATTTATGAAACGATTTCATTGTAACTTGGCAGGATGACTCCAAATAATGTCTAGATGAGAACGTCCCATTTTGATCACGATCATGCAGCCTTGATGGGTGCCCGAGCCCAAAAACCTTTAGCATAGGCAAAAGGTCATATTTATGGAAGGATTTCATTGTAACCTGTTAGGTTGACTCCATATAATGCCTAGATGATGACATCCCCTTTCGGTCGTGATTGGTCAGTTGTGATGGCTACAAGTGCCCGAAGCCCGAAAACCTTGAGAACAGTCTACAGGTCATATTTATGAAGGGATTTCATTGTAACTTCTTAGGATCACTCCAGATGATGCTCAGATGAGATTGTCCCCTATGGTTGCGATCATTCACCCATGATGGCTGCCCGAGCCCGAAGCCCGAAGCCCGAAAACCTTTAGCACAGTCTACAGGTCATATTTATGAAGGGATTTCATTGTAACTTGGTAGGTTAACTTCATATAATGTCTAGATGAGAACGTGCCATCATTCACCCATGATGGCTGCCCGAGCCCGAAGCCCGAAAACCTTTAGCACAGTCTACAGGTCATATTTATGAAGGGATTTCATTGTAACTTGGTAGGTTAACTTCATATAATGTCTAGATGAGAACGTCCCCTTTTGGACATGATTGGGCAACTGTGACGGCTAAAGGTGCCTGAAGCCCGAAAACCTTTAGTACAGTCTACAGGTCATATTTATGAGGGGATTTCATTGTAACTTGGTAGGATAACTCCAAATAATGTCTAGATGAGAACGTCCCCTTTTGATCGCGATCATTCAGCCTTGATAGGTGCCCGAGCCCAAAAACCTTTAGCATAGGTAAAAGGTCATATTTATGGAAGGATTTCATTGTAACCTATTAGGTTGACTCCATATAATGCCTAGATGATGACATCCCCTTTTGGTCGTAATTGGTCAGCTGTGTTGGCTACAAGTGCCCGAAGCCCAAAAACCTTGAGCACAGTCTACAGGTCATATTTATGAAGGGATTTCATTGTAACTTCATAGGATCATTCCAAATGATGCCCAGATGAGATTGTCCCCTTTGGTTGCGATTATTCAACCATGATGGCTGCCCGAGCCCAAAGCCCGAAAACCTTAAGCACAGTCTACAAGTCATATTTGTGAAGGGATTTCATTGTAACTTGGTAGGTTGACTTCATATAATGTCTAGATGAGAACGTCCCCTTTTGGACATGTTTGGGCAACTTTGACGGCTAAAGGTGCCCGAAGCCCAAAAACCTTTAGCACTGTCTACAGGTCATATTTAAGAAGGGATTTCATTGTAACTTGGTAGGTTGACTCCAAATAAGGTCAAGATGAGAACGTCCCATTTTGGCCGTGATCATTCAGCCTTGATGGGGCCTGAGCCCAAAAACCTTTAGCATAGGCAAAAGGTTATATTTATAGAAGGATTTCATTGTAACATTGTTAGGTTGACTCCATATAATGCCTAGATGATGACATCCCCTTTTGGTCGTGATTGGTCAACTGTGATGGCTACAGGTGCCCGAAGCCCGAAAACCTTGAACACAGTCTACAGGTCATATTTATGAAGGAATTTCATTGTAACTTCGCAGGATCACTCCAGATGATGCCCAGATGAGATTGTCCCCTTTGGTTGCGATCATTCAACCATGATGGCTGCCCGAGCCCGAAGCCCGAAAACCTTTAGCACAGTCTAAGGTCATATTTATGAAGGAATTTCATTGTAACTTGGTAGGTTGACTTCATATAATGTCTAGATGAGAACATCCCCTTTTGGACACGTGTGGGCAACTGTGACGGCTTCAGGGGCCCAAAGCCCGAAAACCTTTAGAACAGTCTACAGGTCATAATTATGAAGGGTTTTTAATGTAGCTTGGTAGGATGACTCCAAATAGTGTCCAGATGAGAACGTCCCCTTTTGGTCACGATCATTCAGCCTTGATGGCTGCCCGAGCCCAAAAACCTTTAGCATGTCTGTAGGTCGTATTTATGGAAGGATTTCATTGTAACTTGTTAGGTTGACTCCATATAATGCCTAGATGATGACATCCCCTTTTGGTCGTGGTTGGTCAACTGTGATGTCTACAGGTGCCTGAAGCCTGAAAACCTTTAGCACAGTCTACAGGTCGTATTTATGGAGGGATTTCATTGTAACTTGGTAGGTTGACTTCATATAATGTCTAGATGAGAACGTCCCCTTTGGACGCAATTGGGAAACTGACGGCTACAGGGGCCCGAAGCCCGAAAACCTTTAGCACAGTCTACAGGCCATATTTATGAAGGGATTTTAATGTAACTTGATAGGATGACTCATTTTGGAATAATTTCATTGTAATTTTGTTGATATATGTTAACTGTGAGGGCCACATATATTAACTGTGAGGTCATATTAACCCACCCCTCAGATCTTTAGTACAGTGTACACCTCATATTATTTTTATCATAAACATAGCATACAGGGAACAGAAATGAACATATTCCCAATTATCACAATTCTTGTCTTCTTTCATAATCCTTTCATAAACATTGAACATTATCCTTTTCATCAAACACAACACACAAGTTAAGCTACAGTGTCATTGACACTTTCATTTGAGGATGCCAGACCCAAATCATTGGTAAAATTGGTCCATCCAAGGACATAATTGGTTGATGGAAGTGAACAACGGTGGTTAGGAACGTTCAGTGCTGTAACTTTATAATTTTTAAAATATTTCATGTTTCCCAATTTTGGGACATGTGCCTGACGTCATCATTCTTGTTAGTGATTTATCCACTGTTTGTTAAGTGTTACTTCCCTATCCTTCCTTGAAGCCCTCCTGTTAAACTCCCAAGCTTTTTGGCTTGTTTTTATTGAAATTTTTTATTAAATTTCTTGTGAGTTTAACATGTATTACAGAATGTTTATTCTGTATATCCCCATGGTTACATTCTCACCCTAGTGGTGTTGGGTCGTTTGGGTCATGCATCTTCTATCCGAAGTATCATTTTTTCTTCATCTGAAGATCTTGCTTTACATCTGGTAGCTTTAAAATCTGTTACCTCCTTTGGGCCTTTTTTATTCGGTGCCTGAGGTCTTGTTTCCGTTTTTTTTTCATTGACGTTGTTTACATTGGCAACATCCTTTAAATATATGTAGTTTCTACTTATTATTACTGTAGATTTGTTGTAAGATGTTTTAATATTCTGGTAGTGTAGCAATAATTTTGGGATTTTGTCCACACTTAGGCTCTATCGGGATACCCTTGGGCTCTTCATGTTCCCTTTGGGAACTTGGGCTTTTGTCAGAATTTTTTGAAGAGATTTTTTGAAATTCATTTTTCGATTTGTATTTTGATTGTTGATTATTATGTATCTTTAGCATATATTTATTGTGGAGTTGTGGGGGTTTAATCGATTTTGTTTGATTAATTATGAAAGCTTATTGCTCAAAATGCAAGGTGAGGAAGTCTTCCTCAGATTTACATGCTTGTTGCCTTGCTTATAGTCAATGTCCTCCCGCAAATTCTTGTCCTACATGTGTTGATTGGGATGACAAACGTTGGACATGGTGTCACGATATTTTGTTAGCGGTGAGAGGCCAATGCCGTTCCTCTCGCCACAGAGTCATTCAAGTTTCTCAGTTTCTTTTTCAGAGAAACAAGAACATGGTGATGGTTATGTGACATCTACCAAAAGTGTGCTACCGTCGTCATGCTCTGATGAACAAACAGAGCTAGCTGCTAAGGTGCTCCTGAATATTAGGCAGGGGATAAAGCCACTGGCCGGTGGTTTTAATCCTTTGCCAGCAGCTAGCTCAACCGGTGAAGCAGTTACTCAGTCCGTGGGAGCCGTGATGCCGGGTATGTCTGTTGCGGTCGAAGGAAGTGCAGTGGGTAGAGCGAGCACCTTAAAATCTAAACATGCTTGCCCAGCGATGACGGAAGTAGGGCAGAAGCCAGCAAATTTTTTGGGAAGCTTGGCGAGGTCTGCAAGTGTGAGAGGTCCCTCACTATCCCTGTAACATCTGGATCCCTCACTATCCCTGCAATATCTGGGGCCAGATGTTGTGGTGAAGAACTTGCGTGGGCCGGAGCATACATCCATACCTGCCATTCAGGATGCTCCGTATAGATTGCAGCCGGCCTTGGCTACAGTCACGGCTTCTACCACTTCAAATATAAAGCACACTCGACCGCATCCTAGCTACCCGACTTCGGATATCCAGCCTGCTGCGCAAAGCTGGGACCACTCTTCGACTGTGAAGTCGAACAATCTGGTAGCTAGGGAGATGAGGCCTCGATTATCGGGACGTTCGAAGAAGAGATCCATCTCTGACACACAGTCCCCGGAGCAGCAAACGGCTAAGAAACGGAAGACCGCTGCTCCTCAGGCCTCAATGACAGGCTTACTGTTGCAGATTGCACAGCTGATTGCAGCATCCCAGCAAGTGCAGCCTCCCTCAGACTCAGAACCTGAGCTGTCGGACGATGCTGGGTCGGTCCAGTCGTCTGTTCAAGCGGATGCAATGGACTGAGATTCGCAACAGATTCTCTCAGATGGTGAAAGGGATAAGGAAGAGGATTACCCTTCCCTTTCGGAACAGCACATGGTTGCGATGGATTTCATCCATCAATACTACCCTGAATTTGTTCCGATAAATCAGAATGCTGCGACAACAAGAGAGAAACCGCTGGCGTCATTGGATGCAGACTTTATACGGACAAAGGAAGAAGTTCTTTCATTTCCAGTTCAGTCTAGGCATGTGTCGCAGGCCTTCGGCCATGTAGACGACGCCGTATTCAACCTCTCGAGTGCGTGGAAAAAAGGCAGTTTCTTAACTACATCTTCCATAAACATACCGTTTCTTGGACCACGTTCATTTAAAACGGTCGGAGAAGATGTTCAGAAAGCTCCTCTGCATTTGGATGAGCAGGCCGGGGATCTATATGTATCCTTACCTGCATCATTCTCTATTTGCTCAAGACACAAGTGAAACGGCAATTTCATCAAGTAGAGCAAATTTGGACCCAATGTCTTATGCAGATCACCTTACCATAGCTATGGCACAACGTCTCAACGGGAAGGAATTTGAGGATGTTCATACCTCTCTTAGAGTTCATTCCAGGGCAATTATGTATACCACGTATAACTCCACCCTAACAGTGGCTAATCTGGAGTTAATCAGACATGATGCTGCCCTTGCGTCGTCATCACTGAAAGATGACAAGGTGAAAAGCTCTCTCCTGGTTGCTCTGGTCTCCGGACATACTATTTTTTACGACAAGCTTTCGTTAGTCTATGAACAGGCTACTAAGAAAGCGTCAAGTGCTCTGCTCTTGAAGTTGGCGTCTCAACAACCCGCTTCAGCAGACGAGTAAAGGAGGACGTTCCAGATCTAAAACGTCAAAAGGGAACTCCTCACTAGGGTACAAAAAACCCTCCTACAATTACTCTGGAGGTTGTCACTGTAGCAACTCGAGAAAGGGGCGTAGGTCTAATCGGGACTATCGGTCAGATGCCCCTAGGCCGACGGGATGAGGTTCTTCAAAGGGAGGACATAGTTTCTCCTCCTGTAAGCCTCGCAGGTCATACAGGTGATGTTCAAGACCTCTATTGTTTGCCAGTTGGCAGAAGGTTATCAAACTTTGCAAGAAACTGGATAGCTGTCACAGAAGATCAGTGGGTGAGAAGTGTAGTCTCGGCTATCATTCAGAGCAAAACCCCCACTAACAAGATGTCCGCATTGGACAAATCTTCCGTCGGATCCTTTCAAAAGAGTCTCTCCTAGCAGAGGTAAAGGCTCTCTTATTAAAGGAAGCAATAGAGGTCATCGAGAATCAAGATTCTCAGGGTTTTTACTGTCACCTGTACCAAAGCCAGATGGCTCGTTCCAACCGGCAATAGACTTGAGCTGGATAAACAAGCTTATTGTGGCTCCAAAATTCTATATGGAGACCATTCGGTCGGTAAGAGCGAGCATTTGACTGAACAACTATGTGGCAAGCATAGATCTAAAGGGTGCGTACTTTCATGTCCTGGTACATCCCGCATTCAGAAAGTACCTACGGTTCGCCGTAAAAGGGAAGGTTTATCAGTTCAGAGCAATGTGCTTTGGTCTGAACACGGCACCCTGGGTATTCACTCGAATAATGAACTCAGTAATATCATACTTCCGAGCTCATTCATCTGCGGTTATGTTGGCTTACTTGGAGAACATGCTGCAGAGATACGGCAACAGAATTATTCTTCGGAACGATGTTCAGAGTCTGCTTCTATTACTCTGACGTCTTGGTTTCCTTGTTAACGAGAAAAAGTCAGATCTAGCTCCGTCCAAGTCTTTCACTCACTTGGGGATGAGATTCAAGACTCACAACAATCTCGTTCATCTGCCATTACCCAGACCGAAATTAGTTGTTATGCTCACTTTTGTCTACACTCAGACGCATTAACAGTGAGGGAATTCATGCAACTGGTGAGGTTGTGCAGAGCGGCTGCGGATCTTATTCCGATGGGCCATCTATGCACGCGTCCCCTCCAGATATTCTTTACTCAGAACTGGAGTGTGAAGGCGCATTTGCTCGAAACCAGTATTGTTTTAACGGACCTAGTAAAACAAAGGTTTCAGATTTGAGCAGATCTTCAGTGGTTAACTCAGGGAGTTCTGCTGCAACTTTCGGATCCAGCTTTCACTATTATGACGGATGCGAGCCAGGCGCAACCCTAAGTCCCGCAGACTTGAAGTGTCAGGGTCTTTGGGACCCTTGGTTCCTAGAGAAGCACATAAACATCAAAGAGATAATGTTTATATGGCTAGCTCTTCAACACTGGATTCACATAATAGCAAACTCCGTGTTCAGATTTTGTCGGACAGTTCAACAGTAGTAGCTTACACCAGGAACCAAGGCGGCACTCATTCAATTCCATTATGCTAATTAACGGAGAAGATTCTCCTATAGGTCATAAATCATCATGTTCATCTTTCTGTCCATCATATACCGGGTCGTGTGATTGTACTAGCAGACTCGCTCTCTCGGAAAGGTCGCCTGTTGCCATTGAAGTGGACTCTCAACAAGCAAATATTCAGGCAGATTTGCAACCAGTGGGATCGTCCCATGATAGATCTGTTTGCGACACATCTGAACAATCAGTTACCGACGTTCATGTTGCCATGCCCAGATCATCGAGCGTACGCAGTAGACGCTCTGTCAATCTCATGGGACGGAATGATAGGATATGTGTATCCTCCAACTCCATTGATTCAGCAGATTCTGTTAAAGATCAAACAGTGTCGTTGCAAAATCCTGCTAGTAGCACCTCTGCCGTTACAGAAACCTTGGATCAATCTTCTCAGCCGTCTGTTATGGGACATACCCCAGAAGCTTCCTCCACAAGAGGATCTTCATTATCAGGGGAAGTCACGCACACTGCATCACAACCCGGAAGGTCTCAGCCTTCACGTATTTCCGTTGTGCGGTCCTTACACGGAAAATAGTTTACAGGATGCGCAGTGGATGCAATTTCTAACTGCAGGAGGTCCTCCTCTTCGTTGAACTGCGCAGCGAAGTGAAAGGTTTTCTTCCATTGGTGTCAGGATCAGTCGATAGATGTTTATGATCCATCCATACCAAATATTGCCAATTTCCTGGTCTACTTGTTTGACGATCTCAAACTGCAGCCTGTCACTATTAAGGGCTATAGGTCTATGTTATCAGACACTTATGCTGATCATGATAACTTGGCTATTGGATCAAATACTTCATTGTCCAAGCTGGTTAGAAATTTCTCTGTTAACAGACCTAGAACCCTCAGATTAATTCCTAAGTGTAATTTGGCTTGTGTTCTTTTGAAGCTCAAAGAAGCTCCATTTGAGCCGTTGGACATTGTAGAGTTCAAATTCTTGACCTATAAAACGGCATTTCTTTTGGCCTTTGCATCTGCTAGAAGAGTCAGTGAACTTCATGCTTTATCTGTTGATGAATCTCACTACCGTAGTGTGTGTAATACCATTACCCTTACTATGGAAGTGGGATTTCTGGCTAAGAATCAGATTCCAGACAAGCGGCCTGACCTTATTATCATTAAGGCTCTATCGTCCTCAGATAACCATAGACCATTGCAGTCAGTGCTATGCGCATTTATAAATGTCGGTCAGATTTTATTAGAAAAGAAAGAACATGTTTCTTTCTTTCATTGCTTCCTAACAGAAAAGATATTTCTTTCTATTCATTCAGTCACTAGATGGATTCAGTTGGCAATACGCATTGCCTATGAAAATCTATCTTCAGATCTTGTTCGGTTAATAAGATATCAGCGCATGAGGTTAGAGCACTGCCCACTTCTTGGGCTTATTCTAACAGTACAGCCATTACTGATCTCATGAAGGCTGCATACTGGATACAGCCCTCTTCATTTACCAAGTTTTACCTGAGAAATGAGAGTCCATTTCAGGTGACCTTAGATCTTTAGGTCCTCTTTCTGCTGCTCAGAATGTTGTCCATTAATGGTTACATCTATAGTTATTTAGGCAGTCCATTCCAGCATTGACGCTGTTCTGCTGCCTTCATTCTGAGGACATGTACCTGCTTTATAATGAAAAGCAAGGGAAGACCACCTCCGGTGTCAGTAGTCATGAGTCAATGCTGGGATGGTTTTAATGTGTAGCTCGGTGTGAAGCAATAACTATGTCTCATTTATGTACTGTTTTTAAAGTGTAGCTCACTGTGAAGCATTTGTATATGTTGCATGTCAAACGGGCATTAATATACAATCCTCGGACACTTTTAAATGAGTATAAAGAGTCTCATTCTCTGGACTATCTTTATATATTGGTTTTCCTTCACCAAATTAGCATAACGGGTTATGCTGGCATTAAATGGAGAATTATATATTATGTAATACTCAATTACATTGTTGGTGTTATGCCTTCCTCTTTTCTCATAAAGGAGAAAGACATATATAATTCCTATCTTCTCCTATTCTCCTTTAGGAGATATCCTTTACTGAAGTAATTGAGAGATTGGATTTTCCTTTATGTCCTAGGCCCTCCAGCCTTTTTACGATTCAGCTAGTCTTGGCCATTGGTTGTTGTATAAAAATATTATAAATTTTAAGTATATTTGTATATTTTTTATACCCTATAAGCCCTTGTGATTTAATGATTGGATAATGACAAATGCAAATGTAAGAAGACAGACTTATTGTGACAGTCATGGAAAGCATGTACCCTTGATTTTAATTATGTTTTTGTGTACTCTCTACATGTACATGACGTGTAGGGTATTTAATCTTCATTTCAACACAAACCCTTGTGATTTAATGATTGAATATGGCAAATGCAAATATAAGGAAGACATTTGTCTGAAGCAGAAATGTGGCGGGCTGTAGGGATGGTGGAGCAAGGGGCTACCCATCATCAGGTTGGTGAAGCCCTTGGTGTGCACCATACGGTGATCACCAGAGCCTGGGCAAGGCAAGATTTCAGCAGTATGGCACACCAGTAAGACGTTATGGTGGTGGTAGAGACAGGGCAACATCTGCAGCTGAAAACCGGTTTTTGATCATTCCAGCTTTGGAACCGCCTTGCCACAGCAACCCAGATTCGCAGTGACCTTCAGAATGCATCAGGGGTAAATGTTTCGACGCAGACTATCCGAGCGAGGTTGCACGAAGGTGGTCTCCAATCAAGAAGACCATGTATTCACATTCCACTCTCCCAGAACCACCACCAGGCACAATATGAATGGGCCATGGACCGCGTTGGATGGACCAGAGAAGATTGGTGACCTGTCCTTTTTACAGATGAGTCTAGGTACTGCTTAGACTACACAGATAGGCGTTCTAGAGTATGGAGAAAACCAGGAAAGCAATTCCAGGCAGCCAACATTGCTGAGCATGACCGCTGTGTTGGAGCGTCAATCATGTTCTGTGGCGGCATCAGCAGAGCTCTGTGTCCTTGAACGTGGTATATTGACTACACAGCGGTATATTGATGAGATCCTGGATGTCTGCCATCAGATTGTATGCAGGAGCAGTGGGTGATAGATTCATTCTGATGGACGATAATGCCCGTCCTCATGTTGCCCATGCTGTCGGGGAGTACCGACAGAGGGAGGGGATTGAGCGTGTGGACTGGCCAGCAAGATCCCCTGACCTCAATCCAATCGAACATGTCTGGAATGAGTTGCAGCTTGCAATTTCAGCCCTTCCAGTCCAGCCAAGAATTGTCCAGGAGCTTGGTACCATGCTGGTCCATGAATGGAACAACATCCCACAAAGGACCACCAGGTACCTGATTGGGAGCATGAGAAGGCGTTGTCAAGCTGTAATTAATAGTAATGGGTCACATGCTCGATACTGAACCCATACCAGTTCGCTCTGTCAATTTTTTGGCAAATTGAAAAATTTCTTCTTTTACGAATAATATCCATTTTCCATGGTTATCGTATTCAAAAACTAAAAAATAATGTCAAACACAAATAAAATCTTCATTTCTGTATTTAAATCATTAAAGATATAATGAAATAAAATATATGTATACTTTTCTTTACAATATTTCAACTAAAACGTAAAACAGGTAGTTGGATATACTTGGTGCTTAGCAAACTTTGAGTAGTATAATTACGAAAATGAAAAAAATAAAATAAAAAACCGCCTCCTGCATGCAATTTTAAGAAAAATGGACTGAGAAACAGAAGATCTACTTTGTGGGGCCTTAACAACATTATGTGTAAGTGCAATAAATCATGATGCAGCAGTTGCAGCACGAAAGGTGAAAGGTCAAAGTCACAGTGACCTTCAACATAGTAAATCGTAAACAATTGGTTTCCGGATGATAACTTGATAATGTTTTGATCCACGTTCATGAAACTTCCTAGGTAGGTTGGCAGCAGTGAGAGGAAGAACCCTATTTATTTTGGACTTACTAGGTGAAAGGTCAAGGTCACAGTGACCTTCAACATAGTAAATCATAAACAATTGGTTTCCAGACTTACTTGATAATGGTAAACAATTGGTTTCCAGATGATAATTTGACAATGGTTCCACCTATGTTCATGAAACTTCATAGGTAGGTTGGCATTGGTGCAAGAAAGAGCCCTATTTATTTCGTAATCACTAGGTCAAAGGTCAAGATCACCATGACCCTTCACATAGTAAATTGTAAACAATTGGTTTCCGGATGATAAGTTGATAATGATTAAACCCACTTTTGTGCTGTCACAACTCAGCATCGGATCGGTGATCCTATCGGCATTTTTGACAATTGGTTATATCCAGTTAACAGCGTTATTCAGTTAAGAACAGTCAGTGGACTCCACTCTTTTTCATTCTCCTATTTTGAGGGTAGAGCCCTGAGAATCGCAAATTTTTTATTTGAATCGAATCTCAAATTGAATCACTTTAATTATTTGAAATCAAATCGAACCTTGAATCGAATCAGTGGCCTCTTGAAGATGACTGATGGAGATTGGGGTGCTATAAATCTGATTTGTTCCCACAGTAAGGGCTCAAGTTCCGACTGACAAAATAATCCAACTACATTATCAAGGCATGTCTTTGTAGAAGGCATGCCTTGATGATGTAGTTGGAATATTACCCTGTAAGGATTTTAGTTCAGTGTCGACATTGCTTGGGAACTTTAAATTTGCATTTAACAGTGGTAGAGATTAGTGATTTTGAAATTATTTATTTATTTATTGGTGTTTAAGGTCACATACTTATGCACAATGGCTAATCGTCACCATGACAGTTTTACGGGTGGAGAAAGCCGGCGTACCCTGAGAGAACTACCGAGCATTGATGAGCAATTGTCAGCTCCTCAACATTCTAACTCCGTTCAAGCTCCGTTCAAGCAGGGTTACAGCGATTGAAGACATGTGCACCATCGACGTGCATTGCATCTTAGTACATGGTGTCATCGTGCCCCAATGCAGGCAACTGGGATAAAGTGCCTTGCTCAAGGACACAACGTGGGTCATCCTGGTCAGGGATCGAACTCTGGACCTCTAGCATAGAAGTCCAACATCCTACCATTGTGCCACCGCGCTCCCGATTTTGAAATTAGCATGGCTGGTGGTATGAGTGAAGATGTTACTTATGTTTATGTAGCAGAAATTACTTTTAGTCTTTTATTTCAAGATTATTTATGTACCATTTCTTATCAACCTACCTTACAATTGTTTACTACAGGTTTGCACTACAGTGGAAGACCCCAACTCGGAAAATATACTCTCTATTTAGATCTTTCCCAAGCGATTTGGGAAAGAGAAGTGGTGCAAAAGCACCAAGAAAAAATAAGCCAAAACTGGGTTGAGTGCTACCAGCACAGACCTGGTAGGGGACGCTCTTCTCTTAGTACAATTCTACGACTTCCTTTGCCAGTGCGCAGATACGTAGCTAATGGCTCATTCTTTTTTCGTCCGCCATGTGGCAGGACATCCATTTTTGCATTCAGAAACAGTGAAAATTCAACTCGTTGATAATGGTTACCTGTGACTGGAATTATGGATCTGAGGATCATTTAATAACAGGACTGTGTTTTATATATTCTCGTTATTATTTTCAACCGCATTTTCATTGTATTTTATATCTTTTGCATGTCGCGCATGACTTTCGAGTATCATGCGGTTCGTACATAAAAATTTTTGGTTGATAAATTTTATTATTATTATTGGAATTAGGTGTCAATGGGGGACTGTATGGACAGGATTTCTCCTCTCTGTTGAGGGCAGAATTTCTGTTTTTTGGGTCCCTGTCGGCCGTCTGGGTTCAGTTGTGTTCCCGCCAGTACTTTTTCTACCACCTTTCTCTTGTAGTTTGGGGTGTTCTACTTTCTACATCTGTTGAGTTCACCCTTTTCTTCTACTGCTCTCACCTCTGTTATGTCCAGTGTGGTTCGTTTAGGGCAATGCCTTTTGCCCTCGCTTATAGTGCGTTCTCTTGGCCATTCCTCCTGCATCAGTGAGCGGGGGGTCTTAGGGTGTGAGGGGGGAACGCTTTCATTTCGGGGCCTCCCAACATGACCACATCTGGTGAGAGTTATACCCCCTCTGTGGGGGATGTGTAGTGTTTAACCGTGGTGGATACTGCGAGAGCTGTTGAGTTGTCTGGTGAAGAGATGCCTGGTTCCGGGACTATGATCCCTCTCCAGTCGACATCAGTGGCTGTCACTAGGGTTGTGACTCCTCCTTTGGAGGCCGAGCTCAGTTGCTCTCTCCCCCTTTCCACCAGTTTCAACAGCTACTGCTGTTCCGTCTGCAACGTCATCGGTCACCGTTACAGCCGGCCTCGGTTTATCCCTGCAGGGGTCTGCAGCAATATCTGGTAGTATGGATGTGGGGATCAGCCTCAGCCTTCCCTGACTTCAACTCGGCGAAGTCGGAAGTGGCTGCCAACCGAACCCCCTGCTGTGGCCTCTCCACCGTTGAGCACAGCAGTTTTATCCCTGCAGGGGTCTGCAGAGATGTCTGGTAGTGTAGACATGGGGTATCGACCTCAGCCTTCCCTGACTTCAACTCGGCGAAGTCGGAAAGGGCTGCCGGCCGAACCTCTGCTGTGGTCTCTCAGCCGTCGAGCACCGCAGTTTTCTCATTGGATTCGAATGTTCATGACAGGGCCACCATAAGCTCCGTGGCATTTCCGTCCACGCACTCTGGTCCCATGGCCAGTTTTGCAGGACGAATGCCTTTTGTGCAGCCTGGACCTTCTGTCTCTCAGAGGTCTGCAGCGACTCTCCTGAGTTTCCGCTCTGTAGATCATTGGGGTATGTCATACCCCTATACACATCTGCCTTCAGATGTTTCTGCTGCAGCCCATCGCCCCGCAAACGTACTCATTGCGTTCATTTTCATAGCTTTCATTTTGAGACGTATGATTTTGCACGCATCGTGCTTATTTTCATTGCTTTCTCTGCACAATCACCCTGATGTACTAATCCATGACCTCCTTTCTTTCTCAGCCTAATCCCTGCCCACCCCTTTCAATCCTCCTAAACCCCATTCCTCTTCCTACCCAGTTTCGCATCTTATTCTTGTTCCGTGCGACACTACCAACCCGCCACATCCACTATATGTACATCGCTCCATCCAATATTTTTACCTCTTTTAACTCCACCTCATTTTTGTTCACTGTTAGTTGTTAAAATGTCAAATTAATGAACAATAAGATATTCTTATGACTAAAAAATATGCGACAAATGAGTTTTAGATGCCCAAAACAAGCAGAAACAGAGGCATTTGCCATCCCCAAAGGCATCAGGGGAATATGGTATACTACATTTCTGGAAGCGGAGTCTACGCATGTTGGTAAACGTACCAACTGGATAAAATAGCACCCCATCCCCACCATCCCCCGACTTCACCATGTTGGGCACTGGATGATCATGGTAATGACATCACACGATTGAGTTACCAGGATAATCCGCATCTATGTAACGTGACTAGGTCATTCTATGATAAATCACCGGGAGTTGGGGGGCGGGGGGGGGGGGGGGGGGGGGGGGGGGGGGGGGTCTCCTCGCCTTAACCAGAGCAGAAACCTTTAGTATAAATATTACATACCTTTATGTGGCAATAAATGGTAAGTGGTAAAGTAAAGTCCATCTACAATAGCTCAATAGCTGTAACTGGAATTAGTGTTCAGAAGTTATAACATTATCGGTTAATTTGTTGTAACATAACAGGTTGAAAAAAGTTATAACATTATGCGTCGATTTTTATAACATAACGGGTTGAAAAAAGTTATAACATTATGCGGAGTTTATAACATTATCGGTTGTTTACTACATTTTTTGTAACATTATGCATTGGTGTAACATTATGCGGCATTGTAACATTATCGGTTGTAACAGGGCTTTCCCAGCCCAAGTCGGGCATTATTCCTATGGCGACTCTGGAGTCCATGTTGGGCTTATCGAGAGAGATGCTGGACATGCTTTCTCTCTCCGATCACGTCATCTTTGCTGCTTATCTGCCCCCAGATAAGTTTGGCGACGTACAGGCTCCTTGGTGTGTGGTGTCCAAGACGCTCATGCATCTTACTCACACACATGCCTGTAACACGGCTAAATTGGAATTAGTTCGCAGGGACGCTGTGCTGGACACAAGCCGTTCCCTTCCTGAGGGGCAGCACGCTGCTCTTCGATCTGCTTCTTCGGCGGGTCCGCAACTATACCATGGTTCCGCGATGATGCCCTACATCATTCCATAGATCATCTGCTGCTTCATCAGCTTGATTAGCCTTCTGTTGGAGGCAGGGGCCGTCCAAAGCCTAACAAGCGCCCTTCTGCTTCCTCTGCGCCGCCAAGGGCTGATCCTCCTGCCGCTGCTTCTACTCACTCACAGGGTAAGGGTAGGCGTCTGCAGTCGTCACCTCGATTCATCCCAGGTTGAGGCATCCACCTCAGTCGAGAGTGCTTCTTCCAACACAAGTCACTGTCGATGCTACACGTTGGGAACTTTTGAGCTCGGAGATAGGCAGTCTCCTTTCAAAGGGGCCGATCGAGGTCATCAAGAACATTCATTCAGTGGGATTTTATTCCCGCCTCTTCTTGGTGCCGAAGAAGGACGGTCGACTCCGACCGGTTATCAATCTGAGTATCCTGAACCAGTCTATCATTGCTCCTAAGTTCAGCATGGAGACTTTCAGGTCGGTTCGCCTCTCCATTCACCAGGGAGTTTTCGCTTCCAGTATCGACCTGCGAGACGCTTACTTTCACGTTCTGATTCATCGGACATCGCAAAAGTATCTCAGGTTCGCTTTTCTGGGGCAAGTTTACCAGTTCAAGGCCATGTCCTTCGGCCTCAATCTGGCTCCTTGGGCCTTCACCTGCCTGATGTCCAATGTGTTAGCCTTACTCTAGGGTTCAGAGGCAACGAGGAGAAGCCGGACCTGGTCCCTTCTCCACCGTTTTGTCATCTAGGGATGGACTTCCGTACTCCGCTGAATACGGTGGCGGTTTCCCGGGCAAGGGCTGTGATTCTCTCAGCTTTTGCCCTGACTCTGTCCCAGTCCATGTCTGCAACAGCTCAGAGTCTTCCCCGGCTGCTCGGTCTCTGCGGTTCGGTGACGGATCTCATTCCTCTAGGTCGGCTGCATGTCAGACCTCTCCAACACTTTCTAACCAAGATTCGAACCTGCAGTAGTTGAATCATTTTGATCACTCCCTTGTCGCCTCAGTGGGTGTGGATCAATCTGCTCCGCTCTCTGTTGGCGGCAGTTCCGGCACGTCTCCGTCTACATCACAACCTTCTTTGCCAAGGTCACCCGAGGAGGTTTCACGTCGACCCGACATTGTGCCTTTGCACATATCTTTTGTCAGGCCCTGTCTCCTCCATAGAGGTTTTTCGAGACGAGCAGTGGAGTGCTTTTCTTCTTCAAGGAGGCACTCCACTGGTTTAGCTTATTCGGCTAAGTGGAAGGTCATCTGTCGACGGTGTGCAGATCACTCTGTTGATTATGCCAATCCTTCGATCACACAGATTGCGGAGTTTCTGGTATATCTGTTTGATTCTCGGGGTCTCCAGCCTGTTACCATCAAAGGGTATTGGTCCATGCTTTCGGAGACCTTTTCGTATGTGGGGGCAGCGTCGTATCGACACTAATCCATACCTCTCCAAGCTTGTTCGGCACTTTTCCTTGAAAAGGCTTAGGACTTTGCAGCTTACCTCAAGATGGAATCTTTCTTGGGTGCTGTTTTGTGTGTGTGTGGGTGGGGGGGGGGGGGGGGGGGGGGGGGGGGGGGATGGGGCACCCCGTTTCAACCTTTATCCCAGGTGGATATGCATTTTCTCACATACAATGTGATACAATTCTGATGACTTTTGCCTCAGCCAGACGGATTAGTGAGCTTCACGCCCTCTCAGTTGACCCGGCCTTTTTCGGGAGCTCTCCCAACAGTGTTATGTTTACCACTGATTGCTCCTTTCTGGCCAAGAATCAGGTACCAGAAAATACTCCGCCTCTTATCTGTATCAGAGCTCTTCCTTCTGTTGAGGGTAACCGCCCTTTGCTCTGTCCAGTTCATGCAATTCACATTTATCTCAATCGGATGCAGTTCATTAGGAAAGGCAGGAAACGATTCTTTCTGTCTCTTATTCCTGGTCGACCGAAGATCTCTCCTCACTCCATTTCTCGATGGATTTGTCTTGCTGTTCGTGCGGCTTACGCTCGTCTAGTGACTGGCAAATCGTCTTACCAATCGTGTTTTCTGCCCACGAGATGCGTGCATTGTCTACCTCTTGGGTTTATTCTAACTCCATCAAGTTGTCGGATGTTATGCAGGCAGCCTGCTGGAGAAATGCTTCTACTTTCTCCACCTTTTATCTGCGTCAGTTACAGGAGCAGTCTGAGGACCTTTTTGCTTTGGGCCCTCTTTCTTCTGCTCAGGCTGTTGTTTGCCCTAGTCATTAGGCTAGTCACAAGGTCAGTTCCAGCTCTGTGCTGTTACTGTCCTTTTCTGTCTGTGCATCGCACAGAACTGTACGCCTCATCTCTCATTGTCTTTTGCTAATGTTTGTGAGGCTATGGTTTGATAGGCCTGGGGACCTCTTCCTCTATCCACGGTTATGTGTGGGTTGGTTATGTGATTCCCTCCATCCTATAGTCTATTCAGCCTGTAGTAAACAATTGTAAGGTAGGTTGATAAGAAATTTAAATTTTATAGTAAATTTCCTTTCTTATTATACCTACCACAATTGTTTACATGGAGGCCCTCCCGTCTTATTCGGGTAAGAATCCTTCCTCCCTGCTGATCACATAACTCAAACGTTGGCGGATTCAAAAGAATGAGTCATTTGCTACATGTCTGCTCACTGGCAAAGGAAGTTGCGGAATTGTACTAAGAGAAGAGCGTCCCCTACTGGGTAGCACTTGAACCAGTTTTGGCTTATTTTTTCTTGGTGCTTTTGCACCACTTTTCTTTCCCAAATCGCTTGGGAAAGATAAAAATAGAGAGTATATTTTCCAAGTTAGGGTCTTCCGCTGTAGTGCAAGCCGTTAGTAAACAATTGTGGTAGGTATAATAAGAAAGGAAATTTACTATAAAATCTAAATTTCCAACCAAACAATACGCTTTGGGAGACATGAAGCTGACTGTTACCAGGCTATATTCCTATGAAAAAGATTCAAGAGGAAATGAATCTGGCAGCCAATTTTGAATTGAACCAAATATCAACTGAAGATTCAAAATCGAATTGAATCTCTAAGCTTCGGAGGGCCCTATTTGAGGGATGGTTTGACAAGATTGATATTTTACCAGAGTTTTTTGTGGTAGTTTGTTTCTACCTGAGTATCCAAATGATAAGCATTCTGTTTCTAATGTAATCAAAGGTTAACCCAATGCAATTTGAAATGTCAAAATGGCGAAGTTTACATCACCAAATATTTCCCATAATGCAGTTTGATATTTAACCACAAATACCTTGTTTGGCAGAGTTCAGTGATGGAAATATATTCCTTCATGCAACATTTTCCAAACTCATTTTATGTAGTTGAGAATGTAAACACATGATATTTTATCAAAATTGTCCCAAATGGAATCAATATATTTTGTAGATATAGAGGAAGAAGTGATTAGAGAACACTTTAAGGAATGTGGAAAAATAGATAATGTTAGAATCATCAGAGATAACAAATCAGGGCTTGGAAAAGGATTTGGCTATGTACAGTTCAAGGTAAATTCTAAACGTCCTTTATATTACTGGCAGGATTTCCTGCATAGTTTCTCACACCACTCTATATCCTGACTGCATGTGGATGGCATTAAGGACATACTTTTTTGTTTTGAGAATTTAAAGTATAGAATTATGTTTCACTGTTTGTACTAGTTTAAGTAATTGACCCATATAATATTAAAATTGGGAAAATTTTAAAAAACATCATAAGCCTATGAAAATAGTATCTCAGGGCTGGAATTTTTTTCAAAATTTCAAAATACACTTGCCCTGCAGAGTGAGAGTCTTTAACCCTTTACCCAACGCAGACGATATCAAAATTTATTATTTTAAATATAATTTTTTCAAAAAATTTCAACAAAACCATATCATGTGACCCCTCATTGGAACGAGCTCAATGAGCTCGTTCCAGTGAAGGGTCAAATGATATGGTTTTGTTGAAATATTTTGAAAAATTTAATTTTTTCAACTGCTCAATTTGCATATTACGCAGGCGGATGCAGGTGATTCGTTAGGTAAAGGGTTAAAACAAAACTCTGATGTGTCCTAGATAGAAACATGCCCAAAGCTTGGGTGGGGTGGCATTGGGTGGAGGAAGGTTTGGGGCACCCTCCTTCATCTCATCTGTCAGAAATGTTTGTTGTCCATTGGAAAAATTATTGGTCATACGCCAAAATTTTCTCTGAAAGCCACGAATTTGAAAAAAAAAATTTAACTATATGACAAAATCACAATTTTCATTATGCCCTTATGTTTCCAATATCCTTTTTATAAAAGCTCTTTTTATAAGAATATGACAATTGAGTATTGAGTATTCAAATACACAAAAAAACGTTTGTTTTAGTATTATTCTTTTAAAGAATTACTTTCATAAAAAATAATCCTTTAAAATAATAAATGAATGTTTCAGACCTGTTTCGTTTATTTTTTTTTCAAATGAAGTATGTTGAGTTAGGTTTCAAGTTCATACCGACAATCACCAAGCCTGTAACACTGTGAAACAATTTTACCTCTCTCCCCACCATATCAGAACTATTCATTCCAAGATGCTAGCTTTGGGTCTGCCAAGAACAAAAACAAAGAAAATCTAGATTAAGTTTATACCATAGCATATGGAAACTTCACAGACATTGATCTTGTAATTTTTCACTTGTCTGTTCTGATGACCAAATATAACTTTTCACTCATGATCAATTTTTAATTGTCTTGGAGAGAGTAAGAGTGAAATTTTCCAGCTCTGTATCCAACAGAAAACCTACTATTGTGGATATAACTTGTCAACAGCCATCATTTCGCTAACCTGAACAGCTTTGCTGCTTCACTTTTCCCTAGGTCTTTACCTAAGGAATCAGCTGTATCCGTTCATGTAATTTACAAGTTCAGCAGTTAAAAAAATTATTTCTCAAAATGTTTCAACAAAACCATATCATGTGACCCTTTATTGGAATGAGCTCATGGAGGTCATTCCAATGAGGGATTCACATGATATAGTTGAAATTATTTAAAAACATAATTAAAATCACAAAATTTGATATTGTGTGCATTGGGTAAAGGGTTAAGATAGTGAATGGTGGCCCAGTGGTGATGCATTGGACTGTAAATCTAAAGGTCCACAGTTCGATCCCCATCAGGGGTATCCACATTGTGTCCTTGGGTAAGTAACTTCATCCTAATTGCCTATGTTGGGGCATGATGGTGCTGTGTACTAAAGCATATGACATGTCGATGGTGCTCTTGACTTCAACCAATGCTAACTGTGCATGTGTGGAGTTAGTATGTTGTGGAGTCTGACAGTTGCTGGCTGCTGTTCAGTGGTTCTGACTGGGTACTCCAGCTTCCTCCACCCGTAAAACTTTCTGACACATGGTGACTCTGGCTGTTAAAAGTGTTGTTAAGCCCCAATAAATAAGATAGCGAATTCATAGTGTTTAATGTCTTTGGCTAGATACCAAAGTTAATCAAAGCAGTTGGGTTTTGTGCACATAAAACTGGGGGTTATGGGGTGGTTAGCCCCTTGCAACACTAATAATGAAGTCTAATGTATTTTTTGTAAGTTTTCTAAGCCACAGTAGACCCAAGGAGTGTATGTCTGAAGCCCTTTTGTTGTTGTTTATCTTCAAGTAATGTAGTTGGTGAAGAAGTATATAGTCTGCCACAAGCAGTTGTTAAAATACATTGTAACTAATATTTGTGCACCTATAACAAAGATAACATTGATGTCATTCCATGCTGTAATTTCGTCCAAATTTCTGAATAACAATGGTGAGAAAACTTCATGAAAGTTTGAATGCACAATATTTTTATACTGTAACCAATGGCCCAGACTTAGCTGGTGCTAACTCAAAATTATCTAGGGCCAAACACAAATTTTGCCCCCCAATCCCCCAAATTTGCATGCAAAACCGAAAATTAGAAGTCCTGTCTGGCCCTCCATACATTTACTCTCTGTGCATGTGCAGACGCCAGGAAGTCACCAAAACTGGCGCCAACATCATTCTTTTGATAGCTTTCCGTCAAATCCCTCTCATATACAGCGATCTATCTTCGTTTACCTTTGTTATTTTGTGTACTGTTGTACATTGTGTTGCTTGTTCTTCTTTGTACCTGTTGCGTACTGTATACAAATAACATAATTTCAAATAAATATTGTTTAAACTAACATCATTCTTTGTTTGGCCCCTCAGTCAGATAACATCAAACTGACTTCTGTGCTTTTAAATCTCAGTTTCAATGATGCCAGACACAAATCAATGGTTAATTTGGTGGATCCAAGGACACAACTGGATGAAGGAAGGAAGAAACGGTGGTTTGAAACATTCAGGGCTGTAATTTTATAATATTTATAAAAATTACTTCATGTTCCCAAATTTCGAGAATTACAATACTGCAAGTAACTGTGAGAAACCGCTAACATTGTTAGACACTGACTTCATCTGGACAAAGAGGAGGATATCTCTTTTCCGGTTAAGTCTACATGAGTGTCATAGGTCTTCGATTATGTAGACGATGCCATATTTAACTTCCTGTGGGAAGAAGTAATACGGTTTCTTATCATCATCTTCTGTATTTTTAACCGTTTTTTGATCACATACATTTAAAAAATGACCGGGGATGATGTGTTGAGAGTTTCTCTGCGTTGAATGCAGGCTGAGGTCCTAGTTGTAGCCTTACCTTCATCATTTCACTTTTCGCTCGGACACAATTGAGAAGATAATTTCTTATTCAGAGCGAATTTAGCCTCACTGTCTTATGTACTTAACTTTTAAGTACTGTGACACGTCTATTTGGAAAGGAATTTTGTGGATGTTTGTACCTTTTTAAAAATTCTTTCCAGGCCTATTTATCACAGATATCTCTGTCTTAACAGCTGTTAAGTGGGAGCTATTCTGATGTGACGAAGCCTTGCATCGTCATCTTTAATATTTGACTAGGTGGAAAACTTGCTACCGGTCGCTTTAGTTTTCCAGACACTAAGTCTTTGACAGCAAGCTTTCATTAATGTAGGATTAAGCTACAAGAAAGCATCAATATTCGGCTCTTTAAGTTGGGGTCTAATCGACCAACACCAGCAGAAAGAGTAGGAGAGGTTGTCCTAGACTCAGATCGTCTATAAGAACTCATAGCGAAGGTATAGGTATCCCTCCTATATATTACTTTAGGGATTGACTATACAGCCACTTGGATAGGGGGTTTAGGTCTGTTTGAGTGTACTGATCAGACACCCCTGAGCTGGTGGCTCGAGGCTCTTCTAGAGCTCGGTCCGACCGATAATTAACTTGAACTGGATAACATGTTTATCATGGCTCTAAAGGTTATTTAGGATAATCATTCAGTCGAAAAAGCAACCGTTCGAATGTTCGACTGTGCGGCAATTATAGTTCTTAAGATCACTTGAAGAATGAACTAGATAATGTCTCATGGGATGAATGATAGGACACTCGTATCCTACAATTCATTTTCAACAAGCTGGCTCGTTTGTTTTTTCATTGAGCAAATTAGCCAGTTGTCTTCTTTCAGACACATTAACAGCGAAAGATTTTATGCATCGAATGGGATTGTGTGGAGCGGCTACGAATGTTATTTCGATGGATCGCTTACACACATGCCGCCTCCAGTTATTCTTAACTGAAATGGGAAGACGTTTTTCGCTCAAGACCTGTATTGTTTTAATGGATCCAGTAAACATAAGGTCAAGTTTGGGCAGATATTCAGTGGTTTAACAGCTGCCAGATCCGGTTTTCTCAATTATGACGGACGTGAGTTCATAATTGGGTTACAACCCTGAGTCAGACGGACTCTATGTGCAGGGTTCTTGGGACCCTCAGTTCTTTGGAGACCACATATTCATCAAGAATGATGTCTTATTGTTTACGCTACAGCATTGGATTATATTATTAGCGCACATGCATGTGGGATCGCTCCAGGATAGTTAAGTTTGCATCGCTTAGGAACAATAGTTTCCTTCATTTGTGTCGCCAGTGTTAAACTTTTGAGCGCATACAGTTGACGTTCAGCCGTTTTCAGGGGAATGAATGGTAGGATAAGTGTATCCTTCAATTCATTTGATTCAGTAGATTACATTAAGATTTAATAATCTCAGTGTGATTCCTACTAATAACATATCTGTCATCACATTAACCTTCTATCAGTTTTCTAAAGTGCCTGTTATTGAACAATCGTCAGAAGCTTCCTCCACGAGAGGACCATGTTCTTCAGGGGAAGTTTTGTTCTTCATGTCATTCTCCACCCGTAGTGGCATAAAGGAGTCTGTTAGATGTGAGGGAGCCTTTGGGGTTCCTATATTTTTGCTGTCTGGACCAGCAATGATTAAGTAATGTGGGTGAGGAGGTTTCTACATGACTTCGAATTCCCCCCCATACACACATTCACACTCTGTCTTGTACATATATATTTATACATACATACTATGCTTTTCAGGTCGTGTTGAAAGGCGCCCTCATAGGCATATACGCAGTTTTTGTTGCATTAGTTTCCGGTGTTTATTTTCTGATTTCTGATATACAAGTGCTTATTAAGATCATCATAATTGCTGCTATTTGAGTTCGTAGATGACCGCATAACCAGTTAGTGGTTTTTAGATGATTACATGCTGGATTTTAATGCACTCACGCAGTATTTTATTAGGCTATCGCTTTGGTGGACCTTGAAATTATTATATATTTTGGGGGTGGTCCGTGTTGGAGCCTTTAATAATACCTATCTCCATTTCTAGATCCTGGTCTCTATTTTGTCGGTTCTCAAATCGCATATTCTCACGTGTTTATAGTTGTAGATATCATATAGTACACGTTGGAGAGTGTTCTTACTGGATTTTAATGTACAGAGGCCACCTGTGGATGATCTTTGAAGTGTGTTTTCTTTGCAGAGATTGTTCAATGTATCTCGTTTTAATATGTGTATGTAATATTTTATATTACTGATTTCGTCGTACCCGTATACGCCGTCTGTAGTGCATATTTTGTAGCGGACAATATTATTTACCAAAATTGTTGCTATAGCTTTGGCTTATGAAGTGGTGTTAAGCACCATTTATTATTCATGAATTAATTCCTGAGTGCCTGATCGATATTTATGTATATTGTTTCCTGGTACCGCTTATTGATTCCAGAGCTCTCTCCTCTTGCTTTTGAAGATATGTTTAAAAAAAAGTGGGGAGGGGAGTCATTTTCTCCACTTCTCTGGCTTATTGGGTATGTAACTATGAAGGAAGCTGTTTTATCCGTACTATATTTGACATTCAGCTGTAGTGTTATTGTATGGCGTAGGTTTATGGGCAATATTCTCTCATTCTCAAATATGCCATCCTAATTTTTGGGACTTAGTCCAGACTACTCTTAAAAATTGTGAACTTGTTACATCCTAATTAGCATTGTTTCATGCTCAGATTTAGGATTTACATAATTGGGATCCATATTAGGATATGTCTCCTCTGTTATGGTATAAGAGACATACATGTAAATTCTAATTATTCTAATTTCCTTCATCATGGATTGAAGGATTTGATCTATGTTAATCAACTATTTCGGAAGTTCTAGGCTCTCCACCTTTTTACGATTCAGCTAAGTCTGTGCCATTGGTTACAGTATAAATATATGAAAAAATTTAAAGTAATTTATATATTTTTTATACTTACCAATGGCCCAGACAGGAATGACCCTCCCATGAGTGGGAGTACTGGGCACTCATACCTCCCAGATGAATTATTATATTATAATCTTTTTTACAAAGAATGATGTTGGTGCCACTTTTGGTGACTTCCTGGCGTTTGCACATGCGCGGAGAGTAAATGTATGGAGGGCCAGATAGGACTTCTAATTTTTGGTTTTGCATGCAAATTTTGGGGATTGGGGGGCAAAATTTGTGTTTGGCCCTAGATAATTTTGAGTTAGCACCAGCTAAGTCTGGGCCATTAGTAAATATAAAAAATATATAAATTACTTTAAATTTTTTCATTTTCTTAACCTTTTACCCAATGCACACAACATCAAAATTTAATATTTTAAATACCATTTTATCAAATTTAAAATAAAATCAACAAAATCATATCATGTGACCTCTAATTGGAACAAGCTCAATGAGCTGCTCATTCCAATGTGTGTGTGTGTGTGTGTGTGGGGGGGGGGGGGGGGGGGGGGGGGGGTCACATGTTATGTTTTTTTTTCCTTTTTTGAAAACATAATTTTTTTTCAACTGCTAATTCTGATATGAAATTAAACTAAACTAGTACTTTGTAATACATTGGAGCCCACTTATTTGGATATCTTAATTGAATATAACTTACAAACACAAAACCATTATCATATTTATCATACATACAGTACAAATTTGACCTGTGAACTGCATATGGGTTATTAATTTGTTTATTATTTATTTGTTTATTGGTGTTTAAGGTCACATATTTCTGTACAATGACTAATTATGACCACGACAGTGGAGGAAGCCTGAGTACCCAGAGAGAACCACCAAGCAACAGCGAGCAACTATCAGCTCCCCAACATACTAACTCCACATAAGCAGGGTTAGCATTGGTTGAAGACAGGTGCACAATGCCACCGGGCACTCACATGGGCAATGGGGGTGAAGTGTCTTGTCCAAGGACACAATGTGGTTGCTGCAGATGGGATTTGAACTTGCTACCTACTGAGCCCTGCATATGGGTTGTACAGTAAACTGTTAATTGAATAAAAAATCTTGTAATATATCAAGAAATTACCCTGATAATCCCTGAATTCCCTTTGTTTATAGAGCTTTTTGACCACACTGCATCCAATAAAAGCATTTAATCTATTTTGATAGTTAAACAGAGATGACTGAGCTCTGGCAAACTATATATAATAGAATAAATGCTTAGTTTATCTCTACAATAGAGGGAAGTGACCAAATCTCTGTTAATTAATGGCAAAGGAATTATTCAATGAACAGGGTTCCACTGTACCACCAGCACCAATATTAATCCTCTGCAGACTGATGTCTAAATTTCAAGCAGCAGTTTTTTCCCATAATGCAACCTGATGCAACTAGGAATTTAACTAATTCAAACTTGTTGAACAGAGCTAAGTAAGCTCTGTCAAATTTTAACAATATTGAATTGGTTAAGTTTCCAGTTGCATTATGGGAAAAATTTGCTGCATGAAATTGTGATATTTTGACATTAGCATTAGGGGATTAATGAGTGTGAGATGAAATATTAACTAAATGGCTGAGGAGTAGTGGAAATTCTAGAAAACTGTGACACCCATGAAGGTCAGTGAATGGCACTCGAGAATGAAGATGCAATACCCTTTTCCTGTTGAGATCAGGCCTTGTAATAGTTACCGGCGTGAGAGTGCTCAGAAAATTAGCAGAGTTCAATTAATTGGTGATCAAACTGCTGAAATTTATTGTCCATACAAAAGATAATATTTTTATACTAATAACCAATGGCCCAAACTAGCTGGTGCAAACTCAATATTATCAAGGGCCAAACACAAATTTTGAACCTCCCCAATCCCCAAAATTTGTATACAATACCGAAAATTAAAAGTCCTATCTGGCCCTCCATACTTTTACCATCTGCGCATGCGCAGCAGTCAGGAAGAGACCGTAATTGGTGCCAACATCACTCTTTGTTTTTTTAAAGTCAGTAACAACGATCTGAGATCTGTGCTTTAAAATCTCAGACACAAAATGCCAGACACAAATCAATGCAAGAATTGGTGGATCAAAGGCTGTTAATGGATGATGGAAGTGAACAACGGTGGTTTCAAACGTTCAGGGCTGTAACTTTATAATAATTATAACATTATTTCATGTTTCCCATTTTCGGCACATACTCCTGACGTAATCATTTTTGTTAATGATTATTCCATTGTTTGTTAAGTGTTCCTTCCCTATCCTTCCATGAACCCTTCCTGTTAAACTCCTAAGCTTTTTGCCTATTTTTTATTGAAATTTTGTATTAAATTTCTTAGGAGTTTAACATGTATTACAGAATGTTTATTCTGTTTATCCCAATGGTTACGTCCTCACCCTAGGGGTGTTAGGTCATTTTGGTTTTGCCTCTTCTATCCAATGTACAGCTTTTTCTTTGTATGAAGATCTAGCTTTGCATCTGGTAGCATTTAAATTGGTTACTGACTTTGGGCCTTTCTGTGTGCCTGATGTCATGTTTCTAGTGTTTTCCTTTGACGTTGTTTACATTGGCAACATCCTCAAATTTTTATTAGCATTTGATATTATATTACTGTAGAATTACTGTAGGATACATTGATTATCATTCCGGTAGTGTAGCTCATAAAATTGGATTTTGTCCACATTTAGGCTCTATCGGGATGCCTTTGGGCTCATAATGTTCCCTTTGGGAACTCAGGCATTTTCTCAAAAATTTTGTCAAACATTTTTTTTTTTTAGAAATTTTTCGAATTTAATTTGGATTGCTATTAATCATGTATCTTTATCATATATTTTGTTGTTTGAGTTTGTAGGAGTGCTATCGACTTTGCCTTTGGATTGTAATTATCAAAGCTTACTGCTCTGGATGCAAGTCGAGGAAGTCTTCCTTGGATTTACATGCCTGTTTCCTTGCCTGTAGTCGATTGACTCCTGCGGATTCTTGTCCAGCTTGTGTACTTTGGGATGACAGACATTGGAGACGAGTGTTGCGGTACGTTATTGGCAGTGAGGTTCCTATGCCGGAGCTATCACCGCAATATAATTCGAGTTTTTCAGTTTCTATTTCAGAGGAATAAGAACATGGTGATGGTTTTGTGACACCTATCCAAAGTGTGCTACCTAGCCGCGCTCTGGTGAGCAAATAGAGCTAACGCAAGGTGCTCATGAATATAAGCAAGGTATAAGGCCTCTCATTAGTGTTCTTATCCTTTGCAACAGCTAGCTCGACCGGTGAAGAGGTTACTCTGTTCGTTGGAGCCATGACACCGGGTAAGTCCGTTGTGGTTGAGGGAACTGTAGATTTGGGTAGAGCGAGCACCTCAAAAACTAAAGTTCACCCAGCAATGACAGAAATAGGGAGGAAGTTTCTCTTAGGGAGGCTTGGCGAGGTCTGATATGACCGCAAGTGGGAGAGGCCCCTCTTGAATCCAGCAACATTTGGGGCCAAATGTTGTTGAAAATTTTTGCCTGTGTAGTATTCTGCAAGTTTAACTTAAGGAGGCTCGGCGAGGTCTGAAAGACCGGGAGAGGGAGAGGTCCCTCTCTAACCCACAACATTTGGGGCCAAATGTTGTTTGATAAACTTGCCTGTGTAGGAGTTAACGTCCACACTCGCAGCTTTGGACGCACCTTCTAAACTGCAGCCAGGGTCGGCTTCAGTTACGGCTTCTTCCTCAGGCAGATATTGCACACACGACCGCATACTAGCAACCCAACTTCGGATATCCAGACAGCCACCAGAAGTATCCAGTCTTTGCCCGTGAAGTCGGCCCATCTGGTAAGTAGTGATCCCAGGCTTCAATCATTGGGATGTCGGAGTATAGATCTACGTCCGGATCTTCGTCCCAGGAGCAAGAAACTTCTATGAGTAGGAGCATCCGTCCTATCTGATGAGTCGGGATGCTTCTTCCGCACTTCAGACAGGGTCGGCTGTGGTTACGGCTTCCTCTTCCTCCATGAATATGCACGATAACGGAACGCTCAGCGAGGTCTGGAGCAGATCGTGAACTGGAGAACCATCTCCTTTCTGTCAGCAGTCGGGGTCGACTGTTTTTGGTTCGAGAAATTTAGTGAGTTGGGACGCCCGATCACGCTTGTGGTTCGGGATGCTCCTTCCACACTGCAGGCGGATCGGGTTGCAGCTATGGAATCTTCCCCTGCTTCATCAATGAAGCACGTTGCCTGCAGAGTAGCTATCTGACTTTGCATATTCGGGTCGATAGCTAGTCGTTCCAGGCATTTTTATACGGGACATGTGTTGAGGATCTGGGGAAAGATCTCCAGCCCATGAGCAGCTTATGGTGACAAGTGGATTATCGTTGTTCTGCTAGCCTCTGTCATGGACCGGCTGCCGCAAATTGCTCTGCATATTGCAGCATTCCAGTAGTTGCTGGTACTACTGTTTAACAGACTCTAATGGTGAGCTGTCATACGGTGCTGCGTTGGTCCAGTCATCCGTTCATTCGGATGGAGTTGACCATATTTTCAGATGGAGCATTTGGATGGTGAGAGGGCTACAGAGTGTGAGTCTCCACCCTCACAGAAGGGCACCTTAAGACTATGAAATTTTAGTCTTAAGCTTTTAGAATATTGCTCCATCTGCATTTGCTAGGCAAAAAACAGCTTATCATACCAGGCGATGGAAAGATGAAGATCTTTCATCCCCGGATCTTTTGGCTCAGGTGTCGAGGGCTTTTGTCCCGATTGACGATGCCTTCCTTGCCTTAGCAGTAGTATAAGAAATGCTATGCCCTATTCTTTACTAATAGAGGTTCCATAGTGCATAGTTAGGCAGAGACAGCTGTCTTGTTTGGAATAGAGCCGTTAGAGGGAATAAGTATGTCTTTTCCTTCTCAGTGTTGTATTCCTTGGTGTCAGGATATTTAATACCTTTGTGGACGCCATAGCAGCCTTATGTATTGTTACATCAGTCTTTTCTTATACATAAGCGGCTAGTGTTGTAAGTCTCTATTTAGTGAGCTTTCAAAGGCCACAAGTGACACAGATATGTCTTCATGCAGACGAAGACTCGTAACTGCATAGTTATCTTGAGACTACTGTCTGTACTAAACTCCTTCTGAGGAATATATTTCCTGATATCAGATTGAATGTAAGAAATTCATCTAGGTTTTTATGATCGGGTGTCAGAACATTGTTTTCATATCCCTTTTCATTTCTAACCAGTCTATTGCTGTGGATTATATTTCCACCTTAGAGACTGGATATTATGTCTAATTATTTGTTCATCACGTCCCTCCTTAGTGGCATTATGGAGTCGGTTAGACGTGAGGGAGCCATGCGGTTCCTATACTATTTGATAACTAACACAAACGCGATTCAAGTGAGGGGGGTTCGAGAGGAATTATTCCTGCCCCCACCCCCCCCCCCCCCCCCCGACCAATGTGTTAAGAGGCTATTACAGGGCAGGACTTAGTTTTCTTCCTGTATGCTCCTGGATTGGTGGCTGGGGTCTTCCCTATGGCTTCTCCATTGGCGGCTGGGTCGTGTTCTAACGGCGACCTAATGGGCACATCCACTATTTAGTTGGTTTGTTTCCTGTGGTTGTTCATTTATAAGTCATATATGAGTATATGATTCCTTATCAATAAAATTGCTAACCTGTGTGGCTGACTTGTCGGTTATCTGAATGACATTCTCCAATGTGGCAATTAGTCCACTCTGAAAAGTTTCGCTCAGGCGGTCTCACCTTTTCTTACAACGTATGAGTTTATAACTCAGTTAACTGCATAATGAGGTTGTATTATTTATTCAGTTTCCTGGTTACACTTGTATCATTTGGTCATACCGTGGATACAGACTGTATTCAGATGAGTACATGTGGGATTTCATTGCTCGCATGCATAATATGTGTATGTATTAGGCAGACACATTATTGAACAGATTATATAAATTCTTGCTCTGCTTGATAGAGCTCATGAGAATTTTGGGGCCATTTGGATCAGTTGTGGAACTTCCAATAGGCTGTCTATGCATACATTCTCAATTTTTGGCATCAGAGTAGTATATTCTTTCTCTCTCATTGGTTGTTACGGACCTTGGGAACTATGAGTGTCAGGAGGAGAGGAGAAGCGGGGGAATAGGGAGGCAGTTGGGATTACCGGGGTAACCAAGGCCTTCTCGTCCGAGAACCGCGACAAATCAGTGGCTGGCCAAAGTGTTATTATTATTATTATTATTATTATTATATGAGTGAAGCTGTTTTTGTCTGTAGATTATTACTGATCTTAGATAAAGCTTGTTTATATATATATATGATGTGTGTTTGTGGGGGTTAGTCTCTCAGTCTCGAATATGCCATCCAGATTCAAGTAGCTTTGTCCAGTATAGCCTTAAATCGGAGGCTCATTACACCCAATTAGCATAATCATTAATCATAATCATTTATGCTAAGAATACGGAATTACTTAGATATGGCTACTTATTTATGATATGTCTTCTCTATTATTGTATAGAGAGACATACATGTAATTCCTTTTAAATTTAATTTCCTTTCACCTTGGAATGCAGGCTTAGGAGCTATATTTGGTCTGCTAATTCTTAAGTCCTAGGCCATCTGTCTTTTTACGATTCAGCTAGTCTGGGCCATTGGTTATTAGTATAAAAATATAATAAATTTTAAGTAATTTGTATATTTTTTTACTTACCAATGGCCCAGACGGGGATGGCCCTCCCATGAGTGGGCACTCATACCTCCCCGCTGAGGTATTATTAGTACGCTCATCTACAAAGAATGATGTTGGTGCCAATTCCGGCCTCTTTCTGACTGTGCAGATGGTAAAAGTATGGATGGCCAGATAGGGCTTTTAATTTATGGTATTGTATGCAAATTTGGGGGTTCAAAATTTGTGTTTGGCCCTTGATAATATCGAGTTTGCACCAGCTAGTCTGGGTCATTGGTAAGTATAAAAAATATACAAATTACTTAAAATGTATAATTTCTACCAATTTTTTTATTAAAATTTAGGAATTATGCTAATGTCAACTAATTTACATGCACCCCACTCTCATCCTTGCAGTTGTTGGTTTAAAATCTCTTTGCAGAAAAAGGAATCTGTGAGTTTAGCTTTGAACATCAGTGATACAGAACTGAAGGGCAGAAAAGTAAGAGTGATGAGATGTATAGAACAAGAGAATAATATTGCTCAAGTATCCTTTTTATTGAATTTTTGTTTGTGATATTTGCTTTAACCCTTTACCTAACGTAACGGTCAAAACCGGCCAGCGCTATTCTCAAAAATCGACAATTAATTTTCATTATTTTTTCATTTTTTGTCTCAAAAACATAGGTTATGACCCCTCGTTGGAACGAGCTCGTTCAGCTCGTTCCAACGAGGGGTCATAACCTATGTTTTTGAGACAAAAAATGAAAAAAATTAGTTATTCAAGAATTTTTTTTGCAAGTGTCGTCTGCTTTTCATGTTAGGTAAAGGGTTAACCCTTTATCTAACATGAATAACATGACGACACTTGCTTAAAAATTCCATAGACCAATAAAAAAAATCTTGTTTCTCATCCCCCTTCCCCCCACCCACCCCATCATAAATATTCAGCAAAAAAATTTCACCCACTTTTATTTTTAACCAGTCAAAATCTCTACACTGACAAAAGCCAATTCTTTTCAAAATTTGATGTTTAATAGATTTTATGGAAACTCTTGACATGTAAAAGACAACTGTTGAATGACTAATGATTCCTAGGAGAGTAAACTTCTGACTTTTTTGATACATTTCAAACTGTTTTCAGCGATTAAAGAACAAACAAAAAACTTCCTTACTGATCAAAACATTTTGGAAAAATTGCCTTAGAAACCATTTTTTTCTGTTAGAAGCCACAATAAGGGGTTTCGAAAAAAGGATCAAAAGTCAACATTTTCCATGCATATTCCTTCAAATGCAAATAATATTTTGTTCATATAAATTTGTTTTATTTCAAATTATTTGAGAGTGCCTGTGGGCACTCTCCAATAATTTGTAATGAAACAAATTTTGATGAACAAATTCAGATCACCAGAAATAATCTAACCTTCAACCAGTTAAATAGATATAATTAAGAAATTTCATTTCAGCCTCCAAAACATAGGTTATGATCCCTTATTGGAATCGGCTCATTGAGTTCATTCCAGTGGTAGTCATAAGCATTGTTTTGGAGCAAAAGAAATAGAAAAAATAATAAAATTTGAATGGCAATGTTTGCCGATAGTACTGGCTGGATAGAGACGTTACATTTAGTAAGAAGGTGAAGTGCAATAATTACACAATTCAGAAAGAACACACAGAGGGCATAAAATATAAATGGATTCAGCAGCAATCTTAATTCTTTTTTTCACTGTACCCAAGCTTGTGATATTTGAGGTGACATGATTGATAAGAATAAGATACAAAATATCATCAAAGAGTTTGGTCAAGTTGTTGGTAGGAGAGAAGAGCATTGTAGACTGAGCCAAAAAAAGTTACCCGGAAAATGCAAAGGAGGTGAGGACCCTGGAGAAAATTTAGATTTTTTGAACTGAAAGAATGCTACTTTCTTGCATCTAAGCAGTTCACATAGAGGTAATTTTGAGGGCATCTTTGTATCATCTTCATCACATAGAGGTAATTTTGAGGGCATCTTTGTATCATCTTCATCACCCATTCAGCAAAAAATGGTTGCATTAAGGGAGGTTGCAGACCCATCAGGCCGATCATAGTTCGGCCCAATGGGAGAGAATTTTGATTTTTCAAACTGAAAGAACCCTGTTTCCTTGCATCTGAACAATCAAAGGCAGACCAGGTTGCTAGCATATCAAAATGTCCTCTTTGTGGATTGCCAATGGCAGTCCACATACAGAGCATTTCAATATACTGCCAGTCTATGCAATCAGATCCATTTCATTTTTCAGTCATTTTCATGAAATTTCATGCACCAACAGTTATTAGGCTGCATCCATTTTGGGGGGCCCCAGTGAGCCCCCAGTGGAGGGCCCACCTGGAATTCTCCCGGTGCACCAGATGGCCAGTCCGCCTCTGGAGAAGAGATAGGCTGGCCTTGGCATTTGGGAATAAAGGGGTAATAAAGGCCTCATATCAGAACCATGACAAATCAGTGGATGGCTGAAGAGTTATTAGTATTATTATTATTATTATGAATACATGACTTTTCCCTTTAGTTTTTTAGTGACATGCTTGTGATATCTTAAAAGGGTACTGTAAATAAAGCTCCAAATAAGATCAGCGTATGAAAGGTATTCTACCCTCTGACTTTCTTTGCAAACAGTGGTGTAGCTAGGGGGGGGGGGGGGGGGGGGGGGTGCTCAGAACCTATCCAGGCTCCCCCAGATTTTGAAATCACATTTTTTCATACCTTTCTCCAAGTCTATTGTTATAAATTTACCAAGTGCTAGAATACAAGATAAGACCTTATGTAATTTGCAAGGAAACTCAGAATTTTACTTTTGACATTAAGACCATATCGACATAGAACTCATGCAGAGTATCTACTTGACCTAGTGCAAAGGTGCTTGATGTCTCAGGTTCACTTGCCCTTGTTTCATTGTCAATTAAAGCAGATTGTCAGAATAGAAGCAGTCCTAGGATTAAGAATATGAAGTGTGTTTGGAGAGTAATTGCAAACTCCAGAGTGAAAGAATCTTCAGTCTCAAACACTTGAACGACCCCATTGGAACAATCCAAACTATGAAAGTGAGAGAGTTGTCATAACGGTCAGTTCACTTGTAGTACTAAGTTGTAACTTGTGTAGGAATGGAGGGAGGTTTATGTTCGAAATTTCTGGAAACTAGCTATGGAAATGAAACTTTTGGCATTTGGACAAACATTCTTCTGTTTAAATTCTTCAGATTAAGTGGAGATATTTTGGTGTTTTCATTTTATACTCAACACAAGTGTACACCTTTATACATCATCCATTTTAAATTTGTAAGTATATTTCAGATTGTTTGTCGAATTTATGGGGAATGACTATCAATCGACTACCCAAAGACTAATGTTGGTGATTAATCGACTATGAAAATTGATTGTAGCAACAGCCTTATGTGGAATTAAATTTTTATTGAACCTCCTTAGAAATGCAGACCGGTTATTATCTGTTCAGAGAGTTTTGTAATTGACAACCCCTATTCAGAGGGTAATTAATTAACTGGTTGAGTGCAAGAAGCCACTATCAGGGCTCTACTGAAAAGTGCTGAAAGCCACTATAGGAGCTTTACATTGTATTCATTACCTTGTTTGCTCGGCAGTTGAAACACAAAAAATGTTTAAGCAAATTGTTTCATTACAATTTATTGGAGAGTGCCAAAAGGCACTCTCCAATAAATTGTAACAAAACAATTGTTTATGAACAAAATCTTACTACACTGGGGCTCCTTTTGCTCGTAGTATGGTACCATTGAAAAAAAATACTTGCATGACAAATCACCTTTGAAAAATAATTTAGCACTCTGCCAGTTAACAATATGGTAGCATGGTGGTTCATCATTAATTAGGTATTTGGTCTTCAGGTCATAGGTTTGACCCTTACCATACTGACCCAGAAAGAAGCCAATAATCAAAAATAGGCCCACCTATCGAGTTTTCAGATTACAGTTTAAGAGTCCCCTCCTTGTAAATAATCCCAGTCCCTGACTTAGTTTGACAAAATTGATGACAGCAATGCTGGAAAGTTACAATAAAAAAGAACCCCTTACACTATGTTATGATATCCAAATTTGTCATTTGAATTTTTTTTTTCAGATGTTTAAAACAATTTAACAAAGCCATATCATGTGTCCTGATTGGAATGAGCTCAACAGGCTTGTTTCAGTGAGGTGTCACATGATTTGGTTTTGTTGAAACTGTTCTAAATTTTTTTTTCTTCTTCAGCTGTTCTATTTGTAAATTATGTGGGTGTATGGGAAAAGGTTAATGCATCTTTGTACTGGGATTAACCGAGTCACCTAACCGAGTCGTCACTCAAGTGCATGCAAGTGCTAGGTCCCTCCTCTTCAGTTTTTTTGTTGGGTGTCTTGTATTTTCCTCTGACTAGTTTTTCAAAAACCAAATACAGATTTTTCTGGGTAACAACAGGGCCAAATATGTGTCTCATTCTCAGTGAGATCTGGGCATGATTTCTCAATGTTCCTTATCCATCAAGTTGGTCAAATTTGCAAAAGTATAAACTTGGGAGATATATTTAAGAAACTGGTGTTTGCAAACAATGGTAATATAGGACTCCATATTGTTTCAGTGCTGTGCATCTTACTACACCTTGTCAGCTGTTTCTAGATGCCTCAGGATGCCTTGGCAGTTTCTAGGCAAGTCATGGCTGCTTATGTAGGCAGCCAAGACTTACCTAGAAACAACCACAAAGTCTCAGGATGTAGGCTGTCAATGTGGAACAAAACAAAAATCTCTGGGCCTTCAAGTAAACTGTGAATTTAGTGGAATTTAAAGGCTTACTAAGTCTGACAGAAATTCCCAATTATTGCAGATTATTGTCCTCTATGACGTGAATTTTTCCGAACAAAGAGGGCCCAGGATTCTTTTCCAATAAGGAAAGAACAAGACCCTGCCAAAGATTATAGTAAACAGAGGTTCTCTTTGTGCTTTTATACAAAATATATCTTTTTGTTGTATCATTCAGATCTTCCCTCTTGACTGCCATCAACATTTGTTCTCCTGTCTGAAACACTGATAAATGCACTTTTGAAAAGATATCGTAGTTTCAGATGAGAAGTTTTGGAAAAAAAGAAACTGTTTACATATTAAACTACATCATTATATAAAACTATTACATATGTGCGTTATTTAGGCCTATAAAAAAAAATTCTTGTTTCTCAGGCAATTTTTCCTCAATTTTATGACGAGGGAGAGAGGCTTCTTTTTTTCTTGTTTATTCACAAAACAATTCTGAAAATAGTTGGAATCAGAAATTAAACTACTTACACTATGTGGCAAACCAATGTTTTCAGCCCTGAAAATTTCCCATAATGTAGCTGAAAATTCAACCAACTATATATATTTGACAAGAGCTCTGTGTGCTCTGTCAAACAAAGTATTGTATAGTTAGTTAAATATTTGTCCTACAAGTTCAAAATAGTGTCATAGAAGAGATTTCCAGGTGAAAAGGTTATGACGAGGGAGGTGCCTGAGAAACAATAATTTTTTTTAATAGCCTTACATATATGACACAGTATTTTAGTCAGTAATTGTGTGATTAATAGAAGATACCTACTGTTTTTGAGTACAGCCCAGACTTATCTTATTCATGACCTCATGGAAGTATAAGATTTCACAAATGGCTGAAAGCCATGAGTGAAAACCTAGATTTCTTTGCAGTCACAAATGAGATAATTAAGTATTTTTTTTTATTATGCCCCCCCCCCCCCCCCCCACTTTCTGAGCTGGGGGCGGGGGGTTGTATACAGGATTACATGCATCTCTCCGTCAATCCGCCAACTTATCTGTCATCCATCCATCCCTCCCTCCGATTCTATATCTCAGCAGTGAGTGGATAGATTTCAATGAAATTTGGTATTCAACAAGGCAGTATGCAATGGTGGTGATAGTTCAATGAGGGGTCATAGGCTATGTTTTTGAGAAAAAAATGAAAAAATAATGACAATTGAATGGTGATTTTAGTGAATAATGCCTTTTGGTTTCGCCATTATGTTTGGTAAAGGGTTAATTTAATAATTCTCACTGGGAAAATAGCAATTCAATTAACAGGGCTTTACTAAATATGAACTCATTGTATAATGGGTGTTATTTCCTGAAAGATATCTCGTATCGCTCTTGACAATAGATATCAAAATATATATATTTCCTGATATCTTATTACAGGTCGGTAGCATATAATAAATAGGATTTCTTGTTATCCTTAACTCTCACAGTCGGATCGGGTAGAGAGAAGAAAGGCAAAGAAGGAAAAATACAAGCAGAAGAGAAGTATTGGAAAGGAAATAAAACTTTCAAGTAGAGATAAAGGATCTGTTCATAGAGACAATTCAAATATGAAACGTAATGGCAGCACAGTTAACCCAGTTTCTGGTCAAGAACGACGTAGTAAACTCATTCAGAAGAAAAAAGAGAAGAAGAAGAAAGTGAAAAAAATGAGGCATAAGATAATTGCCAAAAAACTCCTCTCAGGGAATTCAAAATCGGGCAATATTATAAAGTCTGTACAAAAGAAATCAAAACATTTCAAAAGCACTAAAATAGGAAGTTTATATTGAGAGGCACAATGAAATATAAGTGTAATAACAGACACATTATTACAATAAAACTTTCTCAAAAATCACTTGCATATGTTTTATTTTTTATATATGTTTCATTAGCTTCCATGACTGAAAGTCAGGGTTAATTCTTTTGTTCAATAGAGATGGGCAGTGCTGGAATTTTGAGTTTGGTATTGGTATCAGTATTTTCAGAGGTATATACTGTGGTATCAGTTTGGTATTCGGTATTTAACTGGACTGAGATTTGCAGAAAGTACCAAAGGGGAATTCACACCAGGAAAATACACAATAAATTGTATCTTTTTTCCGAAGCACCATAAATGTCACTGTGAATGAGATCAACATTGCCATTCATTTGTCAACACAAATCATATCTATAGTAATTTTGTGACTTGTTCCAAACATGTGTCATTAACATGCCATCAATGGTGGAGGGGGAGTGGGCTTCTGAAATAGATGAATCAGCTAAGCAGTGATTTCTAGTCAAGTCTTCTGACAATAGATAAATCTGCTAAGCAGTGGTTTCTAGTCAAGTCTTCTGACAATAGATAAATCAGCTAAGCAGTGATTTCTAGTCAAGTCTTCTGACAATAGATAAATCTGCTAAGCAGTGATTTCTAGTCAAGTCTTCTGACAATAGATAAATCTGCTAAGCAGTGATTTCTAGTCAAGCCTTCTGACAATAGATAAATAACCTGAGCAGTGATTTCTAGTCAAGTCTTGGCTGCCTGTTAAGGCAGCCAAGACTTGACTAGCAATTAATGCTTACCAAGTGGATATGTAGAGGTTGTAGTCTAGTGGGAATTCAGGACAATTTCTCATGCTGTTAAGGGTTAACAAAACAGAAAAGAAAATCAGTCACTTCCTTCATGAAAATAACCCTTCAACTGCTATCAAACCTCAACAAGGCCTTACAAGTAGCAAAGGTAGGAAAATATGAAAATCAGAGTTTTGGTATTCCCATGATATCGGTATCGATTCAGTTTTTTGGTATGTTGCCCATCTCTATTGATTACTGCTTGTCCATCGTCCATCATCTGTGAACTTGATATTCACGACTTCTCCAAAATCTTTGGACTGATTTCAGAGAAATTGGAGGGAATTGTTTGTATGACAACATTTGTTTATTTATGCAAATGAAGTCATCACACCCAGTAAGGGAGGGGTTGGGGAAAATTGCCCCCAAATATTATTCTCATGATTTGATAGGTAGAATTAGTTGAATTTGGGTGTTCAGCTTCATTTTGAGGTACACATTAAAGTTTGTTCAAAGCAAATTTGAGGGGCAATATTTTCAGTTGTTCTGGGACAGGAATTTTGGCTCTGCATGAATTTTCTGATGGGTCAATTTGAACCAAGTTAGGAATGCGGAATAATTGGGTTATAAGTATTTTATTCAGTTGATGCCCATTTTAAAACAGATGGTAATGAAAAAAAGCTAATCATGATCTTTATTGTTTCTAAAAAATATGTAAATTGTACTTGTCCAGAACCACCAATCAGAATTAGATGTGTGTGTGTGTGTGGGGGGGGGGGGGGGGGGGGGGGGGGGGGGAGGGGGGGGGGGGGGTAGCAGGTTGGAGTGTGTTCAAATCCAGTTACTGGGTTCATATTTGGGCTCATTATGGTAACCCCAATTTTAACTTGGAAAAATATGAGGAGAATTCTTTAAACATCTACAGATCGACCACTCAAAACCAGATTCCAGTTTATTCAAATCAAGACACTAAATTCGCATTTAGGATCCTTATGGGATCCCAAATTTTAACTCTGCACAATATGAGGTACATACTTGAAACATCTTCTTACTCAGATTCTTTTCATGTTTGGTACACAGATTTCTTGGGGGTGGGGAGATTCAAGTTTGTTAAAATCAAATTTTTGAGTCCATATTTGGGCTCCTTATGGGAGCCCAAATTTTTAACTTACTGTAATAAGAGGAATATTATTGAAAAATCTTCCTCAGATCCACCAGTAAACATCTTTTGATATTTGGTAGAGAGCATTCTTGGGAGGTATGGGGGATTCAGTTTCTTAAAATCAAGTCCCTTGGAGCCCAAATTTTAACTTGGTGTAGTATGAGGAATAGTCTTTGATGATCCACTTATATGATCATATCCACCAGGCAGAATCCTTTGTTGTTTGGTAACAGCATTACTGCGACTCCTAGATCAAAATTTGTACAAGGCTTGACTGATTTTGATGGCACCAGAGAGGTTTGAAATTTACCATAGTGCCCCATGGAGAACTGGAGAATTTACAATTCATTTCTGTAAATGAATTCTGCTCATGAGTGATGGGGGTCAAGTGTGAACAATTTAGTTAGATGTGCTGCCCCCCTCCCTGGGAAGAGGGTGGGGGAAATTTCTCCCATTTTGTTTGAAATCTTGATCTGATGGATGGAATAAGTTAATATTTGATATTCAGCTTCTGTCGAGGTACTCATTAAAGTTTGTTGGTGGGAAGTTTGCGTGGCAGTATTTTCAGTTGCTTAGGGAGGGGCAACTTTGGTATGCATTATTATTGAGTCAGAGCAAAAAATAGATTAAAAACATTAAAACATCCTTATTCCAAAATCACATGGAACAGACAACTATTATTTGGTTTGAAACATCCTTCTGATCTCTAGAATCAATTGTGTTATAGAGTACCCTATGGGGAATTGATGAAATGAAGAATCAGAACATTTTCTAAAATCTCCTCCTCCAGAACTAGCAGTCAGAATCTTTTCATATTTGATATACAACATCCTAGTGCAGATCAGATTCCATTTTATTCAAATCAAGTCCCTAAATTCATATTTGGGCTCCATACAGGAGCCAGAATTTCAATTTTGGAAAATGATGATTCGGCATGTTTTCAAAAATGAAAAAAATGTTCTCCAGAACTGCTCTACAGAATTGTTGGATATTTGGCATACAAAATTCTTAAATAAATGAATTAGATTCAAGTTTGTTTAAATCAAGTCCCTGGGTTTATATTTGGGCTCCCTATGCAGGGATTCTTTTGCGTGTCTACAGGGGCTGAATATAGGACCCTTTCTCAATGGCATTTGGCAGGATTTTTCACAATTTTCAACCCCAAAATTACCCTATGTCAGTCCCCACTTGAACAAAAATTTAATGCACAATTAGTGTCCTGAAGTAGGTGGTCATACGGCCTCAGGAAACCATTGGACAGGACACCAATTGAGAATTAAATTTAAATTGCTTTCCGAATGAAGCTTAGAAAGTGTCTGAATTCAAAGGGGGGGTCAGATTCAAGTTTGTTCAAATTGAGTCCCTGGGTTCAAATTTAGGCTCCCTATAGGAGCCCAAATTTTAACTCAGTGCAAAATGAGGATTATTCTTTCAAAATCTTCTTCAGATCCACCAGTCATAATCATTTCATATTTGGTATACAACATCTCCAGGGAGGTCAGATTCAAGTTTGTACAAATCGAGTTCCTGGGTTCACATTTGGGCTCCCTATGGGAGCCCGAATTTTAACTTAGTGCAATATGAGGACTTTTCTTTCAAAATCTTCTTCAGATCTACCAATAAGAAGCTTTTGATATTTGATATGCAGCATCCTTAGTTTAAACAATATTTATTCAGTAATTAACATGTGTGTACATGTCACAATAACATATGGATAACAAAGAATATGAACAACACTAGTTACAAGAGTATACACATGACAAGGAAATCAGAATACTATGTAAAAGAGGGATTCGACAGAAAGCTAAAGCTTATGTTAGTCGTCTCCCTATCATCATATAACGCACTCCTGTAGGTGGTTCAGGTCAGCGGAAGAACCCACACGTCATCACATGACAGCCGAGCCCCCCCCCCCCTCCTCGATTGTAAATTAGGTTACAATTTACATACTACGATTGGAGATCAAGTGGGATAAGCGTCACATGATAACAGATACAGAGTAGAGGAAGGCGCCTCGACTGTCAGGCAATGCCATGTGAGATTGTTTAAACTCCAAGGTGAAATGAAAGGAAAGGAAGAAGAGTTGAGAAGAGAACTTATAAAATGAGAGATGAAGAAGTGAAAAAGTAACTAATATGACGATATCAGCTTGAATACATGATAGATAGAGATTATCACCGTTAAGCGGATGCAAAAAAGCATGCATCAAAGTCACGCTCAGGTTTCCAATAACAGCTCACGATGAGTCGAGGACATATGATAACTTCTAGTTCACTTAGTTGCATGTCGGGTGTAAGTAGACCTCGAGGTGTTAGGAGTTGAAAGACATGGGAGGGAATTCCACAACAAACATTGGTCAATGGGTCCTATTAAGCCAGCTAAACCAAACTTGTTTGATGCTCTGAACAGTCGCGATTTCAGTACTGACTTTTCACAAGGAACAGTGGTCGGGGCACAGTGTTGAGTTTCGACTTATTCGAAACGCTTGCTAGACAAAATGAAGTCATGTACCACTTCAAAAATTAGATGGTTGTCATCGTTATTCAAGAATTCAGAGCCAAACAGAAGCATGGGTGTGTCGGCTACGTACGGGAGTAAATTAATCGTGTAATTACGGGCGTTAGAAAACAAAGGACAATAGAGGAAGAAGTGATCAGTAGTTTCACGTTCACCACACTGACAGAAGGGACTGGGTGATAAGTGATTGTCGAAAAGGTGGGAATTGAGACTACTACAATGCGTCCGCAGTCTGCAGAGGTATATTTGAGCCCTACGCAATTTAGCATTACGGTACTATAGAACTTTGGTGGTCTTTGGTTACCATTACTGAGAAACGTTTTAAAGTTAATCAGTGATGAGTTCTCCCGGACAGGTAACGATACTTTATTCCATTGGTCAGTAACGCTGAGGATAAAAGACTGATACAGTTGCGTTCGGCAGAAAGGTACTGGATGGTTTTGACTGGATCGGAGACTATGTGATGAGTTTGTCAATGAGATAAGTGGAGGTACTTTGTTGGAAATATATGGGGGTGACATATGGTGATACATTTTGAAGAACTGAATTAGTTTATGTTTACGGCGTCTTTCTTGCAGGGATTCCCACCGTGTTTCCAAATATAACAAGGACTTACTGGCACTAACTGTTGCTCCGGTGATGATTCTGCAGCATCCTTAGGGGGATGAGATTCAAGTTTGTGCAAGCCAAGTCCCTGGGTTCATATTTAGGCTGAAAATTTGGGGTCCCGTTCCGGACTTAGAAATTTTGGACCAAAATCCGGAAATTTTGTTTTTGTTTTTTTATGTGTTTAGGTCAATTTTAAGACAAAATTTTTTATTTTTTTACACTGAAAATTTGGGGGCCGGGTGGGACTGAAATCCTGTAATTAGTTTTGGGTTTTTTTTATGCATTTTGGTCAATTTTAAGAAAAAAAAATTTTAGGCTGAAAATATTTTGTTTGGGACTTCGAAAATTTCCAAACAAAAATAAAAAAAATCTGTTTTTTATGCGTTTATCTCAATTTTGGGACGTAAAAGTGCAGGAACTGAAAATAGAAGGAAAATCCTATGTATTGTGTGGGCACAATCACTTCATCTAGTTGCTATATGCTTTTCTTAGGAGGGGCGTATGCAGCTTATTCAAGTCAAGTCCCTGGTTTGATATTTAGACTACCATGTCAGGTGAGTGCCCTCAGGCCCCCTGGGGCCTCTTGTTATTGAAAACATAGCATACAGGGATCAGAAATTAACATATTCCCAATTATCACAGTTCTTGTCATATTTCATAATCCTTTCATAAACTTTGAACATTATCCTTTTCATCAAACACAACACACAGACAAGTTAAGCTACAGTGTCATTGACACTTTCATTATGAATTTTGAGCTTGTTAGCATCAGTGCGATGACTTTTTCTGATTTTTAATAGAGAGTACATGAATCAAGTAGCCACAACTCAATGCCTGCATCTCCGATGCGTACCTCTTATTTTGGGAGTTAAAATAACTACATGACTTCATTTCTCAGAAGTGTTAACTAGCCTAGATGCTGATGCTGAATGTGACCTTGAATCCCTTCTTTGAACAGTTTTCTCAACTGAATATGTCAGATCTCCTGGGGCCTCTTGTTTTTTGAGTTGTGAAAATTTCTGTTACATTTCCGAATTATCCTGGTAATTGCATATAACAAACACGAAACCATTTACATACAACTAGTACAGATTTGATGGGTTGGTTGCCTGTAAGTTAAAGAGTAAACTCCTGTTAATTGAATAAAGCATCAAGTTATGTATAAAAGTGTTACACCAACAGGCACTAGTTTCCCCTTGTTTATAGACTAGAGATGGGCAATATACTGAAAAGCCAAACCAATACCAATGTCACAGGGATACCAAAAAAATGAACTGAATCAAGCAAATCAGTAAGGGAGGGAGGGTCTTATTTTTAATTTTTATTTTCTTTTTCAAAAAGTGAGCAAACATGGAGATGATTTTGGCTGTCTTTTTACACACAGAAATATAGAAAGTGCATGTTTATACAAATAAATTCATTTTTAATTTGAAAAATAAAACATTCCTCTAAAAACAAACTGTAGGTACTGCAATTCAAATTAATTCCCTATGCCGGCAAGACAAGGGTTAAAGATTTGTAGCGAAATGAACATTCACACATTTCGATTACGTTATATTATGAATTCTGCAGTGTATTTGCATAACATTTCGGCAGGAATTTTGTGTAACTCACTCCTCTCGTGATGGCGTTCACCCCAAAATGTACATAGAAGAGTCAAGTGTCCATTGGTTTTGTGGTCTGTGTTTTTATTTCTTTCTTCTTCGACAAACGTTCGTCCGTCTGCTAATATTTCCAAATCGTGACACCATGTGGTTTGTTTACAGAAGAACGTGCGATGATTGAATAGTCCTGCGCTCATTAAATATGCTAATAAGCCGGTCATGTGGGTCATGTGAGATAGATATAATGAGTGAAAGATAATAGTTTCAGATCCACACGAATGAGATAATTCCAGATATTCACTAAATAGAGTAGATTTTCTTTTTATTATATGCTACGTGATATTTTACTGCGTAATGTTCAGCCCAAATCAACTGCAAACAGTTTTAAGACAATAACAAAGATCTGCTGATTGTTCCTTCAAGGCGAAGGTCAGGGCGATAGCACGCACCGAAGCGTGACGTCATGTAGGAAGCTACTAAGGGATATTTCAATGGGTTGATGGATATCGAGAAATATCTTTCAGATAATTTGCGATAATTCAAAGGCTAGCATGTAATAAAAAGTGTTACTGTTTGTATAATTTTATACTGTACCAATGACCCAGACATAGCTGGTGCTAACTCTTAAAATATAGGGCCAAACACAAATTTTGCCCCCCAATCCCCAAAATTTGCATCTAAAACCAAAGAAAACATGTCCTGAATGGCCCTCCACACTTCACCTCTACTGCGCATGCGCAGTGTCAAGGACGTTCTGAAATTGGCGCCATTATTCATTCTTAGTTTGGCCCTTCATCAGTTAACATCTGACTGATCTTTGTGCTTGTAAATCTCAGTTTAAATGATGCCAGACACATAAATATTAGTGAAATGGTGATTCTAAGGAGGATATAGAAGGAGGAGAGGAAAAATGTGTGACAGAAAATTATCAGGGCTGTAACTTAAAATTTTTTAATGAAATTATGTCAAGTTACCTATTTTCGAGGCAGCAGCCATTTTGTTGTCATTCTTGTTATCAAGTTACACTGCTTGTTCAGTGTTTTCCTCTCTCCCTTTCCTTTAAGTCCCCTCTTGCTATTCTCCCATGCTTTTGGCATATTTTCTGTAATTTTATTACTAAAATATCTTGGGAGTTTTAGCTGAATAACAGAATGAATTCTGTTCTTTTCCCCATGTTTACGTCTTCACCTATGGGTGGTTAGGCGTAGTGTTCTGCATCTACCATCTGATGTTCTGCAGTTTCTTCCCTGGAAGTCTCTGTTTTGCATCAGATAGTGTATTATTGGTAACTGATTTCGGGCCTGGGTGCCTGGAGTCTTATTCTAGTGTTTTTACACTTATTGTTTACATTTACAACAGCCCTCTGTGTGAGGGGGGATTTCTTGAAAATAATATCTTGATGTTAATTTAATCATAACTAGATGCATTATTATTATTCGTAAGTGTTGCATAAATTGTTTAAAATATTTTTAAAATTTTTGTCCACACTTAGGCTTGGGATCCATTGGGGCTCAACGTTACTTTTCAGAAACTTGGGCTGTTCTGAAAAAATATTTTTTCAAAATTTTTTGATTTCAATTATTTTTTCTATGTTAATGGATCATATTTTTATGTATTTTGATTGTCAGGGGTTGGTGCGAGTACTAGGACTTTGTTTTCTTTTCACATTGAAAGGATTTTGGTCAATTGTAATAAGAGGAAATCTTCCTCTGACTTTTATAATCACTGTATATGTAGTCAGTGTACTCGCACTAGCTCCTGTTCTGTATGTGATATTTTCGATGACAACATGGGAAGCGTGTGTCACGGTATGTTAGTGGGGAATTGGACATTCCAGTCCTTTCCCCGCAGGGTCACTCTACTTTATCAATTTCTATTTCAGACGATCAAGATTAGGGTGATGTATCCGTGATGTCTTCCAAAAGTGTGCCTCCGTCGTCACAATTAATGAAGAGCTAGCGGAAAAGTGCTCATGTAAATATGCCAATTGCCTAAGAGGACCCTAGTAGGTTCGACGGCCTTTGACGTCCGCTAGCTTGCCCGGTGTAGCGTCCATTCACCGAATGGTTCGGCAGCCGGGTTCGTCCGTTGCGGTCCAGAAGGAGTTTTGGGGTGATGCGAGCACTATAAATCAACCAAATGCACACCCAGTGACGGCGGATTAGAGGGAGAACGGAGGAAGCCTTTTAGTCCGGTTCCTAGCTCGTCCAGGTCCATCCGGACGGCGAGCGAGAGAGGCCCCTCTCTCGTACAACAACGTCTGGCCCCAGATGTTGTGGTACAAAATGTTTCGCAGTCGGAGCATACGTCCGCCGCTCGGGACGCTCCGACATATAGTCAGTCCGGAGAGACTGTCAATAAGGCTTCCTCATTCTCATGGCAGCGCACATGACCGCTCTTGGCTACGTGACCTCGGATATCCAGTCAGCTTCGCCAATCGGAGAATCATCGGCGACCAGGTCATACCATCCGGTAGCCAGGGACACGAGGCCTGCAGACTCCGGACGTTCGCATAAGAAAGTGTGCAGGAGTCAACGTACACGGAGCTTCCGGCGGCAATGCATCGTAAGACCACTACTGCACAGGCCTCGGTGACGGACGTGCTATCCCAAATAGCACAGCTTATCGCAGCATCCCAGCAACAACTGAATCTGTCGCATCATGTATTATCTGACGATGCTGGGTCGGGACGCTCCGCGGAAGCGGGTACGGACGTCCGAAAATTTCATCCGGTCCAACGGGATGCCGAAAGGGATTCAGAGGATTTCGAGCTTTCCCTTTCGGAACAGCATATGCTGTTGTGTATGTCATCTGACTTTATCTTCTACAGGATCTTTCGTCGGACCAGAATGCTGCGATGCCGAATAAGAAACTGATAGCGTCGGTGGACTTAGAAATTTTTGGTTCGGTTCAGGGACATCGTCCCTCAGTTCCGACATAGTCCAATAATGTTACACAAACTTTCGAATTATTGAACGACGCTATATATTATTATTATATGCTTGCTATTACCAAGCATTTCTGGTTTCTTGTTCGCAAAGTTACGGAGATGTCTTTCAAAGTGTGCCTCTGTCGTCATAGTTAATGAAGAGTTAGCGGCAATAAGTGCTCATGGAATATGTCTATCGCCTAAGAGGTCCCTTGTAGGATCGACGGAATGACATTCGCTGGCTCACCCGGTGTAGCGTCCATTCATCGAATGGTTCGGCAGCCGGGTTCATCCGTTGCGGTCTTGGTAGGAGATTTGGGTGATGCGAGCACTATAATAACTTTAGTTCTCACCCAGTGATGACGGATTGAGAGGTCCCTCTCTCGTACAACAACATAGTGGACCGCTTGTTGTGGTTCAGATATTTCGCATTCGGAGCATATGTCCGCCGCTCGGGACGCTCCGTTATATTGACAGTCCGAGAGACTGTCGATAATGCTTCCTCATCCTCACAGCAGCGCACACGACCGCACATTGGCTATGTGACCTCGAGTATCCGACCAGTTTCGTCATGCAGTGATTCCACGGCGATCAGGTCACGCCATCCGGTAGCCAAGGGACACGAGGCCTATACACTCCGTTCGCTCGCATAATAGAAGTATGCACGGGGTGACGATCACGGAGCTTCCAGCGGCAATGCATCGTAAGACCGCTTCTCCACAGGCCTCAGTGACGGACGTGCTATCCAAGTTAGCACAGTTTATCGCAGCATCCCAGCAATCGACAGTTTCTCGGTCGGATTAGGAATTATCCGACGGCGCTGGGTCGGTGCGCTCCGCTGTTGCATCAGGTTCGGACGACCGAACGCTTTATAGGGTCCAACAGGATGGCGAAAGGGATTCGGACGATTTCAAGTTTTCCCTTTCGGAACAACGGAAGCTGCCATACATTTCTTCCAGCATTATCTTCCAGTGGTTGTTCCTTCGGACTACATTGCTGCGATGTTGGATAAGAGACTTATAGCGTCATTGGACTCGGAATTTTGGATCGGTTCAGGGACATTGTCCCTGACTTACCGACGCAGTCCAATAATGTCATTAGAACATTTGTTTTATTTATTGACGCTATATATATATATGCCTGCTACCAAGCATGATAGTTTAGTTTCTTGTCCGCAATGCTCAATTCTGCCTTTTTTCATTTCTAGGAATAATTTATTTTGGCAGAACAGGGCATACCGAGAGTTTATATGCATCTAGACGGCGGGGTTAAAGACTGGAAATTATCTTTTTCGCCGTCTATGTCTTTTCCAACCACAATGTTGGAAACGACAATGATGTCTAATAGACTTAACTTAGACGCTTTATCATACGTAGTTCACCTTACTGAGGCGTTATCATTACGTCTTCAAGAGAAAGAATTCCGGGATATGATCCTCAATGTGATTTCTTTCAAGGGCAGTAGTTTGTCCACGTATAACTCCGCCCTTCAGTGGCAACCTGGAGTTGGTTAGACGTGACGCAGCCCTAGCTACGTCCACGCGCGTGGATAGTAAGGTGAAGAACTCTCTCAGAGTCGCTTCGGTCTCGGAGAAGCTTCTCTTCGACGGCAACTTTTCAGCAATCCATGAATTGCTCGATATACATGTTCTCTTGTCTATCAAGTGTAGCAAGAGATTCAGACTGGGGCAAACATTCGGTGGTTGACTCAGAGAGTGCCACTGCAGTTGCCGGATCCGAGTTTTATAGTTATGACGGTTGCCAGTCAAACAGGTTGGGGTACAATATTGATCCCAACGGATTCGTAGTGCCAGGGTCTTTGGGTTCCGCAGTCTCTAGGCAAGCACTTATCTTCCACGGAATAATGTTTTTTAGGCTTGCTTTATGTCATTGGATGAACATTATTCAGAAACGCATGTCCAAATCCTGTCCGATAATACGACAGTAGTTGCGTATCTCCGGAACCAGGGAGGCACTCATTCGATTCCGTTATTCAATTTAACGGAAAGAATCCTTCTGTTTGTTATAGTACACCAAGTTCTGCTTCGGTCCGTCATATTCCGGGTCGTCTGATTGTATTACCGGACTCCCTTTCACGTAAGGGTCGCTTGTTGCCGTCAGAATGGACTCTCAACAAACAAGTATTCAATCAGATTTGCTATCAATGGGAGCGCCCAATGATAATTTATTTACGACACAACGTGCTAATAAATTGCAGACGTATGTGTTTGCATGTCCGGATCTCTGAGCTTATGTTGTTAACGCTCTATTGATCTAATAGGACGGAATGATAGGATATGCGTATCCTCCTGCGCTGTTGTTTCAGCAAGTATTGCTAAGATAAACAACCACAATACATTTCTGTTGATAGCATCTCTGTCTTCACAGAGACCGTGGGTAAACTTACTCAGATGTCTACTGTGGGACTTAACGCGAAAGCTTCCTCCATGAGAGGATCTTCTTTCGCTGGGGAAAATCGTGTCATCTTCATCACAACCCGCAAGGTCTCAACCTTCACGTATTCCGTTGTGTGGTCCTTATTGCATTGTAAGCATTGTACTGGACAAGCTTTTGACGCGATTTCTTACTGTAGGAGAACCTCTTCTTCGCTATTCTATGCGGCTAAAGTGGAGGCTCTTCCATCGTTGTAGTAGGGATCACTATGTTGATATTGTTGATCCCTCCATACTAGTCATTGCAACTTTCTAGTATACTTGTTTGACAAGATCTACTGCAGCCGATACTATTAAGGTTATAGGTCTATGTTATCTCATACCTATGCACTCTACGATAGTTTACAATTGAGTCTTTGTCTCTTTATCTAAGTCAGTTAGTAACTTTTCGATAAATAGACTTAGAATCATTAGATTAAATTTCTATATGGAATTTAACTTCGGTTCTTATTTAGCTAAGTAATCATTTGAGCCTCTGGAAACAGTAGTTTTCAAATTCTGACCTTTTAGACAGTAATTTTGTTGGCCTCTCTTTTACTGAAGAGTCAGTGAGCTTCATGCACTATCGGTGGATGATTCTCACTTTTGTAGTTTCGGAATCACTACTTCCTTTACTATCTAGGTTGGATTTTTGGTTAAGAGTCAGGCTCCTAATAAATATCCGGAACCTATTGTTATTAAGGTCCTTCCGTCTTCGTACGGGCATAGGCCTTTACTCTGTCCGGTTAGAGTTTATGTATTTATAAACAGATATCTGTTTATTACTACGGACGTAAGCTTCTTCTGTCTTTGATGCCTAATAGAAGGACGTTACGCTCCATGCTATTGCTAATGGATTCAATTAACTATCGGTACTGCTTAGGGTATATCATTGACTCAGCAGTTGTGCTTGAGATTTCGGCTCATGAAGTAAGAGTTCTTTCTACATCTTGGGCTTACATTAATAGTGTCACTATTATAGATTTTGAAGGCTGCTCATTGCACTCAGCCATCCACATTCATGAACTTTTTATCTCAGAAATATCGAGTCCATTTCTGGAGGCCTCTTTTGTTAGGTCTATTATCTACTGCTCAGAATGTCATTCACTTAACAGTTGCTACTATAGCTAGGTAGGCTGTCTGTTTTGGCAGTGACTCCGTTCTGCTGCCCTCTTCGCTCTGGGCTATTTGACCCAGGGCAAGAAAAAGGTGGGGGGAGGGTGTTCCCTTGGGTCACCTGTTTTACTATGAAAACAAGGGGATACCTCCTCCGGAGTTAGTAATTCTGAGCTGTTACTGGGATGGCTTTTTAGTGAGAAGTTTATGTTTTAAAAATTCATTCAGGTCTTAGTTTTTAAAGTATAGCTTTTGAATATAGCACATGTCAAACGGACGTTATTATACAATCCTCAGACACTTTTAAGGAGTATAAAGAGTCTCTATTCTCTAGACTTACTTTATTTATTGGCTTACTTTAAAAATTATTAGTATAAGGATTATACTAGATATTAATAGAGTACATGGATGTATGATGCTCAATTTTGCAGGGTGTTGTATCTTTCTAATTTAACATAAATAAGAAAGATACAGGTAAGGCCTAATACTTCTTTTTCCCTAGAGGGGATGACTCTATTTTATATAATTTTGCGTATTCCAACTTGCTCTATGTCCTAGGCCCTCCAGCCTTTTTACTATTCAGCTATGTCTGGGTCATTGGTACAGTATAAAAATGTTAAAAAATTTATAGTAATTTATATATTTTTTATACTTACCAATGACCCAGACGGGGATGGCCCTCCCAGGAGTTGGGAACTCATACCTCCCCGCTGAGTACATAGCGCTTACCAGGCACTGGTTATAAGAATGAATAATGGCGCCAATTTCGGAACGTCCTTGACACTGCGCATGCGCAGTAGAGGTGAAGTGTGGAGGGCCATTCAGGACATGTTTTCTTTGGTTTTAGATGCAAATTTTGGGGATTGGGGGGCAAAATTTGTGTTTGGCCCTATATTTTAAGAGTTAGCACCAGCTATGTCTGGGTCATTGGTAAGTATAAAAAATATATAAATTACTATAAATTTTTTAACTTTCCTAAAAAAACACCATATCGAAAAAATTACTTTGCCGTAGATAGAAGACATTTCGATGAAAAATTTACATTCTTTTTTATGGCGAAGTGTCCAAAGTTTCGGCGAAATGTCCAAAACTCCGGCGAACTGTCCAGCTTTTTCCGGCGAAATGTCCAAAAGTTTGGCGCACAGTCCTAAATTTTCTTCCAGCTAAATGTACTTTTGGTCCAGACCCGACAGAAAAACGATGATTCTGCAGGAATCCGAACCAATAAACTTACTCTTGTACAAAGGAACGTGCCTATGTAGGGGAAAAAGGAGGATTCTGGATGGATCCTTATTAAATAAAATTATTTTGTGTGTTTTTTGTGATTTGGATTGATTCTCGGGTCCATTTTGGTAATTCTACAAAGAAAACAAGGATTTAGGGGTGGTCACTAATAAGTGTACTCCGGCGTCGACACCAACTCGGAAAACTGTCGACTCGAAAATACTTTTCCTTATTATTTTCTAAATAATATGCCTATTTCTGTATTTCACCCATATTTGGCTCAAATGTGTATTTATATATGCCGATTACAATTCAAATCAATCCTACATCTGAACCAGCAAACTAATCCAGTTTAACCAATCGCACCCTCCGAACATTCCCCCATCCTATATTTTGTAGAACAATGATGCCATCACGTCCTTATGTCCAAAGTGACTTGGGGACGACAACAGTAGGACATATTCCCAGACGTTCGATAAGATTTGAGTCGTTGGAGTAAGTAGACTATATTCAATTGTTTGTAATAGTGCACGCCATGATTTAGGCTTCAAAAGCCATAGTAGTCAGTAGTAAGACTCTAGCACAGGGAACCAAGTGGGAGCCAATAATAGTGATTTCAGAGCATGTGCCCTTTGAGTCACATAGCAACCACATGCTACCATAGAAACCAAGATGGCGGCCTCCAGTATACAAAATGGATGACGGAAACATGTGCCGTCCTGACAACACGTGCTGCACACGCGTACTAAGACTACGTACCACTATGGGGATGACATCACAAGATGACCCTTCACGTAGGCTTCCATGATAACCAAACCTGATGTAGCAGGTCAGCGTGACTATGAAGTCACTTCCGGAGTGTGGGCCCGGGTTTGGGCAATGGTGGTGTTCGTTTACATGTCCTACAACTGACAATACTTGCAAAAGTTACCTTGAATAGTTGAAAAACAATTTTTTTCCTCAAAAATTAGAATTAGCCCAACAAGTTGCGGTCAAGGAGGGTTATAATCTAGGGCTTTGGGACAAAAAATTGTCAATTAATAAATTTGATTGGAGATTACTGTGAATAACGCTATTATTTTAGATAAATGGTTAAATGTAGACTAATAACATTGTCACTGCAAGATTCTGTCTAGTCTTCTCCTGCCTGGGCTTCTTTGTGTAGGCCTTAGCTTCTTTGAGTAGGCCTAGGCGGGACAGAGTCTAGTAATGCCAGGGTAATGTGTTAAGGCTGTAAATTAAAATAACAGTTTGGTGGAAGTTCCGCAGCCATTTTATTCCAAATGATAGTGTAACCCTTAAAGACACAAATAAATCTTATAATAACTATCGCATATACATGTACTCATCTGCAGGTGGCTTTATAGAGTTTCTGCATTATTGCTGGCTGCCTGTATAGCCAGCCAACAATGATGTAAAAACCTTGCCAAGAGAAATGAAGTCCACCGGCTAAGTCCTAAATGAAGAATGCTCTTGGGGTACTTTTTCAAAGCAATCAAGTGTGGCAGTTTGGACCTGTATGGGGACTTGAGGGTTAAAATTATTTATTGATTGGGGTTTAATGACACTTTCTACAGCCATGGTCACCTTGTGTCGGACAGTTTTATGGCTGGAGTGTTAGTTTACTGAGTTACCTCGGTAGACATCTGTAAACGCCATCAGTCCTGTAATGAGACAAGACATCATATAACATCATTGCGGGTCTTTTCTCTTCCAAGCATGGTTTTAGCTATGAACTGTCAATTATTGCATGTAAGATTTTTCTCTGCACTTCTAAAACTTTCCATGGTGTATATACATAACTGTTCATGTTTTGAAACACTTTATACACTATTTACACTGAAAGATCTTTTATAATTAAAGATGAGAGCTTTTGAGGACATCCAGTAAACGATGACTGGAGGCACCTCTTTTTGTCAGACAGTCTGCTATCTGTTTCTTGGCTTCCACCCAAGAAACCTTGATTTCTTGATTATCCACCATCTGCCTTAGTCTTGCCACATCAACCCTGAGTCTCCTATCAGACACCATTGTAGATGTTTGTAGAGTTTCAAATAACGAAGCATTGTCTGTAAAACATTCGATTGATGGTAGAGATGGCGTATGAAATATTTCTTGTATGAGACTTGCAATGAGGAATGCAGCATCTGCTGCATCACACAAAGATAATGTTTCTGAAGCTAATGGACTTTTGGTTACTCTAACCAGTTTCTTTGATTGCCAACAGATAGGTATTACTTGTTTGTTTTCCCCTTCCACAAACACAATGAACCCTCCTTGAGAGGAGCCATTCTCCAAACTAGCATAAGTGGCATCTGAATAGCATTTAATTTTGAGCAAATTTGGATTACCAAGACTTGGGAACTTGAGAACAACTCTTTGCGACTTGAGTTGGGCAACAGCTTTATTTGCTTCATGAAGTTTCTTCACAGTGGGATGCTTGCCAACATTACTCATGGAGCAGGTTTCAAAGCTTAGGTCTGGACGTGTCTGGCTGCTAACCCACATCATCTGACCACTCAGTTTTTTTAATTCTTTCTTCTCATTCACAGTCATTTCATTAGATTTCTGAGCTAAGCGATCAGAGGTCAATGATATTTCATCTATTAAAGGAATGTACATATCTTGATGAACCAAAATTGCTTTATTGGATTGCGAAACACTGAGTCCTAAATATTTAAAAGATCCATTGGCTTCATGACTAATCTTGAAGATTTTTCTCAGTTCATCTATAACATCATGATGAAAGTCTTCATTTCCACAAAATGCAAAGTCATCCACATGAACTACAATTAGACCAATCAATTTTCCATCATGAGCATCATGCCATAACAACATAGAATTGTCATATAAACTTATCTCTGCCTTTAGTTTACACAACACATCTCTAACTCTAATATACCATGATCTCGGAGCATCATTTAATCCATATATGCAACGTTTAAGTTTCCATACACACTCATCAGTGCAAACATCTTTAGGCGGTTGAAGAAACAAATCCCTTTCAATTGGCTGCCCTTGTAAGAAAGCTGCCGTGATATCTAAAGAATTCAATTCCCAGAACATGAGTATGGCTGTCATAAAAGCCAATCGTAAGCATTCCCTACTGCAAGTGGGTGAATCTTTCCTCAGACAAGATGAGTCTTCCTCAAAACCTCTAGCCACAAGACGAGCTTTGACAATTTTTTCATCTCCTTTCATCTTTTCAGTAATTATCCATCTTGCTGAAATAACTGGTTGATTCTCATATTTCACTAACTCATAAACATCATTTCTCTTCATATTCTCAAGTTCCTTACCCTTAGCATCCACTACTTCCTGTGACATTTCTTCTACTTTAGTCATGAAGACAGAAGTTTCCACATCAGAAATAACTGACCACGATTCAACTTCATCCCAATTAACGCACTTAGGATCATCTTCTCCTTCTGCATGGACATTAATCCAATTTTTATAGGAACCAGTTTGTTTTGGTTGCATACTCAATACTTTTGCTTTATGCCAGTCACTTTCTCCATTTAACTTAAATTTTACATGACAATTACGTTTTGGTTTCTTCTCATTAGTGAATTTTTCAATTTGAGTATCAGTTTCTACCTCAGAAACATCAATCTGAGTTTGGACAGTATTGTCTTCATTATATTCTCCATCAGAGGTACCTTGAGATTTACACTTTTCTTTAAAAATGTCACACAGAGGATCATTCTGTTCTATAGGCTGAAACTCAGTTTCTATGCTTAAGAGTTTATCCTTATCAATTGTTGTTTTAATTTCAGAAGATTTTGTCTTCATTAACTGACATGGATGGACTCTGTAATATGCACCACCATGACGAATTAGTACAAACTGTCCATCTTGTCCTAAAACAACAGCTGGACCCTTCCATCCTTTAAAGTTCTTTCTTTTGTAAAATACTTTGTCTCCATTTTCGTAATGTTCATCAGAATAAGATCGAACTTTATGTCAAAGAGCCCTTCGGATTCTTTCACTAGATTCTGCTTCAATAAAACCTTCTCTAGCTTTATGCATTGCATCTAAGTTCATACGTACTATGTCACAATTTGTTTGTTCCATAGCAGGAAGTTCATTATTGAGAATACAGGGCATATTCACATTTCTGCCAAAAACAAGCTGATTGGGACTGTAACCACGAGTATTTTGTAAAGAGTTCTTAGCACTAACAGCCCATGCCAGAGCTATATTGTCATTACACTTAACATCAACTAATGTCTTTTTCATAGACTCGGCAAGAACTGCATTATGTCTTTCTACTATCCCATTACTGAATGGAGAATCTGCCGCAGTGGTAGCAGTTTCTATATTAAATTTTTCGTTCATCTCACGAAATGTCTCATTTGAAAATTCTCCACCATTATCAGATAGAAACATACACGGAGCTCCAAAGTATGCTATCCAAATATTGAAAATTTTCTGAACAATTTCATCTTGATGTTTGGTTTTAACCAAACAAGCAGCAGAGTATCTTGTGGCTGCATCTATGAGATGAAGAATCCACGATTCTCCATGAACATGTTCTTTTAGATCCATGCAAACCACTTGATTAAAGTTATCAGCAAGTCTTAAACCAACTATGGGATGTAAGGGTGTTTTCTTGAATTTTTCACAAACTTCACATGAGTCACAGCATTCTTCCACAGCTTTCAAAAATTCATTATCACTGAAATTTTTACTCTCTTTTAATAACTTAATAAGTTTTTCTTTTGAAGCATGGGATAACTGTCTATGCAGCTTAAAAGCCTTTTTCAGCTTTTCTGAGAAAGATAGTTCTTTCAAATTACTGACATGTAGAATCACATTACTATGAATGCCGTCTTTCAATAAACAATCTGTCAATGGTAAACAGTAATGTCCAGAGGCTGTGGTCAATAATTTTAAATTTCTTCCAAATACTTTGACAGTGTCCATTTCAAAGTTTATATTCATTTCAGCTTTTTTCATAGATTCTCTACTCATTAATAGAGGAATATCATTTTTCACAACGTTAGTCTGTATCATCACTTTAGTATTTCCAATAACAGCAGGAATTTTGACAAATCTCTCTGAAGTCACTTCTTTGCCATCACCAAAGCGAAACTTAGTATTTGATGAAAATTCTTCAACTAAAAGTTTATCTGTCTCTCCTAAAGTATCAATATATGACTGAAGCCAAGTTTCTCCAGTTACAGTTTTTGTGCAGGCACTATCGAGCACTGCCATTCCTAAAGTCTCTTTAATCATCGTTGGCATACAGCCATCAGTCCCAGAGTTGAAGAGAGTTATGTGAACTTCATGAATCATTGCGTGAACTTTTCTTGTAGAAGAAGTGGGTTCTCGAGAATGAGGACAATCCCTTGAAAGATGTTTCGTAGAATCACAACTGAAACATCTCAATAGTTTTCCATCCTTCCCAAGTGGATTACCATTCTTCATAGAATTTCCTCTTCCTCCCCTACCACGCCCACGCCAATGCTGTCGCTGACTAATAGTCTGAAAAACTGGCTCTGATTTCACTGAAGGAGCACAGGCAGTATTTTCACCAGCAACAGGATCTCCGAAAATTTTCTGAATTTTCTCTTTCATATTATCATAAGTAAGTTCACCAACTGTAGCACGAGCTAATTTCTCATTCTCATCAGACACATTTGCAGCATTCAACAGAAAGAAAGCCTTGACACCTTCTGGTAACATCATATTATGTTGTGACAGTTTATGATACAAATACTCAAATCGAACAATGAAGTCTGTAATAGAAACACCTGATGGTCTCTTATATTCATAAAATTCTTTGAATGACAAATATGCCCTTGTGTTCCTATCCTTCATGAACAGAGAATCAAGTCTATCAGTGACAGCTTTCACACCATCCTCAGCTCCCAACTGTGCAGGGGTGAGTTCACGAATACACTCTCTAGCTCTCCCAGGAAGTGTCAGATACACTGCAGGACCACGTTTTTTCTTATCAAGGTCAGTAAACAATTCCCACACATGAAGATCATTCAACCACTCTAGATACTGATCCTCAGATTCCAAGACTGGTGGCGTTTTCAACTGCTGAGCCATTTCCAGAGATGAATTTTCCTGTGGAGTCACTGCAAAACGTTAAACAACTGCGCAGGAATGTGCTACCATGTTAGTTTACTGAGTTACCTCGGTAGACATCTGTAAACGCCATCAGTCCTGTAATGAGACAAGACATCATATAACATCATGGAGTACCTGAAAAGACTCGCCGAGCAACTGTAAGACTTCCCAATGTACTAACTCTACACAAGGAGGGTTGACATTGGTTGTAGACAGGTGCACCATCGACGTACAGTTCGCCTTAGTACACTGTGCCACCATGCCATGTGGGCAATCGAGATTAAGAGCTTTGACCAGGGACACAACGCAGTTACCCCTGGTGGGGATCGAACCGTGGACCTCTCAGTTTGAAGTTCAATTCCGCAACCACTGAGCCACCCACGGTCCCCATGGGTTAAAAAAACAGAATGACATGAATGTCTAGGTAATGGGTATGATATATGTCTGAAATAAATGGAAATTAAAAAAAAAAATGTGAACCATTGTTGAGTCTGAACTATGACAACATGAAGATCAGCAAGATCTTATTACCAACATGTTGAGTCTTTGATAGAAAAATAACCCTACACTGACATACATTCAGTACAAATTTGAACTGCTGTTTATAGGTTATTGACAAAACTCCTGCTCACTGGAAAAAATTTATTGAACAGTTGAAGAATTACTTTAACAACCACTGAGTTCCCAAAGTAACAGACCCATTGAATCCCCACGGGAACTAGAGATGGGGGGTATTGGAATTTTGAGTTCAGTGACGATTTCGGTATTTTTTTTTTTCGGGGGGGGGGGGGGGGGGGGGGGTATTATGCTGTATCGGGTCCTTATTCTGTATCTGACTTGACTGAGACTTGCTGATAGTACCAATGGGGAATTCACACCTGGAAAATACAGATAAGTTGTTCTTGTATCATTACACAACAGCGCCCCAAATGCCACTGCCAATTGAATCAACATTGACATTCTCTTGGCAACACAAATCAAATCTATATATATGTACTGTGATTATATGTTCCAAACACACCTTAATCTTGAAATGAATATTTCAGGCTCTTGTGATCTCAGAGCATGTGTCTCTAACTTGCCATCATTAGGTTTTGCCAGTAAGCACATGGCAGTGATTTCTAGCCAAGACTTGACTAGAAATTACTGCTGAGCAGCTGAACGTGTACATGTTGTTGTCTAGTGGGAATTCAGGACAATTGCCCAGTCCCTTAATGGTTTTCAAATCAGTCACTTATTCAATGAAAATGAACCCTCCAACTTCTATCAAGCCTCTGCAAGGCCTTATAAATAGCAAATGCAGAAAAATTTGAAAATGCAGACACTTTGGATATTCAGTGATTGGTTCAATTAGGTTTTTTCGGTAAACCCATATCGGTTTCAGGTCGGTTTTTAGCTCAACTTTGGCGAAGCCAAATTTGAGCTTATGCCATGGTCCGTCTGTCCGTCAACAATTGGATACGGCTCGGGCTAGAGGCCGTATTTATGAACCGATCTTTACGAAACTTCTTGGGTACCTTTGTTATGACTGTGGGACGAGAACGAGTGTTTTTGGGTGTGGTCCAAAATTCAAGATGGCTGCCAGCTGCCATTTTGTACCGACGATGCAGAAATCTGTTTTTTGTACAGAACTTCCATATGAAAGCTCTGATTTGAATAATTTTTTGTATGAATGTTTAGTACCATGGGATACATCACATATAATACAGGTTTTTTTCTCGTGCGTAAATTATGCAAATTAGACTAACTTTGATGTTTTTATCCCCGCTTTCGGCGGGGATATTGTCGTTATCTCCGTCCGTCCGTCCGTCCGTACGTCCGTCCGGTGTTACATTCACTTGCATTAATGTTTAAACTATGCTAATGTGTTCAGGTATTACCAGTACATGTGCATGAAGGTTTCGGGATTTTGATTTGGTTCCAAGTGGTTCCAGTGGAACCATTTTTATCCTTAGAAAATCTTTGTCTGCTCAAAGGTTCTTAGGGTATTGAATTCGATACGTTTAAACCATGTTAACGTGTTCAGATAGCATCTGTAGATGTGCATGAAGGTTTCGGAATTTTGATTTGGGTCCAAGTGGTTCCAGTGGAACCACTTTTATCCTTAGAAAATCTTTGTCCGCTCAAAGGCTCTTAGGGTATTGAATTCGAAACTTTTAAACCATGTTAACATGTTCAGATAGCATCTGTAGATGTGCATGAAGGTTTCGGAATTTTGATTTGGGTCCAAGTGGTTCCAGTGGAACCACTTTTACCCTCAGAAAATCTTTGTCCGCTCAAGGGCTCTTAGGGTATTGAATTCGAAACATTTAAACCATGTTAACATGTTCAGATAGCATCTGTAGATGTGCATGAAGGTTTCGGAATTTTGATTTTGTTCCAGGTGGTTCCAGTGGAACCACTTTTATCCTTAGAAAATCTTTGTCCACTCAAAGGTTCTTAGGGTATTGAATTCGAAACGTTTAAACCATGTTAACATGTTCAGATAGCATCTGTAGATGTGCATGAAGGTTTCGGAATTTTGATTTGGGTCCAAGTGGTTCCAGTGGAACCACTTTTATCCTTAGAAAAGCTTTATCCGCTCAAAGGCTCTTAGGGTATTGAATTCGAAATGTTTAAACCATGTTAACATGTTCAGATAGCATCTGTAGATGTGCATGAAGGTTTTGGAATTTTCATTTGGGTCCAAGTGGTTCCAGTGGAACCACTTTTACCCTCAGAAAATCTTTGTCCGCTCAAAGGCTCTTAGGGTATTGAATTCGAAACGTTTAAACCATGTTAACATGTTCAGATAGCATCTGTAGATGTGCATGAAGGTTTTGGAATTTTGATTTGGGTCCAAGTGGTTCCAGTGGAACCACTTTTATCCTTAGAAAGTCTTTGTCCGCTCAAAGGCTCTTAGGGTATTGAATTTGAAACGTTTAAACCATGTTAACATGTTCAGAGAGCATCTGTAGATGTTCATGAAGGTTTCGGAATTTTGATTTGGTTCCAGGTGGTTCCAGTGGAACCACTTTTATCCTTAGAAAATCTTTGTCCGCTCAAAGGTTCTTAGGGTATTGAATTCGAAACGTTTAAACCATGTTAACACGTTCAGATAGCATCTGTAGATGTGCATGAAGGTTTCGAAATTTTGATTTGGGTCCAAGTGGTTCCAGTGGAACCACTGTTATCCTTAGAAAATCTTTGTCCGCTCAAAGGCTCTTAGGGTATTAAATTCTAAACGTTAAAACCATGTTAACATGTTCAGATAGCATCTGTAGATGTGCATGAGGGTTTCACAATTTTGATTTGGGTCCAAGTGGTTCCAGTGGAACCACTTTTACCCTCAGAAAATCTTTGTCCGCTCAAAGGCTCTTAGGGTATTGAATTCGAAACGTTTAAACCATGTTAACATGTTCAGATAGCATCTGTAGATGTGCATGAAGGTTTCAGAATTTTGATTTGGTTCCAGGTGGTTCCAGTGGAACCACTTTTATCCTTAGAAAATCTTTGTCGACTCAAAGGCTCGTAGGGTATTGAATTTGAAACATTTAAACCATGTTAACATGTTCAGATAGCATCTGTAGATGTGCATGAAGGTTTTGGAATTTTGATTTGGGTCCAAGTGGTTCCAGTGGAAACACTTTTACCCTCAGAAAATCTTTGTCCGCTAAAAGGCTCGTAGGGTATTCAATTTGAAACATTTAAACCATGTTAACATGTTCAGATAGCATCTTAGGGTATTGTCGGGGATATTGTCGTTATCTCCGTCCGTACGTACGTACGTATGTATGTACGTACGTCCGTCCATCCGTCCGTCCAGTGTTACATTCACTTGCATTAATGTTTAAACTATGCTAATGTGTTCAGGTATCACCAGTACATGTGCATGAAGGTTTCGGGATTTTGATTTGGTTCCAAGTGGTTCCAGTGGAACCATTTTTATCCTTAGAAAATCTTTGTCCGCTCAAAGGTTCTTAGGGTATTGAATTCGATACGTTTAAACCATGTTAACATGTTCAGATAGCATCTGTAGATGTGCATGAAGGTTTCGGAATTTTGATTTGGGTCCAAGTGGTTCCAGTGGAACCACTTTTACCCTCAGAAAATCTTTGTCCGCTCAAAGGCTCTTAGGGTATTGAATTCGAAACATTTAAACCATGTTAACATGTTCAGATAGCATCTGTAGATGTGCATGAAGGTTTCGGAATTTTGATTTTGTTCCAGGTGTTTCCAGTGGAACCACTTTTATCCTTAGAAAATCTTTGTCCGCTGAAAGGTTCTTAGGGTATTGAATTCGAAACGTTTAAACCATGTTAACATGTTCAGATAGCATCTGTAGATGTGCATGAAGGTTTCGGAATTTTGATTTTGTTCCAGGTGGTTCCAGTGGAACCACTTTTATCCTTACAAAATCTTTGTCCGCTCAAAGGCTCTTAGGGTATTGAATTCGAAATGTTTAAACCATGTTAACATGTTCAGATAGCATCTGTAGATGTGCATGAAGGTTTTGGAATTTTCATTTGGGTCCAAGTGGTTCCAGTGGAACCACTTTTACCCTCAGAAAATCTTTGTCCGCTCAAAGGCTCTTAGGGTATTTAATTCGAAACATTTAAACCATGTTAACATGTTCAGATAGCATCTGTAGATGTGCATGAAGGTTTCGGAATTTTTATTTGGTTCCAGGTGGTTCCAGTGGAACCACTTTTATCCTTAGAAAATCTTTGTCCACACAAAGGCTCGTAGGGTATTGAATTTGAAACGTTTAAACCATGTTAACATGTTCAGATAGCATCTGTAGATGTGCATGAAGGTTTTGGAATTTTGATTTGGGTCCAAGTGGTTCCAGTGGAACCACTTTTATCCTTAGAAAGTCTTTGTCCGCTCAAAGGCTCTTAGGGTATTGAATTTGAAACGTTTAAACCATGTTAACATGTTCAGAGAGCATCTGTAGATGTGCATGAAGGTTTCGGAATTTTGATTTGGTTCCAGGTGGTTCCAGTGGAACCACTTTTATCCTTAGAAAATCTTTGTCCGCTCAAAGGTTCTTAGGGTATTGAATTCGAAACGTTTAAACCATGTTAACATGTTCAGATAGCATCTGTAGATGTGCATGAAGGTTTCGGAATTTTGATTTGGGTCCAAGTGGCTCCAGTGGAACCACTTTTATCCTTAGAAAATCTTTGTCCGCTCAAAGGTTCTTAGGGTATTAAATTCGAAACGTTTAAAACATGTTAACATGTTCAGATAGCATCTGTAGATGTGCATGAGGGTTTCACAATTTTGATTTGGGTCCAAGTGGTTCCAGTGGAACCACTTTTACCCTCAGAAAATCTTTGTCCGCTCAAAGGCTCTTAGGGTATTGAATTTGAAACGTTTAAACCATGTTAACATGTTCAGATAGCATCTGTAGATGTGCTTGAAGGTTTCAGAATTTTGATTTGGTTCCAGGTGGTTCCAGTGGAATCACTTTTATCCTTAGAAAATCTTTGCTCAAAGGTTCTTAGGGTATTGAATTCGAAACGTTTAAACCATGTTAACATGTTCAGATAGCATCTGTAGATGTGCATGAAGGTTTTGGAATTTTGATTTGGGTCCAAGTGGTTTTTCAATCATGTGACAATGATGTGATCAGAACACTACCCTTTATACATCATGTTGGGTGAAGTATCTTGTTTGAAATATTGAAGTAGTTTCACATGTGAGTCTTCAGAAGGAAATTAAATACTGTTTTATCATTTTAAATCACACACATGCGTGAAGCCTTTTTATCCAAGTCTGTATCCTGCACTAACCAAAAAGGAAAGTGCAAATGCGGGGATATACTATAGTGTGCTTCGCACACAAATGGCACCATCTAGTTTGGTGTTACTTTCAGCACTGTAAGTGCAAATGCCAATACGGCTCAGGCTAGTGGCCGTATTTATGAACCGATCTTTACGAAACTCCTTGGGTACCTTTGTTATCGCCGTGGGACGAGAACGAGTGTTTTTGGGTCCGGTCCAAAATTCAAGATGGCCGATGGCAGCCATTTTGTACGAAATTTGGTGCAATCAGATTTTTGCACAGAACTTCCATATGAAAGCGCTGATTTGAATAATTTTGTGTGTGAATGTTTAGTACCATGGGATACATCACATATAATACGGGTTTTTTTCTCGTGCAGAAATTATGCAAATTAGATGAACTTTGATTTATTCAGTGCTACTTACACACAGTAAGTACACATGTCAATACGGCTCGGGCTAGAGTCTGTATTTATGAACCGATCTTCACAAAACGTCTTGGGTACCTTTGTTATCACCTTGGGACGAGAACGAGTGTTTCTGGGTGTGATCCAAAATTCAAGATGGCTGCCAGTGGCCATTTTGTACCGAAATTAGGTCTAATCAGTTTTTTGTACACAACTTCTATACGGCTCAGGCTAGAGGCCATATTTATGAACCGATCTTTACGAAACTTCTTGGGTACCTTTGTTATCACCGTGGGATGAGAACGAGTGTTTTTGGGTGTGGTCCAAAATTCAAGATGGCCACCAGCAGCCATTTTGTACCAAAATTAGTGCAATCAGTCTTTTGTACAGAACTTCTGTATGAAAGTTCTGATTTGAATAAATTTTTGTATGAATGTTTAGTAACATGGAATACATCACATATAGTACGGGTTTTTTTCTCGTGCAGAAATTATGCAAATTCGATGAACTTTGATTTATTCAGTGCTACTTATACACTGTAAGTGCACATGTCAATACGGCTCGGGCTAGAGGCTGTATTTATGAACCGATCTTCACAAAACTTCTTGGGTACCTTTGTTATCACCTTGGGACGAGAACGAGTGTTTCTGGGTGTGGTCCAAAATTCAAGATGGCTGCCAGTGGCCATTTTGTACCGAAATTAGGTCCAATCAGTTTTTTGTCACAACTTCTACACAGCTCGTATTTGTGAACTGATCTTCACGAAACTTCTTGGGTACCTTTGTTTTCACCTTGGGACAGGAATGAGTGTGTTTTGGGGTGCCTTTGTTATCGCTGTGCTATGAGAACAAATATTTTGGGGTTCAGTCAGACCCACTCTGGGACTCAAAGATTTTTTCTAGTTTAGCATCTGACTGTCACCCACCTTTACAATACTTTACCTATACATTTGTTATAAGCAACGGTCAGTATTTATGTACAGACCATTACAATACTTTATATGTACCTTTGTTATCAGGTCATTACCTAGATGTTTGTCATTGCTGTATCACATACTATACATGTACATGTCTTTGTCTTGACAAGTTGAGCTACAGTGTCATTGACACTTTCATTTGGTATATTGCTAGTCTCTAGTGAGTACCCCATGGAAGTGAAGCAGTGCTGGATTACTGTGGTCAATAAGCGCTGTTTTACCGGCAAAAGAGAATCCTGTAACCAGTGCTTGGGTGGATGTCCTCTAAAATAGGCAACATGGGTATAAGTTTTTAGCTCACCTGACTTTCAGTCAATTTGAATAACTGAAAATTTCCAATTTCCGTCTCAAAAACACAGTTCATGATACCTCACTGGGACGAGCTTATCAAGCTCGTTCCAATGAGGGGTCATAAGCCATGTTCCTGAGACAAAAATTGAAAATATATAAGGATTTAAATGGCGATTTTCATGGATAACACTGACATTGGGTAAAGGGTTAACTAGGAAACAGGGGAACAACCTGAATTCAATGTTTGCTACTAAAGGATATTCAATAGAGCAGCCTCAATGAATATATCGGTAGTTGTGACCCATATGTGTGGCAAGCAACACCGGTAAAGTCTATGAGTGCACTGCTACTTATTAAAAGCGTCCACTCAGCATGATAAAGTCCTGCATGGCTCTGAAGACAAGAAGGTTATTATTATTATTCAGTAGTGTGGAGGGCTCAAGAGTAAATGGCAACGCATTGATTGTGGAATCACGAGCATCGTCAAAGAATGGGGAGTGCACAAGAAAGTGCTCAGTATTTTCGAGATTCCCACACTGGCAATGTGGAGATGGTGAGAGATGGTTATCGTATAAGTGGGCATTGATATGAATGCCAGTAACTTTGTCCCACAGTAATTTCAACCCTATCTCATTGATTTTTGGCACACTGATAGACAGTCACAAGTTCTCGGCCACCTATGTTTTTCAGATTCCTGGGGCATTAGTGGTGTCTGTAGGGGTGTTTTGAAAGTGGGTCACGCCCATATCTCAGGCGTGGTATGACGTATGGACCTGGGACCAACACCAAATGAGTCGACACTCGATGGAGATTCAAAATATGGGTCAAGGTCATGGAAGTCACCCAGGGGTCATTAAGTGCATTTTTCATAATTGCTGAAAATCACATTTATTGACCCCCTGAAGCATTCCTGACGTCCCAACATGCATTCTGACATAAAAAAGTGGGCGTGGCCAAAATTTTTGAAAGTGGGTCATACTCATATCTCAAGCATGGTATGATGAATAGACCTGGTACTAACACCAAATGAGTCGACACTTGATGGCGATTCAAAATATGGGTCAAGGTCATGGAGGTCACCTTGGGGTCATTGAGTACATTTTTCATAATTGCAGGAACTTACATTTTTTGACCCCCCAAAGCATTCCTGAGGTCCATACATGCAGTTTTACGTTAAAAAAAGTGGGCGTGGCCAACATTTTTGAAAGTGGGTTACGCTAATATCTCAAGCATGGAATGATGAATGGACCTGGAACTAACACCAAATGAGTCAACACTTGATGGAGGTTCAAAATATGGGTCAAGGTCACATAGGGGTCATTGAGTGCATTTTTTCAGAATTGCAGGAAATCACATTTTTGGACCCCTAATGCATTCCCAAAGTTCTTACATCTTTCCACAAAAAAGTGGGCACGGTCAACATTTTGGAAAGTGGATCACTCATATCTCAAGCATGGTTTGATGCACAGACCTGGGACTATCACCAAATGAGTCGATACTCGATGGAGGTTCAAAATATAGATCAAGGTCACTTAGGTCACCTTGGGGTCATTGAGTGCATTTTTTTAGAATTGCTGGAAATCACGTTTTTTACACCCTAAAGCATTCCCGAAGTCCATACATGCATTTTTATGTGAGAAAGTGGGCGTGGCCAAAAAAGGTGGGTGTGAGTCATTGAGTGCATTTTCATAATTGATGGAAATCACATTTTTGAATTTACTGCATTCCCAAAGTCCATACATGCATTTTCACTGTAACAAAAGTGGGTGTGGCCAATAATTTTGAAAGTAGGGCATCCTGAGCATATTTTCAAGCAGTTTAAATGACTGCAGCTGAATATCTATATACATAATTTGAGGTTTTAAGACAGCACAAAATGACAATTTCTTGTGGTACTGCAGTTTGCAAGTAGACCACATTTGCCTTCATTGGGCATTGTGTTAATTACATGATTGTACATCCCTGGGGGGTGGGGGGGGGGGGGGGGGGGGGGGGGGGGGGCATCGTTCTGCATAGGGAATTATTTGGCGGCTTCCTTTCATCTTTTTTGCTGTCATATGACGCATGCTGTTCTGTTAGACTGTCTTCGATCTCAGTCATTTAACTCTCATAAGCCCGTCTGTTCATTTTATTTTACTTTAATATGAAAAGAGGTACAACCTACAAGCAAACAAAGTTTTCGGATAAAAAATAAGCCATGCAATTCAGTTTATACCCCCCCCCCCCCCCCCCCCCCCCCCCCCCCCCAAGAAAAAAATGTGTTTGAAAATGTGTTAATCCATAGGGACCGGAAAATAGATCAACTATTGAAATAATCTTACTTGTTATGCCTACAACGAATAGTCAGGAGGCATATTGTTTTACCTCTCTCTGTCTGTCTATCTGTCTGCATATAGGGTACATTGTTTGTCCGTCTAACCCCTATTATAATTTTCAAGCTATTACTTTTTTTATTTCACAGGATGTGTCTACATTTTCCAGATGTGTGCATATTGTCAGGATTTTGACTTGCCTTTATATTTTACAAAACTACTGGTTGTTAAACTTAGTCCATTTTTGTAGAATTTCACCTGTATGATACGTGATTTCTTCGGCTAACTCTTCCCCCAGTCTTGAAGCTGGGATCTTTTTTTATTATTACATATACGATAATACCATAGTGTGTTTTGATATGTTTGATATCTCAACGAGTTGAAAGTGAGTTTTTTTCGCGAGGCTTGCCTCGCGAAAAAAAACTCACTTTCAACGAGTTGAGATATCAAACATATCAAAACACACTATGGTATTGTTGTATTTATCTTATACCGACCATTTTTGTTCTTTTCTGCATTTTTAAAGGGTTTTGGGGATGATTTCGTGTCAAAATGTCGACTCAAAATGTTCTCCAATCTATATGACATAGGGGTATGTGTTATAGATAATCTATAACACATGGGCTATATCTTCAACAGGTATAAGATAAAATATTTTAACTGCGTTCGCTAATATGAGTAAGGTTAGACATAGCAGAGAACAAAATGAGTAGCATGACCACGGTTGTGGAATGAACTTAGAATCCACTGGGTAGTGAAGAAATGTTGCGTTGTTCAATCAGAATTCTGTCTGTGTGAGTTGACGGTTGGAATTTTAACGGAAATGCAAAACCACAGTCAAAAAAAAAATTTGTAACAACAATGCTTCGAAGTTGCAACTGTTGGAATTTTTGCCTGAAAAATTTCCAGTTATCTTGATTTTTGGTCAAATATTGGGGAGATGAGACACCGCTCCTACACCCCTGCCCCCATCCCCCACCCCACCCCCATAGATACGTACCTGTGTGGAATGGCGAGTGTCTTCCTTGAAGTACCTATCACAATTATGAATGAAGGAAATGGAATATTCAAGTGGTGTGATTTTAACTCCCTTTATACTTCAATGTTTGTCCGAAAGCTTTCATTTAATGTAACTCATAGCTGTAAAACGTTTTGTACGCTTCTGTCACATTGCCACACTGTACACAAAAGTCGATCTTGAGATCCAACCAACTTCTTATTTCCAGTATGCCTCGTTTAAGGCTTTAGATGCCATTCAATGGCTCAGTCAGGAGAGTAGTGACTCACTGGTTACAGCATTGGACATTAAAATTGAAAGGTCCATGATACATGACCCACCAAATGCAACTGTGACGTGTCCATGGGTAAGGCACTCAGTCGTGATTACCCCTGTGGGGGCACAGTGACATTGTGTACTAAGGTGTACTGCACTTAGATCGACCAATGCTCACCCTGCTTGTGTGTAGTTAGTATGTTGTGAATTTTGATAGTTGCTGATCGGCGCTTGGCATATCTGTTCAGGTACTCAGGCTTACTTTGCCCGTAAAACTGTCCAATACGAGATGAACTTCAACCTCTCTGTCGAAAGTGCTGTTAAACTCCAATAAAAAATGGTCAGGCAAATATCTCAAGCACAGTATGTGATAATGTCACATGTACATACTTTCTATCCCCTTCCTTTTGCCTTGACAATAACGCAAAAAAAAATCAACTGTCCTGTACTGTTTGGCATACTGGTAGTCTGTCACAAGTACTGGCCCAGCTATGTTTTATGGAACCTTTGGGTGTGACCCATTGGGCCACAGAGTTTTTTACACCCCCTAATTTCTTTGTAACAGAAAAACATCATAAAGAGATAGCTGTTTTATATTTATGTACACAAGAGAATAATGTAAACAATCAAATTAGAGAGAAGTTGCTATAGCTGACACACATTTACTCTTATCAGCTGTTGCGATCAGAATTAAATTCCATCACCAAACCAAGTTGAAAGAAACCCTTTGAGTGACAAGAAAATTTGTTTAATATACAGCTCTATCTTACAACACTTGATTAATTGTAGTTGAATAAATAACCCTTCACCTTTCATTGCATTTTTTTATTTTTTTTTTCATTCTCAATCATAACTCAAGATGAATAGGTTTTGGGCCGAGTGTTAAGTGGCTTTCTCGAAACACTTATCACAATTATGAATTAATGAAATGGAATATTTAAATGGTCTGTCTTTAACCCTCTTCATACTTCACCGCCCTCTTCATACTTTACTGCGAAGAACAAACATCATTTAACTTATGACTATAGAACCTTTTGCACGCTTCCTGCCATATTGCCGGTCTTTACACAAATGCCATGCTTCAAGATTCCACTATCTTATTTTGTGTATGCCTTGTTTAGGACACTAGATGCTCTTAAGAGTAGGCCTTGAAACAAGCTCTTGAGGCTTTTAAGGTTTTTTTATGGTACTATCCCCGGTATAGAGTCTATGCACCCTTTGTCAGCTCGATAACTCAAATACAAATTGTCCTATCTCTATTCATTTTGGCATGCTGGTTACCAACAACCAGTTTGCACTCATCTATGTTTTTTCAGCTTGTTTGTGGCCTTGTGTGTGATAGAGTAGGCTGATTGCCTTAGAGGCTTCTAAATCATAATAAATATTTGCTATAATCACCCAAAAATGACAGAGCTGTAGCTGGTGGAACCATTACTTTAAAGTGAATGTATACATGAGACTATACCGACTGAGTTAAAAATTGCTGGAGGTTCAATATATGGTCCATCTGAAAGAGGTCACCAAGGTCATCAAGTGTATATTATTCAGAAAGGCTGTGAAATGCATTTTATTACACCTTAATGCATTTCTAACATTTTTAAATGTATTTCATCACTCAAATTAGTGGGCAGAGCCAAAAATGTCCATTTCGGATTCGTGTATCAAACCCTTTGAATGCTCGTCACATATATGCCTTTTCTGGTTTCTTATAAAAATTGTCCTGATGCCTGTATGGATATCTGTAAATACTATTAACGAAAATCCATTTCTGATTTGCTTAAAACTATTTTACACCTGAAAATAAGCCTCCATAAATTCTCTTTCTGTATAGTTTATTCCTGATACTTTAACCCTTTTCACACAGACTTGAATTTACTGGGTACAGTAAATTCTGTTTATCTAGTTTTTTTCTTCTTTTTACTCTCCTGTCTTCTGTCTTCTATGTGCTTCCTTGTCCACATGATAACTCGAAAACGAAATGCCTTATCTCGCTGGTTTTTGGCATTCTGATAGACAGTCACAAGTTCTCGGTCACCTATGTTTTTCAGATTCCTGGGACTTTAGGGGTGTCTGTAGGTGTGTTTCGAAAGTGGGTCATGGCCATATCTTGGGCGTGGTATGACGTATGGACCTGGGACCAACACCAAATGAGTCGAAACTTGATGGAGATTCAAAATATGGGTCAAGGTCACTGAGGTCACCCATGGGTCATTAAGTGCATTTTTCATAATTGCTGGAAATCACATTTTTTGACCCACAAAAGCATTCCTGGAGTCCATACATGCATTTTGACGTAAAAAAAAAAGTGGGCATGGCCAAAATTTTTGAAAGTGAGTCACACCCATAACTCAAGCATGGTACAATGCATGGACCTGGGACTAACACCAAGTGAGCCGACACTCGATGGAGGTTCAAAATATGGGTCAAGGTCACGGAGGTCACCTAGGGGTCAATGAGTGCATTTTTCAGAATCACTGGAAATCACATTTTTGACCTCCAAAAGCATTCCCAAAGTCCATACATGAATTTTTTTATGTAAAAAAGTGGGTGTGGCCAAAATTTTTAAAAGTGGGTCATGCTCATATGCCAAGCATGGTATGGCAAATGGACCTGGAACTAACACCAAATGAGTCGAAACTCGATAGAGGTTCAAAATATGGGTCAAGGTCGTGGAAGTCACCTAGGTGTCATTGAGGGCATTTTTCGGAATGGCTGGAAATCACATTTGTTTACCTCTAAAGCATTCCCGAAGTCAATACATGAATTTTTACTTAAAAAGTGGGCATGGCCTACATTTTTGAAAGTGGGTTATGCTCATATCTCAAGCATGATAAGATGAATGGACCTGAAACTAGCACCAAATGAGTCAACACCCGACAGAGATTCAAAATATGGATCAAGATCATGGAGGTTACCTAGGGGTCATTGAGTGCATTTTTCAGAATTAATGGAAATCACATTTTCTGACCCTCCTAATGCATTCCCGAAGTTCATACATGCATTTTTACATGAAAATTTTGAAACTGGACACACTCATCTCAAGCATGGTGTGATGAATGGACCTGGGTCCAACAACAAATGAGTCGATCCTCGGGGTGGGGGGGGGGGGAGTTAAAATATGGATCAAGGCCGCTGAGGTCACCTTGGGGTCATTGAGTGCACTTTTCAGAATTGCTGGGAAGCACCTTTTTGCCCCTCCCCTAATGCATTCCCTTGATCGAAAATGAAATGTTGAATGTCCCGTTTTTAACCCGCTTAATACCTTAGCGTGAGAACAAACACCCTTCATATAACTCATTGCTACAGAGTGTTTTTTACGCTTTCCTTTCTGTAACATTTAATTCTATATGGAATGCGACACCTTTCCAGGTTTACCTTCCAAGTAAGACATTCTTAACCCTTTCCCCAACATAACAGTGAAAACCAGCCAGCATTTTTCACTGAATTTTCCAGTCAATTTTTATTTCGTTCTTGCTTGAAAAACATTGCTGATGACCTCTCGTTGGAATGAGCTCCTTTTTAAAGGGTTGAAATGGAGTATTTAAAGGGATTATTTTAACCCTCTCAGTATCTTAATACGGGTCCCCAAATATTTACTTTTACAATGTAGGAATAATGATAACTCTTTCTGTTCTCACAATGATGCTGTAAACTCGCATGGGCTCTTGGGTGCCGTTTACCTCTATATTCCAACATTACTGAATTCTTTTACTCGTAATATATTTTCCAGGGGTATCATATGCCTTAACGTTTTCTTGGTAATTTGAATATTTGCTACCATCTCTAAACATGGCATATCCGGAGTTGGTGGAGCCAATATGTTTAAAGTGGGATACGCTTCTACTTCTGGTTTGGAATGACCTATAGACATGGAACCTACACCGAATGTATTGAAACCTTCTCTAGGTTCAAAATGTGGTCCACCTCACTGCGGGCAATGGAGGTCATTAAGCGCATATTTTTCAGAACTATGAGGAATTGCATTTTATAACAGCGAATGCAATGCTGAAGATTATCCATGTATCTCATCATTCAAATAATTGGCAGAGCCAAAAATGTACATTTCTGATTCGTGTGTCGAACCCTTTGAATGCTGGTCACATATATGCCTTTTCTGGTTTCTTATAAAAATTGTTCTGATTCCTGTGTGAATATCTGTAATTACTGTTAACGAAAATCAGTTTCTGATTTGTTTTAAAATATTTTACTCCTGAAAATAAGCTAAGCCTCCATAAATTATCTGTCTATATTGTTTTTTCCTGATTCTTTAACCCTTTTCACACAGACTTGAATTTACTGGTGGTAGTAAATTTTGTTTCTCTAGTTAGTCTGTGTGAAACACAGACTATTGTTTTTGTACGGTTTCTTTTTCTTTCTTTTTTTTCTTCTTCTTATTCTGTCTTCTGTCTTCTATGCACTTCCTTGTCCGCACGATAACTCAAAAACGAATTGCCCTATCTCGCTGGTTTTTGGCATTCTGATAGACAGTCACAAGTTCTTGGCCACTTCTGTTTTTCAGATTCCTGGGGCTTTAGGGGTGTCCCTATTAGAGGTGTTTCGAAAGTGGGTCACGGCCATATCTCAGGTGTGGTATGGACCTGGGACCAATACCAAATGAGTCGAAACTTGATGGAGATTCAAAATATGGGTCAAGGTCACTGAGGTCACGCAGGGGTCATTAATTGCATTTTTCATAATTGCTGGAAATCAAATTTTTTGACCCACTAAAGCATTCCTAGCATCCATACATGCATTTTGACGTAAAAAAAAGTGGGTGTGGCCAAAATTTTTGAAAGTGGGTCACTCTCATAACCCAAGCATGGTACGATGCATGGACCTGGGACTAACACAAAATGAGTTGATACTCAGTTGAGGTTCAAAATATGGGTCAAGGTCACGGAGGTCACCTAGGGGTCAATGAGTGCATTTTTCAGAATCACTGGAAATCACATTTTTGACCTACTAAAGTATTCGAAAAGTTCCAATTTTTTTATGTAAAAAAAGTGGGTCATGCTCATATCTCAAGCATGGTATGACGAATGGACCTGGAACTAAAGCATTCCTAGCATCCATACATGCATTTTGACGTAAAAAAAGTGGGTGTGGCCAAAATTTTTGAAAGTGGGTCACGCTCATAACTCAAGCATGGTACGATGCATGGACCTGGAACTAACACCAAATGAGTCGAAACTCGATAGAGGTTCAAAATATGGCTCAAGGTCATGAAGGTCACCTAGAGGTCATTGAGTGCATTTTTCGGAATTGATGGAAATCACATTTTTTGACCCCCTAAAGCATTCCTGAAGTCCATACATAATCTTTTTACGTAAAAAAAAGTAGGCATGGCCAAATTTTTTGAAAGTGGGTCATGCTCATATCTCAAGCATGGTATGACGAATGGACCTGGAACCAACACCAAATGAGTCGAAATTCAATACAGGTTCAAAATAAGGGTCAAGGTCATTGAGGTCACCTAGGGGTCATTGAGTGCATTTTTTGGAATGGCTGGAAATCACATTTTTTTACCCCTAATGCATTCTCTTGACCAAACCTTTTGGTTGCTGTGCACATATATGCCTTTTCTGGTTTCTTAGAAAAATTGTTCTGATTCGTTTATGAATATCTGTAAATACAGTTTACGAAAATCCCTTCCTGATTTGTTTAAAAATTGTCCTATCTCGCTGATTTTTGGCATACTGGTAGACATTCACAACTTCTCGGCCACCTATGTTTTTCAGGTCGCTAGAGCCATTGAGTATGGTCCAGTAGGCCACAGGGTTTTCACAGCCTCCAATTTCCTGATACAGTAAATTCTCCCCAAGCAATACAATGTTAGGTTCACACTGGAGACTATGTAAACATCAGTGGAGTCAGCTGTCAAAATGAAATCTGACCTTGTCATTATAGTGGGATGTAAGTTCCTGAAACTAAGTTGAGAGAAACCCTTTGCCTTGCACAGAAATAAATTATAAATTATTCAGTTCACTGCTTTTAACCCTCTCAAGACTTCTATGTGGATAGCACATATTTTATTTCAGGCAGAATAAACTTAACCCTTTCCATAAAACTTCACTGAATAAATGTTGAAACCTATCACAAAACCGTCAAGGTGCCGGTAACAATGCAATACTGACATGGTCGACTGCAGTGTTAACTGTGTCAGTGCTATGACTGTTTAAAACTCATTTGTTAGAGGAGTTCTATAGTCTTTCACTGCGCTCAGGTCGGTCTCATCGAGAGTGCAGAAACCTTTGGTGCTAAAGTGCCATCAAGAGAATGTTTCTGATTTGTGCCGTTCCATCCATCCAGAGTGCAAAAGCAGGCACTGTCAGTTGAGAAACTTAATGTTTTTCGCTTTATTTTCTTAACATTTAATTCTATGTGGAATGGGACACCTTTTCAGTGTGCCTTCCAAAGTAAGGGATTCTTAACCCTTTAGCCAACATAACGGAGAAAACCGGTCAACATTATTCACAGAAACGTCTATTCAGTTTTAATTACCTTTTCATTTTTGCTTGAAAAACATAGCTTATGGCCCTTTATTGGATTGAGCGCATTTTTAAAGGATTATTTATTTATTGGTGTTTAATGTCACAAATTTCTGCACAGTGGCTTATCATGACCACGATAGTTTTTCAGGTGACGGAAGTCGGAGTACCCGGGAAGAACCACCTGGAAACAACGAGCAACTGTCAGATCCCCCCACATACTAACTCCACACAAGCAGGGTTAGCATTGGTTGAAGACGGGTGCACCATTCGATGTGCGGTACGCTTTAGTACACAGCGCCACCATGCACCCACGTGGGCAATGGGGTGAAGTGTCTTGCCCAAGGACAGAGTGAGGACCTCACGCCTTGCAGCCTGCACCTCTGCCAACTGAGCCACTCGCCCCCATTTAAAGGATTAAAATGGAGTATTTAAATGGAATATTTTAACCCCTGAAGATCTTAATATGGGGGCATTATTCAGAAAGACTGGGAAATGCACTTTATTACACCTTAATGCATTTCTAAAGTTTATGAATGTATTTCATCACTCAAATTATTGGGCAGAGCCAAAAATATCCATTTCTGATTCGTGTATCAAACTCTTTGAATGCTGGTGACATATATGCCATTTCTGGTTTCTTATATAAAAATGTTCTGATTCCTGTATGAATATCTGTAAATACTGCTAACGAAAACCCATTTTCTCATTTGTTCAAAAATATGTTACTCCCGAAAATAAGCCTCCATGAATTCTCTTTCTTTGTAGTTTATTCCTGATACTGTGACCCTTTTCACAGACTTGAATTTACTGGTGGCAGTAAATTTTGTTTCTCTAGTTATATTATGCATTTATGTAAAAATCAAACTATTATTCTACAGTCTACATTCCAGATGAGAGAAACATTTTCATACACACCAAGGCACAACTTAAAGGGGCTATATCTCTACAAGAGAGCTATAGCACTTTCAGGAAAGTAGACCAAAATTAGTAATTTATTAAAATAAAAACAGGTCATAAGCTCTTTAGCCCAATTATCCTAAGAGAGCTAATTAAAACTAACCCCAAAATCTAGCATACACGAGCTCTTTAGGGGAGATTAGCTCTTTAAAAGTGTTCAGTGGGGGTGGTCATCCGCACTGGCAGTACTTTGAGAGTAGTGATTGTAGTCAGCTCAGCAGAGCTGCAAATTGGAGTTTCTCAGCTGACAGTACCTGCTTTTATACTCGGGAGGGATGAAACAGCACCAATCAGAGACATTCTCTTAATGGCACTTTGGCGCCAAGGTTTTCAGCACTCTCACTGAGACTGAGCCAATCACGGAGAAAGAATACAGCACTCTTTTAATAAATTAATTTTAAACAGTCATAGCACTAACACAGTTAACAGTACAGTCAACTAGGTCAGTATTGCATTTTTACCGGCATCCTGACAGTATTGTGATAGGTTTCAATAACAATTATTCAGTGTAGTTTTACAATGACATGTACCGACTGGAATTCTTCAAATAAAGTTTTTTTGTTTTTATATTAACTTGGTTTGGGAATTAATTCTGAACAAAGAGATTAAATAAACAGATCATATTATTGTATGTGACAGTCACAGCTTACTCCCTAACCACTTTGTTTATGAGATTCTTTCAAGGAGAAATTATAGCTTCAATGACTACCTTTACCAGTACAATTTGAGAGTGTGGAATAGAGCTACACCCACAGGCTCACAAGCCTGAAAATCATAGATAGCCGAGAACTGGTGGTTACCAAACAGTATAACAAAATTCAGTGAGATACAGCATTTTATAGTCTCATTAAGGCATGCCTTATACGAATGTAATTGGAATACGAGAACCACCAAGCAGCGGAGAGCAACTGTCAGGCTTCCCAACATACTAACTCCACACAAGCAGGGTTAGTGCAAGTGCATCATTGACGTGCAGTATGCCTTAGTACACAAGAACGCCATGCCCCACGTGGGCAATGGGGTGACGTGTTTTGCTCAAAGACACAAGGCGCTTGCCGCAGGTAGGATTCGACCTGAGGGCCTCTCGGCTTGCAGCCTGCACCTCTTACTACTGAGCCACCACACCCCTCAATGAATGTAATGGGAACACTTTGAAGGCTTATTTTTCGGGAATAAAATAGTTTTAAAGAAATCAGAAATAGGTTTTTGTTAACAGTATTTAAAGATATGCATTCAGGAATCAGATAGTTTTTCCAAGAATCCAGAAAAGACATATATGCGTATAGCATTTAAAAGGGTTCGATCAAGGGAATGCACTGTGGAGGAGGGGGGGGGGGCAAAAATGTGATTTCCCACAATTCTGAAAAATGCACTCAATAACCCCAGGGCGACCTCAGTGACCCTGACCCATATTTTAAACCTCCATCGAGTTTCGACTCATTTGATGTTGGTCCCAAACCCACATATCATACCACGCTTGAGATATGAACGTGACCCATTTTCAAAATTTTTGGCAACGCCCATATTTTGCGTGTAAAAATGCATGTACATGTTTGAACGTGGGGAAAGCATCAAGTGGGCAAAAAATGTGATTTTCCGCAATTTTGGAAACTGCACTCATTGAATCCTGGGTAACCTCAGTGACCTTGACCCATATTTTGAATCTCCATCGAGTGACGACTTATTTGGTGTTGGTCCCAGGTCCGTAGGTCATACCATGCCTGAGATATGGGCGTGACCCACTTTCAAAACACCCCTACAGACACCCCTAATACCCCAGGATTCTGAAAAACATAGGTGGCCGAGAACGTGTGACTATCTATCAGTATGCCAAAAATCAGCGAGATAGAACGATTCGTTTTCGAGTTATCGTGAGGACAAGGAAGTGCAAAGATGACAGAAGACATGAGAAGAAGAAGAAGAAGAAGAAGAAGAAGAAGAAGAAAAATAATTTTAAAAAGTAAGAAAAAGAAACCGTACAAAAACAATAGTCTGTGTGTTTCACACAGACTAACTAGAGAAACAGAATTTACTGCCACCAGTCTGTGTGAAAGTCGTTAAAGAATCAGGAAAAAACTATATAGAAAGATAATTTATGTAGGCTTATTTTCAGGAGTAAAATATTGTTAAACAAATCAGAAATGGATTTTCATTAACAGTATTTACAGATATTCATACAGGAATCAGAACAATTTTTATAAGAAACCAGAAAAGGCATATATGTGACCAGCATTCAAAGGGTTCTATACACGAATCAGAAATGTACATTTTTGGCTCTGCCAATTATTTGAATGATGGCATACATGGATAATCTTCAGCATTGCATTAGCTGTTATAAAATGCAATTCCTAATAGTTCTGAAAAATATGCGCTTAATGACCTCCGCTTCCCGCGTTGAGGTGGACCACATTTTGAACCTCCAGAAGGTTTCAACTCATTCGGTGTAGGTCCCATGTCTATAGGTCATTCCAAACCTGAAGTATAAGTGTATCCCACTTTAAAAATATTGGCTCCACCAACTCCGGATATGGCCGATATGCCATGTTTATAGAGGATAGCAAATATTCATGTTACCAAGAAAAAGAAAAAGTTAAGGTACATGACACCTTGGAAAATATATTGCGAGTAAAAGAATTCAGTAATGTTGGAATATAGGGGTAAACCGCCCCCAAGAGCCCATGCGTGTTTAGAGCATCATTGCGAGAACAGAAATTGTTATCATTATTCCTGCATTGCAAAAGTAAATGTTTGGGGACACATATTAAAATATCGAGAGGGTTTAAATAATCCCTTTAAATACTCCATTTTAACCTTTTAAAAAGGAGCTCATTCCGATGAGAGTGATCACAATGTTTTTCAAGCAAGAACGAAATGAAAATTGACTGGAAATTTCAGTGAATAATGCTGGTTGGTTTTCGCAGTTAGGTTGTGGAAAGAGTTAAGAATGCCTTACTATGGAAGGTAAACCTGGAAAGGTGTCGCATTCCATATAGAATTGAATGTTACAGAACGGAAAGAGTAAAAGTATTCTGTAGCAATGAGTTGTATGAAGGATGTTTGTACTCACACTGAAGTATTAAGAGGGTTAAAAACAGACCATTCAAATATTTCATTTCATTACTCTATAATCGTGATAGGTGTTTTGAGAAAGCCACACGCCACTCCATACCGAAACCTGTTGAGTTATGATTGAGAATAAAGAAATCTTAGAAATGCTTTGAAATATGAATGGTTCTTTTTTCAACATGGTTAATTTTGTAAAATGATATTAAATAAATATAAAATGCTATTCGAAGTATAATTTACAGCATTCTCTCTGACCACTTTGTTTATGAGAGATTATGGCTATTGACTTCAGTGAACTCATTTGCAAGTGCAGTCTATCCGTATAACAAACAATTAAGATTGGATTGATTGTATTAGGTTATCGTGTTGACAAACAAGGCATGCCTTCTATGAATGTTATTTATTTATTTATGGGGCTTAACGACACTATTGACAGCCACTGTCACCCTGTGCCGGACAGTTTTATTCGAGGAGGAAGCTGGAGTGCCCTGAAAGAACCACAGCAAATGCGAGCAACTCTCAGGCTCCCCAACAGACTGACTCCACACAAGCAGGTTAGCATTTGTGGAAGACAAGTACTCAATCGACGTGCAGTGCGCGTTAATGCACAATGCCACCATGCCCCCAAGTGGGCAATGGGGGTGAAGTATGTCAAGGACAAAACAGGGTTACCGCAGCTGGGATTCGAACCGGACCTCTCGGTTTGCAGCCTTCGCCTCTACCTACTGAGCCACGGATTCCCTTCTATGGATGTAATTGGAATACTTTAGACGCTTATTTTCGGGGTTAAAATAGTTCTAAAGAGATCAGAAATAGGTTTTCGTTGACAGTTTTTAAAGATATTTATTCAGGAATCGGATACATTTTCTTAGAAACCAGGAAAGGCATATATGTACAGAGCAAAAAAAAGTTCGATCAAGGGAATGCATTAGGGGACCTAAAATGTGTTTTCCAGCAATTCTGAAGAGTGCATTCAATTTTCCCAAGGTGGCCTCAGCGGCCTTGATCCATATTTTGACCCCCCCCCCCCCCCACCCCACTGAGGGTCTACTCATTTGTTGTTGGACCCAGGTCCATTCATTATACCATGCTTGAGATGAGTGTGTTCGCTTTTAAAGTTTTTGGCCACGCCCACTTTTTTTTCATTTAAAAATGCATGTATGGGTTTTGGGAATGCATTAGGGGGTTCAACATGTGGCTTCCTGCAATTCTGAGAAATGCACTCAATGACCCCTGGGTGACCTTGACCCACATTTTGAATCTCCATTAAGTTCGACTCATTTGGTTTTGGTCCCAAGTCCATACATCATACCATACTTGAGATATGAGCGTGACCCACTTTCAAAATTTTAGGCCGCGTCCACTTTTTTCGTGTAAAAATGCATGTACGAACTTCGAGAAAGCATTTTGGAGTAAAAAAATGTGATTTCCAGCAATTCTGATAAATGCACTCAATGACACCCCAGGTGACCTCAGTGACCTTGACCCACATTCTGAATCTCCATCGAGTGTCGACGTATTTGGTGTTGGTCCCAGGTCCAAAGAGCATACCATCCCTGAGATATGGGCGTGACCCACTTTTCAAAATATCTCTACGGACACCCCTGGGAATCTGAAAAAAACATAGGTGGTCGAGAACTTTTTACTGTCTACCAGTACGCCAAAAACCAGCGAGATAGGGCGATTCGTTTCCGAGTTATCGCGAGGACAAGGAAGAGCAGAGAAGACAGAAGTCAGGAGAATAAGAAGAAGAAGAAGAAGAAGTAGAAGAAGAAGAAAAAGAAGAAGAAGAAAAAAAAAAAAAAAAAGGAAACCGTACAAAAACAATAGTCGGTGTGTTTCACACAGACTAATAAGAGCGAAGCCTGTCACTTCCCAGACTCCACATTTAAAGTGATCGTGCGACAGACTAATAATAAATATGTTCTGCCCTCCGTATGTTACACGTTTATAGAGGACGGACGAAACACTGGATGAGCAACTACTGACACTCTCAAAACAATTATCGTCGTCGCGTGAACCTGGCGATTTATTTTCAACTTCTGGAATAAGCCATCTCCATTTTTGTATCTTTGATATGTTCAAGTGTGACTTTTCGATATTTTAATATCACCAACCAAAACAGCAACTTGATTTAGTAATTTTACATGCGTGCACCTGGCTGCTTTTATCATTTGGATGCAGAAAAATAATGGCGGGATTCTATGTTCCACGACTGATTTCGGAACTTGGAGCACCTCTTGTAGTTATACTTGTACCACTTGTTGCTCTTCCTTTAGTGGTGCTTCCAAGTACTGAAGAAGACAAAAACGTAAGTAGTTGTATGATGTTGGAATGCTCAGTTGAAGAAAACGTTTACAGACCAGTATCGGTAAAGACGAAGGCTTGTTGGTCATGTTAGATTTTTCATGATTTTTAGATGTCCGCGCAATTACTTCAAAACTTCAAAACCAAATCATCAACAAGGGATCTGGCGCGTTAGTATTGACTAAATGAATGTTTATTTTGGCGTATCAAATGTGAAAATCATCTTGAACTTTTTCTTGTTGCGCTATGACTTTATGCCCTTTACCTAACATGAAAAGCAGACGACACTTGCAAAAAGAATTCTTGAACAACTAATTGTTTTCATTTTTTGTCTCAAAAACATAGGTTATGACCCCTCATTGGAACGAGCTCATCGAGTTCGTTCCGATAAGGGGGTCATAATTTATGTTTTTGAGACAAAAAATAAAAAAATAATGAAAATTAACTGACGATTTTTGAGAATAACGCTGGCCGGTTTTGGCCGTTACGTTGGGTAAAGGGTTAATTGCTTTATCGTTGACTGCACAAGGCACTTAATCCTGATTGTCCACCCGGATGCACGGTGGCGCTATGTACTCAGTGGCGTGGTCATGGGGGCTGGGGGACGCCCCACTTTCCCTCAAAGTTAGTCCTCGAAATTTGTCCGAAAGTGGCATAAAATCGTAGGGGGGTTAGGTCAATGGGGGGGGGGGGGGGGGGCGGGTAGGTTGTAGATTTGTAGATTGCTTGTCCTATTATCTGTGTCGGTGAAAAGGTAGACAGTCATCAGTACGTGAAAAACCTCAAAATATCCGCTCAGATGTAAGGAGATGGGTTTTTTTTTAACCCTGAAATTCAAAATGTTTCTACCACGGGCCCAACCATGGTCGGCCCTTGGTAACGACGACACTTGGCCGCCCCATATCGGACACATTTATTTCACTTGGGAGGAAACCCTGATTATTGTTTCCTTGGTTACCTAGCTCAAACATTAGGGACGCAAATATTCTGAAATGTGAAATGTGAATGTGAAACCCCCTCCCCTTATTAAAAGGCTCTAAGCCAGGCTCTGAGAGTTTGAACCCCCCCCCCCCCCCCACCTGCGTTGGGCTGGCCACGCCACTGTATGTACTGAGGGGAACTGTACGTAAATGGAGCATTTGCCTTCAACCAATGCTAACCCTGCAGGTGTGGAGTTTGTACATTGGGGAGTCTGATAGTTGCTTGCCGCTGCTCGATGGTTCTCTCCGGGTACACTAGGTTTCCTCCACCTGTAAACTGTCTGACGCGAGATGATCCGGAACCCCAATAAATATACAAATCGTAGACTACAGGTAGGTTCCTTTCTAGATGTGTTCTGGCAGCATGTACAAAATGGTGATGATGGCAGCGTTGTATACTTTTGCTTGAAAACCAAATTTCCAACGGGCAACATTTTTGTATCGTGGATTAACGATGACTGGAGAACGCAAAATCCGCAACTTCAGTAACTGAATGAGGTCAGGTATCATGGATTTTTCATAAATTTTGCCTGCCTGTGCAACAACCTGAAATATTTTTATTCATTTTATTTCTGTTTAACCCTTTACCCAACGTAACGGTCAAAACCGTCCAGCGCTATTCACAGAAATCGCCAATTAATTATCATTATTTTTTTCATTTCTTGTCTCAAAAACATAGCTTATGACCCCTCTTTGGGGCGAGCTCGCCCAGCTCATTCCAACGAGGGGGTCACAACCTATCATTTTGAGACAAAAAAATGAAAGAAATTAGTTACTCAAGAATTTTGTTTGCAAGTGTCGTCTACTTTTCACGTTAGGTAAAGGGTTAACAACCTTTTCGACAGCCAGGATCACCTCGCGTCGGATTTTTCAATAACCATTTTACTGATGTAGCCAATATGGCCAGGACAGCTATCTTGGATTGTTTGTCATTTTCGCTTGCAGCCGTAATAATTTGAAAACCATGATGATTCTAATAACTGTTGGTGTAAAGACCAATGCTACCCTCATATATAACATAAACTTATGTAAACGGACATGGAGCTTTCAAACCAACAGATCACCTGACGCCCTTCTAGGAAATGGTTAAACTGAATTTCATTCTCGTCATGGCGCCATCCAGGTGCGCAACATCTAATAATTTGATATAATTATCTTGGAATAATGTTCAAAAATCCAGGAACGTTCACTCAAGCAATTTCTGAACAGAGTACGAAAGGTCGGAGAACAATATTGTCCTTACTTAGCGCTTGTCATAGAACTGCCTCGCTTCCTGTCGGAACTACTCTGAAAATGTTTCACAAATTAATAAAGCCCGTCGCCTTATATAGTTGTGAGTTATGGGGTATGAAACTAACTGAAAAGAATACTAATCGCCTCGACTGTGAACAACTACACATTAAATTTATTTTGTAAACAATTATTAGGAGTTGGAAAACATGCCTGCAATAAGGTTACCCATTTATACACTGATATTCTTTGTCGTTTGCCATCTTGCGTCAACAAATTAGCATCAGTCTCAGGTGACACACTTTTGCAAAATGTTGCTACCGAACACATGAATCTAACTTCAAACAAATCGATTTTCAAAACTTTGGAATCTTTTGGAATTAATACGCGTATTAGTGGTGATAGATTAGCTTCCTATAATATAAATGTATCAGTATGCAGAAATGAACTTTACGCAAATCATTCAAATGATTTTAATGTTCAAATACACGCGGATAACAGTAAACTAAGAACATATCGTCTCTTTAAGAGCAAGTTTGAGCTTGAACCATATCTTGTCATGTGTTTTCGAATTCAAGTGATGGTAGGTCCATATTCACCCGTCTCCGAATAAGTAATCATTGCCTTGCTATCGAAAAGGGACAGCATCACCAACCTCCCGTTGAACTTGAAAATAGGTTATGCTGTGTTTGTTCAATGCGAAAAGTTGAAGATGAGAAACATTTCATAATGGAGTGTCCTACATATGTCGAATTAAGAACTATATTATTTGACACCATGTAGAGATATCATACGATATTTGGTGAATTAAATATAGATGAACAAATGAATCTAATTTTATCAAATAATTGTCCAGAAATTGTATCGAAAGTTAGCATCGTTATCCGACAGTTCTTTGATACTCGGCAATTGCTGCTAAGTACTTTATAATCGTTTGCACATTGAGATTCACCTGTCACGTATTTGAATTATAATTCATATACATGTATGTGTTCTTTTCTATATGTATATGTTCACCGTTGTTATGCAATATGTCTATATGTATGTTTTATTGCAATTAAATTTATCTTTATCTTTATCTAGTCAGACGAGTTCTTACACGACTTTCTTACGCGTAAACCAGATTCCACGCGTAGTGTATCTAGAACATTTCGCAATGTCTGTGTTGTATCGGGTAAGGTTAAATACGCACGGCAATCGTGGTATAAATAGAGTGTAACCAATTGACTGGATTACTTACGTGAAATAATTCATGAGAAGTGAGGGATGTTGTTCAAATACGAGTGCGCGAATACGCACGAGTGTTTTACAATATAGTCCCTCGCCTCGAATGAATTATTTCACGTAACCAGACCAGTCAAGCGATTACTCTGTTTATTACTTTTCTTTATTAACGATAATTATATTATTTAACCCTTTACCTAACGTAACGGCCAAAACCGGCCAGCGCTATTCTCAAAAATCGCCAGTTAATTTTCATTATTTTTTTCATTTTTTGTCTCTAAAAAAAATAGGTTATGACCCCTTATTGGAACGAGCTCGTTCCACTGAGGAGTCATAACCTATGTTTTTGAGACAAAAAATGAAAATTCAAGAATTTTTTTTTGCAAGTGTCGTCTGCTTTTCATGTTAGGTAAAGGGTTAAAAAAAACAAAAAACAATGAAGTCCCCTTTTCACCCACGACAAAGTGTCTTCGTTTGCGCGCACGGATACATGACCCAATTATTGATTGCATAATTCACTTGTGAAGTTATCGTTTGTAATCAAACCCAGAAATCCCAGTAAATCACACTTTGGAAAGTAGTAATGATCCGACAATGACAAACTCTGTGGTATGCGAACAGACACTTGAACATACAATCAAAAAGAGATCATGTAGATAATAGTCAAATTGCCTTGACAGTGGTTTCTAGTCAGGTCTTTGCTGTCTCTAGAGGCTCGGTTATATCGCCCAACTATTTGGAACATATCTAAGACTTATACGCTACAAATATACTTTCCATTGCTAAAATACTTAAATGACAGGAATTTATTAGTTTTATGATAGTGTTTGCCAATTAGACCCACACACTAGCTAGGTAGAGGTGCCCAACCATCTGGGTGCTTTCAACAGGTCATGGTTTTTAAACTCATTTGTTAATAGTTACTCTCTCCCTGGATGTGGAATTCTATCGATATACTGAATCGGGCATTTATTGCACTCAATAATCTGGACGCTAAAATCGAACCAATTGGGTTGTGTACTAAGCCGTACTGCATGTCGAAGGTGCACCTGTCTTCAACCAATGCTAACCCTGCTTGTGTGGAGTTAGTATGTTGGGGAGCTGACAGCTGCTCGCTGTTGCCCGGTGGTTCTCTCCGGGTACTCTGGCTTCCACCACCCGTAAAACTGTCGTGGTCATGATTAATCACTGTACAGAAATATGTGACCTTCAATACTAATAAATAAATAAATTCACTCAGCCCGGTTGATTCGGATTGATTTTTAACCCATCTGAATTGAGACTTTAATTACTGATTTGTACTGTGTTCCTTCAACAAACAACACTGTTTTTCAGGTGGGACGGTGCGCCTACTGTGTAATTATTATTGCAATTTATTGGATTTCTGAAGTTATTCCGTTGGCTGTGACGTCACTTTTGCCTGTTCTCCTGTTTCCTGTTTTAGGCGTTGTGTCAGTTTCTGAGATATGTTCCAGCTATTTTAAGGTAAATGAATCAATAGCGTTGCTTCATTTGAAAGCATTCTTGACAGTTCAACGCATTTGATTTTTTTGTGGCGGAAAAAGCCTGCCTCCAAATCTATTGTAGCTATCATGGCTAACTCGCAGTGCGTCATTAGCCGGTAATGACCGTGAGTGTTCCCGCGGATTTGTGGTAAGTCTTTTATTATTTAATCTGTTCTGTTATTTGGAAATTCCTCCGTTAATTTTTTGGAGCACCCTGTGTGAACCCCACATAACCAGAATCATCTCAGGTATATTTCTTTTGGACTGAAGCTGCAGTTCGCGTCTTCTTACACCCGTTTTATTCCGATAGTTGCACGATTCAATGCGCCTTACAGTCACTCCTCCGTTGAATTTTCGGAGGTCCCTGGTTGATTCATTGCGAGGGTTCTTTTTAAAGGTAATGAAGTACACTATATACATGGGGGGGGGGGGTGTCGAGCTGTAGCTCTTTTGCCACAATAGGGTTCGTTAACGTGCAAAGTAATTACTGGCACTATGGAGGAGCAGTGTGGTTTCGAATCCACGCCGGTATTGCATTACGTAACCTTTCCCCGACTGGGGTTCGAACTCGCAAACCTTGGGCTCCGGGCGTTACGCTCTCGGCTACCGCATCCTCATTATGAATATCATGTCCATAATATTATTATCATACTGCACTGAACAACTTCTAAAATTACCGGTAGAACTTGGTGACTTATATGATGCCCCGGGCGTTTTTGTTTTTGTTTTATTTTTGTATATTTGTTCTGGGTTTTTTATTTTAGGTGTGGGGGGGGGGATTATCTGAACATTTTTACCACCCGTCGACATGTTTTGTGAAGATTTCCCAGATCGTTTTGAAACAATTTCAAGCTTTGGACGAACTATTCATCATATAATTCCATCACTTAACCCTTTACCTAAAAAGCAGAGGACACTTGCAAAAAGCAAAAAAAATCTTGAACAACTAATTTTTTCCCCTCAAAACATAGGTTATGACACTTCATTGGAGCGAGCTGGACGAGCTCGTCCCCAAGAGATGTCATATCCTATGTTTTTTGAGATAAAAAAATGAAAATTAACTGGCGATTTTTGACAATAGCGCTGGCCGGTTTTGGTCGTTACGTTGGGTAAAGGGTTAATTCTACGTATTGCACTACATGGAAATCAGCGAGAACGCCCTTTATCAAATTTTCCGAGTGCCATATAGAATCAAGAAAGGGCTCTGGTTTTATTTACAATGTGTATCGCGGGTTAGAATCCACGAGGCGAGGGTTTCCTTCGGCACCAATCGCCTAGCGATACTATACTAAACCAAGCATACCTCCTTGAATGAAACTGAAATTTCCAAAAGTAAAATTAATCTTCTAAAGTCCAAACTTGAATCGGACAATATTAAATTATTTAACGAAGATATACACAATGATAATCAGAGAATATGAAAAAACAAACTTAGGACTTATCGACTATTCAAAGTAGATTATCAAATGGAACTGTGTCTCATTCATGCTTCTCTCATTGAAGCTAGAAACAATTTTACGCGATTACGCTCAGCAACCATAAACTGTGGATAGAACGTGGAAGGCATTTACAACCTCCCCGTCCTATCGAATACAGAAATGCAAAGCTTGTACAATGGGGGAGGTGGAATCGGAATGGCATTTCGTAATGGAATGTCCGCTTTATGCACCATTGAGAGAAAAATTATTTCGTGCAATTTCTCACATAAAAAATTAAGTTTCCTCTAATGGATACAATGGACAAATTTAAAGTAATAATGACTAATGATAATCCAGTGTTGTGCAATGTTATTTGTAGCATGGTCCAGCTCTTCCTTCACAAGATTGACTTATCTGTAATATGATTTATGTATGTCATATGAATTAGTGTGTTTTATGATTCTGTTTATGTTGATTCTGTGTGTAGCAATCTGCCTTTATTCTGGTGTATTTGCTGAATGAATCTTATCTTATCTTACCACTCGGCCACCGACAGACCCTGCCGGTGGCCGAGTGGTGTGCGTGGTTTAGTATAGTTTCGACGAACTGTTTGATTACAGTACGAGATTCTGTTCCAAAAATAAGTCATCAGGCGCTATCGGTAATTGTTGATGTTAGGTATGCTTTGTTACATGCCAGATATATTTTAGAGGTGGAGCAGAGTTCATTGTCTCAACAATAAGGTTAAAAGATTTGCAAGGACTCTGTTAAAGGGCGTTTTAGACAGTTTGCATACTATACCAGGCTAGTTTTACTCTAGGACAAGAAAATTTATCGCTAAGAATATTATTATTATCAGTTCAGAAAATGGCTGCTTTCGATTAAAAATCAAATATAGACCCACAAGTGTTTTATACAAACATATTTAGCAGCCATGTATAATAGCCCTTAAAATAGAACCTTACAGTAAAGTTTATTCAGCAAATCATTGATTGAACATACCTTTAGGAGGCTCCGCAGACCTATAGCACCTCGTCCTATTAAAGTGCGGCATGAAAAAAAGAGAATTCGAGCCAGGGGTAAGTCCGTTTTGGAACTTTTGGGTCGTTGTTGGGTCATTTTGGGTATTTAAATATACTCTCATTGAATCGAACAGCACCCACGAATTCAACCCTTTCCTATTATAAATAAACCCTCCAGGTCCACATCAATCACGTCCGACCACAGAAACCAAGACGGCGGCATCGAGGTTAAAAAATGGACGACGGAAACACGGGTCACTTTAACAAATGCGTGATGTGCATGCATCCGTATCGCCATGAGTAGTATGTAATGTGGTTTTCACCCCTTAGTTGCCGGACCCCGGTGCCGGACCCCGGAAGTGACGTCATGTCACGTGACGTAGTGGCGCCATGTTGTGTTGTCATGGTAACCCGCGTGAGCGGCCATGTTGCGACGTCATCTCCATAGTGATACGTGGTGTGAGTGCGCATGCGCAGCGCGTGTTGTTAGGGTGATACGTGTTTCCGTCGTCCATTTTGTATACTGGAGGCCGCCATCTTGGTTTCTATGGTAGCACGTGATTGCTATGTTACCCAGTTGTTCTATAATAGGACGGGGTATGTTTTGAGGGTATGTTCGATTGAATCAGAGTATTTTCTGGAACGACTTCCCTGGATGATTACCACAAACAACCCGACAATCCATCCAAATCACCAAAATCCACCCGAAATCACCGAAATTGACTTTATTTCCCCATTTTATCAGCTTAGCACGTAGTGCTATAGTACCGAGAGGGTATCGGGGGTGCATTCGACTGAAGTGGAGTAATGTTCCCATTTTTTTGGATCCCATGACGTTTTATTTCCTTATTAAGAATAACACGTAGTGCTATAGGACAAATTTACCCAGAATTCTCTGCTTCTCTCTATATATGCAATAGTTTACGTCTATCTGGCCATGTTCCTTTGTTCTAGAGTATACTCCAGTAGCGTAGAAGAGCCTATTATTTGGAACAGTTTACCTTATTATTGCTATATTTAGCAATTTCTGGTCTATTCTTGTTAGTTCTGACCCTATTCCGTGTACTTTTGTTGTTTCATTTATCTAACTAACCAATCAGATTGCTTGATTTCCCATAATGCAGTTATCTCCGTTGTGTATAACAAAAGCCTATATCCAACGGCACCCCAATTTTAGCACCCCTTTTTGAAAAACATATGACCTTCGGCACCCCTTTTTGTCATATGTGCTTATGTGAAAAGGCACAATGTGACACAATATGCCCTATCACATAGGCACATGCTTTATGTGCCAATATGTGCTTATGTGAAAAGGCACAATGCGACACAATATGCCCTATCACATAGGCACATAGGTCCGACAAATCAGGCAATCCACCACATTCTATATTATCAATCAAGAATATATATTCTGTTATGTTTTGTTGACAAATTCTATCAATTATATTTTTACAGGACATACTTGTGCTGTTTTTATGTAGTTTAATCGTTGCGGTTGCCGTGGAGAACTGCAATCTACATCGGCGCATAGCTCTCAGGACTTTGTCGCTCATAGGAGCTGAACCTAGATGGTGAGTTAGATATGATATGATTAGTTCTCAGACTGAAGGAACTAAGGGCGTCAGAAGCATCCGATGGTCAGGGGCATGGGTATCAAAAAGGGCACTCGTCTCAGGGTATAAGTTAAAGCCGGGTGTTTACAACGTTACATAAATTGTAATGTTACATTCAATAGTATTGGCATTATATATAGTTTCTCGTAAGGTGGCCCCGACAGTTACTGTAGTCGATCCCATATCTACGGCCCCCAATCGCCTAGCCATGAATGTCCTGCCACATACCAAGTGAGCCAACAGCAACCCTAAAAAGGTTACAATTAACTCAGCTGGAGTGTTAGTTCACATTTACAACCCGCTCCTAGACCGATATTCGACAATTGACAGCAGACCATTTTACATGGCGCCTTACATCCGAGACTCAATTTGCCCCCCACAAACCTGCTTTATTTATCAACATTGCACACGTGTGTACTAAGCTGTTGTTGGACACTGAAAGCTTCATTTTTTCGTCTCCGTTTTATCAATTAAAATTCGACAGTTTACCTAATCTGCGTTTGTTCTCATCCCCGAAGAGAACAATGGTTGGGTGTTAGAAATTTCTCTATTTTTCAGTGTTATTTCCAAACTTATCATTTTCGTGTTACATTACAATCCTTCATGTTCGTTCCGACGTTCATTACAACTCTTAACTACAATGTAGGCTACCTTCGGCTTCTTTAAAGCTAAAATGATTCGTTCGAAGAACTGTTGGCAAGCACACAATCGAATTTTGTTTCAAAACAACGCCAGCAATGACAAAACATATTTATAAAGTGGAAAGAAACTATGTCAATGCAGCGTCCAGTTCAGTACAGCAGACGTGGGTGCCATTTTAGTAGCAAATCTGAATGGCTGGTTTCGAGGGGGCACAACGAGTCCCGGATGTAAGATGGCGTAATGTAAAAATGGTCTGTTCCTGAATTATTGGAAATGTTTTGAGTGTGGATTCGTAATTGTCTACAAGTTGTCAGTATTTTAAATCACGGGTGTAATGTTCTATAAATCTTAAAGTAAACAAATCGTATCTAAATACGTGCTTATTACACGATACTCATTTTGTATCAGGGACCTCCTGATACACAATATATTTTAAAAATTACGCGAACTGAATACTTATTGAAGTTACTGTTCGGGAAGTCGATATTTACTTGCCGCTGTTCAGCGATTTTTTTCATAAAAAACTGTCGGATGCGATGCCACCTGTTGAAATATAGAATATACCCATAGCAGCTTCGTGTACCAAATATTCACCACGAGTGGTGAAGTGGTGTTAACCGCGAGCCTTCGGCGAGCACTTAACACCGCTTCACCACGAGTTGTGAACATTTGGTACACCAAGCTACTTTGGGTACCGGTATATTTTATTTATACCAGGATCGTCAGATTATTAAAAGTCGCTATTATTTTTTCTCGATTTTACTGAGCAGCAGACGTACATACGTGCGAATTTGTTTTTGTTCACATGAGCACCGGTGGCCGGTTTTCTTCCTCTGTCATTTTTATCGCCGAAACGAAATGGAAAAAGAAAACGCGCAAATCACGGGAAGTTTTTCATTTTAATAACATACTATTTCGAGTTATGGATACTTTATTAACATGAGACAACGCATGTTTTGTTGGTATCTTCCGAGATAAACTTATTTAAAACGTAATTAATAATTGCAGCTTTCATTTCACTCCTCGCGAGGCGAAGAGCGATAAATTTTGACAAGTTTGCATTCAGGTCGAGGTTACCATATGACAACTTGGATGTAGTTCCACTGTAGGTATAAATTTTAACTGATGAAGTCCCATCGCTGGCGTGTTCACCACGGTTGGTGTGTAATGCTAAAAATTTTGTCATAGGCTTTTTATATATAGTAGAAAAGGTAATCATGGTATAAAATATCGTTAACCCCAAGTAGACAAACAACCAGAATACAAGTAAATACACTCGCTGGATAATTCTCCATGAAAGTCGTGACTTTCATCAAGACAATTAAACTGTAGCATATTTTGACAGAATACTTCTGTAGTATGATGTTACAAGTTACTGGTACATATTTTTGTGCAATGTCCCCTTAAAAACAGGGTTCTTGGTTCATTTTGAAATTCTTGAAAAATATGGAAATTTGTGTTGATTTGGTAAAGGTCTTGAAAAAGTATAGAAAATAGAGATGGGTGGTATTGGAATTATGAGTCGGTAACGGTGTTGGTATTTTCAGGGGGTGGGGGCATACCTCGGTATCAGTTCAGTATTCGATGTCTGACTTGACTGAGATTTATTGATAGTACCGAAAAAGAATTCATACCAGGAAAAACAGAGTTATTGTATCATTCTTCCACAACGCTATAAATGACACTACCGATGAGCTCACAGTGACATTTTTTTCGACCAAAAATCATAGATACGGAAATTTTGTGACTTGTTCTAAACGCACCTTAATGTAAAAAGACCTATTTCAGGCTTCTGCGACTCAGAGCATGTACCATGACCATGCCATCTTTAGGAGGTCCTGTTGACAATAGACAAAGCACATGGGCAGTGATTTCTAGTCAGGTCTTGGCTGCCTCTTAAGGCAGCAAGGCTTGCCTAGAAACCGCTGCTTGGCAATTGGATATGTACAGGATGTTGCCTGGTGGGAATTCAGGACAGTTGCCCAGTCCATTGAGGGTTAACAAAACTGAAAAGAAAACCAGTCACTTCTTTCGGGAAAATGAACCTTTCAACTGTTAAGCCTCAACGGGGACTTATAAATAGTGAATGTAGGAAAATTTGAAAATTCAGACAGTATCAATATTCAGCTATTGTATTGGTTGGGTTCGGGTTTTCCGTGTCCCCATAATATCAGTATCGGTTTTTCGGTATATTGCTCACCTTTAATAGAAAAATGTTAGCCAGACCTTGGGGGCATTGAAAATGAATGAAAACTAATTTATTGTTTTAACCGTTACGTTGGGTAAAGGGTTAAAATACAATAAAACATTAAAATTCCTAGTCCTTAACTATCAATAGTCTTTGTCTTCAGTAGTTTTGCTGAACTACATGAGTTTGAAGAAAATGGCATTCTTGTAAATGTTTTGTTTGTTTTTTTTAAAAAACATAACTATTTCTCTGTATTACTGACTGTTTTCGTAAACATCTTCAGACAGTCAGATTTTCGTCAATTCAAGGTACGAAAATTGGACCGACATGTCGGGGAAAAAACATGGAACCTTTTTCTTGGCAAATGTATGAACTCTGTAAAATTTGAGGACCAGGGTGTTTTTTAACTTACAAAATATTTTGCAAGAGAGTAAACTGAAGATGGCCTGGCATTCTGCAGGAGTGCTGCACGTCTACTGCACGCCTAGAAAAAATTGAGGGGGGGGGGGGGGGATTTTTTGCACCCCTTGCTTTTTGGAATGCCAGACCTGTTTGGACTGCCTTTAAAGTCTCTTATCATTTCGTCCCCTGAGTTCCAATGTGTTCTCTGTGCCAATTGGCACAGAGAACACATTGGAACTCGGGGGACGATTTGTCAATGTTGCACTGATTTACAATAATTCATGACCCATTCTGTGTCACATTTCGATACATTCTGAGTGTAGAAGAGTCACAAAAGAATTGAATACAACATTTTCAATAATGAGAAGATTTGTGTGTCAATTTTTCCACTATGTAGCTGAATGTAGTACAATTTTTCAGTCACAATATTAATACCTTGAACTGAAAACAACCAAAATAGCATACAAGTTTTTGGATTGAAAATGTCAGGTGCAATTGCACTCCCAAGCAATCTGAGGAGGGCAACTATTTTGCGCTCCTTGATTTTCTAGATTGCCAGGCCTGTGACTCCCCTGTGTGCTCTATTCAAAACAACTGCACATAAGATCACTTCTTCGTCCAAAGTGTTTTTAGTTCACTTAAACCTTTGAACCCGAGAGGCCGGTTTTCCGGCCCAGATAGATGATACGCCACAATTTCATTAAGGATGACTGCTAAATGAATGTGTATGCTAAACCAATTAATATTTTGAGCGTGCAGCCTTGTTGAAAATATTAATTGGTCAACCCCAAATAATGAATATGTGCTCTTCCAGTTGCTAATATTGAACTGACATGGAAGATAGCACCAAGGTTCTAAGGGTTAATGCAATCGCATGTGTTTATCGATAAGAGTGTTTTTGAAGCAATGCGCTAAGACTCCAGTCTACTTCCACGGGAACGAGAGGCTGTGATGGGCTGTTTGTTTACCCACTTTTCGTGGGGTTTGTGCTCAGACTACCTTTGATTTAATGTGATGTTCCTTTTCTCACAAATATATAGATATTCTTTCGTCCTCCACTTAAAAAATATTCCAATCTATGAATACTATTGATTTTGCCTTGGAAACATCAAGATACTTACATAGGCCTAATTGGTGGAACTATGCGGCGTAATCATACAAGTACAGCCGAGGTGAGTCTTCATTCATAAGTATTATTGTATTCAGTTTACAGAAGGTCTAACAGAATTATTGTGATGTCGTTAAAAATTCGGTCAAATCAGTTCTCAATTGTGAACTGTGGTAATGTTTTGAAAGGGACCAAATGCAGGTAGTTTCATCGTCAAGTATAAAAGTTTTCACATTTGTCAATATTACCGAAGTTAACCCTTTACCTAACGTAACGGTCAAAACCGGCCAGCGCTTTTCTCAAAAATCGCCAATTAATTTTTAGTATTTTTTCATTTTTTTTTGTCTCAAAAACATAGGTTATGACCCCTCGTTGGAACGAGCTCGACGAGCTCGTTCCAACGAGGGGTCATAACCTATGTTTTTGAGACAAAAAATGAAAAAAAATAGTTATTCTAGAATTTTTTTTTTGCAACTGTCGTCTGCTTTCCATGTTAGGTAAAGGGTTAAAAATAGTGCCTCCACCTCAGTCGATTCATTTTTTGAAACTATACTGAGTCAAAAAAAGAAGGTATAATAGAAACAATGTGAAAAAAAATAGCATAAAGGGTGAAATATAATAGTTCTAATGTTGCATGTTTGTGGACAAGAAATCGTACAAAGAGTTTAATGACATGTTGTTGTTGTCCACCCAACCGTATAAATTTTGCTACGGATTTTAAAATAGCACGTGCTATCCGAGAGTGTCAAACTGAATGGGTGACCGACGATTTTCTTTGTGTTATGTTGTGCTAGAGAGCCTGGGTTAATAAGAAAACACGCTAGTTTTTGACATCCGACATTTTAAAAAAATGCCAAGGTTAACCGAAAATCAGAGGCTGCGTGTCATTGGTATGCATGAGGCTGGGATACCTCCAGCAGTGGCGGATACAGGAATTCTCAAAGGGGGGGGGGGGGGGGGGGGCGGATCGTGCAGAAGCCGAAGGCATCTGCCGCGAGTGCCGAAGGCACGAGCTTTTATAGCGGGGTAGAAATTTTTTGGAAATGAGCGACCAAATGGGGCATTCTGGTGGTTTCTGGGGTGGAAATCCTCTTGAATTTTTGAACGGCTAATTAACACTTTTTAAACAGCATGTTTCAGAATTTCAAATTCTGTCATACGTTCAAGACAGAATTAGAAAATTTGAAATATGCTCTTCAGATCCGTTTACCATAATACTGTATTTTGGACACACTGTTTACAGTCATAACCGACTTAACCTCAGGAGAACATTGCGATCTGCCAGCGTTTGAAAGTTTTCAGCAGTCAGCCCTCTAGGCTTAGGTACGCCATTACTATGCCAATTAAGATCCTGACCCATAACTGGCATAGCCATGGGGTACCTGAGGCTAGGGGCATGTAACACCACGAAATCATGCTGTGTCGGTGACGCTATAAATGGAGGCGACCAGTAGATATATTTTGCATAATTTCAACGGTATATTTGTTTTCCATAGCGAATGGTGATGGAGGAAATAAATGTCGTTGTATGTTTTTACTTCAATTCATGTATTGTCCCCAAATGAAAATCCTGGCTACGCCCTACATACGAGACAAACACGAGCTAAAGGGGGGGGGGGGGGCGATCCACCCACCCCCCACCCCCTCTGTATCCGCCATTGACCTCCAGATGAGCTCGTTGCTGAGTTCGGAGTCACTGTGGCCACTATTTACGTCTCATTGGACGGTATAGAACCACTGGATCTACTGTCGACCGGCCGCGTTCATGTCGACCAAGAGTTACGATCCCTACACAACACCGACACAACGGGACGTCTCACCTGTGGGATTGCTTCCTTCTGGCGACGAGGACAGCAGCAATTACTCCCGGTAGAACTAACAATAGAATCAGTGCACAAACTGAACACGGAATCCGAAGTAGGCGTCCATACCACGGACCAATCCTTACCCAACTCCATCGTACCGTCAAAATGGAATGGGTAAGCCAGCGTGTTCGCTGGACTCAGCAGCGTTGGAGCACAGTTCTTTTTAGTGATGAATCACGATTTTGTCTACGGCGCGCTGATGGTAGGACAAGAGTGCAACGCCGACGAGGAGAGCGGTTTTCTGGTGCGGGAGTGCGACCGTTTTGGCGGAGGTGGTGTAATGGTTTGGGCAGGAATTTCCTTGCACCATCGAACGCAGTTGATCTTCATCGATGGTAATCTGAATGGACAGCGGTAGAGGAACGAAATTCTTAACGCTGTTGTTGTCCCGTTTTTCAACGCTAATGTCGGATTGCAGTTATTCCAGCAAGACAATGCCCGATGTCACGTGGCGCGTATCTGTCGTGACTTTCTTGAGGAGCAGAGTATCGAACTTCTCTCCCCCCCCCCCCCCCCCCCCCCCCCCCCCCCCCCCCCCCCCCCACTTTCGCCAGATTTGTCGCCAATCGAGCATCTTTGGGATCAATTGGACTGTCGGGTATGATTTCATAATCTTCAGACGTTAGGCGATTTACGTAATGTTCTAAGGCAGAGGTGGAACGCAATGCCACATGATGACAAATAGAGACTGATCAGGCCCATGCGCCGTCGATGTCTTGCCATCCAAGAGGCGAACGGTGGACATACACGCTATTGACTGAATGTGTGAACTTTTCATTTCACCCCATGTCTGAAATGCGACGTCCTGACGTGACGCTGACAACATTAAGAACATGAAATTATGCAAATTCATACAGACTCGAAATATGAATTTACAATAATTTGTTTGGGATTAAAGTTTATTATACTTTCTTTTTGACTCAGTATATTTGATTGGGACTAGTTGAATTGATGTTTACGTTGAGAAATTTTAAATACCCTCCCACTCTAAACCCCCTTCTCTTTCCTTTTCAAATTGGCGGTTAAGAAATTATACATTTATAATGTGTAATTTTACATTCTTCATCTATGTTTTAAAATTTATTATTCTGATAAGAGATGGATTCACAATTGATAATTTGATTCTTCCTTGTTGAAGGTGTTGATAATACATACTGAAATTTAAAGTTAATGTGTTCTGCAATTCTCTTTGTGAAATACCATTTATTCCCTTCATTTCAAAGGATTTACTATGGTACTTAATTTAAAGAAAAAACACGGTTCTTGCATGGGATTGAAGCCTTATAATATAATGAGTGTATATTGTGAATTTGTGTTGTATAATGCATTTTGTGCTGTGAATTGTTACAATGTTTCGCTGAAAGCTATGTTTGTTTATGTTCACTCAAATAAGTTTCGTGCCTAAATAAATATTCAAATTGTTCATTATTATTCCGTTTTATTTAGAGGTTCAAGTTGACAATTGGTGTTATTTGTGTTGATTAAATTCAAATGATGCGATTGAGAAACGGGAGAAAGGTGACTCAGTGGTAGACTGTTGGACATCTATGCTAGAGGTCCCGAGTTCGATCCCCGTCCTGGTCGACCCGCGTTGTGTCCTTAGGGAGGGTACTTTATCCCTGTTGACTACATGGGGGCACGATGACGCCGTGTACTAAGGCGTACTGCACGTCGATGTCTTCAACCGCTGTAACCCTGCTTGAGCGGAGCTTAAACAGAGTTAGAATGTTGAGGAGCTGACAGTTGCTTGTCGATGTACTCTGGCTCCCTCCACCCGTAAAACTGTCACGTTCACGATTAGCCATTGTGTAAGTGTGTGACCTTAAACACCAATAAATAAATAAATTGAGAAACATTTCTTCCTTTGGCTGAAAGAAAATGAATGTTTATGGCATTTTTAGATTCAATCAACTGGAATATTTCAGTTGGACGGAAAAGTGAACCATAGGTTCGCTTCTCCGATTAACCGTTTACCCAACGTAACGGCCAAAACCGGCCAGCGCTATTTTCAAAAATAGCCAATTAATTTTCATTATTTTTTCATTTTTTGCCTCAAAAACATAGGTTATGTCCCCTTGTTGGAACGAGCTCTTCGAGCTCGTTCCAATGAGGGGTCATAATCTATGTTTTTGAGACAAAAAATGAAAAACATTAGTTATTCAAGAATTCTTTTTGCTAGTGTCGTCTGCTTATCAAGTTAAGTAAAGGGTTAACTGGAATATTCTAAATGATTGAATCTACATAGGCAGTAGACTATTTAAAGGCTAAACTGGTCCTAGACTACAGGAGCATCGAATTCCTTACAGAATTTGGGTGGTGGCTTGAGAGCCTGGCAATATGTTTACGTTTGATATCTTTTTCATCACTATTATATTATGAGCTGATATGTATATACATTATCATGATCATGTGCACGTCCAATAATTTGTATCGGATTCGAGGTCACGTTTACAATCGGATCGCAACGAGTCCGTCACGGCGGTCCGATTATAAATACGACCGAGAATCTGATTACAAATTACAGGACATGCACATGGTCATGATAATACATTTTTTCTCTGACAATCCCGTTACATGAGCCCGTTCCTCCCATTTGTCAGTTGAAATCGGTCAAAATTTAGAATTGCTGGAACTATATTTAATGCATAATAACAATGCATATATGTGATAGTGCGGTGTTTACAGGAAATTGAATCGGCCTGATACGAAACCGGGACGGGGGTGGGGGATACTGACGTTTTTTCCGACCTTTTGGGTGCAAATTAAGTTGATTGTTAGATAAATTGTACCATCGCTGTAGGAACAAAGTATGTGACACTGTTACGGCCAATATTTGGTCCATAAGAATGCATGTGACAGGTAAGATTCTTTCTTGCTGTAGTTGACAAAAATACTTATTACGCATGAACCGTTGAACTTTTCGAGGCCGGCGATTTGCCTATCTGATGGACCTTGTTGGGTTTTTCACAGACAATCTTTTTTTCAGGCTGATGTTAGGCATCATGATACCTGCGTGTGGCGTGTCAATGTTTCTGGGTAACACCGCCACTACGGCAATGATGACACCTATGGTCAGAGCTATAGTGGTTCAGCTCAAACAGATAATAAATGGAGGTGGAGTAGAACAGTTATTCTTTATTTCTTGCATAAAAAAAGATAAGTTAAAAGGTTGAGAATCATTAAGCGTCTGTGAATGAATTTTTTATTAAAGAAGATCATTACCCCATTCATTGTTCCCTTGTACTATAACCGTTGAAATTTGCAGTGGTGTTTCAGTTGTGTGTTTCGTTGTTTTGTTTTTCAGGTTTAACGCATCGTAGGCCGGCTATATAAAAATATCATCACGCCAAAAAATCATATAATCTGAGTAATTACGCTAAGTTCATAATTTAATTATCATTTAATTACTGTTCTTAAAACGGTGGCCTCGACATGTGTTATCAGTTTTCGCTAATATAAGTTATCTCCGCCAACATGTGTGGTATACGGAGATTTAATACCTGGATGTCGGTTTTTAAACACCGAGCCGCAGGTTAGTTTTCCACAACTAACGAATTTAGACTCTTCCAATTGATGACACTGAACTGGCATGGAAGATACCATCATAGTTGTCCCGTTTGAAACACAAGGGCAACATTGTGGAGAAAAATTTAAGGACGCGTTTCTCACGCTCTGTAAAAAGGCGGACCAAATTCTTGAATAACTTTTGTTTTTACAAATGCAGAAGACAACAGATAGAGTTACATCCCTTGGGTCGTTAAGGAAACGAGGAAACAGTATTTTATTTACATATCGTCCCCCGAGTTCCCGAGGGGACGATATTTGCTCTTATTTTAGTTTTCTCAAGTTGTTTCATTTAATTATTCGCCTATTTAATTTATAACAGCAAGATATTAACGAATTGTCAGAAATCTGATGATATTTGTGACTATTTTCAGGTTTTTTGGTTCGATTTTTATACCGAGGCGAGTGAATGAGAAAAGCATTCACTTAAACCATATACCCCCGCGTGCGCTTATACCCTGGAAGTTGCACGCTCTCATATACCTCGGATGTTGGGTGCACCCTTCGTCATTATAAGTTATATCCGCCAACGTGTATGGTATATGGTGATTTAATACCTGGATGTCGGTTTTTAAACACCGAGCCGCAGGCGAGGTGTTCAAATGAGACATCCAGGTATTACATCTACATATACCATACATGTTGGCGGAGACAACGTCTTTGTCCCGTTTGAAACACAATACAAACAAGGTGGAAATTAATTTGTGGACGCATTTCTCAGCTCTACAATCACTTGGACCAAATTCGTAATAATTATTTTGTTTTTATAATCGCAAAAGACAACAGATAGAGTTACACCCCTTGGGTCGTTAAGGAAACGAGTAAACAGTATTTTGTTGACATTTTGTTCTGCTGGCACATAGAGCACATTGGTACTTAGGGGACGAATTATTTTCTCTGATTTTATTTTTATGAATGAATTGTCGGAAATCCGATGATATTTGTGACTATTTTCGGGCTTTTTGGTTCTGTTTTTATTTCGAGGCGAGCAAAAGCGGGAAGCTTTCGTTTAAACCATATACCCCCGATGTTTCGCGAGCGCTTATACCCTGGATGTTGCACGCTCTCATATACCTTGGATGTTGGGTGCATCCTTTGTCATGGCTGTTTGTCCAAGGCATTCTGACCAACCAAAAGCCCGAATTTATCGGGATATAGGGACAAGGCTATTTGTCCAAGGCATTCTGACCAATCAAAAGACCGAATTTATCGGGATATAGGGACAAGCGTATTTAAAAAAAAGTTCTCTTTCTGAATCGAATGATCGCGGCACGCGCGGCTGCCACCCTCAATACAGATTTGTATTTTGTATAGACGTTTTTACTTGTAACAGGGAAAATGCATTCCTGTTGTTAGATCATTTCCTTTACACACAGCCTACACAACTCTGCTTGAGGAACACTACAGTTACTGGCTATTTTTGTTGTGGTGGTACATGCAACCGTTCATGAGACTTGGGGACGTGGCGAAAGGGGGCCAACATTTCCTATAGTTGGAAATACTGAGGGCAAGTCATGAATAGTTGGAAATTCCATCTATCTGGATTTTAGAGCTTCTTTGGTGATGCTGATGTCTCCTTTACTTCCCAAAATTCCAACATGGTTTCAAATCGGCAAAAATTCTAACTGTTACCATTTACAACTGCAGTGTACGCAATATCGAGCTTTAAGTATGCATGACGTCAATTGGTACATGATATTTGTATAGAACGTTACTTATCGTAATAAAAAAAATTCTCGAAATGCACTTCAAGAAAATCGCTTCGTGTAAAATCGTTATTTTGAGTTAATTCCATCATTCACAGTTACAAAATGATGAAACATCAAAAATTTATCATTCCTGCATAAGATCTGATTTAATGTTAGGAGAGTGTGAATTGTTCAAAGTTCTCAGCTTGAGCATTTGTTTAGCACACATTCAATTCCCAGAATAATACCAAATAATAATAACAACCTGATAATTCTATCATAAATGTGTTGGCATTTCAGCTATTAGAATCAATTTTATATCCCCCTTCCATGGTTTCATTTTCAATTTTTTTTCTCGGTAGTGAATTTCCAACTAGGGGGATGGACCGGGAGGGTTCCCCCTCCTGATCTCTCCCCCAGTTGGAAATTCACTACCCTACCCCCCCCCCACCCCCAATCGGAAACCTCTAGCCACTCCCTGATAATACTGCTGCAAATGCTCAGCTAGTGCATCGGTCCTCTGTCTGCACCACTGCATGAACATATGCTTTAGAGCCATAATTGAGGTGTTCATCGAATCATCGATGCAGTCGTTAATTGTCTTTGTGCGAAAACAAAAGACGAAGGTGCCGCGCGATAACATTAACCCTTTGAAGCTAATGGCAAGTTTTTTTCCGGTCCACGAACATGATACGTCATAATTTCATTAAGTGGCCGCTAAATGAATGTGCGTGGAGACCAATCAATATTTTCAACGTGTAGCCCCAATGCTGCACATTGAAAATATTAATTGATCTCCCCCCATATAATGAATATGGACTATTCCTATTAGGGCCACAGAACTGACGTGAAAGATACCATCGGTGTTCAAATGGTTAATTAAAATATGGAGAGCATGTCTAGTTTTAAAACAAACCTTACCTTGTAAAACCGGAACTTGTATTGTTGCTAATCTGGTGTTGGTGATAAGCTTTTTTTCTTTTTGTCTCTGATAGATCAAACCAAAAGAACAGTACTTGTTTCAAACAACTCCAGTGAATATGATGCTGTTCAGGTCTCCTGCGTAAAGACTGCAATGGAATTTGAGATAGAAATAACAGAAGAGAAGCCTAACGAAGTAACATTCCAAACTGGCAAAACGTACGTGGTACGACCGACTTGATATAGTTAAAAACCTGGTAGTAGATGATTGTGCAGAAAATTAAATAAATATGTAATTCTTAATAGATCGACACAGCCTTTTGGGGCTCAAATGAAAGATGTCCAACCCCCCTTTATACTCATGCCTTAGTTAACACTTTACCCACGTAACGACCAAAATCGTCCAGCGCCACAAAATCACCATTCAATTTTCATTATTTTTCCATTTTTTGTCTCCAAAACATAGCTTATGACCACACATTGGAAGGAGCTCGTTCCAATGAGCATTCCAATGAGTGGTTATAAGCTATCTTTTTGCCGCAAAGAAATGGGAAAAAAATAGTTATTGAAGAATTATATTTGCAAGTGTCGTCTGCCTTTTGTGTTAGATAAAGGGTTAAAGTAAAGCCATGCGTTAACATCAACGATGAATCTTAAAATGAAAACTCCCTATCGCCGACCATAAAATCTCCACTGGATAGTTTATCCCCAGACACAGCTGAGTCGCAACCGTTTCACCCCCCTCCCCACCCCCACCATCAATTGGTTACGCGCCTGGCGACTGATGAGAAATTGATAACTGGCTCATTGACACACTTATGACTCTACACACAGTGATAACCTGGTCCGAGGTCATAAGGTTTATCAAGAGTTCACTCGAGGCTTGTATGGTCCATTCTTAAATACCTTTTCAGATTCGTACCTTCAGCACGGGTGTGCAATGAACTTGGTACGAAACATGCCACTTGGGAAAATGTGTCAAAAGGTCACTCTTTTGACTTGTTAACTTCAACTCCACTTACCGGTACACGGCTGCACGTAGGTACGATTGTCCCTACCAGAGACGTGACGACAGTGTGGGTGGGGGTGTCAAATGGGTGGGGTGTCACCCCCCCCCCCCCCCCCAATCCAGGCCAAAATTTCCTATAGATGGAAATTCGGAGGGCAAGTCATGAGTAGTTGGAAATTCCATGTATCTGGATTTTAGAGCTTCTTTGGTGATGCTGATGTCTCCTTTACTTCCTAAAATCCCAACTCGGTTTCAAATGGGCAAAAATTCCAACTATTACTATTTATAACCACAGTGTACGCAATATCGAGCTTCATAAGTATGCACGATGTCAGACCTACGTTTACTTATCGTTATAAAAAAAAAATCCTCGAAATTCACATCAAGAAAATCACATCATGTAAAATCGTTTTTCTGAGTTAATCCCATCATTCACAATTACAAAATGATGAAACATCGGATATTGATCATTCCTGCATAATATCTGATTTAATGTTAGAACAGTGTGAATTGTTCAAAGTTCTAAGCTTTTGTTTAGCACATATTCAGTTCCCAGAAGAATACCAAATAATACAAACCTGATAATTCTACCATAAATGTATTGGTATTTCAGTTGCTAGAATCAACTTTATGCCCCCTTTCATGCTTCATTTTCAAAATCTTTCTCGGTAGTGAATTTCCAGCTACGCGAAGGGACCACCCCTCCCCTCGCTTCCCCCCCCCCCCCCCTAGTTGGAAATGCACTAGCCTGCACCCCCCCCCCCCCAATCAGAAACCTCTGGCCACGTCCCTTCCCTACATTGTATGAGGATTGACTGGTGGAATTTTCAAATTGTAAATGAATTGAATTCATTGTTTTCATCCATTCGGAAGCATGCAACACGTGCTCCAATGGTACGCGTGGGTGATTTTCAGAGCTATCTTTTTTCATAATGATAAATTAAGCTTGGTGTTCGTTGATCTTAGCAATGAAAGGTTAAATTGTCAAAAACAGTTTCAAGGGACTCTTTTGTAGGACTCTGCGAGTCTCAAATTTCGAGTCGAAACAAAACCCGAATGGAATCAGGCTGAGGATTTTGAACAGAATCGGATCTCGAATCGAATTTTCCCAGCTATTCGCGTAGATATTGAATATTCTTGCAACAGTAAAATCGCATGCCGTGGCATCTTGTCTGTGTGGGAAAGTTATTAAAAAAAGTGGAATATTCCAGAAACGGAGTCAAAAGTAGTTTCTTGAGCGGAACATCCTTGAACCCTCTCGGGAGTAGCGCCAGGGTTTCCCCGCCAAGAGGGTCTGTAATCTCAGACAAGGAATAAAGGAAACAGTTTCCAGACCGGGGGAATAGACCTCCTACACGAGGTCAGGCCTTCGTTTACTTATCGTAATAAGGGGCTGTATACCCCTCTAAAACCTCACTCGACGCCTCCTCAGAACTCATTTTCTAGTGTCCGATCTCCTGCACAAAGACCTGATGATAGAAGAGTTTACAAACAGGATTCTGACAGGATTTTGCCAACATCGCTATGAAATCAAGACGATTGGAATCGAATCGTAGCATCGGGAAGATTTCGAATCGAAGCATCGGGAAGATTTCGAATCGAAGTGAATTCCGAAGTTTCTGCCTGCATGCAAAATCACATGACGGCCATTGCAGTTGGTGTCCGACGTCTGTTTTTTTTTTACTTCAGCTGTCGTGGTAAGATATTTAAAATATTCGGCCTGAATCATTGATCCGGGACAACGTAATAGATCTTCTGAAACCGGGAGATAGTGAGTCTCTGTTTGATAAAGGCAACCCCTTGAGAAATCAATCAAGAAGCTTCCACAGGAGAGGAATTTGTCATGGATAAAATGAGTGAGAAAGATGGACTAGGGGAAGTAACTCCAAATATCCCAGCATTTCTGTCAATTCGTTGTTTTCTTGGAGTTGCTTCCCTTTAATTGTTGATATTCTGCAAAAAAACTTCTTTGTGAACAATATTCAGTTTTGAAGTGACTGTGATTATCGAAAATAGAATGTTTGAAGCGTGTTCTCAGACAGGGGCGTCGTGAAAATGACTGGATTGGGGAGGGGGGGGGGGTAAACCTGTTTTGTCCCGCCTGTGACGGCTGAATTCCCGATTGACAAATATTCCAACAGTGCATCAACAGGGCATGTTTTCGTCGAGGCATGACTAGATGTTGCAGTCGGAATAGTAGTCAGTTGGGATTACAGTTTAAAAAAAAAACCCTCAAGACTGCTTGGAAATTTATTAGGGAATAAATAACATATACATGACTTATTATTTAAATAACATATATTGTACCGCGGCACTCCAAATTGGTGGTACAGGGACAACTCCCCCACCCCCACCCCCCACCCCACCCCCCAACCCCCCACTCCCGCCCAGATAGGGTGGTATAGACCTCTATTTGTATGGCCTACTGTGTGTGTGACAAAATTCAACGTATGAAATCTTGTCTGGTAAAAACTACACATGATTATTAGCAACAGGGAAATGATAACTTAGAATCTAATCGGGACGAAAATGTCCCGACTGTAAGGATTAATGGGAGGAGGGAGGGGGTCACAGCGCTAAACTTCCCTTGGCACCGACCCAGGGCCCAGGTTTCTTCTGTCTATTTTATCCATACTTATTTTATTTTGACAGACAAGCAATGTTTGTTTTAGTTGTTTATCTGTTTGTGAAGAGGACCTACATAATGTTTTTTTTCTAAACTTCGACATGGACTGTCGAACGTTTTTGTCACTGGAGATGCTGAATCTTGGTTCGTATTTTTGTACGTGTGTGAGAAGTTGTGCATGGGTATTCACTCTGTCACACAAGAATGAATTGGTTCCTAGTTAATTATGGTCAAAATTTGCAACTTGAATTATACTGAACTTCAACATCATACCTTCTGGGGTGGAGGGGGTGGTAAACAGTTTTGAAAATGGTTATACTCACGAGGGAATTGCTTGAAAAACGTTAAGTTAATCATTTATATAAAAAAAGAACAAAACAACACAGTGATGTTTTGAATTTATCGTTATCTTTTTTTTCAGGAAAGTAGTTGCAGAATCGCCCGCTGAAGAAAATGACCCATTAGTTCAAGATGAAAATAATAAGGAGTTTACTGATCTGTCAAAGTGTTTCTCCTTATGTACGGCGTATGCCGCAACCGGAGTAGCGACGCTCACTGGAACCTTGCCGAATATGGTGTTCAAAGGTCAAGTCGACTTGTAAGTAAGGAGATATGTAGAGTTCAGTCTAAAGATAGATCCCATCAGGGGCGTAAATAGCCTTTCACCAGTGGGCGGGGATGGGGCAAGGTTAGCTTCACACAATAATTTATTTTAAATTGTTAATATAAACATTCTAACCTTTGTTTTGTGTATTATGGTAGATTATCACCCTCAGAAAAAATTAACGCCCGAGAGGAAGTTTATTTCCCGAATGTCCTTTAATCCTTTGAACCAGAAAGACCGCTTTTCCGGTCCAGGATCGTGATATAATCTGACTTCATCGAGTAGATAGTTGCTTGGTGAATTTGTGTGGTATCTCAACCAAGATTTGCAACGTGCAGCCCCAAGACTGCACGTTGAAAATACTGATTAGTTTTCCACAACTAACGAATATAGACTCTTCCAATTGATGACACTGAACTAGCATGAAAGATACCACCATAGTTGAAAGGGTTAAAAGTAATGCTTCACGCACAATGTGGGAGTGCGGTGGCTCCGTGGTAGACTGTTCGACTTCTGTGCTAGAGGTCCCGAGTTCGATCCCCGTCCGGGATGACCCGCGTTCTGTCCTTGGGCAAGGCACTTTATCCCGGTTGCCTGAAAGATGACGCAGTGTACAAAGGCGTACTGCACTTCGATGGTGCACATGTCTTCAACCGCTGTAACCCTGCTTGATCAGAGCTTGAACAGAGTTAGAATGTTAAGGAGCTGACAGTTGCTCGTCGATGCTCGGTGGTTCTCTCCGGGAACTCCGGCTTCCTCCACCCGTAAAACTGTCACGTCCACGATTAGCCATTGTACGTAAGTATGCGACCTTAAATACCAATAAATAAATAAATAATAATAATAATAAATATGACATGTACATGCAGATAAACAGCAAACTTCCATTGAATAACTTTTGAAATAACCACAACTCGAAAGACTGAAAATAACATAGAGTGTCAATATTGCCCCAAACGAAATAATAACGTATCAGCGTAACACTAAGGAATTTTTCAACTACTTACACTGGAAATTAAAGTTAACTGTACTGTTGGTGATCAAAGGATTGAAAGTTGAGTTAGTGTTTTGTGATAACGGATTCATAAAACAGCTTAACTGGAAATTTGGGAATGGTACAGGTTGTTAATGGTTAGAACCTTGTCAGTGCCGGATTAAGACATGGGCTTTATGGGCTGCAGCCCAGGGACCTCCGCCAGCTGAGGGCTCCAGAGATTAAGTGAAATTAATTTACTGTGAAAAGTTACTCATTTGTAATGTAGAATGAAAGTATAAGTATGCTGAATTACCTCTTCAAAAAGGGCTCAATTAATATACTGTATAATATACTGGAATTTTTTTTCTTGCCCATTATTCCAACTCGTTGGCACTGGCAATCCTGATAACAAGTTGTCAAATAAATTAATATTTCAAAAACTTATTGTAGTTTTTAAAATATCACAATATCTCTTCTCTTTTTGTTGTGTTGCACATCTATTTTTGCACCTATCTATGCGGGTCTAATGTTGACATTATGTTGTAGAAGTTGAATAAACTGATTTCAAGAATCCGAAATTCGATTTGCGTCCTTTTGTTAATTATTTCTGGGGGCCTCACAGTCACAGTATCTGTAGACCAGGGGCCTACAAAATCGTAATCCGGCCCTGAACCTTGTGTGTGTGGGGGAAGGGACAACTTTTGAGAGCATTATCCGCCTTCGAAGTTGTACGAGAGGTAACTGAATCGACTTCTTCCAATTCGAAATCCTCAGCAAAAAAGTGAATTCACATCCGTGTCAAAATCTAAAAACAAATCTGCTTGAGTTGGAACACTGTTTTCAACACTAGCATTCATATACGTTGTTTTTTTCTCGTCACCCAGACTCTGAGAATACGACCTTATTGAACCATTACTCTAATAATGTCCAGTTATGCGTATAATATGACGAACCTCAATGCCAGCATTACCCATTTCTTTAACTGATGTAGCACACATTGAATGGTTTGTATAATAAGACACAGAAAGCTTAGCTAATTTTGAAATATTTGGCATCATTGCACTTAAAGAGTTTTTTTTTCCAAGGGGTGCACGTATGTGCTATGCACCATCCCTTCACGGAAAGAATCCATCCGTCTTTGCCATAATGCATTGTTGTGGGGATGCAATTTAGACGACTGCATACTACCATTGTCTTCCGTCCCCAAGCCCTTAAAGGTCCAAATCAGTTCACACAAGTTCACAAAAGTCCCCAAACCAATCACTGTCTTCCATGCCATCATCAGAAGTTGCGTCACGACTATTCTACTTGTATAGTTTATTTATTCATTAACTGATAGAACGCTGGATGCCCCTATTTGGGCTTTATTCGAAGTGTCGGTAATTACTTTCCAAGAAGTCAGCTGAAGTGGGAGCACGGTGGCTCAGTAGGCAGAGATGCAGGCTTCAGGCTTCAAGTTGAGAGGTCCTCGGTTCGAATCCCACCTGCGGCAAACCACGTTGGGTCCTTGGGCAAGACACTTAATCCCAATTGCCCACGTGGGGCACGATGACGTTTTGTACTAAAATGTACTTCATGCCGATGGTGCACTTGACTTCAAGCAATGCAAAACCCTGCCTTTGTGGAGTTAGTATGTTTGGGAGCCTGACAGTTGTTTGGTGGTTCTCTCCGGGTACTCTGGCTGCCTGCGGCCTTCCTCCAGCCGTAAAACTGTCCTACACAAGGTGGCCCTGGCTGTCGAAATTGTCGTTAAACGCCAATAAATAAATAAATAGCTGAAGAAGTCTTGCATTTTTTAATTATAATTCACCAGTATTCCAACTACATCATCGAGACATGTCTTCGACGAAGGCATGCCTTGATGGTGGAGGTGGTATATTAGTCAGTCGAGACAAGTCAGGTTTATACCCCACCCCCACCCCTGTGATAGCTGGTCTACAGACAACTTACCCTGGGACAAGTCGCTCCAAGTGAGATAAGTCGGACCAATTTTCACTCGCCCCAAATTTTTGATATCTTTTCTCGGACCAATTTTTAAATGAATAGTACTTTTACTTACATTTTTTAGACTTCAGAATTTGTTAATGACCGTCCACAACAATGTCTTTTAACAATTGAATCATGGGTTCCACAAATGTATCAACTCTTGTGTTAACCCTTTACCCAACGTAACGGCCAAAACCGACCATATCATTTCATATCGATGAATAAAAACGTATTTTGATAACCAGTCTCCTGTTATTTTTTATACCCATTCCCATTGGAAAAGGTTGGGGAGAGTTGTCTCAAAAGGTTTGGGCGAGTTGTATCAAAGGGTGGGGGCGATTTGTCTCAAAAGTTGGTCCGGGTTGTTTCACTTGGGGCGAGTTGTCTCAGGGGCGATTGTCTCATTTTCGCGACGCACCTGACCTTAATCCATTACGGAGTGAGGGTCATTGCAGGCCTGGAATTCTTAAAAATTCAGGAGGGCTAAAAATCGCCCCCCCCCCCCCCCTTGTATGGCCTACACACTAAAAACTAAAGTGTTAAAACTGACACTTTCAGGGTGTTAAACCCATTCTAACTCTTAAGATTTGATTTTAACACTCAAAGTGCAATGCTTTAAGCACTTAGACATTACAATCGTCAGGCATCTGAAACTTGAATGGATGGCACTTCCCATGTGTCTAGCATTGGTGGTTCTTCCAGAATCGTCCATAATTTGATTTGCGCTTGGTGGGTACATAATTAAAAGGACACAACGCAGATGACGCGGATCAGGCTCGAGAGTTCGAGCCTGATCCGCGTCATCTGCGTTGTTTCCTTTGAAGTGTCGCGACATTACACTTGTCAAGTGGTATTATTGTAACACCTGTCAAGTTCTGGATTATCTACACTTGAACAAAGTGCTAGTTCAGCACTTAGTAAGTGTTAAATACAGCACTTCAAGTGTAGCTTTTAACACTTTAGTTTTTAGCGTGTAGGGGAACGATTAACCCTCTTCAAATTTCAAAAGCTAAAAGTGGCAAAATGAAGTTTTACTCTTAATGAATTCTACCTTGTTGGCTTTGTACATTTTATTTGGTGCAGCTAACAATGCAGTCTCTGTAAGACTACTACACTGCCCCACCCACACACCCGGGCCTCGACAAGGCTCGGAGGTGCGGTACGGCTCGTTTGGCCGTCTTCCAGAGACCACTAACATAGCAGAGATCTGAAAAGATGTGGGTTTCAGGAATAGGCCAGCTGTTATGTTAATCGTTATTTTCTAAGGTTAGGAGGGCGAGTTTTGGCCCTCCTTAATATTTTAGCGGCGAGCAGTATGCAAGCGAATAAATAGCGCTCCTGAAAAATGCCAGGCCTGTCAGTGCCACTAGATTATCTTGAAAAGTTTGCATTTGTGTGCAGGTAGCGATGAATTGCATCATCATTTTTATGTCCTCGCCCCACCGCCCAAAAACGCTATTGATGTCGTTGGGTGGAAGCCTCCATTAGTTGTAAACCTTTTTACCGTTTGTGTAACTGCTAGGCCCTCCATAAGTCATTAATCGCCATAAACCACGTACCCCACCCGCCCCTTCTTCTTCCACGTTCTTTGGTAACCCGATAACAAGATAAAAAAGTAAATCTGGTTTTAATCTTTTCGATAATTTTTTTTTCAGACTTTTTGAAAAGTACGGTCTTGATTCGGGAATAACGTTTACTAGCTGGATGGTTATTGGCGTACCTCTTGCAATCATCCTGTTGTTTGTTACGTGGTTTTGGTTACAGCTGTTTTATTTTCCGTGTGGGTAAGTTTGCAACAAACATTAATGTAACTCAGCGCGACTGTAGACCGTGAGTACTGGGCAAAGTCCTTCTTCGCTTTTTACTAGCTTGGATAGTTCTGGTGTCTTACCCGAGAGCGTGCGAAGATGACCGGGGCGAAAAACAGATTTTTCTCGATTGTTTAAACATTCCAGCTACATCATCAAGGCATGCCTTCGATGAAGGCATGCCAAGATGATGTAGTTGGAATATTAAACAGTTGGAATTTCGTTGAAAAAGTTAAGATTTCTTTGAAATTTAGCTTTGGATGTATAAAATATACCCGTAGTAGTCGTGACGCAACATCGTATCCAATTAACACGTACCGTACCCGTACTCCAAATTAGTTGTGCCAGGCCCCAACAGCCCGAGTCGGTTACGACAGACCTCCATTTGTATGACATAATGTGTTTGTGATACAAGTCCAAGTACCAAATCCGGTCTTGTAAGAACTTGAAGTGCGTGATTACAAGGAAGAACTATCGACATCAAAGACTCCAAACCAGATGAAAATGTCTCGAGTGTAAAAATTATCATTGGGGGGGGGGGGGCACCCCCCGCCCTCCCCCAACAACGTCCCTGTCTTCGTATCTTGAACCATTAGGTTTAAGTGTTTCTGTCTTCGATCGCCTGTAGCACAAGGGGATTTTTCAGCTTCTGTGATAACCGCGCATTAGCCCTTTAGCCAACGTAACGGCCAAACTTGTCAGCGCTATTTACAAAAATCATTCAATTTTCAATATTATTTTTTATTATTGTCTCAAAAACATAGCTTATGATCCCTCATTTGAACGAGCTCGATGAGCGCGTTCCAATGAGAAGTCATAAGCTATGTTTTTGATACAAAAAAAAATGAAAATATTTAGTTATTCAAAAATTTTGTTTGCAGGTGTCGTCTGCATTTCGTGTTAGGTAAAGGGTTAAGTGATCTTGCAGGGACGTAACTCGAGGATCTTGGATCAGGGTTGTGTACACCCCCACCCCCACCCCTCCTCCGAATTTACAACCGCTTCCCCCGCCTGCTGTTTAAATTTTAAGAAACTCATTTAAACTCCACTCCCACCGCCATCCAGAAAAAAATTTCGAACTGCTGACTTTGGCAAGGATCAGGGGCGCCCACGCTCACCCCACCTCAGTGCTTTGTGCAGTGATCGAACCATTCTAATGTACGTGTAGCTAAAGTAGGGTACTATTTATTTATTAGTTCTTTCCGTTGAGAGCACTGTGCTTTCATGGGCAGTTAGTTGATAGACTCGTGGAGCTCTGTCGGACAAGATATAAAAGATTAAATGTTCTCATACAACGGGCAGGGTGAATCGTCCTAAATATATGGCTGTCAGAATAATGAAATTCACTGTGAAAAATCAACGAGAATGCCAGAGATTCTTTAGAAATAAATTTAAAAATGATGATCGCTGAAATGATGAGCCCCCATTTCCCTACTTCTTAACTTCGGAAAGCATCTCTGATATAGACCCGCTTGCCTAAATGAATTATAAAACAAGGACACAAGGAGAAAACTTTAACTTTTTAATATGATTTTTTTACATTTGTAGTTCTGTGGGGTGTTTATCTTTTATTCCGTTACGTGGTGTTCGGTTTCGTAGACTATATGTCTGAAACACAACATCTCTCTTTTCAGTCTGAACAGAACTGACGAAGAATTTATTTGGCTGATCTGATCTTGCTGCCGCTAAGAGCATTTGTTGTGCGAGAAGAAAAGATTCAAAATTCCTGTTTGCGAGTGCACATAAAAACACGCATTACCTTTGTCTTCATCTCCACCATTTTGCCGTCTGCTCGGAAAACAAGGCGAGTCTCCTTGGAATGGGTGCGCATTGAGACACTTAAAATGTGCATCAGTGCGCATGGAGGCACCATTACAAGACACGTGGGCACTATGCTTCCGTAGGCCCGGTTGACTATAATTGTCGTGGATAATTTCCGTAATTAAATATTGACCGAGAGCATAATGTTGTCGGTCAAATTCATGTTAAGGCCCCTCTCAACTCCAGTGGCGTAGCTACGTGGGTGGCCTGGGTCGGAGAGGGGTTGGCCTCCTAAAATTTAGCCCTCCCCTCCAAAAAAATAAGATGGCCCAATACAGGTTTCACACAACATAAGGCCCCAAAATGGTCTCCAAGAAAGGGGGCTACACACGTAATAAATGCTTCAGATTGGCCCTTAGAGCCCTAAATTTTGAAAAATTTTATCGGGGTATGTGGGAGCTAGTCCACTGGGAGGAGGGGCGACGACCGGAGTTCCTTGTTAGGATTTGGGGAGTGCCCCCAAACCCCACACAACGGCCTTTCAAATATCCCCCCTCCCCCCCCCCCCCCCCCCCCCAAAAAAAAAAAACTGGCTAGGGCACCCCCTGTTATAGAATCCTGATTTGTGTCCGCAAAACTCTGTCGCCTGCTCTAAGAATAGGAACATAGTTATGGATTGATGGCTCATAACATATTGTCCAAACGAGTCTTCGGCGTTCGAAACTTTGATTCAGGTCAAGCGCATTTTGGTGTCAACGTGTGGCAGGGAAGAGATGATGGTATGGTACTGCAGACATTATATGTTTGTAAAACTAAAGTATATATGAATAGAAAAAATGGTTCGAATAAAAAGGAAGCAAACACCATTTTATTCTTGGCAATCATCTCGAAAGAGTATTTGGGGTGTGTGTTAGTCAAACGAAAGCCAGTGAGTTTGCGTGTCAGAGCATGTTCTGATGATGCAAGGGAAGCAACTCAAAACAATAACAAGGTTTTTTTTAAATTATAACATATTTGAGGTTATCTCCCTTATTCCACAATTGCTCTCTTTTACTGAAAAACCGACAATTGGTATATCATATCAGTGTGGCTTAGGAAGATACACTGTATCCTAGAGATAAAAGACATTTACTCTATTTTATCTTCTTGAGCTCATAGATCTCTGTCAAACAAGATATAATAGATGGACTCCACACAGGCACCAGGCAGATTTTCAGCTGAGGACAGGAAATCTCTTGTCTCAAGAATAAATATCATTTACAAAACAAAGGTAATTTATTGTCGGATAAATTATTTAAAATGTTACAAGATTTGTTGATCAATTAACAGGAGTTTACTCTATAAACTATATACTGTTAAACAAATTTATACTAAAGGTATGTTAAATGGTTTGGTGTTTGAAAATTATATTCAGTTAACAGAATTATTCAATTAAGAGATGTCCACTAAAGTGGGCTCCACTGTACTCGCAATACTTAAAAAAACATTTTAGTATTAATACAGGTTGATACTATAATAATCATTTTATTGACTATGTTAAATTCTGAAGAAAATGATGAGCACCTATGCACTGGCCTACAAAATACAGCAGGTTCCTTCGAGCCCTCGGGTCAATCGTCCAGTTCTGTTTGGAATTTGACTCTGTTATGGGCTGGAACTAGTCTACCCTTAAATTTATTTATATTTTTATTTATTGTGGCCTAATGACACATTTAACAGCCAGGGTCACCTCATATCGGACAGTTTTACGGGTTTGATTCAAATTCGGTTTGAATTCGGTTTGATTCGAAATCGGCTGTCTGATTAGTTTTCCTTCAAACCTTTTCGCTTGAATTTCACTTGGTATTAGACACCTTAGTCATCTCACAAAATGTATAGCTGAGATAGAAATTGCACATAAATAATGTTGAAAATATGAAGGCATGTCTTGAATGATGTAGTTGGAATATTTTATCAGTGAGGTCTTCAAGATGCCTGTATTCAATTTGAGGTTCGATTTGATTTTGAATAATAGACTCGATTCGATTCAAATTGAAAATATGTGATTCGCAGGACCCTAAGACATGGGCAACATTTCATCAGTCTTCATGAAATGTGTGTGCAAATTATTGTAGCCCAGCAGCATCCTTCAGTGTAACCATGTGGCGACTGATTTCACTACCAACAGGATATTACCCAGAATAAAAATTATGAAGTTATTTAGTATTAACATGTCATTCATCCAGGTGAAAAATATATATAATCAGTATCCATACTGGGCTGAATCTGTCAGGTGCCAAAATTTTAGTCATACTGGAAATTTTGGTGCCGAACAAAGTGTTTTAAAATTTAAAAAGGATAATGGGAGTGGGGGTGGGGGGGGGGGGGGGGAGGGGTTGCTTGTGGATCCAAATAAATTGATTGAACCTCCAGGGACACTGCCATGGAGGTGTGTGGTAGGCTGGTCTGTATGTCCAGATGAAAACCTTCAGGAACGTTGCCACATGGGTGTGTACGTTATTGACTACTGAAGTGGTAGGCTGGTCTGTATGTCTAAAAACCTTCAGGAGTGTTTCCACAGGAGTGTGCATAGTATTGACTGCTGAAGTGGTAGGCTGGTCAGTATGTCTAGACTAAAACCTTCAGGGATGTTGCCACAGGGTATGTGCGTTATTGACTGCTGAAGTGGTAAACTGGTCTGTATGTCCAAAAACCTTCAAGGACCTTGCCACAGGGGTGTGTATGGTATTGACTGCTGAAGTGGTTGCCTGGTCTGTATAACCAGTCTATAACCTTCTGGCATGTTGCCAGAGGTGTCTTGTATATGTACATGTGTGTGTAGTGGGGGGGGGGGGGGGGGGGGGGTGCTGGGATTTCTCCTCACCTCAAATCATTGATCCCATTTACAATAAATGAAAATTTAAGGCCCTAATTTGGAAAAAGTTGGAAATTTCAGACAGGTCACTATTGGAATTCTTCTGTACATGTGTACAATTTGGCCATAATACAGAGTTTTTAACTGAAAATTAGTGAAAGTCCTCCAAATGTTGATTAAAAAGTCATAAAAATACCCTCCAAATTTTGATTTGTTGTTAAAATTTCGAACTACCAAGAGCTTCAGCTGGATAATTTACAGTTAAGTGGTGTATTGACTTTACCCAACGTAATGGCCAAAACCAGCCAGGACTATTCACAAAAATCACCATCCAATTTTCATTATTTTTTTCACTTTTTGCATCAAAAACATAGCTTATGACCTCAACGAGCTCATTCCAATGAGGGGTCATAAGCTATGTTTTTGTCACAAAAAATGAAAAAACTTAATTATTCAAGAATTTTATTTGCAAGTGTTGTCTGCCTTTTGTGTTAGGTAAAGGGTTAAAGCGGGTAGAAGTGCTAATGGAATTTCCCACTTGTTGGAAATTATGTAGAGGTAGTCGAAATTATGCAAACCAAGGTGTCTAAGTGCAGATGGAAATTTAGGACACCCCCCCCCCCCCCCCCCCCCACCCAGCCCCACCTCCAACCAAGAGTCCTTAGCAACTTCCCTGATAACCTTTAAAATAGACATTTAACCTTGATTTCTGGCAGACCATTTGTTCTTAACCTTGCCAAGGGTATTTGAAGATCAAGGTTTCCTGTCTATTGTTTAGTTTGGATTCATTGATAAAGGACTGTACCACTAAGGTGTCAGACCAGCTCTGTCCTTCTGTTTTTATATCATGATAGCAGTGTTAATATTTTGCTATATATAGTGGAACCATGTTCATTGAATAGCCACTTTGCCAGTGAGAATTATTCAGTTAACAGAACTATTCAGTTAACAGGTATTTGGTCTCTTCCCTGTATTTTAGAGATAAATTGAGCGTTTATTCTATTATATTTTGTTTGATATAGCTCATGGAGCTCTGTCTTACAAGATATAATAGAATAAATGCCTATATTAGATGCACTTATGTGCTTATGTGAAATAGGTCTCTAAACATTGGGTATTTGGTTATTGCCATGATAATTTCTCGACACATTGCCAATTTTTTTTTATTCAATTAACAGGAGTTTTCTCTATAACCCATATTCAATTAAAAGGTCAAATTTGTACTGAAAGTATGGTAAATGGTTTGGTGTTTGAAAATTATATTCAGTTGACCCTTTACCTAACATACCTAACATGAAAAGCAGACGACACTTGTAAATAAAAATTCTTGAATAACTAATTTTTCTTCATTTTTTGTCTCGAAAACATAGGTTATGACCTCTCAGTGGAACGAGCTCAACAAGCTTGTTCCAAAGAGAGGTCATAACCTATGTTTTTGAGACAAAAAAATGAAAAAATAATGAAACTTAATTGGAGATTTTTGAGAATAGCGCTGGCCGGTTTTGGCCATTAGGTTGGGTAAAGGGTTAACAGAGTTATTCAATTAGGAGATATACAATTAAGTGGGCTCCACCGTACAGTGCTGTGAGAAAATATCTTTTAATGGGATTCTTCTGTTTATCATTACCAGGTTGTTAAAATGTTCAAAGAAAGAAAGGTCACGTGATTATTCTGCCATTAAAACCACATTAAAGAAAGAATACCAAAGCTTTGGATCAATCAGGTTACTTTTAATAGAATATATGAATCTTACTACATGTATCAGCTAATGTTGTGCAATATTACCTTACAGAGTCTTTTTCTCGTACAATTTGGTAATATGGTGGAACCCTTTTACTTCAACAGCCACTTTGCCAGTGAAAATTATTCAATTAACCAGAGTGAGTACTCAGTTAACCCTTTACCTAACGCCGACGATATAAAAATTTATTATTTTTAATATCATTTTTTTAATTTTTCAAAACAATTCAACAAAAACATATCATGTGACCCCCCCAGTGGAACGAACTCGATGAGCTCGTTCCAAAGGGGGGGTCACATGATATGGTTTTTGTTGAAATGTTTTGAAAAATGATATTTTTTCAGCTGCTGGATTTGCATTTTACATGGGCAGATGTTGGCGATTTGTTTAAGGGTTAACAGGGATTTAGTCACTTTCCTTAACTGGTAAAGTACTAAATTATTTTTTACCATCAAAATTTGTTCAGTTGACTTTGCCTTGTTACAGTTCATGGAGAGTGCCTGTGGGAACTCTCCCATGAACTGTAACAAGGCAAATCCTTACAGACTAAATAATATTACTTCAAAGATAATATGAAGCCCAGCCACTGAATTTGAAGCCTTTAAGTTGTGGTATTGTCACTTCAGAATAAAGCCCAAATATGGGCTTCTAGCTCTCGACCAGTTAAGGTACTATATAAGTAAGGAAAATTTGTTTACTTTGAAATTTCCACCTCTGATATCCATAAATTCAAATTAAATATACACAAGTTATACATAAAAATGAAGGTAGTGATGTATAGAACATGAAAAATATATGCAATAAACCCACGGAGTTGACAGCAGGCACCAATGCTTCCTGGAAGTCTGCTTCCACATTTGTCCCAAAACTGATAGTAAAATAATCTTTCAGGAGAACAATTTGGAGAACAATTTGTGGGCAAATGTGCTTCAAGTATCCAAGAATGAAGCTGGGAAATCAAAATTCTTCAAAATGCTGCTACACATGCTACAAACATCATTGAAGTAAGATGTCGTAACAACAATAGAGTGGATCCCACTTAATTGAAAATCTGTTATTTGAATTAATCTGTTAATTGAATAGAATTTTCAAACACAAAACCATTTACCTTACCTTCAGTACAAATTTCACCTCCTAATTGCATATAGGCTATAGAGTGAAATCCTGTTAATTGAATAAAAAATTGTGTAATATGACGATAAATTACCTTGACAGTCACCAAATTCTCTTCGTATAAAGACCAATTTTGCTGTAGTACATCCAAATCAGCCATCTGTGAGCTGTCAAGCAAGATATAATAGAATAAAATCTCAGTTTATAAGTGGAAGACAGAAAAATCCATGTTAATTGTGTACTCCTGTTGACAGAATAATTTTCAATGATAAGGCCTAAAAAAGTTAAAAATCTGTTTCTCAGGCCCTCTCGCATGGGCTTTTGGCTGCCACAAACAAACAAAAAAAAGATGAATAATAGAAATTGAATGATGTTTTTTTGTAAATAGGGTTGGCCCGTTTTGGCCTATATGTTGGGTAAAGGGTTAATTGTCTGTATTTCATGGCTTTATTGACATATTTTCATATATTTTCCCACTCCTAAGACTATTGAACACCACTGTGTTTGAGTTATGTGCAAGTAAAAGGGTTTGTTTCCTTTAGGTCTAAAAAGTTAAAAATCTGTTTCTCAGGCCCTCACACATGGTCCTTTTGGCTGCGCATGCTCTCTTTTTATAACAGAAGCAAACTTTAAAAAATTAAAAATTAAATGGTTCATGTGTGATATTTTACCCAAGTTAATAAAATTAATAAATTTGGCCCTTGAGTGCAAGAGGGCTTTGCAATGTTTAAGCATTGCAAAGCCTTCTTGCACTGAAGGGACAAAATACACCACTATCCATGCTATTATTCTGTAGATTATGAGGCCTAAAAAAAAATTTAAAAAACCCACCCACATGCAATTTTATAAAAAATGGCCTGAGAAACAGAAGATCTACTTTGTGGGGCCTAAAATGGGTATTCAGTTAACAGGGTTCCTTTATATTTGTACAAATAGGGTGAACAATTGTTTTGTTCGCCTGCCATTTGCCTAAAAAGAAATAGGGAGAATGATTTTTCATCCACATCCATCTACATAACTAAATTTTAGACAACTCTCTTTACTCAAGTTGCTATTGTATTGATTTGTTCTCCCCATGGGAAACCTTGGAAGTGAAGCAATGCTTGTTTACTGTGGTAAACAAGTTCTATTTTATTGATAAAATAGGCAGCGCAGTGACTCAGTAGGTAGAAATGCAGGCTGCAAGCCGAGAGGTCCTCGGTTCGAATACCCACCTGTGGCAAAAGTGTTCTGTCCTTGGTCAAAACACTTTATTTAATCTTATTTGTTTTACAAGGATTGGCGAACAAGTTATGCAACTTATATTAGCGCCTCTCCTTGGCCTGATGGCGTAGGTGTGTGGGATGACCTTCATAGCGGCAACTTCGTGGCCTAGCTCTTCTCGAATACTACGAAGGGATCTTTAGCCTGCACGGAGTGTGCGGAGGACAGCCATTTCACGTCCCCACCCGATAGGACGATACGCTGTGATGGCATCAACCCCACAATTGATGCTGACAGAGAGTGTTCGGACACCTCGAGAACTTTCCCCGACCGGGGATCGATCCCGGGACCTCTGGCATGAGAGACCAGTGCACTTATCCACTTGGCCACCACTCTCTTAAAACAAAACACTTAACTCATTGCATGCTGCTGGAGGCTATTTCCCACCCAGGACAGAATTTCTCTTGCCAATGAAATATGTATAAATTTGTGTACATTTAATCAAATATCTCCCCTGCAGATTTAATGGATTTTTGTACCAGTGATTTCTTGAGATTCTTGAGTTAACTTTAGATGAATATTTCATTAAATCTAGTCATGGCTGCTTCACAGCAGCCATGACTAAATTTTATGAAAAATATTCTTGAAAATACTCAGTGGATTAAGAGTTAATCTCAATTGCCATGTGGTGGCATGGTGGCATTGTGTACTAAGGTGTACTGCATGTCGATACTCGCACTTGTCTTCAACCAATGCTAACCCTGCTTGTGTGGAGTTAGTATGTTGAGGGATCTGACAGTTGCTCGCCATTGCTTGGTGGTTCTGTCTGGGTATTCAGGCTTCTTCCACCCATCAAACATTCTGACATGAGGTGGCCCTGGGCTATTGAAAGTGTCATTAAACCCCAATAAATAAATTGGTAAAATAGGATGCAGAACCAATGTCTGGAGTGGAAGTCTTTTAAAGTGGACAGCATAGGTATAAAACGATTGGCTAAACTTGACCTCATCCCTATGTTTGAGGTCATGAGCTGCTGAAAGTGATTTTAAGGCAAAAAAAAAAAAATGTTTTGGTTCCCCCCCCCCCCGATCTCAGACTTTTATTGCAGTATAACAAAAATATGTAAAAGAAACAGTAAAAACCCTCCTGATTGCTATAACATGCCAGGTACGATTACGTTAATATGTCAATGCACAACTGAACTTGATCTGTACCGGTATTTATATAGAGGTTCAAACAACTTGGACTCGGATAATGCAATTGATCAGTGGCGGCCAAGCAGTGATGAGCCCCCACCCCCCTTCACTGGACTTGCGAGGGTTAGGGGCCCCGGACATATCATGTCGACTCCCGATGGGAGAAAACTTTTTCCTTGCATCCAGAGACGGAAGTGGCGATTCATTCACATCCACATGAAAGGGGCCCCTATTGGCTTCATGTAGCTTCCCACATTTGCCTCACCCCCCTCCCAGACTGGGGTCCCCTGGACTTGTCCACTGTACTCCTAACAGGGTGAGCCGCCACTGCAATTGACATGCATTAAATAGTTGCCTTATGCATTGAAATATCTATTAAATGGTCTATCAGTAACGTTACAATCACATTATTTACCACAACTTTGGGCTAATCCAGTCATGGTACACTTGGTGTGTGCCTTCACCCCCTCCCCCCCTCCCTCCCCCCCCCCCCCCCTGTTTTCTCCCGGAGACGGGTTGTGCATTGTGGATATCTGCTTCGGGTGCGAGGTAATTGCATCTTTGTCGTTGCTCGGTGGTTCTCTCTGGGTACTCCGGCTTCCTCCACCCGTAAAACTGTCACGGTCACGATTAGCCATTGTGCATAAGAATGGGACCTTAAACACCAGTAAATAAATAAATAAATTGCATCTTTGGGGATTAAATTCAAAATTTGGTTGACAATACACTCCCGCAAATTTGGGCCTAGGTGTGGCACCCCCTCCCCCCACCCCCACCCCAGCCCTCACAGCTTTTAGCAAAGTCCTTCATCCACCACTGAAACCAACACTGTTCGAAGCAGCATTGGGACGTATAAACAGCTCGTCAGAAGAATATTAAAAAGTGTATTTTTGTACTGTTGAAAGGTAACTAATGTAGGGAGGTAATCAAATTAGCTATCAAAGAACTCTTTTTTTATGCTGTGCAAATTTCTGATAGTGCTTACGCCTAATGTCACCCTCCCCCCCCCCCCCCCCCCCCTCCATATGTCTCACCAAATTTAATTTGCTTCGTTCCATGGCTGATTTTAAATAATTTTAGTGATTTCAGACTTTGATATCATGAACTTTTTTTAAAGCCTTTATAAAGATCACGCTGGCCACCATTTCAGTGTCATTAAGCTGACAAGTCACAACAACAGAACAAACCTTTTCACCTCGAGCGAAGTTTAAGGCACCAGTATATAGGCAGTATTGCAGCCAGTATTGCAGTTTCTCTGGTGAATTGCTGGTTTGGGGTTCCAGCCTTAAAATGTCCCCCGTGCAGTCACTCAACTGTGACTTAGTTTATTCTTTTTCAAACAGAAATGTATCTTGTCTGTCTTAAAATAAAATTCCAAAGGTCCATTGTGAGGCTGGAGTAATCAGCTCGTTTCAATAATATCCATATTTGTATGGTTTTATTGAGAAACCTCTATTAGAAATTGAAGTCTGAGGGAGACTTTTTTAAGATAATCTTTCCTGGTGTTTTATGGCAGTTTTGTTGGGAAAAGGGTGAACAGGGGAGATTTCTAATAAGCTACCACAGAAATTAAGGTGGAAACTATTTATTTGCTATATCTGTGAACAATACCGAATTCCCAATCTCTTGAATCCATGATCAGAGGTCAAAGGTTTTAAAATGAGGACCATTTGTTCTTTTTCAATTCAGAGAGGGGCAAAACACACAACAAGAAGTTAAATATATGCTAAAAAATATATATTTTTTTTTTTTATAGAAATTTAACCACAAAAAGAACAACAACAAAAAAAATAGCTACTATAAAGAATATATATAAATTTCAGTATTTGATACTTCTGCTGATATACAGTAGTACTGGTAAATGTACTGGTAAATGTCCTACAAAATCTTGAAACTTTTTGTATGAATTCCGATGGTTGTGAAACTGAGTATAGTATCATTGTGGGGGTAAAATTTCAACCTCAGAATGAAAGATGACATCTCTAACTGGTTTGGTGCATTTCTACTGGCCTGCTCTGAACTGCTGTGTTGATCTGTAGTGAAATCCTTGAAAAGAACAATGAATAGTTAGGGTATACTTGGTGTGGTAAAAAAAAAAAACAAAAACGCACTCCCTCACTGAATTTTGAAAACCAGTTGCCTGAGAAACAAAACATTTTTTTTTTGCCTAAACACCAATAAATAAATAAATTCATTTGTTCAAACCTCCAGAGCCTGGATCTAGTTTCTAATGGTGATAAAACTTGTAGGACTATGATGATGAACTCCTGTGATGTAACAGACTGTTGGAAAGGGATCTCTTAGATCTTTCCAACAGTGTGTTACATCACACTGCACCATCAGATTGTTGAAAGAAACCCCTGAATTAAACTGCAGTTTTCTTGAATGTTCATATTTATTTATTTATTTATTTATTTATTTATTTATTTATTTATTTATTTATTTATTTAATTTATTTATGTGTTGGGATTAACAACACTTGATAGCCAGGGTCACCCTGTGTAGGACAGTTTTATGGGTGGAAGAAGCAGAAGAGAATCACTGAGCAGCAGCGAGCAACTGTATCCCTTTACCCAACGAATCGCCGGCATCCGCCCGCGTAATATGCAGATTCAGCAGCTGAAAATTTTTTTTTTTTTAAATTTCAACAAAACTATATCATGTGACCCCTCATTGGAACAAGCTCGTCAAGCTCATTCCAATGAGGGGTCACATGATATGGGTTTGTTGAAATTTTTCGAAAAAAATTAAAAAACGATATTTAAATTAATAAATTTTGATATCGTCTGCATTGGGTAAAGGGTTAAACTCCTCAACTTACTAACTCAGAACTCTGCAACAACCAACAAGCAGAGTTGAAAGCAGTTTAGGGCAAGTGTGCCATGGCACACATCACATCTGAGCCTCTATGTGGGCAGTCATGATTAAGTACTTTGCCCAAGGACGCAATGCTTGTCAAGATCGAAAAGTGGACCTCTTGGTCCAAAATTCAGTGCTCTAACTATTGAGCCACCATGCTCCCAAGCATTCATATCAACATAAGCACTAACTCCAGTATAGGTATCAGTTTTACTTTCTTTCTCTAGCTTAGAAAATTTGAAATAAGTTTACCTGAAAGAAAATTAGGTACCGGTACCTGAAAAAATTTATCAGGAGCCAATACTATAAAACTTTCGCAGTTGTATTTTTTAGAATTGTATTTGCTACCTATTAATATAACTGACTAAAATAAATCATTAGCATTTTAAAAGATACTGGCAGGTTGCCACATCTTTGAAATGCTAATGGTTCATTTCAAGCCATTTAAAGTTATAACTAGAAAATACAATTCTAGAAAATACAATTATAAAAGGTCAATAGTATTGGACTCAGCAGGTCGCCTTCATTTCTAGTTTGTACACACTGGATAGAAGTTAGTTTGTCAGCATATGAAGCTTGTGACAAATCCTGTCATCTTCATCAATATTAAGATGTAGATCTGTACCTACAAATGCACATGAGAGCCCAGTAGCTCAGCAGTTCTGATTCTGGACTTCAAACCAAAAATGGACATGGTTATGGGATAACTGCATTGTGTCCTTGGACAAGACACTTAATCCTGATTGCCCACATAGGGGCTCAGTGGTGATGTATACTGCACGGTGATGGTGCAAATGTGTTCAACCAATGCTATCCCTGCGTGTGTGGAGTTAGTAGGTTAAGGAATCTAACAGTTGCTCGCCATTGCTCGGTGGTTCTCTCCGGGTACTCCAGCTTGCTCCAGCTGTAAAACTGTCCAACACGAGGTGACCATGTCTGTCAAAAGTGTCATTAAACCTAAATAAATAAATAAACACAGATGTAGATTTTTGTGAAAAGCTCAGCAAATACTAAGATGGTGCTTGGTGTGCTGTAGTCTGGTAAACATCTTCCGCTTTTACCATATATTTGCAAAGTGGTATCAAGGTGCATATTTGCAGTGTTCACACACTCCTCCGCTCACTGCACAAACATGCCACTCATACCAACCCACGCACTCCCATATCCTAGAAACCATATGGGTACCATCAAGCCAGAAAATAAGCAGACTGCCATCTGCAAAATGAGGTCCCCAGAGGGTGAATTTAGTGATGCTACCCTGCAGAGGGGAGCATCACTACATTTACCCTCTGTGAACCTCAATCTGAATAAGGGTCTCAAAACTAAACAGAAAGAGGTACCCAGAGGATAAATTGGCCCCCTGTATCATCAAATTCACCCTCTGGGGACCCCATTCTGCAAATGTAAGACTGATTATTTTCAGGCCTGGGTATCATCGAGTCTGATAGTGGCATATTTTTATTTTTATTTTTTTTTTTTTTTGGGGGGGGGGGGGGGGCAGAATCATCAGAATTATGCTAATAGTCTTGAATATTTGTCTTATTGTTTCAGTTTTTCTGAGGTGGCAGTTTTTGGACATTTTATTTGCCTGTTCTTACTGTGGAGCACAAGACAGCCGAATATATTTGAGGGTTGGGGTTCACTGTTTAAAGATGGGTAAGTTGGCTTTGTCATAATCTCTTCTTAATCCACAGCTACCTAATATTTCTTTTGTTCTCTGTCATGAAAACAAGCCCTATAAAAACACACCAAGTACGGTTTTGATGAGAACAGCTCAGTAAAACAGTACCAATATCTGGATATTGGGACAGTTTTGAAACAGTCCCAATAACTAGATATTTGTATGATTGTCACGGTACTGTAATCATAACCATTAAAAGTAAAGATGCTGTAAAGGAGGTGTGAAAAACTTTCTAACACATGAATTATTGACAAGCTTTTCTCGACAGAGCTACTGAATTGAGTGTGCATCGTGTCCAAATTATAATGTACTTTTTAATTTTTTGTTGCTTTTAATAACCAACAGCCCTGGTAACCTAAAAAGGGCTCCTGTGGAAACCTCGGAAGTGAAGCAGTGCTTGTTTGCTGTGGTAAACAAGTTCAGTTTTACTGGTAAAATAGGACCTGGTCACCAGTGCCCGGGGTAGAAGTCCCCTAAAATGGGCAGCATGGGTGTAAACGATTGGCTAAACTTGACTTTACACCTTTTTTTTGCGGTCACAATGAGACATAGCTGCAGAAAAGTAACCTTAAACACCAGTAAATAAATAAATAACCTAAAAAAACACGCCCTTTTTCAAATATTAAGACGGCAATCAGGCACCACCACCCGCCACCCCAGAGAGAAAGCGAACCTCTTCTTCAGATAAAAAAAAGAATTATTCTGCCAAATGCTTTAAAAATGAACGATTATTAAATTTATCTGCCGCACTTTCGATGAGGGATTGAATAAGTGTTCCACCCTTGAGCTGAGACATTATAATAGCGGGAGAACAAATTACGTCATGATGTGAGTTCACTTCGAAGCCACAGATCTGTTCACAATATCTGAACTCCTGATGCGTGTCATAACTTCAATAGACTTTCTAGCAAGCAAACAATGGGTTATGCCCATTTTGTTTTTCAGGGGTAGAGCAAGCAAAAAGTGTTTTAAAATGTGGTTTTACTCGTGTCAAACTTTCTAAAATATATTTTTTTTTACTTTTGTTAACATTGAGGGGCTGTGGATTAAATCACATATATCACTATTTTGTGTATTATATGGGTAAATAATTGTACAGTTGTGCAGGTGTCCGGAGATATTTGGTCTCGGCTTCACCTCGTCCAAATATCTCCGGACACCTGCACAACTGTAGAATTATTTACCCATATAGTACACAAAATAGTGATATATCTAGTACTTTTTATATAAATTCTGTTGTGGCTCTATAATCAGGAGCCAATTCTATAAAACTGTTGCAATTGTATTTTCTAGAACTGTATTTTCAAGTTATAACTTCAAATAGGTTGAAATGAACAATTAGCATTTTCAAAGATGTGGCAATTTGCCATATATTTTGAAATGGTAATGATTTACTTTAGTGATTTATTTGAGAATTAACTGTTGTTTCTGTTTGATTATGCAATATAATCTAAAAATCCTCAGCACAAGCTTCATAACTCATGTAACAAGTTATGATTAAGCTTGTGCTGAGAATTTTTGGTTTATATCGCATAACCCGAACAGAAACAACAGTTCATTCTTATCATTTAAAAAAGGGATATCGGGAAAGATAAATAAAGTGTATAATCAGCATTTATCTAAACGAAAATAATTTCTTCAGTAGACACAGCAGACCATGACAAATATGGGTCACTTCAATCAAATCTGTGTACGATCTTTCATTGGTCAGCTTCAACACTGTATTTCTAGATTATAACGTGATTGTCGGAAGCCATCAAACGCACTCAATTGTTCAGCTGACAATCATTTAAATCGTAAGTTTTGTTTATTTGAAAGTGATACAAAGTCGTCATTTGTGTCTTCATACAGTCTAATTATTTCCACTGGATTTCCAATGCTGAACATTCCATATTCATCACCCAGAAAGAGGATTTTCTCCGTAACAATTGGGAAAATAGTCAGTTGTTGGATTGTTTACTTTTGCTTATTTGCTGTACTTGAATTCAGATGATAACAGACAGTACATAGAGACTCTGGGATAGACAGGTCCCATAAAACTTGGAAAGTTATATATAGAGATTATTACCATTATGTGGATGTACAAAATATGTATCTGAGTAGAGCTCCGGGTTCTAAGGGCAGATCATGACGAGTCGAAGACAAGTCATGATCTACCCTTAGAACCCGGAGTGAGACTCGGATAATATTTTGTACATCCACATAATGGTAATAATCATTTTATCTTACAATATATTGGGTATAAGTCAAGAATTTAGACGAATATATAACAAACTATTTATTCATACGGATGAACAAAAAGAAAAATGAAAGTGTCAATGACACTGTAGCTCAACTTGTTAAGACATGTACATGTATAGTATGTGACACAGCAATGACAAACATCTAGGTAATGACCTGATAACAAAGGTACATATAAAATATTGTAAGGGTCTGTACATAAATACTGACCGTAGCCTGTAACAAATGTATAGGTAAAGTATTGTAAAGGTGGGTGACAGTCAGATGCTAAACTGGAAAAGAAATCTTTGAGTCCCAGAGTGGGTCTGACTGAACCTCAAAATATTTGTTCTCATAGCACAGTGATAACAAAGGCACCCCAAAACACACTCATTCCTGTCCCAAGGTGAAAACAAAGGTACCCAAGAAGGTTTGTGAAGATCAGTTCATAAATTCGAGCTGTATAGAAGTTGTAACAAAAAACTGATTGGACCTAATTTCGGTACAAAATGGCCACTGACAGCCATTTTGAATTTTGGACTGCACCCAGAAACACTCATTCTCGTCCCAAGGTGATAACAAAGGTACCCAAGAAGTTTTGTGAAGATCGGTTCATAAATACAACGTCTAGCCCGAGCCGTATTGACATGTGCACTTACAGTGTATAAGTAGCACTGAATAAATCAAAGTTCATCTAATTTGCATAATTTCTGCACGAGTAAAAAAACCGTACTATATGTGATGTATTCCATGTTACTAAACATTCATGCAAAAATTTATTAAAATCAGAACTTTCATACAGAAGTTCTGTACAAAAGACTGATTGCACTAATTTTGGTACAAAATGGCTGGTGGTGGCCATCTTGAATTTCAGACCACACCCAAAAACACTCGTTCTCATCCCATGGTGATAACAAAGGTACCCAAGAAGTTTCGTAAAGATCGGTTCATAAATACGGCCTCTAGCCTGAGCCATATAGAAGTTGTGTACAAAAAACTGATTAGACCTAATTTCGGTGCAAAATGGCCACTGGCAGCTATCTTGAATTTTAGACCACACCCAGAAAGACTCGTTCTTGTCCCAAGGTGATAACAAAGGTACTCAAGACGTTTCATGAAGACTGGTTCATAAATACAGACTCTAGCCCGAGCTGTATTGACATGTGCACTTACTGTGTGTAAGTAGCACTGAAAAAAATCAAAGTTCATCTAATTTTCATAATGTCTGCACGAGAAAAAAACCTGTATTATATGTGATGTATCCCATGGTACTAAACATTCACACAAAAAATTATTCAAATCAGCGCTTTCATACGGAAGTTCTGTGCAAAAATCTGATTGCACCTAATTTTGTACAAAATGGCTTCCATCGGCCATCTTGAATTTTGGACCGGACCCAAAACCACTCGTTCTCGTCCCACAGTGATACCAAAGGTACCCAAGAAGTTTCATAAAGATCAGTTCATAAATACGGCCTCTAGCCCGAGCTGTATTGGCATTTGCACTTACAGTAACACCAAAGTTAGTCTAATTTGCCTAATTTACGCACGAGAAAAAAACCTGTATTATATGTGATGTATCCCATGGTACTAAACATTCATACAAAAAATTATTTAAATCAGCGCTTTCATATGGAAGTTCTGCGCAAAAATCTGATTGCACCTAATTTTGTACAAAACACTTGTTCTCGTTCCACGGTCATAACAAAGGTACCCAACAAGTTTCGTAAAGATCGATTCATAAATACGGCTTCTATCCCGAGCCGTATTTAATTGTTGACGGACAGACGGACAGACGAATGACTGGCCATGGCATTAGCTCAGTTCAAGTAATTGTCAACACAGATTTTAACTCTTTATCTAATGATTCAGGTGTCCACATAATTTACAAATCGAGCAGTTGAAAAAAATAGATTTTCAAAAACTTTTTATGAAACCATATCATGTGATCACTCATTACAATGAGCTCATCAAGCTTATTCCATTGAGGGGGCACATGATATATTGGGTAAAGGATTAAATACCAAAATTTATAGGCCAACTTGTTCTCTGTTAACTTATTTGCAGTGTGTTCTTCCTAAGAATCAATATGTTTGTTTTTTTGCCTGTACCACTTTATCTGTAACTCTGTGTAAAAGTCTAGTGAAACTCAGACAAATTAAGTCTCACTATATAAGAGGGAGACTCACTATTTTGCAAATTTTATTTTTTTGTTAAATGAACCTATAATTGGGATTTTTAACAGAATCTCACTATTAAAATCAATCAATTTTACTCTTTAACCCTTTTCCCAACATAACGGCCAAAACCAGTCAGCGATATTCACACAAATCACCAGTTAATTTTCATTTTTTAGCTCAAAAACATAGGTTATGACCCCCTCATTGGAACGAGCTCAATGAGCTCGTTCCAATGAAGGGTCATAACCTATGTTTTTAAGACATAAAAATGAAAAAAATTAGGCCACACAAAGTAGATCTTCTGTTTCTCAGGCCATTATTTGTAAAATTTCATGCGGGCGAGCGGGTTTTTATTTTATTTTTTATTTCTGTAATTATTTCTTTGCCACCAAAAGTTCATGTCCTTGGTATGTTTTAGGCCTCATAATCTATGGAGAAGCATGGATGGTGGTGTATTTCGTCCCTTGAGAGCAAGAAGGCTTTGCAATGCTAAAGCATTGATAAGCCTTCTTGCACTCAAGGGACAAATTTATCAATTTTTTTTAACTTTGATAAAATATCAGGCACAAACCATTTAATTTCTATTTTTTTTTTAAGTTTGCATTGTTTTAAAAAGAGAGCATGCGGCAGCCAAAAGAACCATGCAGGAGGGCCTGAGAAACAGACTTTTAATTTTTTTAGGCCTTAGTTATTCAGGAGTTTTGTTTGCAAGTGTCGTTGGCTTTTCATGTTAGGTAAAGGGTTAAGCCATTTAAAAATTAAAATCTCACTATTTTTCTCAGACATCTCACTGTTTTACAATTCATCAACATAACATATCTGGTGAAACTTCATCTTGGTGAAATGGGGCTTTGAGACTCCATCAGAATGAATGCTTTTACTTGGCCTTGGTACCGTAAAAGAAAATCAAAACACATGTAGTAAGCCCGAACATTTTTATTATACCCCAACAGAGAGGAAAGGGATGCAAGAAAAAACTTATGAACACAGGGACTACATTTTTGTTTTTGCCATTTTTGACACCCACCAACCCTTCTCTGTCATTTTTTTTAACAGATGAGTTTTGACCCCCAATCCCTCTACCTGAAATCAGTGAGATGTAAATTTATAGTATACTTGGGTTGTTTTTGAAATACAGGATAAGACAAGAAGAAATACAAATATGTGTGCGGTTTTTACAATGAATGTTTTATTGTGGAATATCGAAAATTTTGCTCAATATTTTTAATCAGGCATATTCAGGTGCATTTGTAAGGTTTTATTGGTAAATATTGTTTATTTTTTTTTAAATTATCAAATTCAGTTTATGTTTTAAAAATTATAAAGCTGTGTTGGCTAAAGGATTAACAGGTGTTATCAGTATACAACAGGGGTTCAACCACAGTGACCTCATGGGACCCTGGGACACTCATAATGGGTATGGATTCTCAGAACCATTTTTGCGAGAAACAAATGGATTATCCCAACTTTAGATGAAATATAAGCCCCGCTGAGGGATCAAGTGAATCATGTCAATCCAGCCTATTGCTTATTGGTATTTAAAAACATTTTACAATTTTTTCAGGTATGTGAAGGGTTCCACAGCAGCTGTACTGATTGCAGTTTTATTGTTCATCTTCCCTTCATCACTTCCCAGCTTGAAAGGATCCAGAACTGGTTGTATGTGTGAGATATTTATTTATTTATTTATTTATTTATTTGTTTATTTATTTATTGGTGTTTAACCATTTTACCCAACGTAACGGTCAAAACCAGTCTGTGCTATTCACAAAAATTACCATTCAGTTTTCATTATTTTTTTATTTTTTATCTCGAAAACATAGCTTATGACCCCATCATTCTAATGAGGGGCCATAAGGTATGTTTTTTATGCAAAAAATTAAGAAAAAAAATTTATTCAAGAATTTTGTTTGCAAGTAAACAAGCACTGTTTCACTTTCTGGGGTTCCCCCTTGGAATATGTGTGCGTTAAAATGTATTCACATGTTTTTGCCTTGTTGAAATAATCTGCCTTTTTGGAGAGAATGGTAGACTGAGGTTATGATGAATATAATATTGGAATGCATCTTAAGAGATGTCATTAACAGTTTGTTGTGGTCATGTATATCCAACTGATAAGGCAGCAGAACCAGGATCCAGGATGGGAGTGGGGGGGCGTATGGTAATATACAGGCATTCCTGTAATACGGTGGAACCCTGTTAATTGAATAGCCACTTTTCCAATGAAAATTATTCAATTAACAGGGATTGTGTCACTTTCTTGTATTCATGGGATAAACTAAGCATTTATTCTACTATATCTTGTTTGACAGAGCTTCATGAGCTCTGTCAAACAACATATAATAGATTAAATGCCTGTATTGGAAGTACTGAGGCCAAAAAGGTCTAAAAACAAACGGAAACTGGGAAGAGTCCGGGTAATTTCTTGACAGGTTACAAGATGTTTTATTCAATTAACAGGAGTTTACTCTATAACCTATACTCAATTAACAGGGCAAATTTGTACTGGAAGTATGGTAAATGGTTTTGCGTTGGGAAATTATATTCAATTAACCCTTTACCCAACGTAACTGCCAAAACCAACCAGCGTTATTCTAAAAAATCTCCAATTAATTTTCATTGTTTTTTAATTTTTTGTCTCAAAAACATAGGTTATGACCCCTCGTTGGAATGAGCTCATTCCAACAAGGGGTCATAACCCATGTTTTCAGACAAAAAATGAAAAAAAAATGAGTTATTCAAGAATTTGTTTTGCAAGTGTCGTCTGCTTTTCATGTTAGGTAAAGCGTTAACAGGGTCATTCAGTTGAGAGATATCCAATTAGTGGGTTCCACTGTATATTATTGTTATCTTCAAATGTAAAGAAATTCCATTGGGTGTATGGAGGAGGAGGGAGGGGTGGGTGGAGCTGACAGAGAATTTTGAGCTGGATCACAGCCCGGTCATGATCCAGCCGAAATTCTCTGTCCACTTCTGTGATCACATTAGCCCTTTACCTAACCTTAAACGTAGACAACAATTGCAAACAAATTTCATGAATAAGTATTTTTATCATTTTTTTGTCAAAAAACATAGCTTATGACCCATTGGAACGGGCTCAACTAGCTCATTCCAATGAAGGGTCATTTGCAATGTTTTTTAGACAAAAAAAAAATAATCAAAATTGCATGTAAACAGGGTAGGCCAGCTTTGGCTGTTATGTTAGGTAATGGGTTAATCATCTGGATTTCCGGGTTTTATTGATATATTTTCATATATTTTCCCACCCCTAAGACTATTGAGTGCCACTGTGTTTGAGTTATGTGCAAGTAAAAGAGTTTGTTTCCTTTAGGCCTAAAAAAGTTAAAAATCTGTTTCTTACCGTCCACCCACATGGTCCTTTTGGCTGCTGCATGGGCATGCTATTCTGTAGATTATGAGGCCTAAAACATAAAATAAACCAAGAACATTAACTTTTGCTGGCATAGAAATAATTACTAAAATAAAAAATTTTAAAATAAAAAATAAAATAAAAAAATGCCCACTCACATGCAATTTTATAAAAAAATGGCCTGAGAAACAGAAGATCTACTTTGTGGGGGCCTTAGCAATATTCAGTGAAGAAAGTTCCTCTGTATGTTTTCAAAATTATTCATATTTTAAACTTGCCGAAAAATCCAGCATTGCTGAGAAAAATGGTGTATTATCTGGATTTTTAACTCAACTTGACAAAGTCAAGCTGAGCTATTGCCATCACTTCTTGTCCGTCGGCGTACGTACGTACGTACGTACGTACGTATGTACGTACGTTAGTACGTTAGTACGTACGTCCACAATTTCCTTTGGCACACCTCACAGGTCGCATTTATGATCAGATTACTTTGAAACTTGGCATGCTTGTTTGGGGTGACCTCTAGATGGGAGCTATCGATTTTCTTCAATTTCCGTCAAAAAATGTTGCCGCGGCCAACTTTCTTAGAACTTAGTTTAGTCAAACCACAATATTTCCCTTTGGCACACCCTACAGGGTACATTTATGATCGGATTGCTTTGAAACCTGGCATGCTTGTTTGGAGAGGCCTCTAGATGGGAGCTATCGATTTTCTTCGGTTTCTGTCAAAAAATGTTGCCACTGGCAAAAAAAATGACATTGGTACCAATGATCTTCAATTTTGCCATTTCATTTATAACTTACCAAGTTCAAGTTTGTCAAGTTGAGCTACAGTGTCATTGACACTTTCATTCAAAGTGGTGTTTGTTTGTTATTGGTCTGTTTTTTCTTTTGTTGTTTTTTGGGGATGTTTAATGGCACTTTCAGCAGCCAGGGTGACATCAGTTTGGGTAGTTTTACAGGTTGAGAAAGCCAAGGAGAACCAGAAAGAACCACCAAGCAGCATTAAGTAATTGTCAAGATTCCCCAATGTACTAACTCTGCACAAGCAGGGTTAGCATCGGTTGAAGGTAAGCAAGCCTGGAAATAAGCAGACTGCCATCTGCAAAATGATGTGCCCAGAGCGCAAATTTGGTGATGATACCCTGCACAGCAGGATAGCATCACTAAATTTACCCTCTGTGAACATCAATATGACTCAAGGACTCAAACCTAAACAGAAAGGGGTACCCAGGGGATAAATTGACCCACTGTATGAGCAAATTCACCCTCTGGTGACCTCATTCTACAAATGACAGTTTGTTTATTTCTTGGCTTGAAGGCAAGTGTACGATCAATGATCATTGTGCGGTATGCCTTAGTACACAGCACCACTATGCACCCCACATTTTGTAATGATATAAGCAAATGTCAGCTGTGGAAGATAAGCCTCTTGGAAATTAAAAAATGTTTGCAGGTTTAACTCTTTACCTAATGTAATGGCCAACACTATTCACAAAATTCAGCATTCAATTTTTATTACTTTTTCATTTTTTTTCACAAAAGACATAGCTTATGACCCCTCATTGGAATGAGCTCATTCCAATGAGGGGTCATAAGCTAAGTTTGTGATGCAAAAAATAAATAAAAATATTTAAGAATTTTTTTTTTATTGTTTTGGCATCACTTGAAAAATAGTACATTATATAAGATTACAACAAAAAGGCTTTTTCGGTACAATATATACATACAGCAGTTCCCTAATTATTTAAAAAAAGCGTCATTTAGGTAGCTCCATTCTTCTCTAATATGCGCAGTCTTGCTGATTGGGTTCATGTATAGAGATTACATTTCAATGTTTTTATAGGATAGTATAGCTCTTGCTAGGTCTGAGAAAGAAGGGATGGTATTACTTTGGTTTCAGGTGTAAGTATACTTTTTGTAGATGAGGACACAGGGGTTCCAGACATTTGAATAGGCCTTTTCAGAAGTTGCGCCTAAACTTATTTCTCTTTTATGTATGTTTAACTAGACTCGCGGATTCGGATTAAGGTTGACCTTCTCCACCAGTGAAAGTAAAACTGTTTTTGAGAAAGAACAATCGTAATGAATTTTGTTTGCAAGTGTCGTCTGCTTTTCAGGTTAGGTAGAGGGGTAATTAAGAAATGGATAAAAATACTAATTAGTTGTAAAAAACAAGAATGAACTACTTATCTCTACTGCTAATAGAGGTAATATGTTTGTGCCAAATTTGATCGCAAGTGGATCATAAAATTCACCATTCAATTTTCAATAATTTTTCATTTTTTGTCACAAAAACATAGCTTATGACTACTCATTGGAATGAGCTAAGTTTGATGCACCAAATGAAAAAAAAACATTTATTCAAGAATTTTGTTTGCAAGTTTTAAGGAATGGATAAAAATATTAATTAGTTGTAAAAACAAGATTGAACTATTGATCGCAGCTGCAAATTGTGGTAAAATTTGAACGTAAATGGATGATCACTTCTCAAGTGTATTGCAGGTATACATTCGTACATTCCCACAACTTTGCTTTATAGATAGAGATGACTAACAAAAAAGTGACTTTCTCTTGTCTAAATTTAAACCTATACATTTCAGCTGGTGAGAAACAAAGTTACAGATATGAGCCACTATTAAACTGGAAGATCGTGAATGACAATTTGCCATGGGGTATCGTTCTGTTATTAGGAGGAGGATTTGCTGTGGCAGATGCTGTAAATGTAAGTAAGAATACAAAAAAACATGAATATTTTATGAATTACATGTACCCGAGGTTCAATTATTTAACCCTTGAGAAATTAATTAGGAATTTCGCCCACCTCATGTTTACTAGTTGGAATGAAGTCCTACATGTAAGCTGTGCTTTGAAATTTAGAATTACAGTAAAACTTGGTTATAGTGAAGTCAAGGGGACTGCTGAAATGACTTGGCTATAACCGATATTTACTATATCAGTATAACAAAGTGATTTGTTATACAGTGGAACCCTGTTAATTGCATAGACACATTGTCAAAGAAAATTATTCAGTTGATGGGAGTATTCAATTAACAGGGGATTGTGTCACTTTCCTGTATTCTGGAGATAAACTTAGCATTTATTTTATTATATCTTGCTTGACAGAGCTCCTTGAGCTCTGTCAAACAAGATGTAATAGCTTAAATGCCTGTATTGCATGTGCTGAGGCCAAATAGGTCTATAAACAAAGAAAAAAAGAGAGTGGTGACCGAGTGGATAAGTGCGCTGGTTTCTCATGCCAGAGGTCCTGGGATCGATCCCAGGTTGGGGAAAGTTCTTGAGGTGTCCGAACACTCTCTGTCAGCATCAATTGTGGGGTTGATGCTGTCACAGTGTACCGTCTGATCGGATGGGGACGTAAAATGGCTGTCCTCTGTGCGGAGAGAGATGCACTCCATGCAGACTAAAGACCCCTTTGTAGCATTCAAGAAGAACTAGGCCATGAAGTTGCCACTATGAAGGTCATCCCACACACCTATGCCACAGGGCCAAGGAGAGGTGTTAATATAAGTTGCATAACTTGTTCGCCAATCCTTGTAAAACAAATAAGATTAAATAAAAACTGGGGAGAGATGGGACAATTTCTCGACAGGTTACAGGATTTTTTATTCAATTAACAGGAGTTTACTCTATAACCTATATTCAATTAACAGGTCAAATTTGTATTGGAGGTATGGTGAATGGTTTTGTGTTGGGAAATTATATTCAATTAACAGGGTTAAGATTAAGTTAAGAGATATCCAATTAAGTGGGCTCCACTGTATCTAGTTCTTTACACATTAATGTAGGGAGAAATAAGACAAAGATAATTTTTTTCATTGTGTTATATTCTGGTATGCAAAATATGATATACATGTATACAATATATCGCAGTCTGAAAGAAATATTTATATTCACTGACTTTACATGTATCGTTTAAAAAAAAACTAACTCAGTTAATACTGGCTGGCACTAAGTGATGTGCTACACCGCTTTTCTACATTAAATAAATGTCTAAATGTTGATTCTTTTATTTTGTTTTGTCCCTCAAAATATCTTCGAATTGTGAAACCTTCCAGTGCTGCTGCTTGTTTGGTGGGCAAGGGTTTACAAAGGTGTCTTCCCACTAGACCAATTCCCTTTAGGCCAATTCCCCAAAAAACAATTCCCCTTAGACCAACTACGTACTGTTATTGATTAAAAGTTGATTAAGGATAATTAAGAAAACATTTATTTACTGATAAGCACTTTATTTGATAAAAAAAATATTTATACGTATAACATACAAAAAATATAGGTTTATAACATTTCAGACAATAAGCAGACTATCATCTGAAAAATGAGGTCCCCAGAGGGTGAATTTGGTGATGCTACCCTGCACAGCAGGGTAGCATCACTAAATTGACCCTCTGTGAACCTCAGTCTGAATTAAGGTCTCAAACATAAACAGAAAGAGGTACCCAGAGGATAAACTGGCCCACTGTATGGGGACCTCATTCTGCAAATGACAGACTGCTTATTTTCAGGCTTGAATATCAATAACATTAAATACATTTATAAATATTTATAAATATATCAAATTATTGATATAGAATTATTTTAAAAGTAGAACGCATGAGTTGGTCTAAGGGGAATTGGTCTTTTGGGAATTGGCCTCTTGGGAATTGGTCTAAAGGGAATTGGTCTAGTGGGAATGAACCTTTACAAATGCTGTTTTCATCATCATTCTCATGATCTCTGGCAGCTGTATCGTTTATGGGAATGGCCTGAACAATATCACTTTTAGTTTTAGTTTCTGTACTGACAACACAGTCGTCAACAGAAATTATATCCTCAACAGTTAGTTCACGATCTTTTAAGTATGGTGTCAGGTGGGACAGCTCTAAATCATCTTCGTCAACAGACCTACCCTAAGGCTTGAGCAGGTCATCTTCACTGTCAGAGTTTGAACACAAAACATCTTTCTCAAATCTTGCTTTTTGGAAACATTTCACCATATTTTTTTCCGGTGGCCTTCAACACATGAACTTCTAGTTCAGATTTTTTTATCAAAACACTCCAATAATTAGCTTTTTCAATTTAAAATTATTCCCTGATCACATGCTAATCCTCTTTGTTGTCTGAAAGCAAAAGCAAAAATAGCAGGCTTCCATGTAAAAATCAATTAAGAGCAATGGCAGAACAGTAAAATGAAAATAAACTTTGCTTTATTTAATGTAACTGAGTACAGCCAGGGATTAAAATTAACTTTGCAATAGCTGATAATTCGCTATAACCGACTTCACTATAAGCGTATATAATTACTTTGAATTATGAAGGATTTTGTCAGGGATATGAAAAAAATTTGCTATAGCCGGTTATTTGTTATGTCCGACTAAGTCAGTTTTACTGTACCAGTATGCCATTTAAAACGTGGAAACTGTTAATTGCAAATTCATATTCTTGTGTGCCATTTGCAGGTGTAATATTGGGTGGGAATACCAGTCAGATAGTGGGGGTGAAGGAAAATGGGGGAATGCAGGCCCCCCAAGGTGTTGCACACTGGGACATGATATCCATATATTGCAGGTTTCGTCTGTACATTCCTACCAGGCCTATGGACCTTGAAAAATACCAAAGTTAACCTTTTACATTATAACTTGTATCCATGATGTGGTCATGATAAATAAATAAGTAAATGAAAAAAGTAAATAAATGGTGATAGACTAGTATGGGGGAAAGGATATCCACAGGTGGTGGGTTCTGACCATGTATACTTATCGGAGTTATGTCTCTTGTTAGACTTGAAAAAACAGTCCCTGTGAACTTTTGGCTTTGTTTTTTATCAATGGGAATATTTTTTTATTCAGTGACAACAGACTGTTGAATAATCTTTATAATGCCAATGTTGAATGGGTATGCAGTGGAAGTTTAACCAAGTTAGTTCTCAGGTGTGTGTGTTTGTTCAAAATGATAGATATTTATGCCATCTTGAGAAAAGCCACCATTTCAGTAAGTAGCATGTGCTATCCATGGTTTTGCAGGAGGGGTATATGCAGGGCTTCGCACTGAGCTTTTTTCTTGTGATACTTTTTACAGAGATTATACTCTATAATCTATATGCTGTGAACAGATTGTATTAAAGGTATTTTAAATGGTTTGATGCTTGAAAGTTGTACACATTTAACAAGGTGTTTCAATTTGAAAATATGCTATTAAGTCGGCTGCATTGAAGTGACAGGAAGTGACATCACAACTGTGTTAGTTAAAAGGTCTACACTTGACAAGAATACACCAGTGTTTTGGGGATTTTTTTTTTGGTCAGGTCATCTTCTTAGTAACAGTGTTAGTGTTACATTCTACTCTAGGATCACACCTTCAACTAACTTCAGATATTGGGGGTTGAGATAGGGTAGAGGGCTCATGATTGCCCACCCATGACATGAATTTGTCAGACATATTTTATGTACACATACCTATGCTTGGGAGCACAGTGGCTCAGTAGGTAGAGGTTCAGGCTGCAAGCCGAGAGGTCCTCGGTTCGAATCCCACCTGCGGCAATCGCGTTGTGTCCTTGCGCAAGACACTTCATCTCCATTGCCCGCATGGGGGCACGATGACGCCGTGTACTAAGGCGTACTGCACATCGATGGTACGCATGTCTTCAACCAATCTAACCCTGCCTGTGCTGCAGTGCGGAGTTACGATGTTGGGGAGCTGGCAGCTGCTCATCGTTGCTTGGTGGTTCTCTCCGGGTACTCCGGCTTCCTCCACCTGTAAAACTGTCACGGTCATGATTAGCCATTGTGCATAAATATGTGACCTTAAACATCAATAAATAAATAAATACATACCTATGCTTCTCGGTGAGTTCATCATACAAGGAGTGTACAATCACTGATATTAACCCTTCACCTAACAAATTTGATGCCTCTGCCTGTAATTTACAAATTAAGCAGTTGAAAAAAATTAAATATTTTTCAAATCCTTTCAATAAAACAATATCACATGACCCCTCATAGGAATGAGCTCTTTTCACTCAGTCCATTGAGGAGGTTGTATGATATGGTTTCATTGAAATGTTTTGAAAAATTTTAGAAACAATAATTAAAATAATGAATTTGGTATCTTGTGTGTTGGGTAAAGGGTTAACTATGACAATCGGCAGGTAATGGTGAAAGCCACCGCATTCTGTCACAACTTTTACCATGGCATTTCTGATTGTCATAATAGATTGTGACTTAAATTTTGACAGCTACACTTCTTTTATTGAGTTTCTCTGCCTTTTAGACATGAATTGTTCCTTATTTCTCATATTTCTGATTGCCATAGTGGATCATAACTTAAATTTTGTCAGCTACACTTGTTTTATTGCATTTCTCTCCCTTGAGGTCATGATTTCTTACTCATTTCTCACTTTTCTGATTGTCATAGCAGACCAGGACTTAAATTTTGACAACCACATTTGTTTTATTGAGTTTCTATCCTTGTAGTCATAATTTGTTCCTCACTTCTCACGGTTATCGGACACTAAGAAACAGGACACTAAGAAACACTTTTGGGTAGGACACTAAGAAACAGGACACTAAGAAACGGACACTAAGAAACACTTTTCCCGTTTTTTTACCTAATACTTTAGTTTAAAAAATTTGAATTAAAATTGTCTGAAAGTCAATTTTAAAACAAAGTAATGGAAACCAATATATATTAACCAATAAAAAATCCTAAAATATGTGTTTTTATAATAATTTGCCTCGCTGGTGGCAGTTCTTTGAGGGTGGGGTCTGGTCGATACTAAGGGACAGAACAATATCCTTGAGATGTGACATGCCCTGAGACACCTCGTCTATTGGTAAAAATGCTAGGCCATCCAGCTCGCCACAAAAGTGTCTGAAGTTTTCATCTGCCTTATACATGCTGACAAGACCCAACTGCTGAATCTTCCTCCATGTGCTTTGGGTCAGATGATAAAAGCACCCTTTTGTCACAGTGTTAGGACCAAATACTCCAGCTACAGCTCGAAGCACAGCATCTTCAAAGTCAGTAATAACAGTTTGAACATTAATCTCTAATTCAAGCTCATTACACTTATCAACCACAGCTTGCAGCAACTCGTCATATGCAGAACGTAATTTGTTCTGTAATAAAGCGTAAACACATGTCACAGCTACATCACAGAATGGTACCCTCATTACATACAACTGAGAAAACAGTGGCAGTGCCATTGCAAAATTTCCATCCATAAATAGAGTTGAAGAAGATGCCAGTCATCGAAGTCCATCTTTTGTCGCAAATACTAAGATTCTGCTAGTAGCCTCGGGACCATTATCATAGAGTAAAAATGTCTCAGGTTCAGGTCCAATAGTCTGATGCCACTCGTCTGGTAGAACAAAATCGGATATTTGTTGAGGTACTGCTGGCGTCTTTCGTTGGCGCCGTATACTACGTTTGGTGTTCTCTGCCACTGGGAAGCGTTCTTGTATATGAGAACCCACGGTACCAATGATCTGAGCAAAGATTTGACCGGGCTTATCAAAAGATTGGATAGCTTGTTCACGCATTGCATTGCGGCACTTGGTGTATTCAATTGATGTCTCATCTGGAGGATGGTTGTGTGGTTTGCTGGGTTCAGGATCTGTTATATCTAGAGTGGTACAAAGAGTGGAATTGCAACCCATACTAGTTTTTCTTGTACATTTCCACCATATCTTATTTTTCCTTGTGGCTAGTTTTGTATACATGTAGCCATAGTGGCAAAGCATTAATCCACCTCTCCGGTTTTTTATTATCTCCATAATATATTTATGACTGTTTAACAGGCAAAATCCCTTATATATTAGTTAAGGAGCTTGTGTTTTTTTTTCTTAGACAGTGGCCTAAACAACAACACAAAAGAAATGTTTCTCTTATCTTTAGGAAAAGAGAAGAACAAACAAACATTACATATGGACTAACAAGCTGATGTAAAAACAACGTAGCTAAGGGTAATTGTTAAACAAACACATCCAAGCTAAGCGCCATCCTTAATCACACTTGTCATTGCTTTGATTAATTAATTTTCACATACATATTTTTTAGTAAATAGTAGGTTATTATAACTTTAAAATATTCCAATTTGTATGAGAGAATAATTTGTGTGTAAAGAGATATTACAATTTATATCTTGTAATAGAGTCAAATACATGATAATTAATAAATAATTGTGTGGAAAGTTTTACATGTATATCCTTCTACATTTAGTAATAATAGTAAAAAACAAGACAAATTCGAATGAAAAATAAATAAATACACCCAAAATATAAGTTAACAAGTTTAATTAACTTAACAGTTGAAAAACGTTTGCTTGGAAAGTGTTAATTATATAAATATTGTAACTTTAAAAAAAAAAAAGTGTTTCTTAGTGTCCTGTTTCTTAGTGTCCGTTTCTTAGTGTCCTGTTTCTTAGTGTCCTACATTCACTTCTCACATGTCTGATTACTATAGCGGATTGCGACTAAATTTTGACAGCTACACTTGTTTTATTGAGTTTCTCTCCATTGTTGTCATCATTTTGTTCCTCATTTCTCACATTTCTGATTGTCATAACAGATCGTAACTTAAATTTTGACAGCTATACTTGTATTAATGAGTTTCTCTCCCTTGTAGTCAGAGTGGAGAGAAAGCAAAGTGACATGTATTCACAAAAAGGGGGAAAAGACATTTTGGATAATTATCGATGGATCTCTGTCAGTAGCAACATTGGAAAAGTTTTCTATAAAGTCATGTGCAGGAGATTAGAGGAGGTGATTGAGGAGAAGGGTTTTTTGGGATAGATTCAGAATGGCTTCAGGAAGGAAAGGAGAGTCACTGACCATCTTTTCATGCTATCCCAAATGATAGAATCTGTGAAAGCAAAAAAGAAAAGGTGTTTATGGCCTTTTTTGGATGTTAAAAAAGCATACGATAGAGTATGGAGGGAGGGTATGTGGCAAAAGCTTGAGGCTCTGGGCTTGGGAGGTGAGTTTGTTTGAATTCTGAAAGCATTATATAAAGATGTACAGAATGAACTCAGACTGGGTAATATAACAAGAAAACGTATGCCTATGGAGATGGGCCAAAAACAGGGGTGTATCCTTTCGCCAATCCTTTTTGCATTGTACATTAAAGGTTTAGGAGATGAACTCATGCCTAGCAATGAGGGGTTAACAGTTTGGGGACTTGAAGATCCCAGGGTTATTTTTTGCAGACGATATGGTGCTAGTGTCAGAAAGTGAAGAGGGGCTAGCAAAAATGCTGGGAATTGTTGGGAAATATTGGAACAAATGGAGACTCGAACTAAATGAAGGCAAAAGCAAAGTTATACCTGTGGGCCGTAAAGTGGACCCTCCTTGAAGGTGGCGAGTGTGGGAGTTTTGTATTCCGGAAGATAGCTGCAAACTTCTTAAGGTAGGAGAGACAGGTGACTATGAGTACCTGGGGGTAAATATAAACATCACAGGAAGAGGCGTCTACCGAAACCACACAAATAAATTGCTTCAGAAGGGAAAGCGAATCCATAACCAAATGAAACTTATAGGGAGAAACAGTTTCAATAAGGTTTTCGTATGGAAAATCATTTGGGAAATGGTGGGTATGCCAAGTATAACATATGGTACGGAAGTGGTACCCCTAAACCAAATGGCTGTAAAGATCTTGGAAACCCTGCAGAACGATGCTGGCCGATGGATAACAGGGTCAAGTAATGCCACAGCACTAGAAGCAATCAAGGGTGAGCTTGGGTGGATGAGGATCAAGGACAGGATAGACTTACTGAAACTCAGCTATCTTAATTATTTGGTAAATTTTCCGGACACCCGATGGTGTAAAGTAATGTTCCAGAGTATTTTCAACTCAAATATCAAGACGGGGTGGATGGTCCAAGGGAGGGAGCTAATACAGACTACTCATTGGAGATCTCAGATCTAGACGTAGGGGCAAGCCAGGGTAAAAAAATCGTCAGAGAAAGGGTCATGGAGGATGGTAACCTTAATTGGCAAGAGGGGGGCAAATCAAGGAGGACTTTGAGTGGCCTGCATGAGAAAGAGAAGACTGGTTTTGAAGAGTACTTGATGGCACCTTTGGGGGGGTCACTGTTCAAGCTGAGGTCGTGGTCCCTGGAGCTGAGGGGAAAAACAGTGAATATGAGTGCCAGATGTGTAATTGAGGCGTGGTGGAGACCCTGGAACACTTTCTTCTAGAATGCCCAAAATACCAGTGTAAAAGAATAATATTCACTGGGAGTCTAATGGGGAAGTGGGATGGGAGAATGAAGGACATGTGGGTAATGAGTGACTCAAAGGAGAGGGTTAATATGCTAATCGGTGAGATTGGGAAGAATGGAGCAAGGGATGTCATCAAGCAGTTCGTTTCCCAGAGTTGGGAGAAGAGAAGAAGCGTGAGAATAGGGAGACAGTTGGGAGAATGGGGGTAAGCAAGGCCTTCTCACCCTAGAACCACGACAAATCAGCAGCCGGCCAAAGTGTTATTATTATATTATTATGACTTGTTCCTTTTTTCTCACATTTCTGATTGCCATTTCAGATTATGACTTAATTTTTCATAGCTACACTTATTTTATTGAGTTTCTCTCCATTGTTGTTCTCATTTTTCACATTTCTGACTTCCATAGTGGAGCGAGACTTAAATTTTGACAGGAACACTTGTTTGATCGAGTTTCTATCCACCATTGTTGTCATCATTTGTTCCTCATTTCTCACAATTTTGGCAACCAACTATTGCTATCATGTCTTACTATTTGGGTTCATATTGCGGAGCATCCTTCAGGTTTGCTGACTATTTTCTTGTGTAACACTTTTCCTAACATGAAAAGAAAAAGATACTTGCAAACCAAATTACAGAATAACTCATTTTTTGGGGTATCAAAAACATAGCTTATTCCAATAATGGAGTCATAATCTATGTTTTTGAGGCAAAAAATGAAAAAATAATGAAAATTGAATAGCAATTTTTGAGAATAGAGCTGACCAGATTTGCCAATAAGGTGGGTAAAGAGTTAAATTATTTTGATTATTGCATTCTGATATAATTGTGTTGAAGCATCCATTTTCATTTGTTTTGTTTGTTGTTTTTTTTGTTTCTTTTAGAAAGCTGGACTGTCCAAATGGATTGGTGATCATTTATTAGTTTTAGGAAACATGGAACCTTGGCTTATAGTTTTAATATTGACACTCCTAGTAGCAGCAGTAACAGAAGTAACTAGCAATACAGCAACTTCTCAGTTGTTTCTACCCATTGTGGGCCAACTAGTAAGTTATAAGTTTGTTTTTACTGGGGTTAAAGGTCACTCATTATCTTTGGGCTATAACTATATTATGAATGCAAGCTATGTTCAGTCAGTCAACCAGTTTTAACTGGTAGAGTTCTGGAAGCCCATATTTGGGCTTTACTCTGAGGTGACAGTACCAGCACTTAAAGGCTTCATATTTTGTGAATGTTGTTCATACCACCTTTGAAGTGAAATTATTTAGTCTGATAGGATTTGCCTTGTTACAATTTATGGGAGAGTGCCTGGCACTCTTCCATAAATTGTAACAAGGCAAACATATGTGAACAAATTTTGATGACCAAAAATAATTCAGCACTCTACCAGTTGAGTGTGCTTATCTTTGAAATGGAATTATTTAGTCTCTTAGGATTTGCCTTGTTACAGTTTATGGAGAGTGCCTCTGGGCACTCTCCCATAAACTGAAACAAAGTAAATAGATGAGAACACATTTTGACGACCAAAAATAATTAAGCACTCTACCAGGTGAAGATGCTGCCCATTTTAGAGCACTCACTTTCCAACACAGAGAATTCACTCGCATTCCAACACAGAGAATTTCAAAATGTGTAAAAACCCTAGCTCAGTATCAGTAAACTTTGGCTCAGGTTGATTTTAGTGAAATTCGTTCAGAAATTTCACATGAAATCATGACTCAATGCAGATCATCTATTTTACTTGTAACTTTCTTATTATAAACTGTGATGACAGAATTTGGTGCATTTCCATCAGAAAGAAATGTGTTTTTATGCACATGCAGGAATGAGTTTCAGTAGTTTATAAAAATTTGGAACTGACTGGGCAATTAACTTTTACCTAATGAATTGTCTGCATCTGGCAAATGTCCACGTCATTTACAAATTAAGCAGTTGAAACAAATATATTTTTTCAGAAAATTTCAACAAAATCATTTGACCTCTCATTGGAATGAGCTCGGTGAGCTCGTTCCAACATGGGGTCATATGATAAGGAGAGTTGTATGGGCGAGACGGATTGCATTTAAGTAGGATGGGTACAGACCTGTTGGGCCAAAAAATTTTACAGGTGACTGGGCCTTTTTTGGAGAAAAGGGGGGTAGGGGACCACAGCCGATAACCCAGAGGGGCACAAATGCTGGGAACATAGGAAGAACAACAAACATGCACAATACAGGGACATACCAGTGTTATAATAATGTGCCAGTGATGACAAAAAAAACAAAGATTCATTAAGTTTGGGTACTGCAACATCCAGGGTCTGCACAAGAAAGTAAGCGAAATATCAACAATGATGGACGAAGGAGACTTCGATATAATGGGTCTAAGTGAGACGTGGATACGACGGGATGAGCGGGTTGATCAGATGAAGGGTTGCGTGTGGATAGGAGCTGGGCGAACTGAGGGTCAGAAATGGGGTGGGGGTGTTGGCATCTACGCTAAAGAGGAATTACAGCCCTCATTGATTACAGATCTCACAGAAGCAAGGACTCAGATTCCAGTATCCAACGAAATAGTCTGGGCAAAAATCAAGTTAGGAAGCAGGAGTGTTGCCGTTGGTGTTGTATACTTAGTAGTGGAGGGAAGTAAGCCCGAGTGGAATGATTCAATATATACAACTCTTAGATCGAATATCACAGAGCTTGGAAGCAGAGGGTTCAGTATTGTCCTAATGGGGGACTTCAATGGGCACATCGGGGATAAGGAGGAGGGCATACAGGGAGGTGATAGAAAAATTAACACGAATGGGAGGAAGATGTTGGACCTATCAAAAGAGCTTGGTTTAAAGATCCTGAACAGGGATGCGAAATGTAAGGGTAAATGGACCTGGGAGAGGAACGATAAGAAAACAATAATTGATTATATACTCACTGACATTAGCGTATGGAGGGAGGTTATAGATGTAGAAATAGATGACGAGGGAAAAAATGACTTGGGTAGTGATCACAACCTGATAACAGTTAAGATTATGGGCAAAAAGACGAATAGAGACAGAAATACCTTCAAGGAAGTTTGGGGACTAAAACAAGGAGCCGACTGGAAGCAGTTTCGGGAAAAACTAAAACCAAATCTTGAATGTATACCTAGGGATGCAAATGTCCAGAGTATTTCAGATGGCATAGTAAATAGCCTAACAGAGGCAGGGAAGGATTGTATAGGAAGGGTGAGGGTCCCAACGAGAGATCTTGGATACAGGGTTAACGAGGGACTGAAAAAGGCTATAAAAGAAAGGAAGGTAAAATGCGCTGCTTACAGAAGAAGTAGGAAGCTTAAAGGGGTGGATAACAATGACACAAGACTAATGAAAGGAGAATATGAACTGGCACGGAGAAAGGTGAACGAGATAAAGAATAATAATAGGAAGGAGCGCAATTGCAGTCTTGCCAGAACAATAAAGAAAACGGGGGGTTCGAGCTCAAACGTATTTTGGAACTGGGTAAATAAACGGGGGAAAAGTAGTGTGCAGAGTATCAAAGTGGATGGGGAAAGTACAGAAGATAAAGGCCGTATCGCTTCAGAGTTAGTCAAGCACTGGGAAAAGATAAACAATAGGCGATGGGGCAGTGGGTCCCCACCAAAAAGAAATACACTGGTGGAGGAGAACCTATCCAATCGTGTATGTAGCGAAATAACGGCAGAAGAAGTGCGGAACGTGGTCTCGAAATTAAAAAATGGTAAAGCGGGAGGGACTGATGAAATTCTGAACGAATTCCTCAAAAATGGAGGGGAGGCACTTATTGAAGTCCTGACAAACCTTTTCAACCTGGCTCTGCGAAAGCAAGAGGTCCCCAGAGAGTGGAGGGAAAGTAAGGTGTCGTTCATACACAAAAAGGGGGATAAGGAAGTTCTAGATAACTATAGGGGGATATCAGTTAGTAGTAACATCGGAAAAGTATTCTGTAAGGTCATATACGGTAGACTAGAGGAAGTTATTGAAGAGAAAGTTTTTTTTAGGAGAAATTCAAAATGGTTTCAGGAAAGGACGAAGAGTCACTGATCACCTATTTACACTCACCCAACTGATAGAATCAACAAAGGCTGAAAAGAAAAAGATGTTTCTGGCATTTCTAGATGTGAAAAAAGCGTACGACCGAGTGTGGAGGGAAGGTATGTGGCGAAAGCTCGAGGGCATCGGACTGGGGGGTGACTTTGTGAGAATCATGAAAGCACTGTATACAGATGTGCAAAGCCAACTCAGTCTAGGGAGTATCACTACAAAACGAGTCCCTATGGATATAGGCCTCAAGCAGGGGTGTATCTTTTCACCGATTTTGTTTGCATTGTATGTTAAAGATTTAGGGAACGAACTAATTCAGAGTGCAGAGGGGGTAAATGTTGGAGACATAAAGATACCAGGCTTATTCTTTGCGGACGACATGGTGTTAATGTCTAGAACTGAACAGGGGCTAGAGAAACTGCTGGAAATTGTTGGTAGATATGGGAACACTTGGCGGCTCGAACTAAATGAAAATAAAAGCAAGGTAATACCCGTTGGACGCAAGGTAGATATGACGAAGAGATGGAGAGTGGGGGAGTTCTCAATCCCCGAAGGGGAAAGCAAACAAATCACTGTAGGAGAAACGGGAGAGTATGAGTATCTAGGGGTAAGCATAAATATAACGGGAAGAGGGGTGTACAGAAATTACTCAGCCAAACTGATTCTGAAGGGGAAAAGAATTCTGAACCAACTAAAACTTTTAGGGAAAAATAGTTTCAATAAGGTCTTTGTGGGGAAAACACTGTGGGAGAGGGTGGGTTTACCAAGTATAACGTATGGCACTGACGTGATTCCATTAAACCAAACCGTTATTAAGAAGTTGGAAAGTACTCAGAATGATGCCGGCAGATGGATAACAGGGTCGAGTAATGCTGCAGCTTTGGAAGCAGTAAGGGGGGAGCTTGGGTGGATGAAAATCAAGGACAGGGTAGATTTGGGAAAACTGTGTTACTTTAACTACTTGAGAAACCTACCTGACAACCGGTGGTGCAAATTGATGCTCGATACCATTTGGAATTCTAATATAGAAACGGGGTGGTCAAAACATGTGAGGGAACTAATGGACAATTACTCTATAGAGGTCACAAACATAGAAGTAGGAATGAAAGAAGGCAAAAGGTTTGTCAAAGAGAGAGTCATGGAAGATTGCAATCGAAACTGGCGAGCAGGGGTTAGCGTGAAAAGATCACTGCAGGGGTTACAATATAAAGAAAAGCCAGCTTTTGAGAAGTACCTAGATGGCACCTTTGGAGGGTCACTGCTGTTCAAACTGAGATCAAGATCACTGGAGCTTCGGGGAAAAATTGGGAGAGATGGGGAAAAGGGATGCCAAATGTGCCACTCTGGAGTAGTGGAGACCCTGGAACATTTTCTCTTGGAATGCCCACAGTATATACCTCATAGAATAAAATTGACTGGAAGAATAATGCAGAAGTGGGGTGAAGAAACAAAGGATAGATGGCTGAAGGGGGACACGAGGGAGAGGGTAGGAATGCTTATTGAAGAAATTGAAAAAGAGGAAGTGAGGGACACTATTAAGCAGTTTATATCTGAATGCTGGGAGGAGAGGAGGGGAAGAGGGGGTGGGGTGCAGGGGGAATGATGGCCTTCTCTTATGAGGACCACGACAAATCAGCGGCTGGCCAAAGAGTTATTATTATTATGATATTGTTTTGTCAAAATTTTTCAAAAAGTTTTACAAAGAATAATTCAAATAATAAATTTTGATATCATGTGTGCTGGGTAGTTGCATCAGTGATTATGGCATTGAACAACAAATCAAAATGTCCAAAGTTCAGTTCCGACCAGTAGTAACTGTCTTGTGTCCTTGTGCAAGCCACTTAATCCCAATTTCCCACGTAGGGGCACAGTGGTGCTGTGTGCTAAGGTGTACTGTGTGCTAAATGAAGTATTTATTTTATTTTCTCCTTTTTTAATTCATTCAATGGTTACTTTCAAAACATTTAAAAAAAAAAAGTCTGTGATCGGTGAGAGTGGAATACGATGCTGGGAGAGGAATACCATTTTCGGAGAGTGTGAGTGGGAATACGATTAGTATTGAAATAGAAATAAAATAAAATGAAGTATTACTTGCGACATTAACCCTTTGAACTCCAGTGGTATCTTCCATGCCAGGTCAATGGAGGCAATTAGAAAAGTCCATATTCATTATTTGGGGTAGACCAATCCATATTTTCAACCCTGAGACTGCACGTTGAAAATATTGATTGGTCTACCCCACACATTTACTGAACAGCCATCCTATTTAATGACGTTATGAAGTTTCATGTTGCTGAACAGAAAAATGTCCACAAGGATTCGAAGGGTTAAATGAAAATACATGTCAAGTTTATTTTATCCCACCAAGAACATCACAAATTGATTTAACATGACTACATTTTTTGGATTTTCCCCATTCAAAAATAGAAACTGAAAAATTGCTTTTTTCCTCAAAACGCAGTACAATTTCATGTCCCACAGCTCTTCTAGGTAGTATGTATATTTTGGCAGAGCAGAGTGAATCTACTGATTGTAAATGCTGATGATTTTATTCTATTCTTTCTGCAGGCAACAACACTTCGCATTCATCCATTGTATTTTATGATGCCCTGCTCTCTTGCCACATCATTTGCATTTATGCTGCCAGTAGCAACTCCACCAAATGCTATTGTTTTCTCTTTAGGATATCTCAGAGTTAGAGACATGGTGAGTATATAATGTTCATAACAGCATTATAGCTCAAGCTGCCTGGTGATACCTCCTGACCTGTGAAGTGTTAAAATTCAGTTTCGATTCAGAATCATCATAATGATTTGATTTGATTAGATTTAGTTTAAACAATATTTATTCATTAACTGGTAGAATGCTGGAAGCCCATATTTGGGCTTCGCTCTGAAGTATAGGTACCACAACTTAAAGGCTTCATATTCAGTGGATGTGCTTCACTTTATTTTAGAAGTGAAACTATTTAGTCTGTAAGGATTTGCCTTGTTACAATTTATGGGAGAGTGCCTGTTGGCACTCTCCCATAAATTGTAACAAGGCAATGGCACGTAAACAAATTCTGATGACCAAAAATAATTTAACACTCTACCAGTTAAGAGAAAAGCTGTGTTATATGCATACAATACATACACATGCATGTGAATGGGTTAATCGAATGGGTTAAGCACAGAAGGATAAAATAAAACGAGAGGCAGCAGACCTCGAGTTTTATCCTTCTACGATGACATAAATGCCATATCAACTAACCCATTCACACGTGCATGTCATTATGTGTTTGTTACACACCTCCAGGTCTATAAAAGCAATTATTAGTAGGACACTCAGCGATTAATTTGACAACTCCTCCCATGAGTTCCAATGTGTTCTATGCACAAGTAGGCACAATGAACACAGTGGAACTCAGGGACAAACTGTCAACAAAAAGAACACATTTTATCGCCAACCAAATTTGCGAGGGGAACCCCTGTTACCGTTTTAGCTATCACTGGTGATTCAAATTGTAATTGTGGCACAGTAAGAAAGCCATGTAAGTGAGGGATTCGACAGGAAGCTAAAAACTAATATGAGTTGTCTCCCTGGTTAGAGAAATATTTATTAGGTTGATTAGATTTGAGTCCCACTGATTGAGAAATTTTTGAATTGTCGTCATGTCCTACAAAGTGCCTCATCTTCTTGAACTCGTCTTCTATCATCAGGTCTCTTGTAAGGACGTTTTGCTTCTGAAACTACTCTGTTTTCATTTCTGGAATTTTTTGTTAATTTCACTTTTTGAATGATTTGCCCCAACAGAGATAAGTTACTTTTTTATTTATGTGTTTTAATCTCCTTGCATGCTGTTGGCAGATATTCCCACCAGGATTGGTAATCTAGGACCATTAAAAATAAGTCAAGTTGGCAATATTTAACGAAATTTTCTTTTTTAATTGGTAGGGTGCTAAATTATTTTTGACCATCAATATTTGTTCACATATCTTTGCCTTGTTACATTTTATGGGAGAGTGCCTTTGGGCACTCTCCCATAAATTGTAACAAGACAAATCCTTGCTGAATAAATAATACTACTTTAAAGATAATATGAATCACAGCGACTGAATATCAAGCTGTCATACCTTCACTTCAAAATAAAGCCCAAATATGGGCTTCCAGCATCCAACCAGTTAAGTTCTATACACTTTTAACCAATTATTTCTTGTGTCAAATTTTCATAAATTTTTCATCAAATCTAGTCTTGGCTGCTTCACAGGGTTAAGAGTTAATGTCACATAATTATGCCTGCACAATGGCTAATTGTGACCTCAGCATGGAGATAACGTCAAGTACAGCAAATCGTTTAAACCTATGTTTCTCATTTTAGAGGACTTCCACACCAAGCATTGGTTACCAGGTCCTATTTTACCAGTAAAACAGAGCTTGTTTACCACAGCAAAAAAAAAACACTCCTTTACATCCCAGGGTTGAATACAACTCTTGAGTGGTGACTGTCAATATTAACGGATGTAACAAGTTGCAATATATACAACTGGAAGAGCAGAGATACGATTTGATTCAAAATCTTATGTTTGATTTGATTTAACCCACAATTTGAGATTCACAGGTTCCTACTATTCCTACAGTAGTAATAATAAAAACAAGGGCTACTCAAAGCGTGGGACACCACTGCCCCTGACCTGTAGGAATGTTCCAAGTAGCCTTAAATGTATTGCAGGACAGAAAAATTTTCTAAGTTGAAAGAGTGAAAAAAGGTCATAACTCTGGGGAAAATTATTGGGCGGAACCCGTTCCTTGTGCAATCTGTTTCACCATGTGGGTCTATCAGTATACCAAAGGAGATCCAGATCTGATGAATAGCTTTGAAATTACAATTCAAAACATTTGTGTGGACAAACAGATGGATGGAGGACATCACTAGATACCCCCAAATCCTCCTTCGGAGGTTGAAGACTCAATAATAATTTTATGGTCTTAAATCCACACACGTGCGCTCTATCATTGTACAAAGTTGCAAAATGCCTTTGTGAAAGGTATGTTTTAACAGGGCTTATATTTCATCAAAATTTGGGAGAATTCATTTGGATTCTCCTGAAAATGGTTGCGAAAATCCATACCTACTATTGAGTATCCCAGTATCCCATGAGGTAACCATGGTTGAACACCTGTTGTATACTGATAACACATGTTAACCCTTTACCCAACACAGCTTTTAATATTTAAAACATAAACTGAATTTTCTAATTTAAAAAAAAATAATCAATCTTTACCAATAAAACCTTACAAATGCATCTGAATACAAATATGGATGTCATTGGAACCAGCTCATTGAGTTGGTTCCAATGACGGCCATATTTGTACAATTTTATTGACAAAGTGTCAGGACATTTCAGGTCATGTTTGCCTTGTAGGGTTAAATTGATGTTCAATTGTTTTCATGTGAATCCTAGAAGAGATGCAGCAAGAATCTACATGGATTCTCGCTGGTTTTGTGGCACGAATCTTTGCATGAATCAATTCTCATCAAAATATAAGTCCTGGTTTTAATACCAGACTTGAATGATTCTAGAAAATCTATTTCAGTATGCACTGGGTGATTTGGTACTCAACTACCGGGGGAAGGGTAGAAGGAAAGACATTTATAGCACTATTTGTTATACCAGAGGAAATAGACAGAATGCGATGTGTGTTTGAATCGGTGAGTGTTTTACATAACTCGTTAGAATGGCATAGTCATATTTCGCGATAGCTGTATGCTCGAGCTAAATATGACTATGCCATTCCAACGAGTTATGTAAAACACCCACCAATTCAAATACACATCGCGTTCTGTGTTTATTACACAACCCATACATTCATTTAAATAAACAAATTTTAATTCCGATGTTTAAACCCAAAGGTGAAGCATCCGTTTGTTTTGTTCGATGCTGATAAATGGATCAATAAACAAGAGGCCCCAGGGGGCCTTAGGCACTCACCAAATGTTCCATACTGTTAAGATACAAATTTTATCAAAAGCTATTCTTAAGGTTCTACAGAGTAAATCTATACTCTCTGTGGAGCTAAAACATCAACAGGACTGAATGGGACAATGCTGCTGATCAAATATCAAAATATTCTGCATGATGGTTCTGAAGAAGATTTTTAAAGAATTGTCCTTGAATTGCACAAAGTAAGCATTCACGCCTCCATAGTGAGGCCCAATATTGATCGAGGGACTCAATTTGAACAAACTTGAATCAGAACCTTAATAAGATGCTGCATACCAAATATCAAAAGCTTTTGCCCACTGGTTCGGGAGAATAAGATTTTGAAAGAATTTTTCTTAAATTGCACTAGGTAAAATTCACACCCCCATAGTGAGCCCCAATATTGGTTGAGGGACTCGATTTGAACAAACTTGAATTAGACCCATACCAAGATGCTGCATACCAAGTATCAAAAGATTCTGCCCACTGGTTCTGGAGAAAAAGATTTTTTAATAATTTTTCTATAATTCATACAATGCTATCAGAGTTATGCCCCATACAGAGCCCCCAAGGGACGTGGCCATTTCACTTGAACAAACATGAATTGCCATATAGTAATGAACATCAACATGAAGTTTCGTGAAAATCAGACCAGTGGTTCCAGAGGAGAAGACGTTTGAAAAATGTTCACGACGACGGATGATGACGGACGACGGATGGCAAGTGATAAGTTGAGCTCCCTTCGGTGAGCAAAAAATCAACCAGTCTAAATTACATTCGTTTTCTTTTCTATTGGGCATGTTTGTTGAAATTTGCATCACTGTTTCTCTTCGGCTGGTGTCCATTCATGCCTAACCATTTGGTGGCTATTACTGATAGTAAAAATATAAGTACAAATTTGGGCAGATTTGCAGAACAGCTGAGAGAAACTTTTTTAAAAGAAGTTCGAAGCATGTCAGGATGTTCGAAGATTTACTGAGATAAAGTTGACCAATTTAGATTTCACGGGATCTGCAGACGAGATGGCCATGGGACTGGATTAATGTTATGGTTGGAAACGATTGTTTTTTTTTTTAATATTATCTCATTTTTAATTGACTAATTTTTTGTGAACCAACTTTATTTTGCTTTGTACATTTTCATTTTCTTGCTATGCAACAGACAATCGATAACTGTATAATGAAATCTGGAAACTTTTGACTCCATTGGAAAAGAACTAGTATAAATGGTGCTGAGAAAAAAGTTCTAGCTTGTATATCACCATTTGAATACAGAAACATTTATGTCATAGAAGCGATTCCATTAAATATAAGGGTTTAAAGTTTAATAGATATGTAATAAACTTGAGGATCCAACAAGCAATGAGGACACAACAAGCAAATACAAAGTTCCCTGATCCCTGATCACCAGTTTGTCTATCTGTTGTTCTGTGAACTGTAAATTTGCTTCTTGTTTGAGGCCACAAGTCTCTACTAGTCGATCAAGTTAGTGGACAGGTATTTTTCTATCCACCTATAAGGTATCATTCTGTATGAACCATCAGTAAACATGCATTAAGGGCTGTACATTTGACCTTGGCAAATATCTTGCCCCTTAGGTGTGATTTTCCCATCCTACACCAATAGATGATATTCAGTATAAATAGGTACTAGGGCTGGTAATCCTACCAGCCCTAGTACCTATTAAAAAAAAAAAAAATTTTTTAATTTTTTAAATAGGCTCTGACTGATTGAAATGAGCAGGGTCCATATTTTTTGTAAACTGCATTGGTCCGATATAGCTGTTATGTCAATAAAGGGTTGAATTATAAAAAGAATAGTGAAATATGACGAGGGTGGAAAGGCAAGGTTGTTGGTCAAAACAGTCATTAGACAAGATGGTAAAATGATTCAATTTCCTTTCTTTATTTTACAGGCAAAATGTGGTGTAGGGATGAACATACTGGCAGTGATAATGCTAAATATTGCCATCAACACATGGGGAAAGGCTTACTTTGATCTCGGAACTGTACCAGTTGCTATTCTGAATGGAACCGAAAACTAAACATGTTTACATTTTACTTAGAGAATCTACCATTTTAACCATTATTGCTTCAAAGTTGTTAAATTTACATTGCAAGGTTCAAAATATTGACTTCAAATATGAAAACCAATACACTCAAGGAACATCACTTTCCACACAGTAAACTTGCTGTAGTAAATTTTTTAATCACTGTTTCAGGTTTATTTTCTTTGTTTCCAACAGATTTTGTCAGTCTTCAGTCATGGTTACTGGTATTAACCCTTTACCTAACGTAACGGCCAAAACCGGCCAGCACTATTCTAAAAAATCGCCAATTAATTTTCATTATTTTTTTCATTTTTTGTCTCAAAAACATAGGTTATGACCCCTCGTTGGAACGAGCTCGTCAAGCTTGTTCCAACGAGGGGTCATAACCTATGTTTTTGAGACAAAAAATGAAAAAAAATTAGTTATTCAAAAATTATTTTTGCAAGTGTCGTCTGCTTTTCAGGTTAGATAAAGGGTTAACTGGTTGAGTGCTAGAAGTCACTATCATGGCTCCATTGAAAAGTGCTGAAAGCCACTTTGGTGGCTTTACACTGGTTGCATAGGCTTATTGTTTTCTAAGCAGGAGAAACTAAATGTTCATATAAAACTGTTTTGTTACAATTTATTGGAAAGTGCCAACTGGCACTCTCCAATAAATTGCAGCAAAACAATTGTTCATGAACAAAATCTTGCTAAAGCTTCCCTTGCTGGTTGCATGGCTTCTTTGATAAAATATACTCATGTTTCAAATCACCATTAAAAATAATTTAGCACTCAACCAGTTAAACCCACCAAACAGATCATACCACTTTAATTGGGGTTCATACCCCTCCACCCCTTCCTCACCATCACCAAATATCATGTCATTCTTCATCCAGGGTTCATCCCCATCACATCACCAAATGCCATTAAATCGTATCAGCCAACAATCAGGCCTGATACCCCCCCCCCCCCCCCCCACCCACTCCCTTTCCCAAACAGATTTTGTCAAGTCTTCAATCAGGATTCATACCCCCCTCCCACCCACCCCAAAGAAAGGACAGAAATCCAAGAATTTCAAGGTCTTCTCCACAGAATCTTCAAGCAGTTTCCAGGACCTCCTCCTAAAATTAATTGAACACATTTAATTGACAAATATGCAGACCAGGTAACTTTTTTATACATTTACTTCAGATCAATAATACCTGCACTTGACAGTGTTAGGTAGCACTCCCAGAGCTTCCTAAGCAATGTTCGATCTTTTATTATTTCATTGGATAAATTTATTCATTTGTGTTTAAGGTCACTTTCAACATCTATGGCTGTATTTCAACTGCAATATAAGTGCAAAGTCACGCCTATTCAATCATTTATTTCTATGATGCCCCGCTGTAGGTGATTTCCATGCTATGTCCTGGTTACCAGGGTAGCAGCAAGCCTTCAGATTCCTTTAACCAAAGGGTTAAAGGAATCTGAAGGCCTGCTGCTACACTGCCGCTACACCTAACACAAAAGGCAAACAACACTTGCAAACAAAATTCTTGAATAACTAATTTTTTGCATCAAAAACATAGCTTATGACCCCTCATTGCAAGAAGCTCAATGAGCTTGTTCCAATGTGGGGTCATAGGCAATGTTTTTGAGACAAAAAAATGAAAACGTAATAGTGTGAATAGCGCTAACCATTACTTTTGGTAAAGGGTTAATTTGGACACACGCAGCAGGATATGGATCCTAAGTCCGTAACATGATGATCTGCCTGCAAATTTTTTGTGTGCAAATACCAGTAATTTCACAAAAAATAAGAGCAATAAAATATTATCAGGAAGTAAATCTTACATGTATGTACATTCAATGACTCATGCACCAGAAATATCCAGATGTGTTATTTCTCACAATGGACGGATGTTGAAAATTGATATTTGATAATCATCTTACTTTTGTGGTGCACACTAAAGTTTGAGGTGAAATATTTTCAGCTGTTCTTGGGGGAGGCAAGACTTTTGTCCCCGCCCAAAATTTTATTTTCCTAACCGATGGGCCAGTTTGAACCAAAGTTGTTATGCAGTATTATTTGGTCATAAGGACTTGATTCATGCTGAATAAATATTTCCTGCATCCCCGTGGGAGCCCCAACAGCTGAAATATAAAAATATTCAAATGCCTATAATTAAACTTTTTTTGTTTATGCATTTTCCAGCAAAATGATCGGCTAAAGTATTTCTTTTTCTTTTTTTCATAACACAATGAACCAAAAAATACACATTTAGGCCTTCTCTAAACCACAACCCCAATGTCTGTCTTAAAAATTACGTTGCACAGAGTGAATGGAAAGGAACCCCTGCACGCTCATGTTGTTTCAACATAAAAAGTAATCAATACTTATCTCATCATATTAAAATGACTTTCAAAATAAAATTTAATAAACAATTTAATCCTTATAATGCTTTTTATTCCGTGTTCAATTTGTTTATATGCAATAGATGATCGTCTGTGTTCATCGTTTTACCCAAAACAAACGTAAACAATGGCCGGCCATAATAATCCACAAACGAAACTCACGCCAACAAAACTTTCCAATTTCCAAATACCCCGAATGAACTCTTTCTGAGACAAAGTTCAACCAACTTCATGTCATCTGGGTTTATATCGAACTCCACATTTACAAATGGTCAAAATCAGAAGTAAATTTAATTCAGTGTTGCTTTGAATGACTGCACTCTCCCGTCAAGTGCAAAAGGAGATTGAAGTTTTGTGTGTGCGTGGCCTATGACGTTCCTTTTAACTTACTAAATTCATTGGTCAATCAAATTTTTAATGACACAAGAACATGTTTCAATGAAATGTACCATTATTTCAAACAGTTTTAGAAAACTATGCCTTTTTTATTCAGTTATCACTAGGAAGCATGATGCAACCTGGTTTTTATTTCAACTCCGCAAAGTAGAGGGTTTCAATTTATTGCCCCTTAAGTTTAATTACAAGGAATGATCATTTGTTTCTGTCTATTTCTGGAGTTATGAATCCCAAAAAACAAAGGCGAAACGGAGTGCAAATATGTTTCCAAAACTGCATGGAACAGGGAACTATTATTGGCTATGAAGCATGTTTAGGAAATAGTAGAATCGAAAGGGTAAAACAAACTGTAATCAGTTGTGTCATAGGATACCATATGGGGGAATAATAAAAAAAAAAAAATCCTGAGTCCCATTATTTTCAAAAGTGAAACAAATTTTCTTCTCCAGAACTTATGATCAAAATCATTTATTTGTTGTACTGCATCCTAAGGGGAGTCAGATTGAAATTTATTCAAATCAAATCCCTTGGTACATATTTGGGCTCCCTTTGGGAGACCAAATTTTAATTTTGTGCAATATGAGGAATATTCTTTAACCCTTTAAATCGGCCGCATCCGCCCATGTAATATGCAAATTCAGCAGTTGAAAAATAGTATTTTTCAAAACAATTTCTACAAAACCATATCATGTGACCCCTTGTTGGAACGAGCTCATTCCAACGAGGGGTCACATGATATGGTTTTGTTGAAATTTTTTGAAATAAATTGAAAAATGATATTTAAAATAATAAATTTTGAGATCGTCTGCATTGGGTAAAGGGTTAAAAATCTTTTGATATTTGGTACACAGAATCCTTGCAGGGGGTCAGATTCAAGTTTGTTCATATCAAGACTCTGGATTGAAACTTGGACTCCCTATGGGAACCCAAATTTTACTTCATGCAAAGTTAGGAATATTCTTGAAAAAATATCTTCATTCAATCCACCATTCACAATATATTGATATACTGCATCCTCATGAAGGGGAGGGGGTGGGGGCAGATACAAGTTTGTTCAAATAAAGTCCCTGGTTTCATTTAAGTTTTCCCTATCGGAGCTCAAATTGTAACTATGTGTAATGCATGTATGATGAAATTTCTTGACAAATCTTCTTATTTAGACTCACCAGTCAAAATCTTTTGATATTTCATATTAAGCATCCTCAGTCAAATCAAGTTCCTACCAATTAGCCCTTAAGTCATTTAAACCCTTACAACTTTATTACTCTGTAATTTTGTTGAAATTGGTAATTATCCCCTGCCCAAACCAAGTTTTATGGGGGATATAGAAATGGGTTCCGTCTGTCCATTCATCCCTTCATTCATTTGTCTATCCGTAACAACTTTGGACCTTCATATCTCAGTCAGTGGATGTTCGATTTAAATGATCTTTGGAATGCTGATAAACCACCATGGGGAAAGGATATTCAAAAGTAACAGGTTTTGTCCATTTTTTTTTTTTTTCTAGAGTTATGGGCCTTTTAATCCCATCTGCGGCAACCGCGTTGTGTCCTTGGGCAAGACACTTCACCCCGATTGCCTACATGGGGGCACGATGACGCTGTGTACTGAGGCGTACTGCACGTCGATGGGGCGCATGTCTTCAACCAATCTAACCCTGCCTGTGCTGCGGTGCAGAGTTCAGAGTTACGATGTTGGACAGCTGACATCTGCTCGTCGTTGCTTGGTGTTCTCTCCGGGTACTCCGGCTTCCTCCACCCGTAAAACTGTCACGGTCACGATGAGCCATTGTGCATAAGTATGTGACCTTAAACACCAATAAATAATAATAATTATTATGGGCCTTTTTTCTGCTTTTCTCAACTTGGAAACCCTTGGTGGGGGATACCGGTGGCATTGCATCTTGTTTTCTGTTCATATGAAGTATTTGACCTTGAAATTGGTGACCTTAACCTTTTATTTCGAAAACGGCTGGGCCGATCGGGCAAAACTTTCATATGTTCGGGTATATTGACCCATCGATCATTTTGACTTTTTCGGGTGCCCGTGCGGGGTGACCTTGACCTTGAAATTGGTGACCTTGACCTTCTATTGATCATATCTGAGGGTATATTAATATAACCATCTGCTCCCGTGCAACGCTGGGTAACACCTGCTAGTTGCTTATAATTTTGACTTGAAAACACTGTGGGCAAATCTTTTGGAACTTTGGCATACAGTTTACTGGTGTAATGTCAGAATAATTTAAAGGCGTGAGCAAGATATTATCTCCCCTCACCCTCAATATCTTCCAACTCACGATGGATATTTCCCCCACCCCATTTTTCAATTTAATAGTGTTATTTTTTTTAAATATTATTTCCTACTATTTTACATTTGAAATGAAACTTGCTAAACCCTTTCATAAAATTACTCATAACACCCAGCAAGTAGTAGAATAAGCAGAGATAAATTATCTTGAATGAAGTTGAGAAAATATTGAAATTACAGTATCTAATAATTACCCGACCAATACTATTTATCAGCCACAGTCACCTCAAATTGGACAGTTTTATGGGTGAAAGAAGCCAGAATACCTGGAGAGAACCACCGAGCAATGGTGAGCAACTGTCAGACTCCCCAACATACGAACTCAAAACAAGCAGGGTTAGTATTGGCTGAAGACAGGTGCACCATCGACATGCAGTACGCCTTAGTACACAGCGCCACCATGCCCCCACTTGGGCAATCGGGATTAAGTGCCTTGCCCAAAGACACAACACAGTTACCCCAGGTGGGGATTGAACCATGGACCTCTCGGTTTGAAGTTCAATGCCGTAACCACTGAGCCACCACGTTCCACTTAACCAATACAACCAGAGGTTCAAGTGAGCCTAAAACACTCACCAGGATCAAGTTGTCTACAAGGAATAAGGGTATTAGTGTTGAGGCATCAGAAAGACTGAGGCAAAAAGGAAGAGTCACCTTGTACATGTGTGCACATTGCAAAGACTATCACAAACAAGAGGCCTAAGGCCTTAATCACTCACCTGATAAAATTGGTTACAGAAGAATTTAAGTTCACATTCAGCATCTACATGTTAATATGGTTAATCTAATTCAGCTATGGGAGTGGAGTGGGGTGGGGAGAAGGATCTGTTGGGTATTTTTTTTTCTTTTCTGAAAATCACTCAAACCCTTCTAAACCCAGTTTGAAGCAAAGAGAAAAAAATCACCGAACGGATCCCTTCCAACTCGCATCGCCAACAAGGTGAAAGTTCATTTTTTTGCATAAAATTACTTCGATTTTCGATTTTGCCAAAAGGAACCTTAGTGGCCTTTAAAATGTAAGTGTCAATGACCCTGCAGCTTAACTTGACTATGTGTAGTGTTTGCTGAAAAGGATAATGTTCAATGTTTATGAAAGGATTATGAAATTACACAAGAACTGTGATAATTGAGAATATGTTAAGTTCTGAACCCTACATGCTATGTTTTCAACAAGAATAATTTGAGGTGTAGATTGTACTGAAGAACTGAGGCCTGGATTGATGTGGCCCTCCCAGTTAACGTATGTCAAGCAAAGGTACCAAGTTACAGTAAAATCATTCCATAAAAACTACTGGTGGAATGTGGGAGAAGAATTAGGTCTGAGGCCTGGGGCCCTGTATGGCTCTCATGGTTCATCGATCTGAACCAAAATGGGAAATTCATTTGGACAATCATTCAGAAATCCATCTGGACAATCACAACACCAAGTCACTTAACCAAGTTGCAACAAAATCACCTCATAAATTCAGCCTGTAGGCTGCGTCAAATGTTTTAAGAGCAAGGGCTCGTGAGGCCAACACTGTTGACCAATATGACCAATTTAGACCAAAATACACGTGCGATGTTCTCATCTAGTCTTCAGACCAAGTCATACTACCAAGTTACAACGAAATTGCTTCATAAATATGACCTGTAGACTGTGATAAATAAAAACTTTAGGATTCTAAATCGCACAGCTATCATCACAGCTAACAGATCATGACCAAACTAGGATGCTCTCATCTAGACATCATGCAAAAAGAAAGGATGTTCCATGTTTATGAAAGGATTATTAAATAAGACAAGAATTGTGACAACTGACTATATGTTAAGTTCTGTACCTTATAGTTTATGCCTTCAACAAGAATAATGAGAGATGAAGACTGTGATAAAGAAATTTAGACTCGAACTCGTTCTGCCCTCATGGTTGACCGATCTCAACCAAAACAGAGTTACAGGATGAAATAACTAGATATCATACCGAGTCATCCTACCAAGTTACAATGAAATCCCTTCATAAATACAACCTGTAAACAGAGCTAAAGGAATTGTGGTCACATGCCCAACCAACAGTAACGGATGACCAACCGTGACAAAAATAGGACAGTGTCATCTAAACATCATACCGAGTTGTCCTACCAAGTTACAATGAAATCGGTTCATAAATATGAACTGTGGACTGTGCTAAAAAAAATCTAGGTCACGTGCCCATTCAGCCACACGGTAGACTGATCACGATCAAAATAGGGCGTTCTCATCTTGACATTATACGGAGTCATACCAATTTACAATGAAATCCCTTCATAATTGTAACCTGGAGATTGTGCTAAAGGAATCTGGATCACATGCCCCTGCGGCCGACATAGTTGACCGACCAAAACAGGACTATCTCATCTAGACATTGTACAGAGTCATTCTACCAAATTACAATGAAATCCCTTCATAAATACATAACCTGTAGACTGTGCTAAACGTTTTAGGGATTCAAACCTGCACAGCCATCAAGGTTGACTGATCATGAACAAAATGGGACCTTCTTATCCACACATCACCTCGAAAATCCACATAAAGACCAGACAACCCCCCCCCCAGTATGCTTCATACCAATCATCTAAAGATCCTGACTGGTGGATCTGAAGATTTAAAAAAATGTTTCCTCATACTGCATTGAGCTGAAATTCAGGCTCCCATAGGGAGCCCAAATATGACACAAATTTCAAATACCAACCCCCCACTCCCAAGATGCAATACATCAAATATCAAGAGATTTTGACAGGTAGATCTGAAGGAGCTGATTTTTAAATAAATTTCCTCATACTGCCCCAAGTTAAAATTTGAGGTCCCATAGGGAACTGTCAATGAACTGGTTTCAATGGGGAGGTGGTGGGTGGGGACGGGGAGTGTCACATACGGTTTTGTTCATTTTTTCCCCTCATCTGCTTAATTTGTATACTATACAGGAAGATGCAGCCGATTAGATAAAGAGTAAATAGCATCATGTTTCTAATTCACTGGTTGATATTCAACAGTATCGCATCCAAAGAAACCTTTCAAGTTATGTTTTTATTATGACATGGGGAGGGGGATAACCTGGTCAGGACACTTTCCCTCTCACCTTGTCTCAAACAACATGGCCTGTGACCTCTTTTTGGAACAAGCTCAACAAGGTCATTCTAATTATGGGTCATGAGCATATCCCCATCGTGCATACCGCCAAACAATGACAAGAGAAGAAATGAACCATGATATTGTGAAAGCTATTCCCATAAACAATCTTCATTCCAAATTTCATTGAGAGTCACTAACCCCAAAACGAGAGATATGAGGCGAACAGACAAAAAATTGGCTATTTTATGAGGCAAACAGTAAAATTATTGCCTTTGTTTTACAGCAAGGTAATTGTGAAGACCAGAAACACCTGTGCTGAAGTCTAGTAACAATTGGACCATCCACATAAGAGATGTAGAACAAAGACATAATGCCACATGTGGGGAGGTGATTTGCATGTATTTTCTTTGTTTTACTGCAGGAACATGACTCACTTGAAAGCCTTTCCCATAAACAATCTTCATTTCAAATTTCATTGAGATCCAATAAGCCAATCCCGAGATACGAGGCGAACAGACAAAAAAATAGCCTATTTTTGTGTATTCAAAGGGCCTTAATTCACAGAAAAAATATTCCAACAGCAAAACGGCTGATGTACTTAAAGACCTCAAAATAGTGAACATATGTATGAAATTTCATCGAAATCTGAGCAGAAATGTTGAAGTTATAATGCGAACAGACATCTGAGTGTGGACAGACATATGTACGGACAGACACATGGGTGCACAGACGCATGGACAGGCGCAATCCAGTATACCCCACTTTTTGAAAAAAAGTGGAGGTATAATAATAAAATTTGAATGGCGATTTTTGTGAATAGCACTGACCACTTTTTGGTTGTTACGGAAGGTTAAGGGTTGAAGGTTTGGAATTTGGGGCACCCAATATATTTTTTAAACATATCACAATATTTTTATTCAATTATCAGGGATTCTCTCTCCTCTATGAATGCAATTAACATGTCAATTTGTATTAAAATATGATAAATGGTTTGGTGTATTAAAGTTATATACAACACTATAATAGGAGTATTCACTTCATGATTTCAACAACCTTATGGAATAAAAAGGGACAAGATCTTACAGATGGTGGAATGTTACCAACAAATCCGTCAGTTCAGTGGGTGAATCAAATTGACGCAGGGATTCTTCTACCCTCTCTGGGAAAAGGTCATGCCACTGGGATAGTATGCATCAAGATGGCTCCAATTGGAAATTTCTTTTGGAGGAGAAGAAACATACAGGTGCAAGAATTACAAATTTTATATTCAAACTGAACAGAGAACATTAACATTGTCTAATAAAGTCTTTGTCGACTTCGACCAAGATTTTTATCTTCCTTTACTTTTCACTTCATACCACAAGTAGTGCTGAAACATAATGGTCAGACTTGACAAGAGTCTTGTATCGATGTAGATGTAGAAGCAACTAATATATATACTACATGTAGTAAGTTTTATAACAGTCACATGAAATCATGTTTGCTCTGCTCTCTGTCATTTCTATTAACTGGTAGAGTGCTGAAAGCCCATATTTGGACTTTATTCTGAAGTGCCAGTACTACAATTTAAAGGCTTCATATTCTGTGGATGTGCTTCATATTATCTTTGAAGTGATATTATTTTATCTGTTAGAATTTACCTTGTTACAATTTAGGAGAGAGAGCCTACTGCAGGGTTCATACACTTTTCAGTGAATCAAATTCCATGACTTTTCCAAAACTTTTCCAAAAAATTCCATTTCCATGACCGGGTTAGTTCACACCCAAACAGAAAAGCTTCCATTTTTTGCCAAATTTTTGCACAAGTTGTGCATAATTTTTACACAAAATCAATCCCTTTTAACCCTTTACCCAACGTAACGGCCAAAGCCGGCCAGTGCTATTCACAAAAATCGCCAATAAATTTTCATTATTTTTTCTATTTTTGTCTCAAAAACATAGGTTATGACCCCTCTTTGGAACGAGGGGTCATAACCTATGTTTTTGAGACAAAAAATGAAAATATTAATTATTCAAGAATTTTGTTTGCAAGTGTCGGCTGCTTTCCATGTTGGTAAAGGGTTAAACCTGGTTACAAATTCCATGACTTTTCCAAAACTTTAACCCTTCCAGCCCATTTTTCAAAACTTTTCAAGGCCCTTGAATTTAAACAAGAGGCCCCAGGGGGCCTGAGGGCACTCACCTGACATGGTAGTCTAAATATCAACCCAGAGAATTGATTTCCACAAGTTGCATCTGCTCCTCCTAATAAAAGCTGAAACCAAATATCCAAATATTCTGACCAGTGGATCTAAAAAATGATTTTTAAAGAATATTCCTCATATTGAACTAAGTCATAATTCGGGCTCCCACAGGGAGCCCATATATGAACCCAGGGACTTGGCTTTAACAAACCTGAATCTCACACCCCTAAGGATTATGCACACCAAATATCAAAACATTCCGACTGCTGGATCTGAAGAAGAAGATTTTTAAAGAAAATTCCTCATTTGAACCAAGTTACAATTCGAGCTCCCACAATCAGTCCAAATATGGACCTAGGGACATGGCTTGAACAAACTTGAATCTTACCCCCCTAAGGATGCTGCATAAAAAATATCAAAAGCATTCATCTGCTGGATCTGAAGATTTTTAAAGAAAATTCCTCATTTTGAACTAAGTTGTCATTCAGGCTCCCATTGTGAGCCCAAATATGAACCAAGGGACTTGGCTTGAACAAACTTGAATCTCGGCCCCCTAAGGTTGCTCCATGCCAAATATCAAAACATTCCAACTGCTGAATCTGAAGAAGAAGATTTTTAAAGAAAAATTCCTCATATTGACTAAGTTATAATTTGGGCTCCCACAGGGAGCCCAAATATGGACCCATGGACTTGGCTTTAACACACTTGAATCCCCCCCTCCCCCCAAGGATGCTACTCACCACATATCAAAGCATTCCGACTTCTGGATCTGAAGAAGAAGATTTTTTTAAGAAAATTCCTCATTTCAAACAAAGTTACAATTCAAGCTCCCACAGTGAGCCCAAATATGGACTTAGGGACATGGCTTGAACAAACTTGAATCTCACCCCCCTAAGGATGTTGCATACCAAATATCACAAGATTCTGCCTGCTGGATCTTGAGAAGAAGATTTTCAAAGAAATTTGCCTGAAATGCACTAAGTTCGAATTTGGGCTTCTATAGTGAGCCCAAATATGAATCCAGGTGGCCGATTTGAACAAACTGGAATCAGATCCACCCCACAATGTTGCATACCAAATATCAAAAGATTCTGCCTGCAGGATCTGGAGAAGAAGATTTTTGAAGAAATTTGCCTGAAATGCACTAAGTTCAAATTTGAGCTTCTATAGTGAGCCCAAATATGAATCTAGGGAGCCGATTTGAACAAAATAGAATCAGATCCACCCCACGATGTTGCATACCAAATATCAAAAGATTCTGCCTGCTGGATCTGGAGAAGAAGATTTTTTAAGAAATTTGCCTGAAAAGCACTAAGTTCAAATTTGGGCTCCAATATAGAGCCCAAATATAAACCCAGGGAGCCGATTTGAACAAACTTGAATCAGATCCACCCCACAATGTTGCATACCCAATATCAAAAGATTCTGCCTGCTGGATCTTGAGAAGAAGATTTTCAAAGAAATTTGCCGGAAATGCACTAAGTTCAAATTTGGGCTCCTATACTGAGCCCAAATATAAACCCAAGGCCGATTTGAACAAACTTGAATCAGATCCACCCCACAATGTTGCATACCAAATATCAAAAGATTCTGCCTGCTGGATCTGGAGAAGAAGATTTTCAAAGAAATTTGCCTGAAATGCAGTAAGTTAAAATTTGGGCTCCTATACTGAGCCCAAATATAAACCCAGGGGGCCGATTTGAACAAACTTGAATCAGATCCACCCCACAATGTTGCATACCAAATATCAAAAGATTCTGCCTGCTGGATCTGGAGAAGAAGATTTTTTAAGAAATTTGCCTGAAATGCACTAAGTTCGAAATCGGGCTCCTATACTGAGCCCAAATATGAACCCAGGGGGCCAATTTGAACAAACTTGAATCAAATCCACCCTCCAATGTTGCATACCAAATATCAAAAGATTCTGCCTACTGGATCTGGAGAAGAAGATTTTTTAATGTTTTTCCCATTGCCTACAGTGTTAAAAAGTGCTGACTCAGCACTTTTTCAAAGTCCCGAAACTGTACCCTATGATAAAACCGATGGCAATTTTTTTTTACCAATTCTTTCTGTTGGTCCTAAGGAAGCTTCACACCAAATAAAAATTCTCGGTGCCGTGCAGTTTTGGAGATATGGGCGTTTTAATTTTTTCTATTTTTAGCTCCTGCAGTTCCCATGGGGCTACGGGAAAAAAAAAATCAGCATAAATTAGGTACTTATGACCCAATAAGCCCTCACATAAAATTTGGTTCAAATCAGCCTCTCGGTTTGGAAAATAGAAATTTTGGGCGGGGCAAAAAAGTTTGCCCCTCCCATAATGACGCCAAGTATAGCCACACAAACTTCTCTTGAACAAATCTGAGTCTACACCTCAAAAGGAAGCTGCACACCAAATATCAAGTCTCTGCTACTGCTGGTTCATGAGAAGAAGATTTTTTAAGATTTCAGCACACTTTTTGGGTGTGGCCCTACCCACGGGCGGGGCAACTTGATTTGAACAAAATCAAATTGCGATGTCATAACAAACTATTATCTCAAATATCAATTAAATTGGTTCAGCAGTTTGGGAGGAAAAGACGCAAACACCATGTTCACGGACGACGGACGATGGACGACGGACAGTGAGTGATCACTATAGCTCTCCTGACTGAAAGTCAGGTGAGCTAAAAAAAAATTACAGGACTTTTCCAGGATTCCATGACCCATACGAAAGCTGCTACTGGCACTCTCCCATACATTGTAACAAGGCCAAGATGTAAAAAGAAATTTTAAGGACCAAAAATAATTTAGCATTCTACAGTTAAACTGTTCTAAAACTATCAAAGAAGAATCAGTCGTTTGACTTCATATTTTTCATTAGGTAAGCAATTTAAATTTAATGCACAACTGATGTCCTTAACTGGGTGGTCATAAGGCCTCAGAAAACCTTAGGGCCAGCCATTTAAAGACATCAATTGTGTATTCAATTTTTGTTCAACTATGGACTGAGATTGAGAAATTTGGGGTTGGGAATTGGGAATGAAAGTGTCAATGACACTGTAGCTTAACTTGCCTGCGTGTTGTGTTTGATGAAAAGGATAATGTTCAATGTTTATGAAAGGATTATGAAATTAGACAAGAATTGTGACAATTGGGAATATGTTATTTTCTGTTCCCTGTATGCTATGTTTTTAACTGGTAAAGTGCTGAGTTTTTTCTGACAACAAATCAAAGCTCATCATATACTGCTCTATTACATTTAATTGGATAGTGCCTTATAGGCACTATCCAATTAAATGTAATAGATCAAGGTATTGTATAAAACATCTGATTCATATCAGGGACAATAAAGGCTTCCTCAGGCAAAATGTAGCTACAGACAGTTATTGCCTGTCACTTTTATTAAAGCCCAAAATAGGGCTTCCAGCACTCTACCAGTTAATAAAAATAATATGAGGTGTAGACTGTAATAAAGAACTGAGGGGTGGGTTAATGTGGTCCTCACAGTTAATGTATGTGGCCCACACAGTTAACGTATGTCAACAAAAGTTACCAAGTTACAGTGAAATTATTCCAAAACGCGTCATCCTATCAAGTTACATTAAAATCCCTTCATAAATATGGCCTGTAGACTGTGCTCAAAGTTTTCGGGCTTCAGGCCTGTGCAGCCATCACGGCTGACTGATTGCAACTAAAAGGGGACGTCCTCATCTCGACATTATACTGAGTCATTCTACCAAGTTACAATGCAATCCTTTCATAAATACAACCTGTAGTCTGTACTCTAGTTTTTGGGTTTTGGGCTCGGGCAGCCATCATGGTTGAATGATCGAGACCAAACGGGGACGTTCTCATCTGGGCATTATCTGGAGTGATCCTACGAAGTTACAATGAAATCCCTTCATAAAAATATATGACCTGTAGACTGTGCTCAAAGTTTTTGGGCTTTGGACCCCTACAGACTATGCAAAAGGTTTTGGGCTCTGGCAGCCATCAACGCTGAATGATCGCGAACAAAAGGGCACGTTCTCATCCAATCATTATTTGGAGTCATCCTACCAAGTTACAATGAAATCCCTTCATAAATATGACCTGTAGACTGTGCTAAACGTTTTCGGGCTTTGGGCCCCTGTAGCCGTCAGAGTTGCCCAATCGTGTCCAAAAGGGGACGTTCTCATCTAGACATTATACGAAGTCAACCTACCAAGTTACAATGAAATCCCTCCATAAATATGTCCTGTAAACTGTGCTCAAGGTTTTCAGCTTGGGCAGTGGTCATGGTTGACAAATCGCGACCAAATGGGAAAGTTCTCATCTAGACAATATACAGAGTCATCCTTCCAAGTTACGTTGAAATCCTTTCATAAATATGACCTTCAGACTGTGCTCAAGGTTTTCGGGCCCCTGTAGCCGTCACAGTTGACCAAAACGGTTTACATTAAAATCCCTTCATAAATACGGCCTGTAGGCTGTGCTCAAGGTTTTTCAGGCTTCAGGCCATCAAGGCTGACTGATTGCAACTAAAAGGGGACGTCCTCATCTCGACATTATACGAGTCATTCTACCAAGTTACAATGGAATCCTTTCATAAATACGACCTGTAGTCTGTACTAAAGTTTTGGGGGTTTTAGGCTAGGGCAGCCATCATGGTTGAATGATCGTGACCAAAAGGGGACGTTCTCATCTGGGTATTATCTGGAGTGATCCTACGAAGTTACAATGAAATCCCTTCATAAATATGACCTGTAGACTGCGCTCAAGGTTTTTGGGCTTTGGACCCCTGTAGCCATCACAGTTGACCAATCACGACCAAAAGGGGATGTCATCATCTAGGCATTATATGGAGTCATCCTAACAAGTTACAATGAAATCCTTCCGTAAATACGACCTATAGACTATGCTAAAGGTTTTGAGCTCGGGCAGCCATCAAGGCTGAATGATCGTGAACAAAAGGGAACGTTCTCATCTAGACATTATTTGGAGTCATCCTACCAAGTTACAATGAAATCCCTTCATAAATATGACCTGTAGACTGTGCTAAACGTTTTCGGGCTTCGGGCCCCTGCAGCCGACACAGTTGCCCAATCGTGTCCAAAAGGGGACGTTCTCATCTAGACATTATATGAAGTCAACCTACCAAGTTACAATGAAATCTCTCCATAAATATGTCCTGTAGACTGTGCTAAAGGTTTTCGGGCACGGGCAGTCGTCACGGTTGGCAAATTGCGACCAAATGGGGAAGTTCTCATCTAGACATCATACAGAGTCATCATACCAAGTTACAATGACATATCTCCATATTAAATATGACCTGCAGACTGTGCTAAAAGTTTTTGGGTTTCGGGCTTGGGCAGCCATCATGGTTGACAGATCATGTCCAAAAGGGGACATTCTCATCTAGACATTATATGAAGTCAAGTTACAATGAAATCCCTCCATAAATATGACCTGTAGACTGTGCTGAAGGTTTTTGGGCCGGGCAGTCATCACGGTTGACAGATCGCAACTAAATGGGGAAGGTCTCATCAGGACATCATACGGAGTCATCCTACCAAGTTACAATGAAATCCCTCCATATTAAATATGACCTGCAGACTGTGCTACAAGTTTTTGGGTTTCGGGCTTGGGCAGCCATCACGGCAGACAGATCATGACCAAAAGGGGACGTTCTCATCTAGACATTATACAGAGGCATCCTACCATGTTACAATGAAATCCCTTCATAAATACGACCTGTAGACTGCGCTAATGGTTTTTGTGTTTTGGGCTCGGGCAGCCATAGCGGTTGACCGATCGCGATCAAAAGGGGACGTTCTCATCTAGACATGATCCCAAACCTGCATATGAAATTTTGTGATGATCAGATAAGAACTACAGGGTGTAGCCTGTGCTAAAGAAAAATGTCAAGTTAAGCTAAAAATCATGGCCTTATGCTACTGGGAAAGAGTACCATATTCAGCCCTTGTAGACACCCCAAAAGAATCCCTGGGATGGGACTCAAAACTGGCAGTTGCTGGTCAATTTTGTGACAATGAGTAAATAATAACATGAGTGACAATAAAGGGCAATCTGCATTTGACAGACTATGGACTTGCCATTAATAACAGATGGCCTCTTGGACAGGTTTTGCTGAGGCTGTGCAACAGAAGCACAACCTCTTTCTGTTGACTATGAAAATTAATAAACAAAAAAATGTCACTGTGTGATATTTTATTTATATGATATAATACTAATGGTATAGTAAATATGACCATCAAATATAGATTCAATCTTCAATTAACATTTTATTTCATTGGAATGATCTGGAGAAATTCAGTAACAACCATTGTTCTTCCAGTGTATTTCAAACTGTAAATTCAATAAAACAACTGAGAAACAATATGATTTTCATTCATTGGTTATCTGGTTTAGTGCTAGAAGCCACTATCATGGCTCTACAGAAATGTGCTGAAAGCCACTTAGTGGCTCTATACTTTTGGCATTAGATTGTTTGGTCAGCAATAGAATAAAAGACTCCTTGGCTTGGAGCATAGTATCTTTGAAAAAAAATATCCATGTTGCAAATCATGTATGAAAAATAATTTAGTGCCCAACCAGTTCAATGGCAAGCCTTAAAATTCACCAAGTTTGAGAAAAAATCAAAATTTTGTGCTAGCACATGACTCACGGACCATTTATGGGAGTCAAAATGACACTCATGATTTCGATTCTCGCAGAATTTTAAGGCCTGAATGATTCATTGCTAGAAGCCTCTATCTTATTCTATTGATAAATTATGGAAGCTTAAAAACTTAGGCTTCAACCCTTTTACCTTTCATCAATAGCCAACAACACTTGTGAAAAAAAATTCATTTCTTGCCTCAAAAACATAGTTGGAGACCTCATAGGAACAAGCTTGATGAGCTTGTTCAAATGAGCAGTCATATGCTAGGTTTCTGAATAAAAGTTTAGAGGTGTTTTTTGTAATGTGGTCTGGTTATGGCTGTTACATACAACAACGAATTAATAAATCAGGCCAGACACTTACTGAGTAATCATTTTTTTGGTTTCTCACCACCTTTTCTCATTTTAAGAAGAAGGCAAATCATCCACCTTGAATAAACTCTAAATCTGCAATATTTTATTTCTTTGTTCGTTATTGATGCTCAATGTCCGTCAATGGGAATATCATGACAAAGACAAAAAGATCAAGTAAATTTTAACTGTTTATAACTATGCTGCCAACATTTGGGAACTCTTAAGCCAGGCATCAGGCATTGGTAACACATGTTCCATACGGATTTCCATTGACAGACTATTTTTCCACCTGACATCATAGATTCATCAAAAGGACGAAACTCGACCCATTTTCGTAACTGACCATTCAAAACATGGCATTCTGCCTAGATCAGTTTGGAAACTGCAGTGACAGCCTGTAAATCAAATGTTTGAAACATATTATTGTTCAACTCTACCAAAATCTAAAAAATTACTTATTCTATAGATGGGGAGTAATTTTAAAACACTAAAGTTCTGACTTTGAAGTGAATATCACTCGGATAATGGCAGCTAATTTCTTAATAATACAAATAAATAACCCATTCGGACACAATTTTCATATTTTCTGTTTAGGTTATCGATTTGTCACACGTTTGCCAATCACACCTGAGTTTTGTTTTTGTTTCAAGCAGACATCAGAGCTGTCAAATTCTACAAATAAGATCAAATTTTTAAATGGATTAACCCTTTACCCAACGAACCGGCCGCAACCGCCCGCGTAATATGCAAATTCAGCAGTTGAAAAAATACTTTTCAAAACAATTTCAACAAAACCATATCATGTGACCCATTGTTGGAACGAGCTCGTTGAGCTCGTTCCAACGTGGGGTCACATGATATGGTTTTGTTGAAAATTTTTGGCAAAATTTTTAAAAATGATATTTAAAATATATAATTTTGATATTGTCTGCATTGGTAAAGGGTCAAATTCTACAAATAAGACCAAATTTTTAAATTAATGGATTCTATATCATAGAGGCATGTAATAAACACAGAACACCATAATGGTGAATGCATTCAATACAACACTAATTACTCCAGTTTTCACGTGGGGATTCCACCTGGAACTTCTTTGTACATACATTAGTTTTCTTCTCCATACACTCCGACAGCTGTATTGAACAGTTGTATCAACAATAATATGTCCTTGTACAAACTGCATTTCATGACAATGACTACCAATAAAGGCTGAATTTCTCCGAGATACCAACTGTATTAACTTATGGAGTGCTACATTTTACTGACTACAGAATTCTTACCATTATTGGTTGCTCAGTTACATTTGATTGGATAGTGCCAGTAGGCACTATCCAATAAAATGTAACTGAGCAATGTATCACCAACAAAATCAGATTCTTTCTGGGGTCAATATGAAACTTATTTCAACAGACTTTAGGTGTTATGGTCATAGCCTATGGTATTTCGTAAAGACCATATATGGGCTTCTAGTACTCTACCAGTTAATTAATGATGCAAAAATTCTCAGAATGTCAGGCCTGATGCATCATTGTTTGCTTTCTATTTACTTCTTATAAGTCTCTTGTGATGAGAATTATGTTTCCACCTCTCATAAGAGAGTTCCCAGTAGTGCTCTCCAAATGTCAGAAACTATTTTTTTCTGAAAAATAGTGTTGATCCATTGTGCTCCACACAAATCCCGATTCAACATTAGTTATGTTTTCTTCCAAAACATTGATTATGGACATTCAATTGTACAAGCTCACACAGCTCATTTCATGATAAAAATTACGTTTGGAAACAAAAATTAATTTTTACTTACTTTGAAATATATCAGTTCAATCATTCACAACCAGTGTTAAATAAAGGCTTAACATTTGATTGGGCACGTGAGATATTAAAACATCCAGAGGCTTTAAGGGACCATACTGTTCTACAGAAAATTTATTTCATGACAAGCAAAGTCCTTGGTCTGGGCTGCTAAGCCTTGACTGGAAATCACTCTTGAGAATATTTCAAATGTAACCTGCAGGTTTATTCATCAATACCTGGTCGGAAAACCATTTTAGAGAATTAAAAGTTTACCCAAGTTGAAAATGAACCTTCAAGGGTGAACTGATCATTGTAAAATTACCCCCTACACACTGATGTCCAAATATCCAAACTTAAAGCTGCAAATTTTTCCAATACTACAACTAAGCATTAACCAATTCAATCGCACTGATCTCTGTCTTTAACCCTTTACCCAACGCAGACGATATCAAAATTTATTACTTCAAATATCATTTTTTAAATTTTTTCAAACAATTTCTACAAAACCATATCATGTGGCCCCTCACTGGACTGAGCTCAGCGAGCTCGTTCCAAAGAAGGGTCACATGATATGGTTTTGTTGAAATTTTTCTAAAAATAATATTTTTTCAGCTGCTGAATTTGCATATTACATGGGCAGATGTGGGCGATTCGTTGGGTAAAGGTTTAAAAAAACAAATTTTTATATCATCTGCACTGAGTAAAGATTAACCTTCTGCACACTGATGTTGAAATATGAAAATTTTAACCTGCGAAATTTTCCTATAATGCAACTAGGAATTTAACCAATTCAGTCTTCGTTGACCAAAGTTAAATTCCTCAGTGTGGAGAGAGTAAATGAATAGGCCCTGCAAATGGAACATTTTACACACGAAAAGTTATTCCCATTAACCCTTTGAACGAGAGTTTGCTTTTCCAGCCTTGGAGCATGATACTTGATAATTTCATTAAGTAGGATGACTGCTAAGTGAATGCATGAGGTAGACCAATCAATATTTTTAATAAAGTCCAAATAATGAATGTGGACTTTTTCGATTGCTGCCATCGAACTGACAAAGAAGACATCAGGGTTCAAAGGGTTAACCAAAGTAATCAATTATCGAGAAACTAGTCATTTATTCTAGAGCTAAAGCATTTATTCTATTGTATCTTGTTTGACAGAGCTCATGAAGCTCTGTCAACAAGATATAATAGATTAAATGCTAATATATTGAAAGTACTGAGGACAAATAGGTCTATAATCATGGGGAATACAGAATATAAAGTTTGCCAAGTGAGAGTTGACTTTTCGAAATGCCAAATTCAGAATTAGGTAGTTAAAGAGATGACGACCCGAGAAGAGAGAAAGCCAACAAATACGGATATCACTGAACAAAAAATAACATTTTTTTGCATTCATACGAATTCAATTTATTTATTTACTGGTGTTTAAGGTCACATATTTCGGCACAATGGCTTATCGTTTATACCCATGTTACCTATTTTAGAGGACTTCCAACCCAGGTATTGGTTGTTTTTACTAGTAAAACAGAACAGCTTGTTTACCACAGTAAAGCACTGCTTCACTTCCTGGGGTTCCCATGGGGACACATATTCAACTACAAGTAATTGCGTTGGGTACAGCATTATTATCAGTGATAGTTACTGCCTGTCACTCTTCTCGTTTATAACAGATGAATATGATGGGACACACAGAGCTCTGTGAAGCTTTAAAATTCAATTCGAAATTGTCCCAATGATTCGATTCCATTCGATGGATGATTCGTACACTTTCGAATTGCAGAGATGTTCTGAAAATCCCACCAAGTGTCTCCTTTTGAACTCTTCTATCATCAGGTCTCCTGTGTAGGAGACCTGATGATATGAGAAGAGTTCAAGGAAGTTCTACTTTCAAAACTACTCCGATTTGATCCTGAAACATTCCAGTTTTTTGATAGACTTGCTTAACTCTTAAGGGCCTGGAGATTTTTATACATTTTTGCTATACTTTGAAAGACTGCCTCCAGTGGCTTGGCAGTTGTTTCTAGTCAAGTGTTGGCTGCCTATAGAGGCAGCCAAGACTTGCCTAGAAGCAGCTGACAAAGTACTTAGAAAACAAGTTTTGAGTTTACCCAAACAATGCATGTTGGGGCACCTGTTCCTTGGCATTAAAAGTTATCAAAGTAGGAATTCAGCCCTTAAGGGTTAAACAAATGAGTCATTATTACATAAAATACTTGAGTGGAAGCCGGCAATACTGACGGTTGTAAGAAAGTGCAATACAGGGGATCCCATTTAATTAAATAGTCACTTTGCCAATGAAAATTATTCAATTAACAGGAGTATTCAATTAACAGGGATTGTGTCACTTTCTTGTATTCTAGAGATAAACTTATCATTTATTATATCTTGTTGGACAGAGCTCCATGAGCTCTGTCAAACAAGAAGATATTAGATTAAATGCCTGTATGGGATGTACTGAGGCCAAATAGGTCTATAAACAGAGGAAAACTGGGGAGAGCCAGGGTAATCTCTCCACAGGTTACAAGATTATTAATTCAATTAACAGGAGTTTACGCTTTAAGCTTTTTTCAATTAACTGGTCTAATTTGTACTGGAGGTATGGTAAATGGTTTTGTGTTAGGAAATTACATTCAATTATCAGGGTTATTCAGTTAAGACATATCCAATTAACCCTTTACCCAACGCAGATGATATCACAATTTACTATTTTAAATATAATTTTTTTAAATTTTTCAAAGAATTTCAACAAAACCATGTTATGTGACCCCTTGTTGGAACGAGCTCGTTCCAATGAGGGGTCACATGATATGGTTTTGTTGAAATTTTTTGAAAAATAATATTTTTTTAACTGCTGAATTTGCATATTACGTGGGCGGATGCGGGCAATTCGTTGGGTAAAGGGTTAAGTGGGCTACACTGTATTTACAACATGAAAAGCCATGAAATTTGATTTGAGATTTGATTAGGATTCCTAATCCTCTGCCTGATATGATTCAGGATTTGATTCGACCAGAAATTTCGAGATTCGCAGAGCCCTGTGGTCACACCTTCAATTTACTCATGGAGAGGCCTGTAAAATGATGAAAGATAAGGCTTGGTTTTTGAAAGATAATATGTACAGTGTAACGTAATCTTATAAACAATTCTCTATTTTACAAAATGCTTCTTGAAGCAATGCATCAATGTACAGGGTAAGTTAACCCTTTACCTAAAACAATTAACAGACAACACAATATCTATTTACCAACAAAATGAAAAACAAGGTTTCGCTTCCAAAATGTAACTTTTGCCCACTCCTAAGAACAACTTCAACAAATGTGTGCCAAGGAAGCATCATATGCTATGTTTGGGAAGCAAAAATTGGAAAAAATAATTTAAATGGCGATTTTTTTTTGTATAATAGCACTGGGTATATTTGGCTGATACATTAGGTAAAGGGTTAACAGTAAAATCGCCTGTACAAAACATTTTGCATTAGTGATAAATAAAGACACTTTATGTGCGAGATAATTACACAGGGAACATGCAGAGTTTTTATTTTTCCAGTTACACATTAATGTAAAGCTGTTCCTCACACTTAGCCTCGGAGAGGATTACATGATCAAAAATATAAAGTTACTTTTTTCTTAACTGGTAGAGTGCTGGAAGCCCAAATATGGGCTTTACAAAATACTGCAAATTGTGACTATAACATCTAAAGTCTGTTGGAATAGGTTTCATATTGACTCTGGCAAGAAGCATATTTTGTTAATGACACTGTAACGGGAGAGATAAGTGCGGAGGGCGGGGTTCGAACTGTCGACCTCTAGCACACAAAGCGACCGATTTACCACGAGACTAAGAGATCCGGACCAACCAGGCTGGTTGGTAAATGGCATTTATACCACGACCGCTACACTACTCTCCCCTTCTTATGAGATTCACCACATGTGAATCTCACCCAGGTTCCTCCCTCCGAGCGGTCGAAACACCCGCAGTGCCACCTACTGCTGAGGATCGGACGAGCCCCCAAATGTAACAGGAGGAGAGATAAGTGTGGGAGCCGGGGTTCGAATCCTGGCTTCCGCAATTATCTCTCCTCCTGTTACAACACATTGCTCAGATACATTTGATTGGATAGTGCCTAGTGGCACTATCCAATCAAATGTAACAGGGCAATATATGATGGAAAGAAATCTGTGGTCCTGAAAAATGTAGCACTCTACCAGTTATATACAAAATAATGGGGAAAACATGGACATAATGTATTTTCATCATAAAAATTATTCAAAATCTTCAAAAAACAAGTTTCAAGCGTCAGGTTAAAACACAAATTCTTTTTGTAAAAAGCTATGTTGGAGTGAAAGGCATTGGCAGATGCCTTTAACATATTGAAAGATCTAATAAAGAATTTGTATCATCAAATTCGTTTCAGTTTTCTACTTCAAACTTGAGGGTGCAAGAGGTAATACTCCAGTGACCACCACTTTCCTGTCAAGTAACAACTGAAGAAAAACAAATTTCTTTTCTCCACTTCTGCATGCCAAGGGCATTTGTAGGTGTGATTTTTAACCAAACCCCTTATACCCCAAGGGTATGTGATGTTCTATGTACTAGTGAATGTTTGTTGTTGAAAAACCTTCGACATCAGCTTAATGGCAGATTTCCAAGTACATACCTATAAGGAGGCAAAGTAGGAACAACAGTGTATCCACACTGATACAAGTGTGGCATTTCCATTGGAATATCAGTTTTCTTGTCAAATTTATTGAAAAACAATAACATCCTTTATATAATTCACTTGTTTTTGTTGCCAATGAGGTATAACATGTGTTCAACAATGTATGTAAATTTAACCCTTTACCCAATGCACAGGATATCAAAATTTATTATTTTAATCACTTTTAAAAAATTTCTGATATGGTTTTGTTGAAATTCTTTGAAGAGTATATTTTTTTCAACTGCTTAATTTGTAAATTATTCAGGCTAGTGTTGCTGATATGTTCAGTAAAGGGTTAATCCTTTACCTATTACAAAGAAAATGGGAACATAGAAAATAAAATAGCTATTGCATAATTTAACATTCTATGCCTCAAAAACATAGTGAATGAGCTCTGAATCATTGGAATCATCTCATTGGGGCCATAAGCTATATTTTGAGGCAAAAATTGAAAAAAATAATAACAAAAATTTAATGTTGATTTTTCTAACACTGGCCGGCTTTGACCACAAGGTGAAAGATTGAAAGTTCATTCAACTGGACTTTGGTTTAGCTTGGTTGCCAATGATTTCAGGAATTACTGTTAATTCTTATTAATTTATTTGATGTCACTTTCAGCATTTATGGCCATATCATGACCACAACATAAATATAAAAGTATTATACCTGTGCAACACACTTTAATGGACTTCAACCTCCAGTGTTGATAACCAGATCCTATTTTACCAGTAACAGAGAACTTGTTTGCCACATTAACCAAGCACTCCTCTCCATCCTGGGTTGGCACTGGGACTATTAACTCTTAAATGACAGGTGATTTCTGGACAATTCTCTTAAACAAGACATGCCCAAATAAGTATCTGAAATGTGGTTTCTAGAAAAGCATTGGCAGACTACATGGGCCGATAAGACTGGATTAGAACTTAATAGTTAATACTAAAGTTGCTTGACCATAATTTGCAAACTTAAAACACATATTGTCTATGTAAAGCTTGTCTGAGGCTAGAAAAATTACCAAAGTAGGAACTAGGCCCAAAGAGTGAATAAGAATTCATTTGAAAAGTGAATATATTATTCTTAGCAACCTTTGAAATGAGATAAACACGGCAGCAAAATTATTTGCAGTAGAGCTGAGGGTATTTCAGTATACAGATTATAATCTGTAGTAAATACAAAATAGTAAAAGAATGGAACTCTGTTAATTGAATAAATACTTTACCAGAGAAAATTATTCAATTAACAGGAGCATTCGATTAACAGATTCTGTGACCTGCCTGTATCAAGGAGATAAACTAAGCATTTATTACCTTGCTTGGTGGAGTTCTGTAAAACAAATATAACAAATCGAATGTCTGATTAGGTTGTACTGTCAGAGGCCAAATAGATCAAAACAGAAGGGGAATTTGGAGACTGTCAGAGGAATTTCTTGACATATCTTAAGATTTTATCGAATTGAGAGGTAGCTAATTAAGTGGGCTCCACAGAAACATGGATTTTCATTTAATCGGTATATCAAAAACACGGTATTACCATGCTATTTTTGGCAGTGGTCCATGGGGTCACCCAATGAGTCCTCATTCTCCACGTTTTAATTTTTGTTTAGCATTTATTTCAAATTATGAACTGAAAATGCTGTGAACTTTTGTCATATTAACTCTTTCAACACGAGAGGCCGCTTTTCCGGTTCAGGAACACGATACATCCTAATTTCATTAAATAGGATGGCTACTAAGTGAACGTGTCTAGTAGAACAAGTAATATTTTCAATGTGCAGCCTTCAGGCTGCACATTGAAAATATTAATTGCTCTACCCCCAAATAATGGATATGGACTCTTCCAATTTCTGCCATTTAACTGGCATGGAAGATACCACCAGTGTTGAAAAGGTTAAGAATGATAATACTGTATACTGCAGAAGTTTTCACTGAATGCCACGTTCTTTCTCCCAATCGCACCAAGCATTAATTTGGAGGGCATGGGAGCTGGGGCACCCCTTTCAATGAATAATATAGCATGGCTCTGGATACCACTTTGACCTGCAGTATTCAATGCCCGTCAGATTGTCCTTGGTACTAAAACAGTTAATGCTTTACACCCAATAATAGCTTTGTCAAAGAATATATTTTTACTTTATGTCTTGTCCACATTTTATGTGAAAAAAACACTTAAGAAATATCCAACCCATGATGATCATGTTCTTCCCAGATGATGTGTGAATAAATTAATGATAAACATAACAATGATCTTTATGAGGAATGATGATGATGATAATGATGATGAAGAATGAAAACATGAAATCTTCATATTCACTGTCATGATACGTCAACTTCTACCGATGATGTCTGAGAACCTGGAACAAAAATAAAACACTCCATCATTCAACAATCTCTGGGCAGCCACTCAGTCATTCCAATCTATTTGTATAGTTCCCATACTTTTCCCATGATCAGTAAGCAGCAAGTTTTGCTGAAGTCATTTCATTAAAACATCACTCAGGTAAGATGCGGGTTACAGTGCTGTGCAGACAGAAAAATTTGACCAATGTTCATTTTTCTTCTAGTGTAAATGCTCAATCACATTACAATTACAATAGCTATGAGATCGAAACAGTGAACACTTTTGTGATCACAGTACCGTATCTTCACGAAAGCTTGAAATCCAGACTCAGCTACTTGCAGGGTTCGTTCACCTTGGAGAGAGGAAAAATCTAGAAGTTTAGAGGCGTTTTCAATGGAATTTTCAAGCATTTTGCAGGACCTTTGTCTCGTGTCGAAAATTATTTCAACCCTTGAAGGCCTTATGCTGACTTTGGTAATTGTTTACTACAACAAAACAGGTGCACCAAAATGCATTAATCTGGGTAATCTTGCAAGTTACATTTAAAGTACAGTGGAACCCTGTTAATTGAATAGCTACTTTGTCAATGAAAATTATTCAATTAAAGTATTCAATTTACAGGGATTGTCACTTTCCTGTATTCTAGAGATAAACTTAGCATTTATTCTATTAAATCGTATAATAATAAAATATAATCTCCATGAGCTCTGTCAAACTAGATATAATAGTTTAAATGTCTGTACTGGATGTACTGAGGTCAAATAGATCTATAAACCGAGGAAAACTGGGGAGAATCGGGGTAATTTCTCGATACATTACAAGATTTTTTATTCAATTAACAGAAGTTTTCTCTATCACCTATATTCAATTAATAGGTCAAATTTGTACTGGAGGTATAGTAAATGGTTTTGTGGATGGAAATTATATTCAATTAACAGGGTTATTCAGTTTAGAGATATCCAATTAAGTGGGATCCACTGTACCTTGACAGTTATTTCTAGGCAAGTACTGGCTGCCAGTGTGGGCTGCAAAGACTTTCCTACAAACAGCTGCGAAGTCACAGGAAGTAGCCTGTCAAAGTGTAGAAAAATGTTTGAAAATCTCCATATCTTTCAAATTGATACCTGTGTACATATCAGTTAACCCTTTACCCAACGTAACGGCCAAAACCGGCCAGCGCTATTCTCAAAAATTGCCAATTAATTTTCATTATTTTTTTCATTTTTTGTCTCAAAAACATAGGTTATGACCCCTCATTGGAACGAGCTCGTTGAGCTCGTTCCAATGAGGGGTCATAACCTATGTTTTTGAGACAAAAAATGAAAAAAATGAGTTATTCGAGAATTTTTTTTGCATGTGTCGTCTGCTTTTCATGTTAGGTAAAGGGTTAACTGGTAGAATGCTGTAATCCCATATTTGGGCTTAATTCTGAAGTGCAGGTACTGCAGTTTAAAGGCTTCATATTCTGTGGATGTACTTCATATTATCTTTGAAGGGATATTATTTTATCTGTGAGGATTCGCCTTGTTACATTTTATGGGAGAGTGCCTATAGGCACTTTCCCATAAATTGTAACACGGCAAATACCCTCACAGAAATTTTCAGGACCAAAAAAATTGTAGCACTCTAGCAGTTAAGGATTCTTGTGCAAGTATTCCAAACCAATAATGCCTGGACCTCACAGTGAAGCTCGGGAAGGTCTCTCTAAAAGCTTCCCAAACATTAGTGTCAGTTGCAGGAATTATTTCAGTAGATGTAAAATGCAATTTACACAACACAAATACACATATATCACAGTTCGAAAGTACACATTTTCAGCAAATCAAGCCAGGCAATTACCTAAAAGTATTTTTCAAGGACTTTCCATGACAAGAACCTTTTCCAAGAAAGTTTGATTTCCAAGCACTTTCAAGAACTTTAAATTCCAGGACCTGTACAAACCTTGTTCTCATACTGTTAGCCAAGAATAAAGCAGAAACCTCTCCTGAGCCTTAATTTTGATGTAAGTAAAATAAAGGAAATTCATCTGCATTCGAGATTCGGTTCATATCACATATTTTAAGGTATTTTTTACGGGAAATCTGTTATTTTGGTACAGGCAGAAAAATATATTATTCTTTTACAACTTACTTTCCCTCTCCTTTCTCCTGGCACGTTTTCGCCGCCTGTCAATGCTGGCCACTTCTGACTTCAAGTGCATGTAAGTTCGACGGATTTCTTGAATCTTGTTCATCAAGAAATTTATTCTTTCTTCGCCTTCCAAATTCTTACCCTCATCTGAAATGAAAAAAACTCACATTATTAATCCTTTACCCAACATGACAGCCAAAACCGGCCAGCACTTTTCACAAAAGTCAATTAATTTTCATTATTTTTCCATTTTTTGTCACAAAAACATAGGTTAGGACCCCTCTTTGGAATGAGGTCGTCGAGCTTGTTCCAATGAGGGTTCATAACCTATGTTCTTGAGATAAATGAAAGTGTCAATGACACTGTAGCTCAACTTGAATATGACAGGAATTAGTACTTGCTGTGACCAAGTCAACAATAATGAATATGACAGGAATTAGTATTTGCTGTGACCAAGTCAACAATAATAACAGAATTACAAAGTGACTGCCATCTTGAATTTGAATCTGACTAGAAAATTATGAAAAATGTGTGCAGTTCTGCGATACACATATTTTATCATCTAATACAACCCAGATTTCAGCACGGTTTATGGGGTTACTGTAAATCTGGTAATAAATGATAAATCCTCAAAACCGAGATGGAATAAGCACAAAATCTTATTTTTTATTCAAGTACCATTTTCTTTAAAACTGTGCTCATCTTTCACAGCAGAATTTTAAAATTATTTTCAACTTGGTCAAAGGGAATGTCTTGGAAATCCTCTCTTATGAACAACGAAGTGTTTTGAACATTGTTTTCCTCAATGTACTGATCAGTTTTATTCTGAAATGGAACTGCCATGACTGACCAGCAATTACAACACTGGAACAAAACATAACGTTGGCTTCCAGCTCAACATAAATGCACCAATGCAACTGTATAATTATCATTAATGACCAATAAAATCTACAATTTCAGTTTAAATATTATTAAAGCAAGAGTATAATCTATCGTAGAATAAAATAATTTCTTTTTTGTTTTATCTTTTTGAAGCTTTTACATTAAAGTAATTGTTTAGCAAGTGTGCATATTGGGATAATAAATAATTGCATCAGATAATATGATACTGAATTCTCAGGTCGATTCAATTGAATTGGAATACAAAGAAAAATAGAATCGTTTAATTACTGGAGCCACTAATATGTGGAATTCGTTGTTTAACTGGTATTCACCGTATTCAATGTGATCAATATTTGTGTTGTGTTATGCCAACTCCAAATTTAGAAGTACTTTTTAAAACCAGTTTTGTTATGATACATCCACCCTCAATTATATTAGACGAGATGTCTGCGTGAATATTTTCCCCCCAAATTCGCGATTATGTCTGTAGCCCACATTTAAGCATTATGTTTTGTTTATTTTGTGTGGAGGGGTGTTTACCTTTTTTTGTTTTCGAATGGAGAACTTAACCCCCAAAGTATAAGTGTAAGATCAGCCATTGTTTACGGTAATGGTCTGAAGAAAGTTGAATATATCCACCATACACATTTCTGGTTGTCCTTTTTTCCAATTATTCTTACAACTAGGATTAGTATGCTGAAATCCAAGTTGTACAAATCTGACGGAGTTAAGAACAGATTATTCAAGCCATATACTTACCCAAATTCACTTTGTAGCGAGGTGTACGTTCAGTTTTTGCAACGACTAAAGAATCACTTCCAATATCTGATCCTGTTGTGGTTGATGAGAAAAGTTCAGGACTCTTGCACCCATCTTTACTGTTTGAACTGTCACTGTCAGTTGCCACTGAAAGAAACATGCAAAGCATTAGTTTACTGGTAGCACTTGAATGCATAAGTGATGAGTCTTCAGCGACTGATTCGCACTCCCGCATTGTGTCCTTGGGCAGGCACTTAACCCCATTGCCTGTATGGGGGCATTATGACGCTGTGTACTGAGGCGTACTGCACGTCGATGGTGCGCATGTCTTCAATCAATCTAACCCTGCCTCTGCCGCGGTGCAGAGTTCAGAGTTACGATGTTGGAGACCGGACAGCTGCTCGGTGGTTCTCTCCGGGTACTCCGGCTTCCTCCACCCGTAAAACTGTCACCGACATGATATGACCCTGGCTGTTAATGTGTTGTTGAACCCTAATAAAAAAAAGAAAAAACATAAACAGAGTCCAAGAAAAGAATGAGTATACAATAAGCAATCCATCTCCATAGGTTACACTGTCAATCCTTGAGTCCCTCAGGAGTGACAAAAATAGTCTGGGCATCATGTCTTTTCTTCAGTTGATCATAATGTAAAATGTAGAGCTCCCCTATGAAGCCCCTTGATACAACCTATGTGGATTAATCTTAGTACCTCTAGAGGGTACTGAATACAAAATTTTTAATTCTTCAACAACATGGCCAATTCCAGCTCCCATAGGGAGCCCAAATATTAACCCAGGCACAGCTGAATCTGACTTCTCTAGAGATGTTGTGTACCAAATATGAAAACATTCTGACTGTTGGATCTGAATAAGAGAAATTTTAAAGAAATTCCTTCATATTGCACTAAGTTAAAATTTGGGCTACCATAGCGAGCCCAAATATTAACCTATAGATCCGATTTGAACAAACTTGAATCTGACCTCCCTAGAGATCTTGTATGCCAAATATGAAAGCATTCTGATTAGTGAATCTGAAAAAGAAGATTTTTGAAGAAATTCCCTCATATTGTACTAAGTTAAATTGCAGGTTCCCATTATGGAACTCAAATATTAACCCAGGCACTCGAATTGAACAAACTGAAATCTGCCCCCCCCACCCCCCGAGATGTTGCATACCAAATATGAAAGCATTCGGACTGGTGGATCTGAAGAAGAAAAGTTTTAAAAATTATCCCCCATACTGAACAAAGTTAAAATATGGGCGTCCGTAGGAAGCCCAAATACTGACCTAGGGACTTGGTTTGAACAATCTTGAATCTGACCCTCATAACAATGATGTATACCAAACATTAAAAGATTCTGACTAGTGGTTGTGAAGAAGATTTTTAAAACATATTCCCATATTACCCTATGTTAAAAGTTTGGGCTCCTGTAAATGAGCCCAAATATGAACGAATGGGCTTTATTTTAACAAACTCGTATCTGACCTCCCTATGAATGCTGTATACTGAATATAAAAAGATTCTGATGATTGGTAGTGGAAAAAGGATTTTTAAAATTTTTTTGCAAATATGCTGACTCAGCATTTTTTTGATGCCCATTACAGAACACCCTAACATAACCGATGGCAATTTTTTTTTTACCATTCAATTCTACTGGTCCCAAGGATACTTCATACCTAATTACAGCTCTCTGTTCCGTGTGGTTTGGGAAATATGGGCGTTTGAAAATATTTCTATTTTTAACTCCCAGGGTTCCCACAGGGATGCAGGAATTTTTTTTTTGCATGGGTCAAGTACTTATGACCCAATAATACCACACACCAAATTTGGTTCAAAACAGACCATCGGTTCAGAAAATATAAATTTTGGGCGGGGCCAAAAATCTTACCCCTCCCATTGCAAAGCCAAATATTGCTTCACGAACTTTGTTTGAACAAACATGATTCTACATCTCAAAAGGAAGCTCCATAGCAAATATCAAGTCATTGTACACACTGGTTCATGAAAAGACGATTTTAAAAATATTTTGGAGCATTTTCCCCCACTCCCTCCCTATGGGGCTGGGCATTTTGAGTTGAACAAAAATGCAATGCCCCTTCGGGACCATCACTCACACAAACTTTCACTCGAATTGGCCCAGTGGCTTTGGAAGAGAAGACCAAAACATGGTGTTGACGGATGATGGACGGAGAGCGATAAGATTAGCTCAGCTTGACTTTGTCAAGAGCCAACAAGAAGAAATCCCTGTAATACAAATGCTGATGGTTTGAATACACAATCAGCCTATTGTCAATGCCTGTGTCAGATGGTCAGTGAAAATGTTTTGGTGTTTCAGTATTCAACCTTCATGATAATTCTGCCTCTAAATTCCCAATCCCGGTAGTTTTTTGAAGCCGAATTCATCAAAATGAAAGTGTCAATGACACTGTAGCTCAACTTATCAAGACATGTACATGTATAGTATGTGACACTGCAATGACAAACTTCTTGGTAATGACCTGATAACAAAGGTACATATAAAGTATTGTAACGGTCTGTACATAAATACTGGGCGTAGCCTGTAACAAATGTATAGGTAAAGTATTGTAAAGGTGGGTGACAGTCAGATGCTAAACTAGAAAAGAAATTTTTGAGTCCCAGAGTGGGTCTGACTGAACCCCAAAATATTTGTTCTCACAGCACAGTGGTAACAAAGGCACCCCAAAACACACTCATTCCTGTCCCAAGGTGAAAACAAAGGTACCCAAGAAGTTTCGTGAAGATCAGTTCATAAATACGACCTGAAAAGAAGTTGTGACAAAAAACTGATTGGACTTAATTTCGGTACAAAATGGCCACTGCCGGGCATCTTGAATTTTGGACCGCACCCAGAAACACTCATTCTCGTCCCAAGGTGATAACAAAGGTACCCAAGAAGTTTCGTGAAGATCGGTTCATAAATACAGCCTCTAGCCCGAGCCGTATAGACATAAGCACTTACTGTGTACAAGTGGCACTGAATAAATCCAAGTTCATCTAATTTTCATAATTTCTGCACGAGAAAAAAAACCCGTACTATATGTGATGTATTCCATGTTACTAAACATTCATACAAAAATTTATTCAAATCAGAACTTTCATACAGAAGTTCTGCACAAAAAACTGATTGCATCAATTTTGGTACAAAATGGCTGCTGGAGGCCATCTTGAATTTCGGACCACACCCCAAAACACTCGTTCTCATCCCACAGTGATAACAAAGGTACCCAAGAAGTTTTGTAAAGATCGGTTCATAAATACGGCCTCTAGCCTGAGCCTGATTGACATATGCACTTACTGTGTACAAGTGGCACTGAATAAATCCAAGTTCATCTAATTTGCATAATTTCTGCACAAGAAAAAAACCCATATTATATGTGATGTATCCCATGGTACTAAACATCCATACAAAAAATTATTCAAATCAGAGCTTTCGTATGGAAGTTCTGCGCAAAAGATCTGATAGCACCTAATTTTGTACAAAATGGCTGCCAGCGGCCAACTTAAATTTCGGATCGACCCCAAAACACTCGTTCTCGTCCCACGGTGATAACAAAGGTACCCAAGAAATTTCGTAAAGATCGGTTCATAAATACGGCCTCTAGCCCGAGCCGTATTGAATTGTTGACGGACAGACGGACACTCCAACAATTGGTAGTTATGTGGCTATTTTTATGGGACAACAATAAAATGCATGTCCATTATATTAAAACAAGTGACTTTTGGGAAAATTTTTGGGGTGGTAGCAAACCCTGACTCTACCCTTTACTGACCCTAACCCTACCCCCCCACCCCAATTCTAAACCCCACCCTAGACTAATGAAAATTCAATATATTCCTAGTCTATTTTAACTAAAAAGCATGTCCACTGTATTAAAACAACTTTTTGGGTGAAAAATTTTAGGAGTGTTGGAGTGGTAGCAAACCCTAACCCTACCCTTTACTGACCCTAACCCCACCCCACCCAAACTCTAAACCCCACCCTAGAATAATGACATTTAACTATGTGACTAGTCACATAAATTGCAGTAGTCACCTATTACACCTAACCCCCATTTCTACCAACAAATAGCCACCTAAACCCCATATGTCTGCCCGGACAGACGGACGCCTGGCCATGGCATAAGCTCAAAATTTGACTTACATCAAAGTTGAGCTAAAAATGGTACGATGCATTTGAAATTGAAATAGACAACCACCCTTTGGGCTGAGCAAGTATGCATGCCTTACTCACTTTTCCAATAGAAACTCAAGACCCCCACCATCAGTATTTGTTTTTTTTTAAATTGCTGAACATTACCCAGCAAAAAAAAAGTAGTATCGTCACAAAAGTGGAATTTTTCTCAATCAAATCATGATCATGTCACAAAACACACACCAGTGGCTTGATATTTCATTAAAAAAATATCAAAACTGGTCTCAAAGAACAAATAAAAATAGCATCTCATATTCAATGTTATTACATTTCTTTTCTGACATGTGCAATTCTACTGTGCTGGAGATAGGAAAGTGGAAAGATAATTTTGATTGGATCATGCTACTGTCGTGATCTGATGAAAATTCTCTGTCCACATTTGTGATTGTAGCATAAACTATCCACCAGTGATCCATTAACTGAAAATATTTTTGTCACACCAATTTTTACAGTACTATTAAGTAAGTTCGAGTCAATTTATTTTACAGGACGAGCAGGCAAGTTCTAAAACTTTAATGATGCTTTTCTTTTGTCATTTAGAGATCAGGTTATGTTGAAAGACCTTTGTAGGAGCAATTTTGTAACATTGGGCTTCAGAAATACTGCAAAGCAATTATCAGACATACACAAGGCTCCACATACAAAGTAGCGACTTTACATTCTCCCCTGCTACGTGTGATATGTGCTATGCAAAAAACTAATTTTTTTTTACCAGTCTGAATCCCCATATCCTGGCACCTGAGATAGAATCTTTCTTTTTGGTCAGGTGGATTACTAACAATTATGAATGTTATGCAAACAAACTGCCTGATATCAACCAACTTTTTTTAACCCTTCACTGAACACAAAGACACTTGCAAAAAAAAAATTCTTAAACTGAAATCTTTTTTTTATTTTTTGCCTCCAAAACATCGACTCTTAATGGAACAAAATCAATCACTGGAAAACATGATTAAGTATTACTTTGATATTCTCATGCTCAAAACTTCAGACAAATGGTTGCCTGAAAAAAGTAAGGTTACACTTTTTCAGGCTGCCTTAATTTTTAATTTGTACAAGTATGGGGATGTGGCATCCTATGCACTTCCCAGTCTTGGGAGATTTTTTTGTTTTTGGAGCTGTCTGTGATAGCTCGAAAAGTGAAGACTATTAATGTTTTCATTGGCTTCCCAGCCTCTCTATCCACCCCACTTCTATCTTCCCGAGATGATCAACCCATCTTTCTTCAAAGTATCTGATGTTACCCCAAGTATGCATGGAAATAAAGAGCTTGTGATGCTATATTAGCACGACTGTAACTAATAGGGAAAAGGTGTTGTGATGCTCAAGCACCTTCTCTGTTTCTACTGTTCAGTCATGTCATTAAACATCTTCACAGGATTTCCGCTTATATAAATATCAACTAATGAGCAATCTCGCTGAGGCGAGATTGCACATTAGTTGTTGCTATTTGGCAAAAAGTTTTTTAAGACAGAAACAGGATGCTATTCAATTCAAATGTGGATGCAATACTAAACCTTTGAGTCGAGATAGTTCCAAAATATTGCCAAATCTTTCTGGTAAAATATGCGAGACAGTGGAGTCCACTTAATTTGATATCTCTTAATTGAATAATCCTGTTAATTGAATATAATTTCCCAACACAAAACCATTTACCATACCTCCAGTACAAATTTGACCTGTTAATTGAATATAGGTTATAGAGTAAACTTCTGTTGAATAAAAAATCTTGTAAACTGTCAAGAAATTATCCTGACTATTCTGTTTTCCTTTGTTTATAGACCTGTTTGGCCTCAGTACATCCAATACAGTCATTTAAACTATTATATCTTGTTTGACAGAGCTCATAGAGCTCTGTCAATCAAGATATAATAGAATAAATACTATGTTTATCTCTACAAACTGATACAATCAATGTTAATTGAATACTCCTGTTAATTGAATAATTCTCACTGGCAAAGTGGTTATTCAATTAACAGGGTTCCACTGTATTGGTAATTTAACTGGAGGCTCTACAGAGCCTGTAATCGCTCACCTGGAACTACATATAAAAATGTGATTTCCCATAGTCTTTCCATGGTAACTGTGAGCTGCAATTGTGACCATGTTTGCGACATTAGATGCAGATCATTGGTAGGTGTCCCAGTCTTCAATGATGTGAAGTTTCAAAACATCTGAATCCACCAAACAGACTCATAGAATGTCTCTGCTGGCCATATTTTTTTCCAACCAACAGGAACAAAAAAAGGATCTTTTGTAGAGGGCCTCCTATAAACTATTCTTGCCAAGTTTTGGTTCATGTTGGCTCAGTAGTTCCAGAGAGAAGATGAAAATGTGATTTCCCATATGATATAGACCGCAACTGTGGCCATGTTTGCAAAACGATCAACATTAAATGAGGATCATTGGTAAAGGGTGCCCCAGTCATCAACCATGCAAAATTTCAAAACATTTGGCCCTGTGGTTTCAGAGGAGGAGAGTTTTTCAAAATTGATCAATCAGAATCAAAGAATGCTTCTGGCGGCCTCGTTTTTTCACCCAACAGGAATAAAATGAGTAACAGTTGTAGAGAACCTCTCATAGACCATGCCTGCCAAGTCTGGTTCATATTGGCTCAGTACTTTCAGTGAAGATGATGAAAATGTGATTTCCCATAGGGTTTCTATAGTAAGTATAAGCCACAATTGCAGCCCGATGAAGATTAAAATGATGATCACTGGTAGAGGGGGTTACAGTCATCAGTCACATTAAGTTTTTCAAACCATTTGGCCTTGTATTTCATAGATTTTCTTGAAGATGCACACATTTATGAATTCTGTGTCAACAAATGAAAGTGTCAATGACACTGTAGCTCAACTTGTCAAGACAAAGACATGTACATGTATAGTATGTGACACAGCAATGACAAACATCTAGGTAATGACCTGATAACAAAGGTACATATAAAGTATTGTAACGGTCTGTACATAAATACTGACCGTTGCCTGTAACAAATGTATAGGTAAAGTATTGTAAAGGTGGGTGACAGTCAGATGCTAAACTAGAAAAAAAATTTTGAGTCCCAGAGTGGATCTGACTGAACCCCAAAATATTTGTTCTCATAGCACAGTGATAACAAAGGCACCCCAAAATACACTCGTTCCTGTCTCAAGGTGAAAACAAAAGTACCCAAGAAGTTTTGTGAAGATCAGTTCATAAATACGAGCTGTATAGAACTTGTGACAAAAAACTGATTGGACCTAATTTCGGTACAAAATGGCCACTGGCAGCCATCTTGAATTTTGGACCACACTCAGAAACACTCGTTCTCATCCCAAGGTGATAACAGAGGTACCCAAGAAGTTTCGTGAAGATCAGTTCATAAATACAGACTCTAGTCTGAGCCGTATTGACATGTGTACTTACTGTGTGTAAGTCGCACTGAAAAAATCAAAGTTAATCTAATTTGCATAATTTCTGCACGAGAAAAAAACCCGTACTATATGTGATGTATCCCATGGTACTAAACATTCACACAAAAAATTATTCAAATCAGCGCTTTCATATGGAAGTTCTGTGCAAAAAATCTGATTGCACCTAATTTTGTACAAAATGGCTGCCATCGGCCATCTTGAATTTCGGACCGGACCCCAAAACACTCGTTCTCGTCCCACGGTGATACCAAAGGTACCCAAGAAGTTTTGTAAAGATCGGTTCAAAAATACGGCCTCTAGCCCGAGCCGTATTGGCATTTGCACTTACAGTCCTGAAAGTAACCCCCAAAAAACATCAAAATTAGTCTAATTTGCACAATTTACGCACGAGAAAAAACCCTGTATTATATGTGATGTATCCCATGGTACTAAACATTCATACAAAAAATTATTCAAATCAGAGCTTTCATATGGAAGTTCTGTACAAAAAACAGATTTCTGCATCGTCGGTACAAAATGGCGGCTGGCAGCCATCTTGAATTTTGGACCGCACCCAAAAACACTCGTTCTCGTCCCATGGTCAGAACAAAGGTACCCAAGAAGTTTTGTAAAGATCGGTTCATAAATACGGCCTCTAGACCGAGCCGTATCCAATTGTTGACGTACGGCCAGACGGACGATGGGCCATGACAAAATAAAATCAGTAACAGAAGGTTAAATACTTTGAAAATTACAATTTTCTCAGACAGTATTCTCTTTCAAAATGGCTTTGGATAGGTAAAGTTACAGGAAACACATTTTACTCCAATTTTGTCAGATCTTAAAAGATATAAAAAATTACTGTCATCTAAGCTGACATGATGGGTATTGAATATAAACAAAAAACTTTCCCGGTTTTCCAAACCAGTCATCACTCAGTATTTTCTGATAAGTAACTTGACACTAATAATCAACATACAGTTGCAATTGTTTACAGTAGTACAAGTCAAAATAAGATGTGTAGGATAATCCTATAAACTATGTATCTTTCTCTTCCTACACTGATAAGACCAGAAGCTGACATCATATTTCTGGAAAGCTCTAACTGATTCTGATCTTGACAGGACAGGAGCAGCAGTTTACTTAGTTTATTGCAGTTATGCTACAGCTTATTTTGACTTGTACTGGATACACAATATTTTGGGTTTTTTTCCCAGTTCTCAGTGGAGAAAACTGGAACCAACCCTTACAAGATTCTCAAAACACAAGTATTTTGCTGACAGTACCGATCTTCGTGCAGACAGGAGAGGCATTGGGTTAAGCACTAGAATATAGCCTCTGGTGGCCACGTATTTCCATCCTCTCATAGACCATTCCTGCAAAGTTTGGGTCACGTCGGCTCAGTTGTTCCAGAGAAGGTGAAAATGTGATTTCCCATAGAGTTTCAATAGTAACTATAAGCTGCAATTGTGGCCATGTTTACAACCCGATCAACATTAAATGAGGATCGTTGGTTGAGGGGGACCCAGTAATCACTTATGTGAAGTATCAAAACATTTGGCCTGGCAGTTTCAGAGGAGAAGATTTTTGAAAATCCACCAATCAGAATCAAAGAATGCCTCTGGCGGACATGTTTTTCAACCCACAGGAACAAAATGAGGATCGTTTGTAGAGGTCCTCCCATAGACCATCTCTGCCAGGTTTGGTTCATGTCGGCTCAGTAGTTCTGGAGAAGATGAAAATGTGATTTCCCATAGGGTTTCTATAGTAACTATAAGCTGCAATTGTGGCCATGTTTGCAACCCCATCAACAATAAATGAGGATCGTTGGTAAAGGGGGTCGCAGTCATCATTTATGTGAAGTATCAAAACATTTGGCCTGGCAGTTTCAGAGGAGAAGATTTTTGAAAATCTACCAATCAGAATCAAAGAATGCCTCTGGCGGCCATGTTTTTCAACCCATGGGAACAAAATGAGGATCGTTTGTAGAGGACCTCCCATAGACTATCCCTGCCAGGTTTGTTTTCACATCACCTCGGTTTTTCCAGAGAAGAAGAGGAAAATGTGATTTCCCATGGGGTTTCTGCAGTAACTATAAGCCGCAATTGCGGCCATGTTTGTGACCCAATCAACATTAAATGAGAATAGTTGGTAGAGGGGGGCTCCAGTCATCATTTATGTGAAGTTTCAAAACATTTGGCCTAGCAATTTCAGAGGAGAAGATTTTTGAAAATCCACCAACCAGAATCAAAGAATGCCTCTGGAAGCCATGTTTTTCATCCGACGGGAACAAAATGAGGATCGTTTGTAGAGGACCTCCCATAGACCATTCCTGCCAAGTTTGGTTCACACCAGCAAAGCGGTTACAGAGAAAAAGATGAAAATGTGAAAAGTTTACGGACGCCGGACAATGACGACGCCAAGTGATGAGAAGAAAAGCTCACATGGCCTTTTAGGCCTGGTGAACTAATAAAGTAATGTTGGATTACATTGCAGTAACCTCTACTTCATTTGCGTATTTTACAACTGATATAACCCACATGTAACCTAAATGGTTATTCGCGGGTGAGTTCCAGGCCTGTCCAGCCTATGTAAAGTGCTAAGGATTTAATTTGTTAACTTACCATGATGTTTGGATTTTTCAGCTTTGCTTTTAGCACTAAGAAGTCTTTTTCTTCTCTTTTTTGTATGACTGTGGTCACTTTCACTTTTCCTTTTGGAAGTATGAACTGAGGTTTCAGTAATGTCTAATTTAATCACATTAGGTCTTCGCACTTCCCCACCAAACATTGCAGAATAACCACCTCCAAAAGGCAACTCATTCTCTGAAGCCTGACTGTTTTCAGACGATGGGAAATCATATTCATCTCTCTGTCTGCTAGATGAAGGTTGTTTATTATCACGATGATCCAACAAATCAGTCATGTTTTCAGGGGTTGTCGGTGGAGTATTTTCAAATACAGTATTTGAAACATTTGCATTGTCAGAATTAGATCCATTATCATTAGCACTACTGTTGAGACTGGAATCAAAATCATATTTAGAATCCTCAGAGCAAACTTTGTGGGGTGTTTTCACTCTCTTTCCAAGTCTTTTATTCCTATGAACACTATCTGAACTTTCAGATCTTGTTTGAGATTTCAACTGTCTTTTGGCTTTAGTTTGAAACATTTTAGGGACAGCACAAGTTTCTCTATCAATAGATTTTCTGAAGTCTTTTCTGGCACTATTTTTATGTTTGGCAGACTTAGTTACCTCAAATTTCCCTGGAGACTCCCTGACCTCCCCAAAGTTACTTGTATCCTTTTTTTTAACTTTCTTTTTCACTTTTTTCTTTTCAGTTTCTTTTTCCATAAAACTTTCTATTTGATTATCACATTTATTTTCAACAACTGCATTTATCACACTATCAATTTTCATTATATGCTCTTTATCACTTGTAATAACTCCAGCCTCTAAAGATATTTTTCTACATTTCTTTGTTTCCTTTTTCTTCTTTCTTCCTCTTTTCTCCTTCACAACCTCTTCGGGTTTCTCCTCCAGTATTGTTAAAGTAGGGAAAGGATCATCTTCCTGGTCTGATTTAGTTTCCTGTTGAAAGAGTGTTGAAATGCCCAAAGTTGGTTCAATAGTTTGGGGTGGATAGACTTCAGGAAATAATGACAGTTTTGCAGGCTCATTCTTTTCTATATCTGGTAGTACCTTTGGAATGGACCTTTCATCTGTATCAGACTTAGCCAATCTCACTGAAGACAAGTTCTTATAGACTTGGGGTTCGTTCACTTCACAAAATGTTTTCTGTGGAATAGACAGACCATCATCATGTTGCATTATCTCTTTTTCCAGAATTACTTCATCATCAGATTTGCTTGGTAACACCAATTCTTTGCTTGTGGGTTCTAAATTCTTTGTGACAGGAGTTATTATATTACTTTTCAATTCTGCATCTTTACTGGGTGCAACAGCTTCTGTTTTAACTTCCAATTTATGAAGAAGTTTAGAACTGTTACACAAACTTTTAAATATTTCGATGTTGCTGTCTTCATCCTCCCATTTGAAAACATCAATTGTCTTTTTTGATACATCACTCACTGATACTTCTTTAGACGTCTCAAGGGGTTCCACTAATTTTGGTACAATAACAGTCTCTTTCTCAATTGTACATTCTGGTATTTCCACATTTGAAATTTTCAATTCAGTTTCGGCAAGCACCAATTCTTCCACTTCTGTTGATTTATCAGGGTTTGATTTATCTGACAGAAAATCAGTTTCCTCGGGTTTGCTAAGGCTATCAACACTTTCATCAAACTGATCATGATTGAGAGATTCCTCAGTTTCTGGCTCATCCCAAGTTTCTCGATCAGAGTCATACCTCATATCACCTCGATCTGACTCTGTGACAGTGGATTCAATCTCAATATTACTTGCTACTTCACTATGATCATTTTCAGAAGCAGAACTCTCCCCATTATCTGCAATGAAACAAAAAACAGATTTCCTTCACACATCATTCATGTTCATATTCATTTTAAGAAAAAAGCTATTTTTTCTTAATTTTTAAAAAAAAAAATATAACTTACCATTCGGCATTAAAATGAGCTTGACAAATTCATTCCAATGGGAAGGGGGGGGGGGGGGAGTTTTGAAGGCAAAAATTTGAATAAATAACAAAGTTTAAAAGGCGCTTTTTGTGGATAGCACTGACCAGATACATTAGTTGAAACTAATATCTCTGGCCAGTACTATCCACAAAAATTGCCATTCAAATTTTATTATTTATTTCAATTTTAGAATAAAGTTTCTACTATTCTCTCAATAAATCAGCCAAACTTGTTCAAAAACTGTTAACCCTTTACCTAACATGAAAAGCAGACAACACTTGCAAAAAAAATTCTTGAATAACTAATTTTTTGTCTCAAAAAAAAAACATAGGTTATGACCCCTCATTGGAATGAGCTCATAGGGGGTCATAACCTATGTTTTTGAGACAAAAAAATGAAAAAAATAATGAAAATTAATTGGCAATTTTTTAGAATAGCACTGGCCGGTTTTGGTTGTTACGTTGTGTAAAGGGTTCATCAAATTTTTTTATTCTTTCTATTCTTGTTTCAAAAGACACAGCTTATGAAATCTCATTGAAATGAGCTTAACGGAACACGTTCCAGTGAGGGAATATTAGGTATATATGCTTTGGAAATGTTTTCCGTAAGAAGTATTAGATTACATAAAGGATTCAATTAAAAATAAGGGGTATGAAAACTACTCTGATAGTTAAAATAAACTTTTACTTTATTCATAATGCTGCATCATGGTCACTGAAGTTAAGCAATGTCGAGCCCGGTTAATCATTGGATGGGTGACCATCTGAGTGATCAATTCGGACTCCCACATTGTGTCCTTGGACAATGCACTTAACCCTGATTGTCCACATGGGGGCATGATGATGCTGTGTACTAAGGCATACTGCACGTTGATTGTGCACATCTCTTCAACCAATCTAACCCTGCCTATGCTTCAGTGCGGAGTTACGATGTTGGGGAGCTAGCATCTGCTCGTTGCTCGGTGGTTCTCTCCGGATACTCCGGCTTCCTCCACCAGTAAAACTGTCACAGTCATGATCAGCCATTGTGCATACGTATGTGACCTTCAACACCAATAAATAAATAAATGCAGCATCATGACTTTTTAATATTCAATCATTATTAAATTAAAAAAAAAACAACATGGACTCGATTCAGAGATACCAGGAGAAAAACAAGTTTAGAAAACTTGCGAGTTCGCACCTAAGCCGAGATGGATAGTGAAAAATAAGCAAATTTCAAGTCCCTGAAGGGAAATAACTCAGGTAATAACTCAAAAATACCCTGTATTAACACCTGTATTGTCATAAGGCTCCCTCATACCAAATTTCATTGAAATCCATCCACTAACTGGTAAGATAGTGCTGCAGCCAGGGGGACGCACACACAAATGAATGAACGCATGTAATCCAGTATACTCCCCATATATCTCCTTTGAGAGTGGGGGTATAATAAATCAATTTAGCTGGCCTGGAACCTTTATCACTGATATAGCTGAAGTTATAAAAACACCTAAAACAAAAGTAAGTGCCCCCCCCTCCCCCCCTTGATAATTTAGGTTAGATCTTGAAAAGTACTGAGCTGAGATTTGAATCCAGACAGACAGTTGGACGGTAGTGCCGAAACAGACTGATCCATTTTTGTAAACAGATAACAGCCAGGCATAACAGGATTTCAACCAGATATTTGTTAATATAACCACTGGTATTACTGCACTGTCTATGATGCAAAATCAGTAAGGAATGGTGAAAAAACAGTTCAAAACACTGCCACGTGACTTCCACAAAATGAAAACAAATGAACACCATTGAGTGCCAATGGAAATCACCGATGTTCAAACGATCGTTAACAATTAATATGACTGCAATGGGCCCACATAATAGTGATGATAATAGTTACCCTACACTGCCAGTCACAAAAACAGGCCTTGCCATTTGAAAACACAGGTGCGCAACACATGAAAAAACAGGCACGCAGCATGCTGCACACTGGAAACAAAAATTACGTGAGCAATTTATTCCCACATGTGTGCATTTGAAGTGGGAGACAAATGTCATTGATATTAGGTAAGAATTTTCCAACCAGTTTGTAAATTGCAGTTAGGCATAGTTATCAGTTAACTGTATTAGCAAAGAGCCTCTTACCATGGGTGGCTTGAATTTGATATGATTATCGGGTGAATATGTAATCCTAATTTTTTGAGTACCTTTTTCTATTCACTGTTAAGACAAAAGTCACAAACAGTTCCATGTTTACATTTACCTGTTCCTCGCAATGAAATATCTGGAGGGAATATGTTGAGAGTCATCAAAGTGGTGTGTGGTGAGAAATTATTATATGCCCCTTTGACCAACAGCCCCTCGTTGTCAGACACTGACCATTGAAAAACAAATTATAAAATGCTAGATTTTAAAATAGTTTTTTTTATGACATACGTTCAAACTTTTAAACACTTCAATAAAATCAAAACATTGGTTTTTCTGAAACACGTTTGTAAAGTACCAAACAGTCAATTTATTCTGAAAAAACCATTACTTACACTGAGGGATTTTTTCAGCATTATAATCTGCAATTAACAACACCTCATGAAAGAGAATAATGTCAAATTTGTCTGCAGAAGAGAATGCTACACTGAGGGGCACACGCTCACTGCTGCCCTGCAGAAAACAACCTGCAGTGCACTCAACTGATGGCAATTTAATTCAAAATAACAAACATTTATCCGCGACTTGACAGCCCAATCAACCAAAATAATTGTTCATTCAACATTCCAACACCTTAACCCTTTCACGTTACATCGAGTACACATCATTGTAAATCGACAAATGTTTTGTAGCTTTGACAATGCTTGTGTCAGCAAAAGAATTCTAATGTCTCGCGGTCAAATACTATTTATTTCCCCTGAAAACTATAGGTATAGTGGTTATCCAGTTGACAGCTTTTCTAACCAGTTATGCTGATAACCGGTTGCAAATTGGTTATCCGGCTAACCGTTTCAGTACTATTGGACAGATAGACAGATGTAATCCAGTATAAATCAATCCACTCAAAGCTGAGCTATGGCTCCAGATGGACAAACATGACCAACAAAAATCAGTGAAATCTGACAAAGTAAGGGCAATAAGTTCAGGTGAAAATAGTGTGAGCAACACTGTTCAACATATTGCGGAAGCAGGTCATTCCAAGGATAGCGATAGCACAAACCAAATTTCATTGAAATTAATTGACTCACTGCTGATGGATGGATGGATGAATGGATGGATGGACAGGCTTACGCACAGATGGATAGACACAATGCAATCTCTTCCAAAGTGGGGGTTTGACAATCTCTTCAACCAGGACAACTGAGTGAAGGAGAACCTAATAGTTCTGTCTTAATTTGTCATGTCAAGTCTGTTCTTAATTTGTCATGTCAAGTCTGATCTGAGAATTTAATACAAAAAGAAGTATAGCACAATTTCATAAAAACAAGAGATGTACACTTACAAAATTATGCAAGGAAATGCTCACAATCAGTTATCCCAATTCTGTAGCTCCTGCCACAGGATTAACAATTTCAGCCCAGTATTCGTAAACTTTTGCAAAGGGAAATTTAGCAATCAATAAGCAAAATATTTATTTATTTGTTGGTGTTTAAGGTCACATATTTCTGCACAATGGCTAATCATGACCACAAGAGTTTTACGGGTGGAGGAAGCTGGAGTAACCGGAGAGAACCACCGAGCAATGGCAAGCAAATGTTAGCTCCCCAACATCCTAACTCCACACAAGCAGGGTTAGCACTGGCTGAAGACAAGGGCATTGTCGATGTGCAGTATGCCTTAGTACACAACGCCACCGTGCCCCAAATGGGAAAAGTGTCTTGCCCAAGGACACAATGCAGTTTCCACAAGTGGGATCAGAACAGAGAACCCCTCGGCTTGCAGCCTGCACGTCTACCAATTGAGCCACAATGAGCAAAAGACAATGATGATCATAAATCATTTCTGAAGATGGTTGTTTTTTTTATTAGGGTTTAACAGCACTTTCAATAGCCAGGGTCACATCGTGTCAGACAGTTTTGTGGGTGGAGGAAGCTGGAGTACCCAGAGAACCACAAACAGCAGCAAGCAACTGTCAGACTCACCAACTTCTACCTGTGCACAAGCAGAGGTAGCTGCAGTTGAAGGCAAGTGCACCATTGATATGCAGTAAGCCTTAGAACATTGCACCACCATGCCCCCACATGAGGGTAACCAGGATATGTGTCTTGCCTGAGGACACAATGCAGTTACTGTGAGACCGAACTGTTGCCTTTTCAACTGAACACTTAAAGGCCTATTTCTGACTTTTACAACCTCAGAACAGGTGCCCTTACCATGGCATTATGAGTAGGTCCTGCTGACAATAAACAAATTACATAGGCAGTGGTTTTTAGTCAAGTCTTGGCTGCCTGTTAAGGCAGCCAAGACTTGACTTGATATCACTGTTAAGCCACTAGACATACACAGGCTGTGGTTAGGTGTGAATTCAGAACAATTGTCCAGGACCTTAAGGGTTAAAATTCAATGTTCTTACCACTGAGCCAGCACACTCCCTCATAAAATTAGTAATACAAGAGGTTCTAAAGAGCCTGTAATCGCTCACCTTGCAGAACTACATACCAGCTTGCTAATCAAAATCAAAGAATGCAGCTGAATGCCATGCTTCTTCATCTGTGCAAAACAGAATGATGATTGTTTTCAGAGGACTTTCCATACATTATTTGTGCCAAATTTGGTTCACACTGGCCAAATAGTTTCAGATAAGAAGATAAAATTGTGATTTCCATGGTAATTATAAGTCGCAACTGCAGCCATGTTTGCAACCCTATCAACATTAAATAAGTATCACTGGTAGAGGGTGTCCCAGTCATCAATCATGTGAAGTTTCAAAACATCTGGACTTGTAGTTTCAGAGGAGATTTTGAAAATCCACCAATCAGAATCAAAGAATACCTCTGGTGGCCATGTTTTTCATCTGACAGGAACAAGGTGAGCATCGTTTGTAGAGGGCCAACCATAGACAATTCCTGCCACGTTTGGTTCACATCGGTTCAGTAGTTCCAGACGAGATGAAAATGTTATTTCCCATAGGATTTCTAAGTTAACTATAAGGCACAATTGCAGCCATGTATGCACCCCAATCAACATTAAATGAGGATCATTGGTAGACAGTGTCTCAGTCATCAATCATGTGAAGTTTCAGGGGAATAACATTAACATGAGTATCATTCGTAGAGGACCTCCCATAGACCATTCCTGCCAAGTTTGGTTCACATTGGCTCAATAGTTCCAGAGAAGATGAAAATGGTATTTCCCATAGGATTTATAAGGTAACTATAAGCCGCAATTGCAGTCATGTTTGCAACCCGATCAACATTAAATGAGGATCATTGGTAGAGGGGGTCCCAGTCATCAAGCATGTGAAGTTTCAAAATATTTGTCCTTGTAGTTTGAGAGAAGATTTTTGAAAATCCATCAATCAGTATTAAAGAATGACTCTTACAGCCATGTTTTTCATTCAACGGGAACAAAATGAGGATCGTTGAAGAGGACCTCCCACACCATTCCTGCCAGGTTTAGTTCACATCGGCTCAGCAGTTCCAGAGAAAATAAAAATGTGAAAAGTCTATGAATGTCGGACACCGAATGCCAAGTGATTGCCCTTTGGGCCAGGTGAGCTAATAATCCACCAGCCTAGAATTAAATGAAAGGTCGCTTGGCCACACATCCCCCGAAAAAAAAAGGAGATTTTTCCGAAGTCGAAAAAGGGACATACCTCTGGCCCAAAAAATGTTGAACCATACCCTGATTTGAACTTGACCTGTATTTTATGTTGATACACGTACACAACAAATTTTATTTTATTCGGTCAATTACAGTTAAAGTTATTGGTTGGAAACTTAAAAAAAATAGAGTTTTCAAAGTCGAAAAAGGGGCATAACTCTGGCAAAAATTGTCAGACTGCACCCCGATTAAAAATTGACATGTATTTTATGTTGATATTCTTACATACTAAATTCCATTTAATTTGCTCAACAGTAACTCAAGTTATCAGCAAGAAACCAAAGCGGGATGGATGCACAGATACTGCCTATTTTCATAACCCCTTACCCCCATTTTTTTCGGGGGACAATTATCGCTGAAAACCTCTCTACACATGCAAAAGAAATCCCCAGGTTATTGCATTCACTGAAAACAGGAATGCTTCCAGAAATCTCATTCAGGAACAGAGTATTGAAAAGACTTAACCCGTAACCAAACAAATGGCCATATTGCCACATGACATACAAATTAAGCAGTTGAAAAAAAAATGTTCAAAATATTTCAAAATAACCATATCATGTGCCCCCTCATTGGAACGAGCTAGGCTAGCCCATTCCAACGAAATGTCGCTTTATATGGTTTTAATTTTTTTGAAATAAGAATATTTAAAATAATAAATTTTGATGTTGTGTGCATTGGGTAAAGAGTTAAGTAATTTTAAGGGTGCAAAATAAAAAAAAGAAACAGCTGTGGTAAGCAAAATCCTGATGTTACCTTGAATTTGCGTTTCTGTAATGCCAACACTACTTCTGGTCTTCCGTTGTTTAACTGAAAATAATAATAAACAGAACTTAATCTGGGTTTAAAATTCATGCGAGAATCAGCCGATTCTTGGAAGGAAAATAATGAGAAACAGCTTTGATTCTTGCGAAATATTCATTTGATTCTTGCCACAGCTTTTAAAGTGTTGTTAAGGGCCTGGAGAATTCTTTTCACATTTTAACTTTAGCCTATAAAGGCAGCCTAAACTTCATTAGAAACTCCTGCCAAAGTACTGTAACTTCCATCAGCAAAACAACCAAAAGCCTGCATGCTTGAACATGTGTTCTACCTGTACATTAGGGTCCTGCAAATCATACATTTTCGATTCAAATCAAATCGAGTCTATTATTCAAAATCGAAATGAACCTCGAATCGAATACAGACGTCTTGAAGACCTAAGTGATAAAATATTCCAACTACATCATCAAAGCATGCCTTCATCAAAGGCATGCCTTGATGATGTAATTGGAATAATATTACACAGTAAAGATTTCTGTTCAAAAACAGAAAAGGATGCAAGAATTCTGTAGAGGGCACTTCACAGGGCTAGCTGCTAGCACTGAGTATAAATTTGCTTTCACCAGTGGTAGTGACTTGTGGAACAGGAATTAGCATGTATGTTGCCATGGATACAGAAGATGCTTTTTATCTCACTCTGAGTCTTTACTTTCAACATTATTTATGTACAATTGCTTCTATCTCAGCTGTACTTTTTGTGAGATGACAAACATGACTGATACCAAACAAAATTTCAGTGAAAGGATTCGAAGGAAAATGAATCAGACATCTGATTTTAAATCGAACCGAATACCAACTTAAGATTTGAAATCGAATCTAATCTCAAAGCTTCGCAGGCTACATCTGTACATATAATACAAGAAACAACCCCATATTGGAATTAGACCCTAAAGGGTTAAACTTGATTAAATATATAAGGCCCCACAAAGTTGATCTTCTGTTTCTCAGACCATGTTTAGTATAATTGCATGCGGGCAGGTGTTTTTTTATTTTATTTTTGTTGGTGTAATTATTTCTTTGCCATCAAAAGTTCATGTTCTTGGTTTGTTTTATGTTTTCATAATCTACAGAATAGCATGGGTGGTGGTGTATTTCATCCGTTGAGTGCAAGATGGCTTTGCAGTGCATCAAGGGACAAATTTATAAATTTTATTAACTTGGGTAAAATATCAGCCATAAACCATTTAATTTTTATCTTTTTAAGTTGCATTGGTTTTAAAAAAAGAGCACACTCCAGACAAAAAGGACAATGAGGAAGGGCCTCAGAAACAGATTTTTAATTTTTTGAGGCCAAAATATGAAGTTAGATTTTAACTGTTCAACATGTACTAGTTGTACTCACAAAGATATAAAAGTACTCTCAAATTCTAATAAATGAAATCTGATTCTCGAAAACAAGAGATCACGAAAATCAAAACCGATTCTTGTGAATGAAGATAAATTTCAAATCCTGCTTGACTGTAAATTTCAAATTGTAATGTGCAGTGACCATTTTTCTTTCTGTACGAAGCCCTTAAAATTGGGGAGATGTAGATGCAAATTGTATCTAGCACAAACCAAAATGGAATAAATTTAAAGATAAACTTGTGTTTTATGGATTGTCAAATTTACTCTGCAACAGGTTTGAAATGGTGTTGAAACATACTGTAATTCATCTTGTGGTGGCATAAAAAACAACCCGAGTATTCAAAGATCAGCTGGTTGAAGGCTAGATTATTTCTGAATCCTCAAAATTTATTTTATTACAAATTATTGTAGAGCACCCATAGGCACTCTCCAATAATTTGTAATAAACAAATTTACATCAACAAAATATTATTTGCATTTGACTGATTATGGACCATAAGCAAGGAAAATGTTGGCTTTTGTTCTGGTACCCTCACTTTTTTGAAGGCCCTCAAGGTGGCTTCTAGCACTCAACCAGTTAAACTCTACCCTCTCATTTCTCACTTCCGATATGGAACTATTATCATGTTTTTGTATTCTCAATTAATGTCCTGCTAGTTCACAGTTTTTTTTTTTTTTTTTTTTTTTTTTTTTGGGGGGGGGGGGGGGGGGGGGGGGGGTAAGAATACATGATTAACACTGTTTTAAATCCTTGTAGAATGGCAAATGCCACTCAATCTCAGCATAGCGTTAACCCTATTTCCAACATAGATAAAAAAATTTATTGCATAACTAAACATTTCATTATTTGTCTCAAAAATATACCTTATGCCCCATCCATGTTTTTGAGGTAAAATTGAGAAAATAAAATTTGAATGGAAACTTTTATGAATAGCGTAGGCTGGTAATATATGATATGTTAGGTAAATGGTTATAAAAGTTAATACCATGATTTTGGTTTCTGATATGGTGAACTGAAGTCGAGACCTTGTCTTTGGGCATATATCAACAAGACTGTTAGAACAAGTTGATATGTAACCCAGAGGCATGGTCGAAACTTCAATACACCCTCATGGAAACCCACTTGGTGTTAATAAACTATTTATCTTACAATAAACCTCCCTCTCATGGCTTATTTGCACCTATTTTGACAATCATTCAGCATCTGTGAATTGATTTTTTTATGAATGAAGATTATGTCATGGTACTATGTCCTTGAACTGTGTATGACGTAATCCCCATTCACTATTCCACCTGTACTATAACTGCCAAATGTTATCATCATTTTTCAGCTGTGTATTTATTTTTCAGGTTTAATACATGGTAGGCCTATATAAAAATATCATGGCAAAACATGATCTTGTCTAATTTATTTTGCTGAGTTGGTGATCTATTTATTATTTAATTAGTGTTAAAAAATGATGGCCTTATTTTGTCTTGAGGTTTTTATTTGATTTGGGGGAAATACATTCTAGTTGTAAGATAAAAGACTTGGTGCACAAAACATGATAAGCTGAAAATTTTTTTATATGGAAACAATGACATAGGAACAGAAGATCTGTGTGCCTATATACAAAAAAAAATCTTCCAAAATTTTTTTTATATATCAAGAAATTGAAAAATTATTGAGCACTCACCAGGAAGTTTTTCAACTACAGGCATTTCAACACTATTAGATCGTGTTCTTCTAGCCTGTTCACCATTCCCTGTAGAAAGTGTAAACCTCTTCACTTTTCCATCAGAGGGCTGAGAAGTGGTTAGTTTTGATTTCTTCTTCCAGGGTAATATTTGCTAAAATAAAAAAAAAAATACAAATGTAAATACTAAGATATCGTTGGAATTAATAAACTGATTTGCAGACTAATCTATCAGATATCCTACTTTCTACAACAAACAGTTCACACCAGCTTCCCCATAACGTAAACTGAACAAATAAAAATGGAAAATATTCAACAGATTTTAATGTTGAACCACAAAGCGTCAAACTCTCTTGAGTTGTGAAAAAGAACTAGTCAAGCATGGAAATGGGCAGTCTGTCATTTAATGGAGGTCTCCAGAGGGTGAATTTGCTTATGCTATCCCACATAGTGGGCTAGAATCCCCCAATATATGCTCTTTCTGGCCTATTTCTTTCCGAGACCTTGATTCAGATTGAGGTTCAGGGGGTAAATTCACCCTCTGGGGACCTCATTCTGCAGATGACAGTCTGCTTATTTTCAGGCTTGGAACTGGTCCACAAATATATACCTCAAACATTAACCTTTCACCTTACACAAATAGTAGACAACACTTTCAAAAGAAATCCTTGAATAAATACAGAAATTTCAATTTTTGCCTCAAAAACATAGCTTATGACTCTCCTTTGAGTTAAAATTGAAAAAATAATAAAACTTCAATGGAGACTTTCGTGAATAGTCCTGGCCAGTTATGGTCATAACATTAGTTGAAGGGTTAAAGTATTTAAAGTTTTAGGATTTACCTGGTTGATTTATTTTATTGGTTAGACAAAATATTCTTGACAAAGAAATTATTGACTCAATAATCATCTTAATAACAAATTAACTTATGAAAACCTACAAGCAACAGTATTTTAAAAAATTCAATTGTCCAACTGTCTGTAAATGAACAGAGCATTTAACCCTTTAAACACTGATGTCACACTGATTTTGCCCATGAGGATTTTTACCAATTTCATCTTGTTTGACAAAGCTCAATCAAGATTCATAAACCCCAGGACAAAAAAAAATTCAAGGACTTTTCAAGGACAAATAGCATTTAGTAAGCAGCAGTTTTCTGATGGGATTGTCATTTCTCAAAAAATCTCACCTGCATCTAAAATCTATTTCTTGCACAATTGGCTGGGTACTAGATTCTGTTTGGTGGTTACAATTTATTCAATATTTATTTTATTATAAATCATTGGAGAGTGCCTGCAGGCACTCTCCAATTATTTATTATAAAAGTAAATTGATGTAAAGAAAGTGTCATTTGACTTTGACTGCACAATGAGTCTGCACAAAGAATATAAAGACTTGTTTAAAATACTCTCACTTTTCAGTTAAATTGATGGTCATTTTCAGCACTCGACCAGTTATTTCTGATATGCATGTTTTCTTTCATTTTAAAAAAAAAAATTAAAACCAAATAAAATTGAAAATTTGGAAAAAGGTTGGACTTAAATAAACAAACTGCAACGATAGCAGGAAAAATCCAAGGACATTCAAGGAGTGTGACTGATATTCAAGTACTTTTCAAGGGCATTTTCTGAATATTCCAAATTCGAGGAGTTTGACTAAAATTCAAGGACTTTTCAAGGCTGTGCGAATCCTGTTAATGAGCTCTGTCAAACAAGACTGAAGAGGTTAAATTCCTAGTTGCATTATGGGAAAAATTTACTGCTTGAAATTTTTACTTCAGTGTGCAGAGGATTAATCCAAACTTTTTTTTGTAAATAGGTGTTTGGCAATTATGAGCAAACAATAGAGTTAGCTGATTAATCATCAGGGATCTTCTCTATTCTTTTTTCTAAAGAAGGAAGAATTTGGAAAAACTGTTAACAGGTTTTATGAAAACATTAATTGCTGTGGGGTCAAAACATTCAACATACCTTTTCATAAACAGTTGAAATAAAAACAGAAATACAAACAGTACTCCGTGTATACATAAATATTGCTTCAAACGATTCTCTCAGAAGCAACACTAATAAGAGAGAATACACCTAACAGACTTACCTTTGATAAACTGGGAGATAATTTTCTTTTTTGTAACTTGTTCTTATCTGGTACATACACAACACTAAGAATTCTTTCAGCTTTAATCCATTCATCATACCTAAAATTAACAAGGAATAAATATGGAGAAATCTGAAATGTTTGACCTTTCATTGAAATTGATTAACAAATGCTAGAGGAGTTGAGCATACAAGAATCTCTTGTTGAAATCTTTTCCAATTCTAAGTTCAATGGGAGATAACTTAGTCAAACCAAAAATTTCGCAGCTTGAAAACTTTTGAAAATTATTCATGTCCATTTGCTGGTCTTACGTATAAAATTTTTTAACAAAATTGAATTGTAAATAAATAAGAGTTTGTTGCAAACACAAGAAATGCCTGTAAATATTTGGATTAAATCTATATTGAAGAGGAGGTACTCTTATCAAGAATTGAACATTTGGGAATATGCATGTGCAGACTCGTTAGTGGTCAGGTTTGAAAATTTTTATTGAAATGGGTTCATAAATGTGCAAGTTGTACGCACAATAATTTGGGATAGATGGATGTAAGGACAAAAAGGGAGACCACAATTTGAAGTGAGGGTATTATATATAATTAACAGGTCAAATTCTGCAAAAAGTATAGTAAATGCTTGGATATTTGGCAATTAAATTGATTACCAACACTCAAAACTTTATAATAAATTGGACCTGTCAATTGCATATGGGTGATAGAAACTGTTCCTGGAGTATTTGACATTCATTCAATAATTTTCATTAAAACTATATACTTGAGCACCTCAATTCGTCAAGTATGAAGTAAAGAAAGGATAAGAACAGTTGAAAATTCAGTTCCACATAGATAAAAATTATTTACTTCTTTTGTGTATCAAAAGATTTAAGACAAACCTAGGATTCCATCCAGCATAATGAACCCTGTACTGTCTCTGACTTCCTTCTGTTCCAATATCAGTGACCTGAAAATGATAAAAAAAAAAGGTCCAGAGACTGAATAAACAAAATAAGATGCAGACTTTAATTTTCAACTCATTATTAAAACTTCAAAAACACAGCTTATTACCAAACATATGTGGGTTCCATCCAGGGTTCATAAGCTGTATTCTGGAAATCAAAAACAAATCTTCCAGTCTCTGGAAAATAAGTTGCATATATTGTGAACCGTTAATATTTTCCACTTGCCAAAGGAGAGCTGCCGACAGAGAATCTCAACCAGCCCTTAACCTAATCTTTTACCTAATGTAATGGCCATATATGTTCACAAAAACTGAAATTTTGCCCTTAAAATATAGTTTATGACCCCTCATGAGCATGAGCATGTCAAGCTAATTCTAATGAGGAATCATAAGCTATGTTTGGAGGCATAAATACATTTTTAGCTGTTAAAAGCACCTTTTTGCAAGTTTCAACTTCAAATCAAGTTAGGCACAGGGTTAAAGCTACCTTTCAATTTTACAAAATACAGTGGAGCCCACTTAACTGGATATCTCTTAATTGAAAATCCCTATTAATTGAATATAATTTCCCAACACAAAACCATTTACCATACCTCCAGTACAAATTTGACCTGTTAATTGAATATAGGTTATAGAGTAAACTCCTGTTAATTGAATAAAAAATCTTGTAACCTGTTGAGAAGTTACCTTTTGTTTATAGACCTATTTGGCCTCAGTACATCCAATATAGGCATTTAATCTATTATATCTTGTTTGACAGAGCTCATGAAGCTCTGCCAAACAAGATATAATAGAATAAATGTTATGTTTATCTCTAGAATACAGTAAAGTGACAATCCCTGTTAACTGAATGCTCCTGTTAACTGAATAATTGTCATTGGCAAAGTAGCTATTCAATTAACAGGGTTCCACTGTACCAACTTGCAGTAAAAAAACAGATGAACCAAATAAAAAATTTGCACTACTAAATATTTCATTTCATTATTCCATTTATGATAACAGATCAGGTAGGATCTAAAAGCTGCCACCAATTCAAATGGGTCTGGATTTTATAATTTCTTCTCTCATCTTCATACTTCTCTTTTTGTCAAATTTTCAGGGAAATATATTCGGATTCACACAAGTTTTTTTGAACAAAAATTCACCAGAATTCAATCCACATTTTTGTATTTATATGTTGGTGATGAAGGTCACTTGCAGCCACTTGGGCTATACTATAACTGCAACACAAGCATGAAGCCAAGTTTAGCAAATCATTTATACCTATTCTGCCCACTTGGGAGGACTTCTACCTGGAATTGATTACAGGTTCCTACTTTACCAGAAAAAAGGTAAATCTGCACTCCTTCATTTCAGGTTCCTGGTGTTCCCACAAGCAATTTCTGTACATAAAAGTTCAATTTATGCAATTAAAACATTCACAAGTACAACATGCAGTTTATACATATACATTTTGACAAAAACGGGTGCAGCACTTACTGAAATATTTTGCCAAGGGTATTCTATGACTTTTCCAAGAATGTCAGATTTTGAAATACTTTCAAGGACCTGGAAATGTAACACGAAGTCCCAAGGGGCCTTAATCGCTCCCTTAAGCAGACTAAATATGAACCCAGGGGCTTGATCTGAACAAATTTGAATTTGGCACCCCCAAAGAATGTTGTATACCAAATCGGATGATTCTGACTGGTGGATTTAAAGAAGATTTTTAAAGAATATTCCTTTTATTGCATTTGAAATAAGGAGATTGCATAGTAACCTGATAGTAGGTTATGTTATATAATGTCGTGGTAACATACAGGAACAAGAGCGCACATATCGCTGAAGCAATACAATGTCCCCTACCTGACTTATGAGCATTAATAATTATACAAATGTTGTAACCTAGATGTGATCAGCATGAATTCCGTTGAAGCATTTCCAAAAAAAAGTCTGGAAAACTGATATTTTGGTGCTTTTCCATAGGTGCTTTTCCATATTTCCAAGGGCCGTAACTCACACAAGAATAATGCAATCAGCATAAAACTCAAACTTGATCTGTAAGTCATCATTCTATAGTAGTTTACCAAAAATGAAATCATTCCGTTGAAGCGTTTCCAAAAAACTCCCAAAAACTAAAGTGTGACTGACAGACGGACAGATTGACGGATGGACAGAGTGCAAACCTATAGTCCCCTCCGGCGATGCCGGTAGGGGACTAAAAATGTGCTTTGATTCTTTTCCACCTTCTCCCCAGGGACCAGCCGTGAGGGCGACTAGGGCGATTAAGTCGCCCTTCTAAGCCCAAAGTCGCCTAGAAAAATAGTCGGGGCGATTACAAGTCGCCCTCTAAAAATTGGCCAAAATGAGAAAAGGCTGAACTGAGTGATGAGAGGTTTACATGAAAACGAGTATTTTCAAAAATTGAATGTGCTCGAGTGTGATAAATGGGCATTTTAATTCGTCAAATAAACGTCCATTTATTTGAAATCACACAACAAGCAATTGTCCATTGTCGCTTTCGGTGGATTTTTTTTATTTCTATTTTGTTGCGTTCCAGTCGGAGCTTCAAGTGTCGAAACGAAAATAAGTGACTTACGCGACTCAACAAAACAACCCAGTTTGAAAGTAGGTTACGTCGCTTAGGATGCCGAAAATGTATACACAACGGACGTATTTTATAACACATTATTTTTATTTCGATTTGCTGACGACTGTTAACTGTTGGGCTGTCTATTCCCAGAAAAACACGAATGGAATTGAAACACATGAAAAAAAGCTTTAGTGATGTCAAGAAAAGCTTTGTACAGGACACAAGTGTGCATGTGGACGATCTTGAAAAAGGGTCCTCCTAAACATCGGAATGACATGAAATGACGCGGAATGACACCGGAATGCCATAAAAATGATCCGGAATGACATTTCTTTTACAAAATACTCGACCCCAGAATGTATTTTGTTTATTAACTAACAAAGTACCTCCCAAGCAACCTTCTTACATCTGGTCCTGTTCACACTTTCGGACTTAGGAAACTATTAGCTTAGTAGACTTTGTTGAAAGGCAACCACAGGAGGGTGATGGGGGATTGGCATGAAGAAGAGGTGAGGGGTCATGAAGGAGAAGGTAGCAGTGGGGGATTTTCAGTCAATAATTACATTTTGATTTTTTAACCTGACACAGATGCATCATAGACAACTGGACCTGGATTATTTGTACGTTAATGGAGGACCATAAATTGAAAATATGAAGGTGCGGCGGGGGTGGTACATGAATATTATTAATTTTCCCCACTTGCCTATGAAGTCTCCCTACATGACTCTGCAGTCTCCCTATTTTTTCTGGAGGGAGACTTGAAGTCTCCCTAAAATTCCCCCCTAGGCTGGTCCCTGCTTCTCCCATGGGGAGCCCAAATATGAAGCCAGAGACTTCATTTGAACAAACTTGAATTGGACTCGCATATGGATGCTGTACACCAAATATCAAAAGATTCTACCGTACCGGTAATTGGTGGTTCTGGAGGCAAAGGTTTTCAAAACTTTTTTTTTGGGGGGGGGGGGGGGGGTGGGGGGGCGGTGGGGGGGGGGGGGGGTACTAATAGAGTTATGCCTGTGGGGGCTCCCTATGGGCATGGTAACTTTTCTTTGAACAAACTTGAATTGACATATGAAGAGGAACATGCATATCAAATTTATTTGAATTTGATCTGGTAGTTTCTGAACAGTTGAAAATGTAAAGTTCATGCAAGATGGACGGACACATGGAACTTAGCTAAGGTAAGCTAAAAGTTTTTGTTTCTCAGGCAATTTTTCAGGATTTTTTGACAGTGGAGAGAGGCTTTTTTATTTTTGTTTCTTTAAACCTTAAAATTCTTGATATTTTCATACATTTTTGCTACACTTTGAAAGTATACATCCAGTGGCTTTGCAGTTATTTCTAGCAAAGTCTTAACTGCCTATGCAGGCTGCCAAGACTTGGTTAGAAACAACTGCCAGTCTGCAATAGTACTTAGAATGTAACTTACTAGTTTACCCATCATATTTATCACACAATCAAAGTTTGAAAAGAATAGGTTTTTAGACAGTGTAGACTTTAACTGGTTAAGAATGCAACACATTAACCCTTTACCCAACGAATCGCCCGCATCTGCCCGCGTAATGTGCAAATTCAGTAGCTGAAAAAAATATTATTTTTCCAAATATTTCAACAAAACCATATCATGTGACCCCTCTTTGGAACGAGCTCGACGAGCTCGTTCCAAAGAGGGGTCACATGATATGGTTTTGTTGAAATTTTTTGAAAAAAATTAAAACATAATATTTAAAATAATGAATTTTGAAATTGTCTGCGTTGGGTAAAGGGTTAACAAAAAAAAAATTGGGGTCCAAATTTTAAAAACAAGGGAGATGCCCAAGAAAAAAGACTATCTTTCAGTTGCCTTAAAATTATTCAAAATACTTATTTATGTAACCCTATACCCAACGTAACGGGCAAAACCAGCCAGCGCCAATTAAGTTTCATTATTTTTTCATTTTTTGTCTCAAAAACTTAGGTTATGACCCCTCATTGGAACGAGCTCGTTCCAAAGAGGGGTCATAACCGGTGTTTTTGAGACCAAAAATGAAAAAAATTAGTTATTCAGGAATTTTCAATGCAAGTGTTGTCCACTTTTCATGTTAGGTAAAGGGTTTAGTGATACTAAATTTAAACAGCTAACATCATATCATGTCGAACAACTTTACACGTGGGTAAACTAGGATATCCAGAGGGAACCACCAAGCAGCTATGACTAACTTTCAGACTTTTCAACTTACCAACACCACACCAGCATGGTTAGCAAAGCTTGAAGGCATGTCTACCATTAACATGCTATATGCATTGGCACACTGCACCACCATGCTTCCACTAAAGCAACTGGGTTTAAGTGTTTTGCTCAAGGACAGACAGGAGATTAAGATTGAACCTACGACCTTTCGATCTGAAGTCATATGCTCTAACCAATGAGCCCACCAGGCTCCCAATCATAGTACTAATCAACATCTAGTCTTTTAAAACTATTCTTATCAGAATAAGTCATTTCCACAATGTACATTTTAAAATGATTTTCAAAACAACATTAACCCTTTACCTAACATGAAAAGCAGACGACACTTGCAAACAAAATTCTTGAATAACTATTTTTTTTTCATTTTTTGTCTAAAAAAAAACATAGGTTTTGACCCCTCTTTGGAATTAGCTCGACCCTTTACGTTGGGTAAAGGGTTAAACTTACAAATTTTATGATCCAGATGTAGACACAATGATCTATTTCTGTAAAACTGTGGTACGACATGTTTATGTAGGAATATACTTTTTTTTAATTAATTAGGACTATTAAATATGAAAACTAAATGAAGTATAAAGAAGGCTCACCTTTGCTTCATAAATTTTCTGATTTCTCCCACGTCCGTATTTAATCTTCAGTTTTGTACCCAATGGATATTCGTCATGCTTGCTTCTGGTAGTTTCAGATTTTGGCAGTGTTGTGGTTTCCTCAGTTTCATCTTTCTTGCTACCTTCTTCACTAGCACCTTCTCCTGACCCACTAGACATTTCTGATCTAAAATTATTTGTAAAAAAAAAATAATCAGAGAAGAACAATAGAAATGAGAAAATTTCCAGTGATGGGCAATATACCGCAAAATCGAAACGATACTGATATCATGGGGATACTGAAAAAGCAAACCGAAACAATCATTGAATACCGAAACCATCTACATTTTCAAATTGACCCACATTCACCATTTTTCTTTTCAATTTGGTTAATTCTCAAGGGTCTGGGCAACTGGCAGGAAAACAACCGGCAAGACAACAACCTGTGCAGTGAGTGATTGTCTAGTCAAGTCTTGGCTGCCTGTTAAGGCAGCCAAGACTTTACTAGAAATCAATGCCCAGGGGATTTGTCTATTATCAGCTGGGCCTCCAAATGATGGCAAGCTAAGGGCACATGCTCTGAAAATGAAAAAGCTTGAAATAGGCCTTAAAGGTTAAGGTGTGTTAGGAATAGGTCACAAAATTACTGAAAATATCATTCACAACATGTCTATTAAAGGAATGAAAGTCAATGTCAACTTTGTGAGTTGTTTACTAAGTCGAATTGAATTAATCGTCTTATATTTTTCATTAATTCTCTATCCACAACAAATAGCAGAAGACATTTGCAAAAAACATTTCATGAATAACTAAATATTTTCATTTTTGTCTCAAAAACATAGCTTAAGAGCCCTCACAGGAAAGAGCTTGTTCCAGTGAAGGGTCATAAGCTATGTTTTTGAGGCAAAAATTGAAAAAAAAATAAAATATGAAATTTGATGCACAGTTTTTGTGAACAGTGCTGGGCAGCTTTAGTCTTTACATCTGTCAAAAAGTTAATCACATATTATGTGATAAAAAGAATATCACATTTCTCAATATTTCACATGAAATTTCTGAATTTCGTTAAAAGGTAACCTTGGCTTAGATCGATTTTAGTGAACTTGGTAGAGATATTTAATGATATCACGACCCACTAGAGAACCTCTATTTATGTGTATGTTACAGGGCAGATTTAACTGATTCATTAGATAAAGAGTTATTTATTGGTGTTTAAGGTCAGTCCTGCATCTATGGCTGTAACATGAATACAAAACAAGTATGAAGTCAAGTTTAGCCAATCGTTTAAATCTATGCTGTCAATTTTAGATGACTTCAACCCCAGGTGATGGTTATTTTATCAGGATGACTTCAATCCCAGGTGATAGTTATTTTATCAGAAAATCACAACTTGCTTAGGCCACAAAAAATAAATTAGTTGATTCTTGGGCAATATTTTTTTTTATTTTTAAATCGGAAAGGGAGGGTTTTATTTTTTAATTTCTATTTTTATTTTTTCCTGCATATAATGAGCAAGGATCGAGAGGCTTTGGCAACTGAAACAAGTCATACAGTGGAGCCCACTGAAATGGATATCTTTCAATTCAGTAACCCTGTTAATTGTATATGACATCCAAACATCCAACAATTTGTCATACCTCCAGCACAAATTTGACCTGTTAATTCCTAGCACTTTAGTAGTGCAACAGAGTTTTCTCCAATCATTGTTTTCTCTTTGACTATGAATTTAAATGATTATATCTTGTTTGACAGAGCTCATTGAGCTCTGACAAACAAGGTATTTTTGGTAAAATATCAAACTGCATTGTGGGAAATATTGCTGCTGAGCACTTTTCTATTTTGACATCAGAGTGTAGGGAGTTAATTGCATATAGGTTACAGACTAAACTCATATTAACTGAATAAGAAATCAGCAAGAAAAAAGAAAAATTTGCCAAAGAATTATACTAATCACTAATTTCCTACATTTACAGTGTTTTGTTTTTTTTACCAAAGTACATCCTATATAGGCATTCAATCTATTTTATCTTGTTTGACAGAGCTCAATGAGCTCTGTCAAACAAGATATAATAGAACAAGGGCTATGCAAAGTGTGGACCACTGCCCCGACCCGTAGGTATGTTCGAACTAGCCTTAACCCTTAAGAGCCTGGACAAGTCTCTTGAATTCCCACCATTCCGCAGTCTCTACAAGTGTAATGGTTTAGCAATGATTTCTAGTTAAGTCTTGGCTGCCTGTTAAGGCAGTCAAGACTTGACTAGAAACCACTGCTTAGGTAAGTTGTCTATTGTCTGCAAGACCTCCTCATGATAGCATGTTAAGGGCACATGTTCTGAGGTCGGAAAATTTGTAAATAGGCCTTTAAGGGTTAAAGGTACTGTGGGACAGAACAATTTTCTAAACCAAAAGTGAAAAAGGGACATAACTAAAAGCAATGGACAAAGCCCGTTGCTTGTGCATATCCGTTCCCCCATGCGGGTCTATCAGCATAACAAAGGAGTTCCAAATTCGAATGATGGCTTTGAAATTAGAATCCAAAATGTTCGTGTGGACAGACGGATGGACGGACGGAGGTCTTCATGAAATACCCCCAAATTCTCCTTTGGAGATCAGGGGGCATAATAAATTCTTAGTTTATCACTAGAAGACCAAATTCTTGTTAAACATATATATTCCTGTTAATAGAATTTTTTTTACGGACATAGTGGATATTCAATTAACAGGGTTCCACTGTATTGTTTACATGTTGGGATATATTTAACTTTTGTCCTCTGTGGAGTCAAAAAGAGCCAACTCGGTTTAATAAGATAAAAAGTTTACACAGGAACAATATGTACTGTAACATTTATTGTGACATCATACAGGTGGGTTGATTATTCACGGATCCAGAAAAAATTAAACTATTTAGTAATTTTGTTTGCAAGTGTTGTCTGCCTTTCGTATTAGGTAAAGGGTTAAAAAAGATTTCTTGTTTCTTGGCAATTTTCCCTCAATTTTATGAGGGAGGAAGAGGTGTCTTTTTATTCCACATCCAAACAAAATTGGGCAGTGGATATAGAAATGGGTCCCACCCATCTGTCCATCAACCCATCTGTCTCTTCATCCATCCATCCTAACATCCATCCTAACATTTTGTGAACGTGATAACTTGAACAAATTTAAAAAAATTTTCATGAAACTTGCTGAAGGCATACATTGTGAGAAGATCTTGGTCAAGTTCGATATTCAACAAATTTTCTTGATTCTTTCTCAGTTATGCCTCTTTTTGTTGGAAACTCTGTGTTTGTCTTACGACTTTGTGAATGTGATAAATAGTGAGCAGCCTAGGTGGTAAATTGAGGGAGAAGTCACTTCTTCCTCGACAGACTTTAGGGAGAAGTCAACTGAAAACGGGAAGAAGTGGGCTGGAAGAAGTATGAATAATGGTCTTTTGCATGATTGTGCCTTTATCTAGTTTTCTCACATGTAAATAACTTACAAAAGTTGAGAGAAATAAAGAGAGAAAAGAAAACATCATGATGAAAGTTATTTAGAAGAAAAAAATCTGCCAAATATTAATGTCACAACCCCCCCCCCCCCCCCCCCCTCTCCATTACCTCCATGGCACAGACTTAATAACAGTTGTCAATTTCAGTCATATTTGTTCAACTTCATATCTATGATTTTGTGTGATTGCAGGTGATTTCGGGTAAGTGAATATCATTTTGTGTGATGTGGTATTTAGGCATACCCACATCGAATGGTAACATTATTTATTGCCTGCAATAATTATTGTAACATGGAACATTCTCACTCTTGGGACACCTGTTTTGTTGCATTAAAAAGTAATCAAAGTCAGAAAGGGCCTTTATGGTTTAAATAAGGCAATTGATTTTCTGGTCAAACATTGTTTTTGAATTATTGTTATTCATTTGTCAACTCTTCTGGAACCATTATGTAGATGAGATGATGATAGAAGTTAGTATACTTCAGCCCTTAAAGGCCGATTTCCGACTTTTACAACCTCAGAACAGGTGCTCTTAACATACCATCATCAGTAGGTCCTGCTGACAATAAACAAAGTACATTGGCAATGGTTTCTAGTGAAGTCTTGGCTACCTGTTAAGGCAGTCAAGACTTGACTAGAAACCACTGCTTAGGTAAGTTGTCTATTGTCTGCAAGACCTCCTCATGATAGCATGTTAAGGGCACATGTTCTGAGGTCGGAAAATTTGTAAATAGGCCTTTAAGGGTTAAAGGTACTGTGGGACAGAACAATTTTCTAAACCAAAAGTGAAAAAGGGACATAACTAAAAGTAATGGACAAAACCCGTTGCTTGTGCATATCCGTTCCCCCATGCGGGTCTATCAGCATAACAAAGGAGTTCCAAATTCGAATGATGGCTTTGAAATTAGAATCCAAAATGTTTGTGTGGACAGACGGATGGATGGATGGAGGTCTTCATGAAATACCCCCAAATTCTCCTTTGGAGATCAGGGGGCATAATAAATTCTTAGTTTATCACTAGAAGACCAAATTCTTGTTAAACATATATATTCCTGTTAATAGAATTTTTTTTTACGGACATAGTGGATATTCAATTAACAGGGTTCCACTGTATTGTTTACATGTTGGGATATATTTAACTTTTGTCCTCTGTGGAGTCAAAAAGAGCCAACTCGGTTTAATAAGATAAAAAGTTTACACAGGAACAATATGTACTGTAACATTTATTGTGACATCATACAGGTGGGTTGATTATTCACGGATCCAGATAAAGCGACAGATGCAATTTGCGATTCCGGTCAACTGGATGGTCATTTAGAGTGAGCATAACCTTCAATGTGAATATTTTATTCTTCAAATGATAGATTAACCCTTTCCATAATGCATCAACCAAAAAGGACAAGTGTTAGTCACAAAAATCTAATTTCATTAATTTCCCATTTTTGGAGCAAAAAAACCTCAGCTCATGACCCCTCAATGAAATGAAATCATTTAGCTTGTTCCAACCAGGGGTCATGATTCATGTTTTTGATGCAAACTAGAGGCTCAAGAGAGCCTAAAACGCTCACCTGGACCAAGTTACCCTAAACTGTAAGGGTTATGGGTATGGAGAAAATGTAATTTGAATGAACCATATGACAGATTCGCCAGCAATTATTTTGTCCAACTGTTTCAAATGCTCAAAAGAAAGCTTCATACCAAATACAAAATCTCTAGTCCGTGCAGTTTGGGAAATATTGGACATTTCATTTTTTTTCTATTTTTAGTGCCAAGTGTTCCCACGAGGAACCGCAAAAAATTTTGGGGGGGGGGGGCATGAATGAAGTACTTAGGGTCAACTAATGCCACATATAAAATTTGGTTCAAATCGCTCCATTGGTTCTTGAAATAGAAATTTTCAGGGGAGCTCAAAAGTCAGCCCATCCCCTGCTGAGCCCAAATATGGACCTATCAACTTTCTTTGAACAACTTTTAATCTTGAACACCAGAGGAAGTTTCATACCAAATAGCAAAGCATTCCCACTTGTGGTTCATGAGAAGATGATTTTTAATGAATTTAACGATATTTGGGCATAAGCCCAAGCCCAAAAAGGGCAGAGACCCCATTTGAACAAAACTAAAACAGAATACCCCCAAGATGATGACGCCCATATATGTTTCAGGCCATTGGTTTGTGAGGAGAAGATATTTTTAAGAAGGTAAACATGTAATCTTTTTCCCATTGACTTCAGTGTTAAAGAATGCTGAGTCATCATATTTTCATAATATCAAAAACAGACCATATGACAGATTCGCTAGCAATTTTTTTTGTCCAATTGTTTCAACTACTCAGAAGAGAATTTCATACTAAATACAAAATCTCTATAGTCTGTGCAGTTTGGAAAATATTGGACTTTTCATTTTTGGTCTATTTTTAGCTCCAGGGGTTCCCATATGGAAGCGCGAAAAATTTTGGGGGCATGAATGAAGTACTTAGGGTCAACTAATGCCACATATAAAATTTAGTTCAAATAGCTCCATTGGTTCTTGAAATAGAAATTTTCAGGGGAGCTCAAAAGTCAGCCCATCCCCTGGAGAGCTCAAATATGGACCTATCAACTTTCTTTGAACAACTTTTAATTTTGAACACCAGAGGAAGTTTCATACCAAATATCAAAGCATTCCCACTCGTTGTTCATGAGAAGATTTTTAAAGAATTTCATCATATTTGGGCATAAGACCAAGCCCAAAAAGGGCTGAGACCCCATTTGAACAAAACTAAAACAGAATACCCCCAAGATGATGTGGCCCATATATGTTTCAATTTGGGCCATTGGTTTGGGAGGAGAAGATTGTTTTGTAAAAGCTAACGTACAATGGACGACGTACGCCAATGATGGCAATACCTCACACTGACTTTCAGCCAGGTGAGCTAAAAATAGAAAGTTTTAGTCCTTCAAGACTTTTAGGGCAAGTGTTGTCTGCAATTCGTGTTGGCTGAAGGGTTAAATACTCAATCTAACACCCAATTTTAAGAAAAAGATTAGGTTCTTTTCAAATGAATACTTCTGCTGAATACTTTTTACTGCCAAAATTGGTATTCTATCCAGAAGTTTTGAATATATTTTAAAACCTGTAGCCACAAGGCTTCAGGCTGAAACATCATTTAATCTATTCTCAACTTAAACAAGAGGGCCCCCAGGGGACCTGAGGGCACTCACCTGACATGGTAGCCTAAATATCAACCCAGGGAATTGATTTCAAGTTGCATCTGCCCCTCCTAAGAAAAGCTTCTACCAAATATCCAAAGATTCTGACAAGTGGATCTTAAAAAAAGGATATTTAAAGAATATTCCTCATATTGAACTAAGTAATAATTCAGCTCCCACAGGGAGCCCAAATATGAACCCAGCGACTTGGCTTGAACAAACTTGAATCTCACCTCCAGTGGGATGCTGTATACCAAATATCAAAAGATTCTGACTGGTGAATGTGAAGAAGATTTTTGAAGAATATTCCTCATATTGAACTAAGTTATAATTCGGGCTCCCAAAGGGAGTCCAAATATGAACCCAGCGACTTTGCTTCAACAAACTTGAATCTCACCCACCTAAGGATGCTGCATACCAAATATCAAAACATTCCGACTGCTGGATCGGAAGAAGATTTTTAAAGAAAAATTCCTCATATTGAACTAAGTTATAACTTGGGCTCACCCAGGCAGCCCAAATATGAACCCAGGGACTTGCCTTCAACAAACTTGATTCCGCACCCCCCCCCCCCCCCCCCCCCCCCCCCCCCCAGATGCTGCATACCAAATATCAAAACATTCTGACTGCTGGATCTGAAGATGATTTTAAAGAAAATTCCTTATTTTGAACTAAGTTACAATTAGAGCTCCCACAGTGAGGCCAAATATGAACATAGGGACATGGCTTGAACAAACTTGAATTTCACCCCCTAAGAATGCTGCATACCAAATATCAAAACATTCTGACTACTGGATCTGAACAAGATTTTTAAAGAAAATTCTCATTTTGAATGAAGTTATAATTCGGGCTCCCACAGTGAGCCCAAATATGAACCCAGGGACTTGGCTTGAACAAACTTGAATCTCACCCTCCTAAGCATGCTGCATACCAAATATCAAAATATTCTGATTGGTAGATCTGAAGAAGACGATTTTTAAAGAATATTCCTCATACTGCACTAATTTAAACATTTGGGCTCCCATGGTAGAGAGTCCAAATATGGACCCAGGGATTTCATTACAATAAACATGTGAAACAATCTTCCAAAGATGTTATATGTGAAATTTGAAAGCTTTTGGAGCAGTGGTTTGGGAGAAAAGTAGTCTTAAATGTTTTTCCCATTACCCACAGTGTCGAAAAAGTACCCCATGATAAAACCGATAGCAATTTTTTCGACCATTCCATTCTGTTGGTCCTAAGGAAGCTTCACACCAAATAAGAATTCTGTGCCTTGTAGTTTTGGAGATATAGGTGTTTTAAATTTTTTCTATTTTTAGCTCCTGCAGTTTCCATGGGGCAACAGGAAATTTTGGGGGGCATAAATTAAGTACTTATGACCCAAAGCCTTCATATCAAATTTGGTTCAAATCAGCCTCTCAGTCTGGAAAATAGAAATTTTGGGTGGGGTGAAAATTCTTGCCCCTCCCATAATGAAGGCAAATATAGCTTCTCGAACTTCTCAAATCTGAGTCTACACCTCAAAAGGAAGCTGCACATCTAATATCAAGTCACTGCTACTGCTGGTTCATGAGAAGATTTTTTAAGATTTAAGCAAACTTTTTGTGCGTGGCCCTACCGAGGGGCACAGCAACTTGATTTGAACAAAATCAAAATGCGATGTCATAAACTATTATCTCAAATTTCAATTAAATTGGTTCAGCGATGTTAGAGAAGACACACACACGGAGGTGAGCTAACAAACAGACAAGTGGCTTCCAACAAAGTCTCAACTTTATGGAAGTAAAGATATAAATATACAAGATACACTGTTAGTTCACCATTCAATTTTCATTTTTTGTCTCAAAAACCTAGCTTATAGCCACCTCATTGGAACGTGCTCATTGAGCTCGTCGGTCATAAGGTATGTTTTTGAAGCAAAAAATGACAAAATTTAATTATTCAAGCATTTCTTCTATTATGTCTTGTTTGGCAGAGCTCATGGACTATTGTCGAACATCGTTTGAAGATATATATACAATTTACAGACCAAATTTGCTATATGGTTTGGTGTTTGAAAGTTACCAAGAGTATTCAATTAAGAAATGTCGAATCAAGTGGGCTCCACTGTATATTAGATTTCAACTATTATTACCTGTCAGTCTGATCTTCATTGTCCACATTACCAACAGAGACTTTCGTTTTCTTGTTGTCTTTCTTATCAGGTTTCTTTTCTTCTTTCTTCTCATCTTTCTTTGTGTCCAGCTTCTCTTCCTTTTTCTCTTCCTTTTTCTCTTCCTTCTTTAATCCCTCACCATCTTCCTTTAATTCATTTACTTCTTTACCCACTTCTTGTTCATCTCTCTGCAATTCTTTATTTTCATCTTTCTTCAATTCCTTATTTTCTTCTTCCTTCTTAACTTTGTCATTATCTTCCTTGATTACATCTTCCTTTTTCAAATCTTTCTTTGTATCTTTCTTTGGTTCTTCTTTCTTAGTTTCCTTTTTAACATCAGCTTTCTTGACTTCTTTTTTTACTTCTTCCTTCTTTGTTTCATCTTTTTTTGTATCTTTTTTTACTTCAGCTTTCTTCATGTCTTTCTTCACTTCATCCTTCTTTATATCTTTCCTAACTTCATCTTTCTTCACATCCTTCTTTAGTTCAACTTTCTTTGTATCTTTTTTAACTTCATCCTTTTTGATTTCTTTCTTAATATCAACTTTTGTAGAAATTTCCTCTTTCTTCACCTCGACTTTTTCCTCCTTTTTCAGTTCTTTCTTTTCTTCCTTCTTGAAATCCTTCTTTACTTCTTTCTTAGTAATCTTCTTTTCATCCTTCTTTACTTCTTTCTTTTCTTCTTTCTTGGGTGGCTCTTTTTCTTCTTTGTTAATTATCTTTTTGTCTTGCTTTTGTATTTCTTTTTTCTCATCAGTTTTCAAATCCTTTTTTGCATCCTTCTTAATTTCCTTTTTCTCATCTTTCTTCATTTCCTTTTTCTCCTCCTTTTTCACTTCCTTTTTTTCATCCTTTTTCACATCTTTCTTTTCATCTTTCTTGTCCACTTTTTCATCTTTTTTCACTTCCTTGTCATCTTTTTTTACTTCTTTTTTCCCTTCCTTTTTAGGTTCTTCTTTGTTTACTTTCTTTTCATCTTTCTTTCCCGATTCTTCATATTTCTCTTCCAGATCTTTTTTGAGTTCTTCAATTCTGGCAGATTTTTTTCTTCCCTGAAAAAAACAAAATAACTACATTTTTTTCCAAGTATTCTATTAACAATTATGACATAAACTGAACAAGTTCATCAGGATATTACCAGAACTTGATTAGTTATAGAATGTGCAGTTTTAAAATAGTAAATTGTGGCATACAAATAAAGTAAATTGTCTTTTAAGAAAAATACTCAAAATCGGTATACATCAATTTAACTCTTGAATATTTGGAAAGGAGTGAATAGAAAGTGTAAGCTATTTGCACAAAAGTAATACACTACGTTTTTGAAAATCCTAGCCAAAAACAAGGACCAGCAAATCTGTCAAAAGTCTGCTGGACTTTGACCCTCTGTGCTCTGATGTCAAAATACCAAAGTTTTCAGCAGCAAATGTTTCTCACAATATAACTGAGAATTTTAAGAAATCATATCTTGTTTGACAGAGCTCAATGAGCTCTATCAAACATGTTATAATTTGTTAAATTTGTCATGCTGTATGGGCAATATGGAGTGATTGAGGAATGAGCTCTGTCAAACATGATATAATTTGTCATACCGTATAGGCAATATGGAGTGATTGACGAACAAGAGATTGTCACTGGGAAGTGACTATGCCCCCGAATTGACAATGACTTTGACATATACTGAACAAAATTTTTTTTGCACGCAACACATCTCCCCAGAAGCAACATGTATGCCAAGTTTCAACAAAATCCAACTAAGCATCTCAGAGTTATGGAACGGACATGAAAATCTTCCTGATGGACAGTTGACCTTGATCTGTGACCTTGACCTCCAATGAACCAAAGCAAATTTTGTGTGCAACACATCTCCCAAAAAGCAACATGTATGGCAAGTTTCAACAAAATCCAACAAAGCACCTCCGAGTTATGGAGCGGACACAAAAATCTTCCTGACAGATGGACGGAGGGAAATGACAAACACTATATGCCACCCCGAAAAAAATTTTCGGGGGGAGCATAAAAATTTGAAAAACTACTAGAGTTCCTTGAGTTGAAACAAGGTGCAGTCTACATCTATTCAAATACAAATAAAATTATTTTTAAAAAAACCCCATTAATTGTTTGCATGAATAAAAAGAAATTAAAGGAGTAACTAAGAAACAAAATGCTGCAAAAAACAAATTTAAAAACATCTGTTGCTCAATTGATAAAACAAATTCTTTATGTGCAAGTACTAGCCATGTTAGAAATAATGCATTTCAATTTACTTATCTGTCTTTTAATAGAACTTAAAAGGTTAAGGGGTTTTCTTGATCAATTAATCATGTGGATTAACCTTGGTTAACCGATTAATCACTTGTCCAAATAGATATCTGAATAACTGCCATACCGTTGATGATTTACAGCATGAACCCTTTACCAAATGTAACAAACAAAACCGACTAGGCCTATATACAAAAGTCTCCATTCAAATTTATTATGTTTTCAATTTTTGTCTCAAAAACCTAGCTCGTTGAGCTTGTTCCAATGAGGGGTCGCAAGCTATGTTTTTGAGACAAAAATTGGATTTTTTAAAAATAATTTATGAATTTATTTTGCAAGTATCGTCTGCTACCCGCAATGGCTAAAGGGTTAAAAATGACCATTTCCAGCTACTGATACAGTATGATGATCATGCAACTAAACAGGTATGAAAGCAAATAACTTGCATGCTTTTCTCTGTCTCATATAATTGATGTGAGTCAGTGTGACAATGTTTGCCTATTTTGGAGCAAGTTTTTTTCCTTTGTTAACCCATATAATACAGTAGTTCAAAAGTAACAGTGAATCGAACAATTACTTTTTGGATTGACAAAGATGTTGATCACTGATTAATCGGTTAACCGTTTCAGCTCTAACTTTTAACCCTTTACCTAATGTAATACCCATATCCAACAAGTGCTATTCACAAAAGTCATCATTCAAATAGTAATACTTTTTTGCTCCCCAGACATACCTTACATCTATTCATTGGAATGAACTCATAAATAAATAATAATCATAAATAATAATGGATCATGAGCTCTGTTTTTAAGAAAAAAATGAAAGTGTCAATGACACTGTAGCTCAATTTGTCAAGACATGTACATGTATAGTATGTGACACAGCAATGACAAACATCTAGGTAATGACCTGATAACAAAGGTACATAAAAAGTATTGTAACGGTCTGTACATAAATACTGACCGTAGCCTGTAACAAATGTACAGGTCAAGTATTGTAAAGGTGGGTGACAGTTAGATGCTAAACGAGAAAAGAAATCTTTGAGTCCCAGAGTGGGTCTGACTGAATCCCAAAATATTTGTTCTCATAGCAAAGTGATAACAAAGGCACCCCAAAACACACTCATTCCTGTCCCAAGGTGAAAACCAAGGTACCCAAGAAGTTTCGTGAAGATCAGGTCATAAATACGAGCTGTATAGAAGTAGTGACAAAAAACTGATTGGACCTAATTTCGGTACAAAATGGACGCTGGCAGCCATCTTGAATTTTGGACCACACTCAAAAACACTCGTTCTCGTCCCAAGGTGATAACAAAGGTACCCAAGAAGTTTCGTGAAGATCGGTTGATAAATACAGCCTCTAGCCTGAGCCGTATTGACATGTGCACTTACAGTGCATAAGTAGCACTAAATAAATCAAAATTATCTAATTTGAATAATTTCTGCATTAGAAAAAAACCCGTACTGTATGTTATGTATTCCATTTTACTAAACATTCATACAAAAATTTATTCAAATTAGAACTTTCATACAGAAGTTCTGTACAAAAGACTGATTGCACTAATTTTGGTACAAAATGGCTGCTGGTGGCCATCTTGAATTTCAGACCAGACCCCAAAACACTCGTTCTCATCCCACGGTGATAACAAAGGTACCCAAGAAGTTTCGTTAAGATCGGTTCATAAATATGGTGTTTAGCCTGAGCCGTATAGAAGTTGTGTACAAAAAACTGATTAGACCTAATTTCGGTACAAAATGGCCACTGGCAGCCATCTTAAACTTTGGACAGCACTCAGAAACACTCGTTCTCATCCCAAAGTGATAACAGAGGTACCCAAGAAGTTTCGTGAAGATCGGTTGATAAATACAGCCTCTAGCCCGAGCCGTATTGACATGTGTACTTAACTGTGGGTAAGCAGCACTGAAAAAATCAAAGTTCATCTAATTTGCATAATTTCTGCACAAGAAAAAAATCTGTATTATATGTGATGTATCCCATGGTACTCAACATTCACACAAAATTTTTTTAAAATCAGCACTTTCATATGGAAGTTCTGTGCAAAAATCTGATTGCACCTAATTTTGTAAAAAATGGCTGCCATTGACCATCTTGAATTTCAGACCGCACCCAAAAACACTCGTTCTCGTCCCACGGTGATACCAAAGGTACCCAAGAAGTTTTGTAAAGATCAGTTTATAAATACGGCATCTAGCCCGAGCCGTATTGGCATTTGCACTTACAGTGCTGAAAGTAACACTAAATACATCAAAGTTGGTCTAATTTGCATAATTAACGTACAAGAAAAAAACCTGTCTTATATGTGATGTATCCCATGGTACTAAACATTCATACAAAAAATTATTCAAATCAGCGCTTTCATATGGAAGTTCTGCGCAAAAATCTGATTTCACCTAAGTCTGTACAAAATGGCCGCCAGTGGCCAACTTGAATTTCGGATCGGACCCAAAAACACTCGTTCTCGTCTCACGGTCATAACAAAGGTACCCAAGAAGTTTCGTAAAGATCGGTTCATAAATACAGCCTCTAGCCCGAGCCGTACTGAATTGTTGATGGACAGACGGCCGACTGGCCATGGCATAAGCTCAAATTTGGCTTTGCCAAAGTTGAGCTAATTAAAGTATTTAGTTATTTAAGAAGCACTTTTTGAATCTGTTGTCAGCTAGTCATGTTAGGTGAAGAGTTAAGTTAGCTTGTCATAAAAGTTAAATTCAGGCTAATTCTAACCTCCAAGTTTATTTATTGAATCAGAGCAAGAGAGTTCATTCAATGAAACACTCAGACAATTATGCAAAAAGAATTCACTTGTTTTATAAGCTGAGCAAAAGATATGTAACTTCTCTTCTCAAAATTTGTAAGATACTACGTCCTCAAATATTCTTCAACTGGCTGAGTACGAGAAGCCATTACAATGACTTGGTTAACCCTTTACCTAACGAATCGATCGCATCCGACGCGTAATATGCAAATTGAGCAGTTGAAAAAATTAAATTTTTCAAAATATTTCAAGAAAACCATATCATGTGACCCCTCATTGGAATGAGCTCATTGCGCCCGTTCCAACGAGGGGTCAAATGATATGGTTTTGTTGAAATTTTTTGAAAAATTAAAAAAAAATGATACTTAAAATAATAAATTTTGATATCGTCTGCATTGAGTAAAGGGTTAAATGGTGGTGCATTTGCCAACCTGTAGGAAAAAATGTTCTATACAAAATTATTGTTACCATTTATTGTTACAACAATAGGCACTCTCCAACAATCTGTAAAAAACAATTATTTATTAGGCTCCCTTTCCTGGTAGAATGGTATATCTGAAAAAAAAAATTACTCATGGTACAAACCACCCTTGAAAAATAACTTAGCACTCTAGCAGTTAGTTCACTGCATGACAGAAATGTTCTTACCCGCTTCTTCATCTCTGTATCATCATCATCTTTCTTGTCTTTACTCATAGGGGTTACATCTTTGGTTTTATCATCTTTTGCCTCATCTATCTTTTCTTTTTCCTTCTTGCCTTTCTTTTTACTTTCTTCCTCTTTCTCCACTTTTGGGGTATCTGCTTTGGAAATTTCCTCCTTTTTAACAGCAGGTTTGATTTCATCCTTTTTCAATGCAGGTTTTGTGTCCTCTTTCTTCGCAGATCTATCTAGTTTTTCCCTCCGGGGTGTTACTCGTGCTTCTGATGTAGTGGAATCAGCCTCGCTTTCACTCTCAAAGTCCAGGTGTCTTGCTTTGGTTATTATATCTGGGGTGTCAGGTTTGGATGCTTTGGACTGGGAAATAAATACAAAAAATCCAATCACACTGTAGCTTAACCTGACTGTGTGTTGTGTTTGATGAAAAGGATCATGTTAATGTTCAATGTTTATGAAAGGATTATGAAATAAGACAAGAATTGTGATAATTGAGAATATGTTAATTTCTGTTCCCTGTATGCTATGTTTTCAATAAAAATAATTTGAGGTGTAGACTATACTAAAGAATTGAGGGGTGGGTTAATGTGGCCCCCACAGTTAATGTATGTGGTCCTCAGAGTTAATGTATGTCAACCAAAGTTACAGGGAAATTATTCCAAAATGAGTCATCCTATCAAGTTACAATGAAATCTCTTCATAAATATGACCTGTAGACTGTGCTAAAGGTTTTTGGGCTTTGGGCCTGTGTAGCCATCCTGGTTGACCGATCGCAACCAAACGGGGACGTCCTTATTTAGACATCATACAGTCATCCTACCAAGTTACAATGAAATCCCTCCAAGCTAATCATGCTTTTTCCAGTGAGTGATCATAAATTTCTGCTCATGAATCTTCAGTTATTTAAAGATGATTATTGCAAATGTCTTGTGTTTGATAAAAAGCTAAATCATTACTGACTAGTGATGAACCGATAATCGGAATCAGCACCGGCCGGTTATGGGGCATTGGCTGATTATGACAACTGGCTGTTATTCTATATTTAACACTGACTATTAAAATATCTGATATCTGGCCTTTTCAATAAAGTTTCCCCATTAAAAACATTAGGTGTGCATATCAGAATATTTAGGGATTTGCCGATTCAAGATATTATGGAACTTACCATCTGCAATTGGTATGAGATTGCCACTATTATGAGCTTATCGAGGTCACTGGTCTTCACTCATGGTGCTGTACAACGTTACTTTGGATACATGTATAAATAAAATGTGTTCAAGGTAGTCTGTAGGGGATCTGCACGTTTCGTACTTTGGATGTTTTGTACTCAGCTGGATGTTTTGTACCCAAATTTCTGGAAGTTTCGTACCCCAGGAATTTTCAGTTCTGTACCCAATTTTTGACTGTCACAAACACGTCTCAGTTTGTCAAGTTCATTTTATAGCATGTCAACACTGAAGAAACACTTGAAGGGAGGTAACAAGTTGAACAATGAGCATTAAATAATATATTATGACACCGCATGCGTTTTTGTAAACAATGCACCAAACAACTTCACAACACACATTAACATCAAAGTTATTATTCAATTAAGACACAAAGTATGTGTGCTCAGTATCTTCCTGGTTAATACAGCCATGTGTAATGTATTCTTACAGAAAACCGTATTAACACTATTTACCAGAATAAATCACAATCTTCACAAGAGAACAATATCGTGTGATTGTATCGTTTATAATATAACGATCTTTCCCCACCCCATCTCCCAAAATGCAAATATTATTTTGGCTAATATTGTCCAGCACTAAACATACATACTCTGAGAACTTATGTGATATTAACCCTTTGATACTTTTGTACGTATTATTACGCACAAAATCAAACAGCACATTGATACTTTGAGGTCACTTGTTTTGTTATTATTTTTCGATATTTTAAAGTTTTAACTTCGAATTCCTATTTTCTTCCGAAATAGTGCTCAGTGACAACCGTTGAGCCAAATGTTATCGCAGCTTAAAATACTAATATAATCCTGCTGTCAAGACTTCTTAACTGGTTGAGTGTTAGGAGCCTCTATTAGGGTTTTCACAAAGTGAGGATACCAGAGCAGAAACTAACACTCTCCTTGCTTATATTTCATATTCAGTCAAACACAAATAATATTTTGCTTATATAAATTTGTCATAAAACAAGTTTTGAATAACAAATTCAGATCACCAAAAATAATCTGGCCCTCAAACAGATAATCACTAATGTTATCTCGTTATTTATACATTCCGACGTTTGACGTTGCATTTTGAAAAACGTTGAAGAAACTGAATTCCCAGTGATGTTTGAACGTCAGGATAATTAAAGTCTCAAAGTGTTAAGCTTTCATAATTGGTGATTTATCAACGGAGTTTGGCAGTATAACAGGCACCAAAAGATTTTCTTCTTGGTCCTATTTCTACCATTGGAATCGGCATCGAAATCGGCACTATCAGCAGAGAAATAATCGGCAATCGGTTCATAGCAAGTTTTGATAATCAGTTCATCACTATTACTGACCTTTATTACCGATCTGTTGCTTACTACATTATCTGCTCTTCTTTTGAAATTTTGCTTAACTCCAAAAACTCGGTTGAAATCGCCAAGGAACTAATTGCAACTTTATAAATTTTTATACGGTAGAATTCTCTTAATTTAATATCCATTTTGCAAGTGAAAATTTTTAATTTAACAAGAGTATACAATTAACAGGGATTCGGTCAGTTCCCTGTGTTCTGGAGGTAAACTTAGCATTTACTCTATTATATCTTGTTTGCAAGAGCTCTTAGAGCTCTGTCAAACAAGATATAACAGAATAAATGTCTGTATTGAATGTATGAGGCCAAAAAGGTTGATAAATAAGGGGAATTTGATGCATGTCACAGCAATTTTTTCGACATATTACAAAATTTAATATACAATTAACAGGAGTTTACTCTACAACCCATATGCAATTAACAGATCAAATTTGTACTGAAGGTATGGAAAGTTAAAAAATTATAGTAATTTATATATTTTTTATACTTACCAATGACCCAGACATAGCTGGTGCTAACTCTTAAAATATAGGGCCAAACACAAATTTTGCCCCCCAATCCCCAAAATTTGCATCTAAAACTAAAGAAAACATGTCCTGAAAGGCCCTCCACACTTCGCCCCTACTGCGCATGCGCAGTGTCAAGGACGTTCCGAAATTGGCGCCATTTATCATTCTAATAACCAGTGCCTGGTAAGCGCTATGTACTCAGCGGGGAGGCAAGAGTTCCCAACTCCTGGGAGGGCCATCCCCGTCTGGGTCATTGGTAAGTATAAAAAATATATAAATTACTATAAATTTTTTAACATTTTTATACTGTACCAATGACCCAGACATAGCTGAATAGTAAAAAGGCTGGAGGGCCAAGGACATAGAGCAAAATGGAATACGCTCAATAAAATAAAATAGAGTCATCCCCTGTAGGGAAAAGAAGTAATAGGCCTTACATGTATCTTTCTTATTTATGATAAATTAGAAAGATACAACACCTTCCAAAAATTGAGCTTCATAAATCCATGTACTCTATTAATATCCAATAATCCTTATACTAATAATTTTTAAAGTAAGCCAATAATAAAGTAAGTCTAGAGAATAGAGACTCTTATACTCCTAAAAGTGTGTGAGAATTGCATAATCATGTCCGTTGACATATGCAATATTCAAAAGCTATACTTTAAAAACTAAGACTTGAATGAATTTTATAAACTTAAACTTCTCACTAAACAACCATCCCAATAACAGCTCAGAATTACTAACTCCGGAGGAGGTATCCCCTTGTTTTCATAGTAAAAAACAGGTGACCCAAGGGAACACCCTCCCCCCCCCCCCCCCCCCTTTTTCTTGCCCTGGGTCAAATAGCCCAGAGCGAAGAGGGCAGCCGAACGGAGACACTGCCGAAACAGACAGCCTACCTAGCTATAGTAGCAACTGTTAAGTGAATGACATTCTGAGCAGTAGAGAATAGACCTAACAATAGAGGCCTCCAGAAATGGACTCGATATTTCTGAGATAAAATTCATGAATGGATGGCTGAGCGCAATGAGCAGCCTTCAAAAATCTATAATAGCAACACTATTAATGTAAGCCCAAGAAGTAGAAGAACTCTTACTTCATGAGCCGAAATCTAAAGCACAACTGCTAAGCCAATGATATATCATAAGCAGTACGCTAGTTAATAGAATCCATTAACAATAAAATGGAGCGTAACGTCCTTCTACTAGACATCAAAGACAGAAGAAGCTTACGCCCTCGTAATAAACAGATATCTGTTTATAAATACATAAACTGTACCTGGAAAGAGTAAAGGTCTATGCCCATACGAAGACGGAAGGACCTTAAAATAATAGGTTCCGGATAATAGGAGCCTAAGTCTTATGCAACAATCCAACCTAAATAGTAACGGAAGTATTGATTCCGAAACTATGAAAGTGAAAATCATCCATCGATAGTGCATGAAACTCACTGACTCTACAGTAAAAGAGAAACCAACAGAATTACTGTCTAAAAGGTCAGAATTTGAAAACTACTGTTTCCAGAGGCTCAAATGATTACTTAGCTAAATAAGAACCTGAAGTTAAAATCCGTATAGGAATTTAATCTAAAGATTCTAAGTCTATTTATCAAAAAGTTACTAACTGACTTAGATAAAGAGACAAAAGACTCAAATGTAAACTATCGTAGAGTGCATAGGTATGAGGTAACATAAACCTATAACCTAAATAACAACAGGCTGCAGTAGATCTTGTGAAACAAGTATACTAAAAAATAGCAATGAGTAGTATGGAGGGATCAACCATATGAACATAATGATCCCTACACCACGACGGAAGAGCCTCCACTTTAGTCGCATAGAATAGCGAAGAAGAGGATCTCCTATAGTAAGAAATCGCGTCCAAAGCTCGTCCAGTACAGTGCTTACAATGCAATACGGACCACACAACGGAATACATGAAGGTTGCGACCTTGCTGGTTGTGATAAAGATGACACGATTTACCCAGTGAAAAAAGATCCTCACATAGAGGAAGATTTCACGTTAAGATCCACAGTAGACAAGAGAGTAAATTACTCATGATCTCTGTGAAGATAGAGATGCTATCAACAGAAATGAATTGTGGTTGTTTATCTTAGCAATACCTGCTAAAACAACAGCGCCGGAGGATACGCGTATCCTATCATTCCGTCCTATAGATCAATAGAGCGTTAACAGTATTAGCTCAGAGATCTGGACAAGCCAACACATACGTCTGCAATTGATTAGCAAGCTGTGTCATAAATAAAACATCATTGGGCGCTCCCATAGATAGCAAATCTGATTAAATACTTGTTTGTTGAGAGTCCATTCTGACAGCAACAAGCGACCCGTAAGAGAACGGGAGTGCGATAAAACAATCAGACGACCCAGAATATGACGGACCAAAACTGAATTTGGTGTAGTATAACCAATAGACGGATTCTTTCCATTAAATTGAATAACGGAAACGAAAGAGTGCCTCCCTGGTTCCGGAGATACGCCACTACTGTCGAATTAAAGGACAGGAATTTGGGCATGCGTTTCTGAATAATGTTCATGCAATGACATAAAGCAAGCCTAAAAAACATTATTCCGCGGAAGTTAAACTGATAGTTAAAAGACTGCGGAACCCAAAGACCCTGGCACTTCGAATCCGTAGGGATCAGTATATATCCCAATCTGTTTGACTGGCAACCGTCATAACAGCCACACTCGGGTCCGGTAACTGCGGCGGCACTCTCTGAGTCAACCACCGAATGTTTGCCCCAGTCTGAATCTCTTGTAACACTAGAAAGACAAGAGAATGTATAAATCAAGCAATTCATGGATTGCCGGAAAGTTGCCGTCGAAGAGAAGCTCCTCCGAGAACGAAGCGACTCTGAGAGAGTTCTTAACCTACTATCCACGCGTGGATGTAGCTAGGGCAGCATCACGTCTAACCAACTCCAATCAGCCACTGAAGGGCGGAGTTATACGTGAACAAACTACTGCCCTCAAAAGAAATTACATTGAGAATAATATCCCGTAAATCTTTTCTTGAAGACGTAATGATAACGCCTCAGAAAGGCGGATTACGTATAATAAAGCGTCTAAGTTAAGTCTACTATACATAATGTCGTTCCCAACATTGAAATTGGAAAAGACATAAACGGCGAAAAGAATATATGCAGTCTTTAATCACACTGTCTAGACGCATATGAACTCTCGGTATGCCCTGCTCTGCCAAAATAAACTATATGTAAAAAAGATAAAATGGCAGAAATGAGCCACGCGGACAAGAAACTAAACTATCATGCTTAGTAGTAGGCTTGTATATATATATAAATATATAGCGTCGAAAAATAAAACACATGTTGTAATGACAATATTGGACTGCGTCGGTAAGTCAGGGACAAAGTCCCTGTACCGATCGAAAAATCTGAGTCCAATGACGCTATAAGTCTCTTATCCAAGATCGCAGCAATGAAGTCCGAAAAATAATCACTGGAAGAAATGCCAGAAGATATGAAAGGCATCTTCCGATACTACTAAAGGGAAAACTCGAAATCTTTCGAATCCCTTTCGCCATCCTGTCGGACCCTATAAAGCGTTCGGTCATCCGTAGCTTGATGCAACCGCGGACCGCACCGACCCAGCGCCGTCGGATAATTCCTGATTCGACCGAGAAACCGTCAACTGCTGGGATGCTGCGAAACAACTGTGCTAACTCGGATAGCACGTCCGTCACTGAGGCCTGAGGAGCAGCGGTCTTACGATGCATTGCCGCAGGAAGCTCCGAGATCGTTACTCCGTGCATACTTCCAATATGCGAGCAAACGGAGTGTATAGGCCTCGTGTCCCTTGGCTACCGGATGGCGCGACCTATTCGCTGTGGAATCACTGAATGCCGAAACTGATCGGATACTCGAGGTCACGTAGCCAATGTGCGGTCGTGTGCCCTGCTGTGAGGATGAGGAAGCATTAAAGACAGTCTCTCGGACTGTCAATATAACGGAGCGTCCCGAGCAACGGACATATGCTCCAAATGTAAAATATCTGAACCACAACATGCGGTCCCCTATGTTGTTGGCTTCCTCCGATCTGTCCTCAATCTGCCGTCACTGGGTGAGTACTAAAGTAATTAAAGTGCTCGCATCACCCAAATCTCCTTCCTAGACCGCAACGGACGAACCCGGCAGCCGTACCATTCGATGAATGTACGCTACACCGGGTGAGCTAGCGAATGTCACTCCGTAAGCGATAGACATATTCCATGAGCACTTATTGCCGCTAACTCTTCATTAACTATGACGACAGAGGCACACTTTTGAAAGACATCTCCATAACTCTTCGAACAAGAAACCAGAAATGCTTGGATAGCAAGCATAAAATAATAATATATATAGCGTCGTTCAATAATTCGAAAGTTTGTGTGACATTATTGGACTATGTCGGAACTGAGGGACGATGTCCCTGAACCGAACCAAAAATTTCTAAGTCCACCGACGCTATCAGTTTCTTATCCGGCATCGCAGCATATGTTGTTCCGAAAGGGAAAGCTTGAAATTCACCGAATCCCTTTCGGTATCCCATCGGACCGGATGAAACTTTCGGACGTCCGTACCCGCTTCCGCGGAGCGTCCCGACCCAGCATCGTCGGATAAAATATATGCGACAGATTCAGTTGATGCTGGGATGCTGCGATAAACTGTGCTATTAAGGAAAGCACGTCCGTTCCCGAGGCCTGTGCAGTAGCGGACTTACGATGCATTGCCGCTGGAAGCTCCGTGTACGTTGACTCCCGCACACTTCCTATGCGAACGTCCGGAGTCTGCAGGCCTCGAGTCCCCGGCTACCGACCCAGCGCTGTCGGATAAATCTCGATCCGACACCGTTTCTGTCGGCTGCTGGGATGCTGCGATAAGCTGTGCTATGTGCACAAGAATGTCCGGCGTCGAGACCTGCGGAGGCGCAGTCTATCGCTGCTTCGCCGAGGGCAGCTCCGCATCAGATGGCTCCCGCATACTTTTCCTATGCGAACGTCCGGAGTCCATCGGTCTCGAATCCCTGGCTGCCGGATGGTGTGACCTGGTCGCCGAAGAATCCTTGATCGGCGAAGCTGGTAATATATCGGCGGTCACGCAGCCAAGGTGCGGTCGTGTGCGCTGACGAGAAGAGGAAGCCTTAGCAGTCTCAGCGGACTGCCTATACAACGGAGCGTCCCGAGCGACGGACGTATGCTCCGCTAACTACACATTTGTACCACAACATCTGGGGCCAGATGTTGTTGAACGAGAGAGGGGCCTCTCTCGCTTGCCGTCCGGATGGACCGGAACGAGCTATGAACCGGACTAAAAGGCTTCCTCCGTTCTCCCTCCGATCCGCCGTCACTGGGTGTGCATTAAGTTAATTTTATAGTGCTCGCATCACCCCAAAATTCCTTCTAGACCGCAACGGACGAACCCGGCTGCCGAACCATTCGGTGAATGGACGCTACACCGGGCGAGCTAGCGGACGTCAAAGGCCGTCGAACCTACTAGGGTCCTCTTAGGCAATTGGCGTATTACATGAGCACTTTTCCGCTAGCCCTTCATTAATTGTGACGACGGAGGCACACTGTTGGAAGACATCACAGATACATCACCCTAATCTTGATCGTCTGAAATAGAAATTGATAAAGTAGAGTGACCCTGCGGGGAAAGGACCGGAGTGTCCAAATCCCCAACAACATACCGTGACATACGCTTCCCATATTGTCATCGAAATCATACGATACAGAACAGGAGTTAATGCGAGTACACTGACCACATATAGAATGATAATAAGGTCAGAGGAAGACTTCCTCTTAAAGCAATTGATCAATATCCTTTCAATGTGAAAAGAAAACAAGTCCTGGTACTCGCACTAACCCCTGGCAATCAAAATACATAATAATAATATGATCCATTAATATAGAAAAAATAATTGAAATCAAAATATTTTGAAAAAATATTTTTTCAGAACAGCCCAAGTTTCTGAAAAGTAACGTTGAGCCCCAATGGATCCCAAGCCTAAGTGTGGACAAAAATTTTAAAAATATTTTAAACAATTTATTCAACACTTACGAACAATAATAATGTATCTAGTTATGATTAAAATAACATAAAGATATTATTATTTAGAAATCCCCCCCTCACACAGAGGGCTGTTGTAAATGTAAACAATGAGTGTAAAAACACTAAAATAAGACTCCAGGCACCCAGGCCCGAAATCAGTTACCAAAAATACACCATCTGATGCAAAACAGAGACTTCCAGGGAAGAAACTGCAGAACATCAGATGGTAGATGCAGAACACAACGCCTAACCACCCGTAGGTGAAGACGTAAACATGGGGAAAGAACAGAATTCATTCTGTTATACAGCTAAAACTCCCAAGAAATTTTAGTAATAATAATTACAGAAACTATGCCAAAAGCATGGGAGAATAGCAAGGGGGAACTTAAAGGACAGGGAGAGAGGAAAAACACTTGAAAAAACAGTGTAACTAAATAATCAGAATGACAACAAAATGGCTGCTGCCTTGAAAATAGGTAACTTAACATAATTTCATTAAAAAATTTTAAGTTACAGCCCTGATAATATTCTGTCACACATTCTTTTCCTCTCCTCCTTTTCTATCCTCCTTAGAATCACCATTTCACTAATATTTATGTGTCTGGCATCATTTAAACTGAGATTTAAAAGCACAAAGATCAGTCAGATGTTAACTGATGAAGGGCCAAACTTAGAAAGATAAATGGCGCCAATTTCGGAACGTCCTTGACACTGCGCATGCGCAGTAGGGGCGAAGTGTGGAGGGCCTTTCAGGACATGTTTTCTTTAGTTTTAGATGCAAATTTTGGGGATTGGGGGGCAAAATTTGTGTTTGGCCCTATATTTTAAGAGTTAGCACCAGCTATGTCTGGGTCATTGGTACAGTATAAAAATATGGTTTTGTGTTTGAAAATTACATTCAGGGATAACAGGGATAGACAATTAACAGATATCCAATTAAGTGGGCTCCACTGTACCAAAAACATATCTTGAGTCAAGTATCTGCTGCCCAATATGTATCCAAACCCTGGCTAGATATTATCAATTCACAAGACATACAGGTTTTTCTGGAGTGAAATTTTCAGAAAAGTGGCCCAAGCCCTTAAATGATTGAGTGCTGAAGACTATACTTAAGCTTTATTCTGAAGTCGTGGAACTGCAACTTAAAGGAAACATTTACTGTGGATATGGTTAACATCTTAGAAACCGAAATTAATTGGTCTGTATGAATTTGCCTTGCTACAATTGATGTACAATCTATTGTCACTCTCCTTTGATTGTAACAAGACAAAGACACATGAATAAATTCTGACAATGAAAAATAATTTAGCTCTCCAGCAGATGAGAGGTTACAGGAATGTATCAGTAAATGATACAAAATACAAAAATGTCAATATTAAATAGATTAACATGAAATAGAATGTCTGTTACCTTATCTTCATCCTTTGACTTGACATTTGGTGATTTTGGAGATTTGATAAGTTCTTTCTCTCTGTCTCGGAATGCAAGTATACTTCGACCAGAGTTGTGTCTGTTTCTACCGGGGCGACTTATTGTTCCCATTGTGCTGCCCAACTTTCTGTAAAAGTCTTCAAATGCATGCAAATATCTACAACAGAACAAAAACTAACTATGATATTTCTGTTTATTATATCACTAACACAAATAGCACTCAATACCACTGTAGTTTGCCCATCAAATCCAGCTCTCCAGAAAACAATATGTCAAGTTTTCTAGATCGTTATCATGCCTGCTCATACGAGGCTCACATGAACAGACTATTTCTTCCAGTCAAGCCCGAAAATAAGCAGACTGTCATCTGCAAAATGAGGTCCCCAGAGGGTGAATTTAGTGATGCTACCCTGCACAGCAGGGTAGCAACACTAAATTTACCCTCTGTGAACCTCAATCTGAATCAGGGTCTCAAACCTAAACAGAATGAGGTACCCAGAGGATAAATTGGTCCACTGTATGGGATAGCATGATCAAATTCACCCTCTGGGGACCTCATTCTGCAAATGTCAGGCGGCTTATTTTCAGGCCTGCTTCCAGTGACCTATAAATAAATCGGTAAATTCCACAAATATATCGGGAATATTTTGTAATGCACGCATTCGATCTTGAGTCATTTATTAATACAGTGTGAGAAAACACTGCTTTTTTATGACCAGTTACAGAACTCAATAAAAACAATTGTGCAGTGTGCGTGTTTCATGCCATGCAATTGAAAGAGAAATGAGAATCGGTTACATATTTAGATCAAATTGAATGTCTGCCCGTCACCAAGTGACAAATATAGATTGCACCTCCTCATAAAACTCTCTTGACAAACATTCTAGTCGAGGTCTATTTGAAAATGTCATGCTGAACAACGGCAAAAAAACAACAACTATTTTCAAGATGCGAATCCAACAAAACGTAGGAGAATCTGTTATCAAAAGCAATTCCGATTTTGTCTTGCCTCCATTGTTTTGACTTTCAAGTTTCATGTTTGACACGAACGTTCGATATTACTACGCGTTTGGGATTCCCTAATTCAATAAATTGTTAATGCTTATTTGGCTAATATAATTCTGATGTACTTGATTTTTCAGGTGTTGCGATCCGTTTAAAATACTAATTGTCAAATAATAAACAAATTACTATAACAGTCAATTGATCTGTGTTGTTGTATTCCATCTCGCTGACAAGATGAAATCGGCCAGATCAAACTCGAGGCCTGCAGTGTCTTGTTTGAGCTGGCCAATCTCATCACGTCAAGTCAACGGAATACAACAACACAGATCAATTGACTGTTGTAGTAATCTGTATATAGAACATTGTGCTTTGAGAATAAGTATAATGAGAACCAAGAGCAACATGATGTCATTACCATTAGCTGGGTAATATAATTCTAATTCTTTGGCATAGTAAAATATAGCTTGCTCATCACAAAAGTGTCTGCAAAATTTTCAACATTAAATCTTTCTTTCAACTCTTAGCTGATAGAGTGCTAATTTTTTTTTTTTTGGGGGGGGGGGGGGGGGGGGGGTTGTCAAAATTTATTCACATGTTTTTGCTTTGTTATGGGAGGGTGCCGATAGGCACCCTCCCATAAACTGTAAAAAGGCAAATCCAAAGAGATGAAAGGGATTCACTTGAAACCACATCCACAAAATATGAAACCTTCACACTGTAGTACTTGTACTTAAAAATGAGGCCCAAACATGGACTTCCAGCACTCAACAAGTTAATGAAAGACCATGCGGTCCCAAAGGGCCTGAATCGCTCACTTGAGAAAGTTGTTTGAAGAAGGATTTGAGGACATGTTCATCACCTGTGGCTCGTTGACACTGCAGAGGAATGAAATGTAAGTTTTATAACCCTGTTGTCCATGTCTGATGATTTAAATGTCTAGATTTCCATCAGGTTGAAATTTTCTTTTTCATAACACCACTTGAAATCCTTCAAAACTCATTTCAAAGTAAATAAAAATCAGCCAGTGGACCACTGCCCACTCCCCCACACAATGGGGTGAAAAATGTTTTTCACATAAAATCATTCAAAATCCTTCAAAATTCATTTTAAAGCAAAAAGAAAAAATATCACCAAGAAATCCCCCTCACCCCAAGTGCAGCCCGGTGGGCCCTATTTGAACAAATGTTAATCTTATCCACATATACATAACTAAATTTGACCATGGTTGACCCAGTGACCTGTGAATGGTATTCATTTGAACAACCAAATGGCGAATTCTCCATAGAGTTCTATGTTAAGTTTCAAACTCTTCGAGTTGAGATGTTGCCTTTGGAACAAGAGTGAGTCTCTGATACATTTTGTACATAAACATAGTAGTGACAAGTTTATCTTACAATTCTCAACCGTGGTGCCAATAAATTATCAACTAGCAGTCTTATTTCAGATTTCATTTTCAGACTCAAGAAACTTTGGTAGTTTCATGCAAAACTGTATGCAACTTCCTTGAACTTTCCTGATTCCCAGGTCAACATAATGAGAGAGTTTTGTACAGCATTCTAAAAGGAAGGACTGGGTGCTAAACCGTGTATTGTTTCAATTTTAATGCCTGTAACAGGGTTGCACAAATTTGAAATTTTAAGTAATCTCCACAAAGGTTATCCAAAAATCAATTCTGTTCATCTTTCTTAACAAATTATAACTAAACCGCAGTTGCAGGATACAGGATTTGTATCATCAACCACAGATAAACAAGCAAAATATCTGTTTGAGCTTGAAACACATATAAAGAAGAAGAAATTTCCATACAATAAGCCATGTTGTTATCAAAGAACAGAATATTTCATGATTTTTTCCAGGAAAGTCAAATGTTCAAGAACAATAAAGGACCTGCAATTTCAGTTTTCAAATTTAAGGACATTTAAGGACAAGTGAGGATTCCTACGGCCCCATACAAATCCTGATAGTGAGATGGAATATTCTGGCCCATCAGATATGATAAGATACTGAAATACTTGGAGAACTTACTTTTTGTAAGCATTTTTAATTTGTGACGCTGCTGTACTTGAGGTAGGCAAACCCATTTTTGAATGAACCAGAATCCATTTCATCTGACTTGTTACCTGAAATACATAAAGATGTCTTGGTGTAATCTTCTGAGCATTTAACATATCTAACTATAATGTAGGGTATAGAATGAATGTATGTAATCACAACCCTCACTAGATGGTTTATGTCATGAAGATGAAATAGCTGAGAATATCTTGACAAATTTCAAGCATCACATATTTTTTAAAACAACAATGTTCTACTTTCCATGTGGTCAAGAAGAGAAGATTCACCATGATGACACAGGGACTGATATAAGCTTCATACACCGTAACCTTAAAATAGGTTATGGTGTGCCTAGCATACCGTAACCTTAGGTTTCTGTAGTGTAGATATAAGGTAAATTATTAAGGTAATCAGTTTCCTCTCATAACCTAATCATAGGTCTTGAGTTTATAGATAGAAACAAGTAACCTCTCCGATAACCTAACCTATAGGTTACGGCTTATGTCAGACCTTAATGATTACATCTGAATGAACCAACTTGAATCTTGCAGTGAAACAGAAATGGACCTCTCAGTGTATGAAAGTAAGTAGAGAAGAGACTGCACTCAATTTTCAATCTAATAGACTCAGAGTGGGCCATTATCTGACCAGTTATTTATGGCTAATTTCTAGTGTTGGTGTGATTCACATATCAGAGAACTAGCAACTATCTGTGAAGTTTAGTGTCTATGCAAAGGTCTTCGTACAAGCCAGATGCCCTGTCTTTGATTATCAGAGATAAAAATTCATGTGAGAATCAGAATCAATTCTTGCAAATGACTTTCACAAATAAAAAAAAGAGAACCAACTTTGTTTCACGCAAAATGCCAATTTAATTCTCCTCATAGATTTTGAAGGTATCCTTAACCCTTCATCTAATGTAATGGCCAAAACCGGCCAAACTTATTCACAAAAATTACCATCCAATTTTCATTATTTTAAATTTTTGTCTCAAAAACATAGTTTATGACCCCTCTTTGGAAAGGTCTCATCAAGCTCATTCCATAAGCTTTGTTTTGGACGTAAAAAATGAAAAAAATTAGTTACTCAAGACTTTTTTGCTTGCAAGTGTCATCTGCATTTTGTGTTAGGTAAAGGGTTCAAGACCTAGAGAATTCTACCCAATTTTTACTCAATTATAATGCGGTAACCCTTTGGCTTAGCCCCGCAGCGGTGTCAAGTGATGTCTTGACTGCCTCTACAGGTAGGCAAGACTTCACTAGAAACCATTACCACGGTACTGTAACTTTTACCTGCAAGAGCGCCAAAATCCTATATGATGGCATGTGTGTTCTGCATGTAAATGTACAACAAGAAACTCAACCAAACTGGAACTATGCCCTACGGGTTAAACTCCAGTAAATATATAAATATGAGATTTGTTTTATACAGTGAAACCCTGTTAATTGAATAGCCACTTCGTCAATGAAAATTATTTAATTAACAGGAGTATTCAATTAACAGGGATTGTCACTTTCCTGTATTCTAGAGATAAATTTAGCATTTATTCTATTATATCTTATTTGACAGAGCTCATGCCTATATTGGATGTACTGAGGCCAAATAGGTCTATAAACAAAGGAAAATTTAGGAGAGTCAGGGTAACTTCTCTACAGGTAACAGGATTTTTTATTCAATTAACAGGAGTTTACTCTATAACTTATATTCAATTAACAGGTCAAATTTGTACAGGAGGTATGCTAAATGGTTTTGTGCTGGGAAATTATATTCAATTAACAGGGATATACAATTAAGAGGTATACAATTAAGAGATATCCAATTAAGTGGGCTCCACTGTACTATGGAATATGTACTAGTTTGCTCTCTCGAGAGTGTAATAGTATAATAGTACTCTCAAATTCTAAATTATTAAAGTTGTGAAAACTGATTCTCACAGAAGTTTGCAAGTACAGTGGATTCCTGTTCCTTGAACAGCCACTTTGCCGATGAAAATTATTCAATTAACAGGAGTATTCAATTAAAAGGGATTTTGTCTCTTTCCTGTTTTCTCGAGATCAACTCAACATTTATTCTATTATATCTTTTTTGACAGAGCTCTATGTTGGACCAAGTGTACTAACTTTGGGTCTGTTGACATGAAGTGCTGTAACTGTGAATGGGTTCACAGCATTTTTAGGGCATCATTCAGCTGCTTCAAATATGATAAACTTACCGTAATGGTAGAGCACTACTGGGCAATAGAACTCAGACCATCAGGACAAAGGATTGGGAGGAGAGTGATGCCCCTCACCCATATGATCTACGCTTCCGAGGGTAGGAGTTTCAGGTTACATCACATGAGCAGCAAAGATTTGTTTAGAATTTATTAAATAATTTTGTTTTAATCCTATTTGTTTTACGACTGGCAAGCGAGTTATGCAACTTATATTAACGCCACTCCTTGGTGCTTAGGATGACCTTTGCGGCCTCGCTCTTCTTGAATACTGAGAAGAGATCATTGTCTCTCTTCACACAGAGGACAGCCATTTTGCGTCCTCTCCCAATAGGATGGAACACTGTGGCAGCATCAAACCCACAATTGATGCTGACAGAGAGCGTTCAGACACCTAAGAACTTTCCCCGACCGCTGATCGATGAGAGACCTATGGCATAAACTATCCAATGTTTTCTCGACCTCTGACCCTTCAAAGCTTGAAGGTTTTTATACAGTTTTGCTACACATAGATAGCCTACATCATGCGGCTTTGCAGTTGTTTCTACAAAGTCTTGGTTGCCTATATGGGCAGCATATATTTGGAATGTAACTTGCATGTTTAACCAAGGGCATGTTTACTTGCATGTTGGGACCCCTGTTTTGTTACATTAAAATAAACAAAGTCTGCTCTGAATTAGGCCTCAGGGGTTAAAAGGTTACAAAGAAAACTGTATGTATTTAGATAATGAGGTAAACATTCTATTATATATTCCAACTTACTCTGTTGTATCCACCAATATTCTGAACGACTTTAAACAATCTGTAGAGATTCAAATCTTTGTTGGCTACAGCAGGGCCTTTATTGATTGGTGTACCTGGAATACAATATACACAGAATAATTAAAATTTGTCAGGCTATCAAGTAGCCAGGACAATAATTGATAAGAGGGAAACACTTTTTCAGAGGGATAAAGTTTCTAACCAACAACCAAAAACATACCTCTATTGGGAAACAGAATACACTGGAACCCTGTTAACCCTTTACCCAACGCAGACGATATCAAAATTTATTATTTTAAATATCATTTTTTTTAATTTTTCAAAAAATTTCAACAAAACCATGTCATGTGACCCCTCACTGGAACGAGCTCAATGAGCTTGTTCCAATGAGGGGTCACATGGTATGGTTTTGTTGAAATGTTTTGAAAAATTTAATTTTTTCAACAACTCAATTTGCATATTTGCGGGCGATTTGTTAGGCAAAGGGTAAACCCTTTACCTACCATGAAAAGCAGACGACACTTGCAAACAAAATTCTTTAATAACTATTTTTTTTAATTTTTTATATCAAAAACATAGGTTATGACCCCTCATTGGAACGAGCTCAACGGTTGTATCCTATGTTTTTGAGACAAAAAATGAAAATTAATTGGTGATTTTTGTGAATAGCGCTGGCCGGTTTTGGCCATTATATTGGGTAAAGGGTTAATTTGATACCCGCTTTATTAGTGAAAGGTAAACAATTAACAGTTAACAGGAGTATTCAATTAACCCTTTACCTAATAGTTTTTTTTTTTAAATAAATTAAATTTAACATTTTTCTAAAACAATTCTCACTAAAACCATACAAATATGGATATCATTTTAACCAGCTCAATGAGCTGGCTCTAATGATATCCATATTTGTATGGTTTTATCGAGACATTTGTAAGATATTTTAGGCTGTGGTAGGCTTATTTCCTGACCGTTCTTTGCCGCTATGTTAGGTAAAGGGTTAACAAAGATCTGGATATCTTCCTGTAATGACTGTGTTCTAGAGATAAAATGAGCATTTACTCTATCATATCTTGTTTGACAGAGCTCATGTATCTCTGTCAAACAAGGTATAATATATTAAATACCGGTATTGGGTATGCTGTGGCTAAATTGGTCTATAAAGAAGGTGAATATGGTAACTGTCAAGATTTATCGACAAAATAAAGGTTTTTATTCAATGAACAGTTCTCTCTATACCCTAAATGCACTTGAAAGTCAAATTTGTGCTGAAGGTATGGTAAATAGTTTTGTATTTAAAAATTATAATTCAATTAATAGGCTTATTCAGTAATCTAGTTTATGGTTATTGTTTTCAACTGAGCTCTTAAATATGCTTGTCAAAAAAAATGTGAAGAAAATTGTCAAAGCTAAAAATAGCAAAATATCTACCAATTTTCTTACCTCTGTCATCCATGAATTTATACAGTTGGGCTACAAATCTGTCCTTCTCTTCACTCTGTTCATCATCAGAACTCTACAATATATATCATGTTGAATTTAGGCTATACATGAAAATCCACTTCAACTTTTCACCAGAAACATGCTGGAGACTACTTTAGGACCCACAAAGTAGATCTTCTGTTTCTCAGGTCATTTTTTGTAAATCTGCATATGGGAGGGCACTTTTTTTTATTTTCTATTTTTGTAATTATTTCTTTGCCATCAAAAGTTTGTGTTCTGGGTTTGTTTCAGGTTTTTAGGCATCATAATCTACAGAATACCACTGGGGATGGTATAATTTGTCCCTTGAGTACAAGAAGACTTTGCACTGCTAAAACACTGCAAAGCCTTGCGGCACTCAAGGGATGAATTTATCAATTTTAATAAATTGAGTAAAATATCAGACATTACCAATTTAATTTTTTTAAGTGTGCATTGGTTACAAAAAGAAATCCAAAAGAAAAAAGCAGGAGGGCCTGAGAAACAGATTTTTAACTTTTTTAGGCCTTATCAATATTTTTTTCAAACACCTCAAAATTTTAATTTATCTTCAAAAATTAGCTTGGAATGAGCAAAAGCTAATTTGTATGAATGGGTCATTACCTATGTTTTGGATGCAGAAATTGGAAACATAACAAGATTTGAGTGAATATTTATTTATTTGTGTATGAAGTCATTTTCAGAATCATTGGCTATTTCATGAACACTTGTTTACAGGAAATTGGAGGCATGAGATTAGAATAATGATTTTCAAGTGAATATCTATTTATTTATTTATTTATTTATTTATTTATTTATTCATTTATTTATGTCATGACTGCTACATGTGTGTGAAGTTGAGGCAAACGTTCACACTTATACTGCTCTCTTTCACTTGACTTTCACACCAGGCACACGTTCGCACAGGCCTTGACAAGTGAGGCGATCAATCGTTTCGTTCCCCTAGAGGTTATGCAAACAAAAATTAAAGCGAATGGATTATCGGTTAATCAAAAAGGATCCATTGGTTAACCAAATTTTTTACGATCGGCATATTAGATGCCTAAGAGAAAGTAGTACACATACAAATATTAAATTTGTGCTTATTATTCAGCTGTAAACATAGTCCAAAGATGGCCTGAAAGTCTGTAAAATAATTTTTGGGTTCGGTACATCCTTGAAAGGACGTACCAAACCAAAAAATTGTATTACAGACTTTCAGGCCATTTTTGGACTACTGTAAGCATAATTAGAAACTTGATGTTACAGTTTATGGAAATTGAAATGCACTGCATCCTGATGTATGATGGGACCTCAGCCAAATCAATTCTGGATCCATTCACAGCTACATGCAATGCTGCAAATATAAAAGGCACAACTCGTTATTTCTAGTGATAGCATATTTCTGTTTCGTTGATATTTTTAGCGTCGGAAGTCATCACATGTTGCCAACAGAAGTGGCATAACTCTACATTTCCCTCCCACCAGCTCAGGCCATGGCTTTCAGGATATGCCTGTGGCATATCGTGTTGGGATTTTTTGTTAACCAACAGGTTAATGAAACAAATTTACTTAACTTTCAGAATAGGTTAATAAACAACTAAATGGATAATCTGTTAATGGATTAATCAAAATATGGAATTGTCAAGGCCTGTTCGCAGATTCTATTTTACCAGTGAAGCAAAACATGTTTACCACTGTAAATAAGAACTTCTTCACTTCTTGGCATTCCCACATGGGTTAAAGCAAAAAGCTGCATTTAATTGGTGTATGTTAAAGTTAACCCACCACAATGTTAACTGGTATTCTCTATGCATTCACTGCTCGGTCATTTAATCAATATAGGGAAGCCATGTTAATTGAATAGCCTCTTGACAGTGAAAATTATTCCATTAAAAGGAGTATTCAATCAACAGGGATTCTATAGATACGCTGAGCATGTATTCTATATTTTCTGGTTTGATAGAGCTCATGTAGCTCTGTCAAACAAGATATAACTGATTAAATGGTTGTACTGGATGTACTGAGATAAAATAGTCCATACAAAAGGTGAATCTGGTGATTGTCAGGGTAATTTCTTGACATATTAGATTTTTTATTCAATTAACCCCCTACACACTGATTTCAAAATATGGAAATTTGAAGACACAAATATTCTCCATAATGCAAATAAGATGTTAACCAATACAATACTAATAGACAGATCTCAAGGAGCTCTTCTGTCTTACAAATTGCCAGTTGCATAATGGGAAAAAATGCTCTTTGAAATTTATGGATTTTGACATCATTGTGCAGAGGGTTAACCTTTTACCTAACATGAAAAGCAGACGATATTTGCAAACAAAATTTTTGAAAAACTAATTTTAAAAATTTTTTTTTTCAAAATCACAGGTTATGACCTCTCATTAGAACGATCTCGATAAGCTCGTTCAAAAGAGTGGTCATAACCTATGTTGAGAAAAAAAATGAAAGTGTCAGACACTGTAGCTTAACTTGGGTGTTGTGTTTGATGAAAAGGATAATGTTCAATGATTAAGAAAAGATTATGAAATAAGACAAGAATTGTGATAATTGGGAATATGTTCATTTCTGTTCCCTGTATGCTATGTTTTTGATAAAAATAATATGAGATGTACACTGTACTAAAGAGATGAGGGGTGCGTTAATATGACCTCGACTGTTAATGTATATAGCCCTCACAGTTAACGTACATCAACGAAAGTTACCAAGTTACAGTGAAATTATTCCAAAACGAGTCATCCTATCAAGTTACACTGAAATCCTTTCATAAATATGGCCTGTAGACTGTGCTAAAGGTTTTGCGGCTTTGGGCCCCTGTAGCCGTCAGTCACCCAATTGCGTCCAAAGGGGACGTTCTCATCTGGATATTATATGAAGTCAACCTATCAAGTTACAATGAAATCCCTTCATAAATATGACCTGTAGACTGTGCTAAAGGTTTTGGGGCTTTGGGCCCCTGAAGCCGTCACAGTTGACCAATCATGACCAAAAGGGGATGTCATCATCTAGGCATTATATCGAGTCAAACTAACAGGTTACAATGAAATCCTTCCATAAATATGACCTATAGACTATGCTAAAGGTTTTTGGGCCCGGGCACCCACCAAGGCTGAATGATCGTGACCAAAAGGGGACGTTCTCATCTAGACATTATTTGGAGTCATCCTACCAGGGTACAATGAAATCCCTTCATAAATATCACCTGTAGACTGTGCTAAAGGTTTTCGAGCTTCAGGCCCCTGTAGCTGCCACAGTTGCCTAATGGTGTCCAAAAGGGGCTGTTCTCATCTAGACATTATATGAAGTCAACCTACCAAGTTACACTGAAATCCCTTCATAAATATGACCTGAAGACTGTGCTAAAGGTTTTTGGGCTTTGGGCTCGGGCAGCCATCATCATAGTTGAATGATCACAACCAAAAGGGGACATTCTCATCTGAGCATCATCTGGAGTGATCCTACAAAGTTACAATGAAATCCCTTCATAAATATGACCTGTAGACTGTGCTCAAGATTTTCGGGCTTTGGCACCTGTAGCCATCACAGTTGACAATCACAACCAAAAGGGGGTGTCATCATCTAGGCATTATATGGAGTCAACCTAACAAGTTACAATGGAATCCTCCCATAAATACGACCTATAGCCTATGCTAAAGGTTTTTGGGCTCGGGCACCAATCAAGGCTGAATGATCGCAATCAAAATGGGATGTTCTCATCTAGACATTATTTGGAGTCATCCTACCAAGGTACAATGAAATCCCTTCATAAATATCAAGTAGCCTGTGCTAAAGATTTTCGGGCTTTGGGACCCTGTAGCCATCACAGTTGCCCAATCAGGACCAAAAAGTGACTTTCTCATCTCGACTTGTATGAACCCACCAAGTTACAATGAAATTCCTCAATAAATATGACCTGTAGACTGTGCTAAAGGTTTTCGGGTTTTGGGCTCGGGCAGTTGTCACGATTTGCAAATCATGCCCAAATGGGGGAATTCTCATCTAGAGATCATAAGGGATCGTCCTACCAAGATACAGTGAAATCCCTCCATATTAAACATGACCTGCAGACTGTGCTAAAAGTTTTTGGGCTTGGGGCTTGGGCAGCCATCACGGTTGATAGATCATGCCCAAAAGGGGACGTTCTCATCTAGGCATTTTACAGAGGCATCCTACCAAGTTACAATGAAATCCCTTCATAAATACGACCTGTAGACTGTGCTAATGGTTTTCAGGTTTTGGGCTCGGCAGCCATACCGGTTGCCCGATCGCGACCAAAAGGGGACGTTCTCATCCAGACATGACCCCAAACCTGCATATGAAATTTCCTGATGATCAGACAAGAACTGTAGGGTGTAGCCCGTGCCAAAGGAAAATTTGAACAGACGCACAGCGTGATGGCAATAGGTTATTTTGACTATGTCAAGTTAAGCTAATGAAAAAAAAATAATAGAAATGTAACTGGTGATTTTTGTGAAAAGTGCTGACCATTTTTTGGCTGTTACTTTAGGTAAAGGGTTAACAGAAGTTGACCCTATAACCTGTATGCAAATAACAGGTCAAATTTGTACTGCAGGTATGAAAAATGGTTTGGTGTTTGCAAGTTATATTCAATTAACAGGGTTATTCAATAAAAAGATATCTGATCAAGAGGGCTCCAATTTACAATAAAATTAAACCAATCTCATTCAATATGGCCACAAAGGCAGTCAGATACCTGAAAGACTTACCCAGTATAGCTTCTTTAAATGTTTCAAAGTAAGTTTTAAAAAGTCACTCCTGAGCTTCTGGAATTCTAGCAAGGTGAGAGTTCAGTGCAATACAGACAAATATTGTTCTGCCTCTTTAACCTTCATCCAAAGTAACAACCATTATTCACAAAAACTTGCCATTCAAATGTCATCATTTTTTCAATCGAATACACAGCTGACGCACCCCCACTGTAAAGCTTGTTTAGTTTGAATACACAGAGTAATCTTACAAGAAAATACTTCCCACAACATAAGTAAAAACATCTAGACAAAATACAAATCTGTATTGCGGGTAGTAACTACATGTGCAATCAATTGACTCAAAAAGAGAACAATTTTTTTAACCTGAACTTATCCAAAACTGATTATACATGTCAAGGAAACCGTTTTGAAGAGTTATTAAATGATAAAATAATCACCAACTCGGCAATATAAATTAAGACTAGATCATTTTTTGCCATGACAATAATTTAAAATAGACCTATCATGCATTAAACCTGAAAACTAGAACAAAAAAACACACAGCTGAAATACTACTATAAATTTTGGTGGTTATAGTACAAGTGGAACAATGAGTGAAGATTATGTTATGCACAGCTCAAAAATGTAGCACCCTAACAACAGGATCTTCATTGATTGATTGATTGATTGCCAGAACAGGCGTTAAAACATTCATTATGCGAACAAGTCAAGAAAGGGAAGAATATTGTAAGATAAATTGATTACTACCACCATGTGAGTTTCTGAGATGGTGTATTTGAAGTCAAGACCTCATCTCTGGGCATATACCCACCAGTAGGTCGATATACGACCTAGAGGTGAGGGCTCAACTTCAATACACAATCTCGGAAACCCACATAGTGGTAATAACCTATTTGTATCAATGAAACCGAATAAATGAGCATTATATGTTTTTGATATTGTTACAATTTTGACACCCTGAATTCACTCAAGAGCCCAATCAGGGCAAAATAAAAATGTAACTTATCCAGGATGACCATTCATAAGATAGAAATAGCATAAATAAAATACCATCCAATTTATTCGCTATCTGAATACAAAATATATTTTACCTCATCATCACCAAAATCGTCATCACCATCAGACCCAAGCAAATCCTCTCTGTCCCATGTAGCAGGTAGTTCATGACTATCCAAGAAACACAAAGCTTTTTCCATTGCTGAAAAAAAAGTGAATGAACAAACGCTGATGTTTCAGTGACCATTTTAATTACTTATAACCGGTGTTAATATTGTGCTTCATGAATCAACAAAACACAAAATTTTCTTATTTTGTTGTTTCTCTCTGAAACTCTGACCAACTACACATAACATTCCACTAGAACAAACATAATTTACTTAATTATTGGTGTTTAAGGTCACATACTTATGCACAATGGCTATTCATGACCGTGACAGTTTTATGGGTGGAGGAAGCTGGAGTATCCATAGAGAACCACTGAGCAACGGTGAGCAACTGTCAGCTCCCCAACATACTAATTCCACACAAGCAGGGTTAGCATTGGTTGAAGACAAGTGCACCATCGATGTGCAGTACACCTTAGTATACTACGCCACCTTGCCCCCAAGGGGGTGAAGTGTCTTGGCCAAAGACACAACATGGTTGCCGCAGGTGGGATTCGAACTGAGGACCTCTCGGCTTGCAGCCTGCACCTCTACCTACTGAGTCACCAAGTCCCCATAAACAATGCTATAGAGGGAAATACAGAAAAGCCATCATGCACTGGTCACTTTCCATGGGTGGGCAATATTTCCATGGACACAAGAATATTAGACTCCAAACACTAAATAAAGGAATAATCATAAAAATTTTAATTAATGAAGCACCGGGCACAACCGGGTGCTTCAATAAGTAAAATTTTGCTGATGATGATTTTTATTGACTGGTAAAAGCATGCATGGACATCATTGCCCACATGTGAATTACAACATCAGACTGTACTGAAAACTTATGTAGAAAGTAATTTAGGTTGATCATCTTCACTGGATAATAGGAAATGGTATAAGCTGTTCCGAAAGGCCATGTCAGCCTGCACTCTTCAGAAAAAGTATCCTTCAATTTTTCTTTAATTTTTGCCTCCAAAATATAGCTTATGACCCTTCATTGGAACAATCCCCTCATGTTCATTCCAACTAGAGGTACTGTGAGCAAGCTCACAAAGTGATACAACCCGCGCCTCAGTTGTAGCCTTTTTGGTACATTAAAATGTGTTAGATTATCTCCCCTTGGAAATGTCGGAATGGAATTATATTGCTTCATGCACATCTTCATATGGAGTTCTTCCATTGTGTAAAGTTTCGTGAAAATTCTTCAAACTGTTTAGGAGGAGTTGCGCTTATAAGGATGGACAGGCAGACAGACAGATGGACGGACGGACGGACAGGGTGATTCCTATATACCCCCCCCCCCAAAATTGTTTGCAGGGGGGGGGGGGGGGGGTATAATGATGGGTCATAAGCTATATTTTTGTTTCCTTCATATTTGTTATAGTACGTGACACAGCAGACACACATCTAGGTAATGACCTGATAACAAAGGTATATATAAAGTATTGTAACAGTCTGTACATAAATGCTGACCGTAACCTGTAACAAATGTATAGGTAGTATTGTAAGGCTGGGTGACAGATGCTAAACAAGAAAAGAAATCTTCGAGTCCCAGAGTGGGTCTGACTGAACCCAAAAATGGCACCCCAAAACACTCATTCCTGTCCCAAGGTGATAACAAAGGTACCTAAGAAGTTTTGTGATGATCGGTTCATAATTACAGCCTGTAGCCCAAGCTGTATTGACATGTGCACTGTGCATAAGTAGTACTGAATAAATCAAAGCTCATCTAATTGGCATAATTTCTGCACAAGAAAAAAACCTGTATTACATGAAATGTATTCCATGTTACTAAACATTCATTCAAAAATTTATTCAAATCAGAACCTTCAAAAAAAGAAGTTCTGTACAAAAATCTGATTGTACCTAATTTTGGTACAAAATGGCCACCCGCAGCCATCTTGAATTTTGGACCGCACCCAAAAACAATCGTTCTCATCCCAAGGTGATAACAAAGGTACCCAAGAAGTTGCGTGATGATCGGTTCATAATTACAGCCTCTAGCCTGAGCCATATTGACATGTGTACTTACTGTGAAAAAGAAGCACTGAATAAATCAAAGTTCATCTAATTTGCATAATTTCTGCACGAGAAAAAGACCTGTATTATATGTGATATATTCCATGTTACTAAACATTCAATAAAAAATTTATTCAAATCTGAACTTTCATACAGAAGTTCTGCACAAAAAACTGTCTGCATTAATTTTGGTACAAAATGGCTGCCGGTGGCCATCTTGAATTTTTGGACCACACACAAAAACACTCGTCTTCGTCCCACTGTGATAACAAAGGTACCCAAGAAGTTTCGTAAAGATCTGTTCATAAATACGGCTTCTAGTCCGAGCCGTATAGAAGTTGCGTACAAAAAACTGATTGGATCTAATTTCGGTACAAAATGGCCGCTGGCAGCCATCTTGAATTTCAGATCACACCCCAAAACACCCGTTCTCGTCTCAGTGATAACAAAGGTACCCAAGAAGTTTCGTAAAGCTCTGTTCATAAATACAGCCTCTAGCCCGAGCCGTATTGAATTGTTGACGGAAGGACTGACAGGTGGACAGACGGACGACGGGCCATGGCATAACCTCAAATTTGACTGCGTCAAAGTTGAGCTAAAAAACACCCTTCAAATTTCATTATTTTTTTTTTTATTTTTGCCTCAAAACATAGCTTATGACCTCTCAATGGAACAGTGGAAGGGCTCATTTCAGTCAGGAAACAAAAGCTGTGCTTTTGAGCCAAAACATAAATTTCTTTTCAAGTGCCATCTGCAATTCATGGTAGGTGAAGGGGTAATGACAACTATCGCTGATATACTTACCCAATTTAAGAGTTTTATCTTCATTTTTTATGGCAACATCCCTGGTAAATTCTTTCAGTTCTTTTCGAGCTACTGCAGTTCTGCAATTGAAAAACAGAAAAATTATAAAACTAATATCTTTTTAAAAAAAAATGTAAAAAAAAGCGCTGGAAAACCAATTCATCACATTCTTATTCTGTGCTTTGGTGCACCAAAAGCATCTGTGCAAAGGCACAAAGAAAAATGTTAGGTAAACTTTGCATCCATATCATTCCAAAATTTGAGTCAAAACACTGTTCTTTGCAAAGAAGTATTCTGTTGTGTCAGATATATTCAGAACAAACATTAAGAATTCATCTTGACCAAGGAAAACTGAACTCAATTCAAACACAAAGATATTTTTTTTTAAATCAAATTCTTTACAAACCTACCACACCAACACAACGTGCCTAATCCTTATCCTTCTCTCCTCAGAGAAAAATGCAACAATTCAGATCCAATCCAAGGAAAACTCATGAGAACGCTATTAAATGTTAAAAGACAAAAAAAAAAAAAGCTGAAACAAACCAACCAGGGGCAAAACTGCATGACACACTTGCCTGGTGTCCTTTTGCAGTTAAATATAACACACCTATTGTCAACTTCCCACCTGTCATCCACAGTCATTCTTTATTTTGTGCAGGGAAGCAATTCATATTGAAATATTCTGTTTCACCAAGTGGGTAATAATTAGCGAAAACAGTTTAACTCCATGCATGTTGCTGATGGATATTCCTGAATATTGCTGCCCAGACAGGATTTCACTTCCTCATGAAAGTATAATTTGCACACATTCAAACAAGTTTTTCCACTGTAAATTGAATGGATCTTTTCATCAATAATTTCTTGAATTAAATTTGGATTAATTTGTGATCAAATTTAGTCATGGCTTCTTCATAGAAGCCATGACTAAATTTGATGAAAAATAATTTGAAAATACTCAGCGGGTTAAGTGTTAAACAAATCTTACAATTTACTGTCCTTGAAGGATTTGACTAAGAGATGATCTTTCGTCTTCAAATCCGAACTCTGTGCATCAGGTAAAACTACAAGCACTGGAATTAATACACTCTTCTTCTTGTCACCGCTATCCAGAATCATAATTTTCCCAACAAGTTCTTGAAATCTGCCACGATAGGTCTGTCTTTTTGGGCTCTCGGAGTCAGAATCACTTTCTGAAGAGTCATCAATACCACTGAAAAAGTGAAAAGGAAGTTGATGGGATAACAATTCTTTCATTCTCACATTATAGATATGGGCAATATACCAAAAAAGCAAACCGATATCGATATCACAGGAATACCGAAAAACCAATGCAAACAAATAGTTGAATAATTTTTTCCAGGGGACAAAAAGAAGGTAATTAAATGCACAAATGAATGTCCCACACAGCTTTATACTTCCAACAAGAAGATCAATATCAAAAAGTAATATACCAGTAATTAGTTAACTGGTAGAATGCTTCAAGCCCATATGTGAGATTTTTGTTTATGTAAGTGTAAATGTGCTCCAACATAAAGGCTTCAAGTTCTGTAATGTACTTCAGATTATCTTTTGAAGTTAAATTATATCACAGAGTAGCTGCACCAAATTGAAAAGTAAATTCCAGGAGTTTCCAGGAGGTTCAGATCAATTTTTCAAGGAGTTTCCAGGAGTCAGCTGGATGAAATTCAAAGGTTTCAAAGGAGTACAAAGCGACCATGTGTTGGCAAGAAGGATAAATATTAGGAGTTGAATTAATCCAGTGAGCAACCGACTCGATTTTTCCAAAATTCCCGGAGTTTCCAGGAGGTGCTTCAAAATTCAAGGAGTTTCCAGGTCCTTGGGAGGGGTTTTTGAAATTCCAGGACTTTCAAGGAGATGTGGGAACCCTGTATCATCTATCTGGATTTGCCTTGTTACAATTTATGGGAGAGTGCCTTTATAGGCACTCTCCCAAAAATTGTAACAAGGCAAAATACATGATCAAACTTTGACAATGAACAATAATTCAACACTCTACGGTTAGGAAGTAAATGTGGCTTCTAGATTTTAGAAGTAGGCTCTAAAGTCTGACTCTTATTTTTAAATGCTCGGGTTGGTCCCTGCTTTATAACTACTGCACCTTTTGGAAAATTGGAATCCATGATTCTTCCACATAAAACTGAGTGAATTTCAAAGACTTTTGGACACAGAAATCCTTTGGATCAAGACGATTTCCATCATTTGATACCTTAGCTTGTATTGGAAGTTGCAAAATATGTTGGAAATAACTTCATCTTTCCTTGTTGAAAGAAACCATATAATACAAACTCATCATAGGTTAACAAGGTTTCTTAGCAATCAACATCTGTAAGTTAGGAATTGGTGAAAAATAATACACTAAATCACATTTTATTTATTTATAGTAAAATTAGGCTATTAAACCAGAGGCTCAATTGAGCCCAAAACGCTCACCTGGCTCAAGTTGTCAAAAGAGATGAGTGTATCAGTAAGTGATCAGCAGCAAGAGCAATTTTTTGATTTGCTATGACACAACCAAAGGCAACTTTTTTGGCCATTCATTTCTGCTGGTCCCAGGGAAGCTTCCTAGCAAGCTCTGTTCTGTGAAGTATTAAAAAGCAAAAAACAAAACAAAATTTTTTTGTTTTCAACTCCTGTGGTTCTAACCCCGCCCCCAAAAAAATTCCCGCATAAATGAAATACTCATGACCCAGTTATATAAATGACAAATATGGTCCACATCTGCCCATTGGGTCTGAAAATGAAATTTTGAGGGTAGCCAGATTTTGACTTTCTGAGTTTCTTTGAAAAAAAGTGAATCTGTATCACTAAAGTAAGTTCCAAACAAGAAATCTAAGCATTAGTGCAAGTGGCTAATGAAAAGAGGATTTTTAAAGCATTTTAGGCTTATGGGGTATTAACCCCACCCCAAGAGATACAGCAAATTGGGGGGAAAAATCAGAAGAGTAAATTCCACATGCCTGAAAATGGCAGCAGCTTCATTTGAACAAAGAAGAAAAGGTTTACTCTAAAGATGGTCTGTGCCATAAATGAATGACATTGGCCCAGTGGTTTTAAAGAATAAGAAAAATAGAGAAACAGAATTTTACAACCATCAGTAAATTCAAGTCTGTGTGAAAATGCTTAAAGCATCAAAAATAAACAGAAAAGAAAGAGAATTTATTGAGGCTTATTTGGGTGAAACATTTTTTTTGTAACAGTATTACATGAAATAAAATCATTGGAACCAACACTGAAATCTTGAGAGGGTTAAATTAAACATATTCATACAGGGATCGGAAAAACTTTTTCAAAGGAACTAGACAAAACATATATGTGCACAGCATTGAAAAGGTTTGATCAAGGAATCAATAAAATCTTTGAAACCCACACTGAAGCCTTCAGAGGAATAAATTAAAGACATTCATACAGGAATCAGATAAATGTTTCTATGAAACCAGAAAAAACATATGTGTACAGACTGTAAAGGGTTCAACATGAAATACAATCGTTGGAAAACACATTGAAGTCATGAGAGGGTGAAATTAAAGATACTCCTACAGGAATCAGATCAATTTTCCTCTGTCACTTATGGAAGTCTTGTGAGGGTTAAAAGCATTTCAGAATTATTTTATTCCCTTTAGCTTAACATAACAAAATAACATGTGTGTTTTGACAGGCAGATGTTGACAGAAGTTGATGGAAAAGATAAAATTGAAAACTAACAATTTGTATAGGGAAATCTCACAGCAAAAATGCTGACTCATCACTTTTTCAATATCCTCTACACGACACTCCGACACAGGACACGGGAATCAATACATTACTTGGGACCCACTTATACTGCAAGCCAAATTTGGTTGAAAGTGGCCCATCGGTTCTTGAAATTGAAATTTTAGGCGGGGTCCAAAATAGATATGCCCCCACAGAGAGCCCAAACATTGACCTACCAACTTCCCTTGAACATACTTCAATCTTCAACACCAAAGGATGTTCTATACCAAATATCAAGGCATTCCCTCTAGAGGTTCATGAGAAGATTTTTAAGCTTTTGGGGCATTAACCAAAGCCCAAAGATGGCAGTTACTTCATTTGAACAAAATATAAAGAGTATACTTCATAGATGGTCTGCGCAATACATGTTTGAATTTGGTCTACTGGTTATGAAAAAGCCAAGTTTGCAAAAGCTGGACTGACGATGGCCATCTGACTTGCGGTCAGGTGAGCTAAAAACAGGAGGGATGTCACATTACATTTGCTCACCTACATCCAGGCTTGATACATTCAAATCAAGGTCAATGTCAGCTCTTTGAAGCTGCATTTTTATTGTTTACAGCATCCCAGAAAACGGATCTATTTAAAAATTAAAATAAAATTTGTATATTCAGAAGGGTTAATACCTAAAGAAGTTATTCCAAATTGAAAAAATACACAATAAATGTCTGCAAAAGAAATTTTCTTTAATAAGCATCAATTGTAAAACTTGGTTATGATGCTTGATTGAAAACAATGTATTACTTAGAGCATACACATGTGTAATGCTTACCCTGAGAGACTATTACGTTTTTTCCCTTTCTTTGACTGCATCACAGGAGTACCAAAGTGTTCTGGATGTGACAACGGCAAATTATCCAAAGTCTGGAAAAAATAAACACTTAACCTGTTAATTCTAAGTTCAAAAGATGAATCTTTTTTCACTGAATCATGTCATGGCCAAGTGTACAGGGCAACTGTGATAAGATTTTCCGAATGAGAATGCGGCTAAATGTACTGAAACAACAGGATTAACGGTGACCGACCGGCTATGGCCAAATGATGTATAATACTGGAATGAAACGTTTTGTGTTGAATTTGGCGCTCACTAATAGCCCAGAAGGTTTCAAATTTAATAAAATACATCTCAACATAGCAGCCAAAAACTGTATTGACTTTATTTCCATAAGGTCAAGACAGGCATTAATATGTTGACACTTCTTCAACAGAACCATACGCATATGAATGTCACTTGAATTGGTATACAGTACAAGTCAAAATGAAGTTCTAGGATAATCACTATAAACTATGTATCTTTCTCTTCCTACACTAATAAGACCAGAAACTAACATCATTTTCTGAATTTTCATTGCTGTGCAACAGCCCTTCCATTGGTCTTTACCCTTATGTAAAGTTTCATGGAAATCTACCAAAGTATTATAGTTATGACTCCAGACTTGACAACTGAAGTTGGACAGACTGACGGATTGATTGCTGGAAGGATAACCCAGATTGAAGATGCCTGTCTATTGGGGACATAAAAAACATTTTCTCGCATCATTCTTACCCTGTTTCAACTAACCCTTCAAAAACTTGGTGATTCTTGTACACTTGAATAAGTAGCATATTCTAGGAGTTTCCAAAATCCATCTCATGGGACAGCTTTGTCAGAGCAATATGAAAGGGGCAGTTTGTGACAGTGTAGTGATTTGTGGGTTAATGGTATACTGGGCAAAGACTAAAGAGATTTTTCAACCAACAGTTACACAAAGCTGTATGGATACTGAAGTAGATGGACTTTAATTGATAGATTTCAACTGCTGTCAAAGTTCAATGAATAACTCATGCACCTTCAACCACAAAGCTACATGAATATTGTTAGAATGGACCTCTTCTGATGAATATTCAAGGACTTCTCATGTCCTTAGCAAAAGATTTCTGAATTCAAGAAATTCATGGAGATATATGAAGCCAGAGTGCAGATTAAAAAAATAGTATGATTATGCTTCTGATTTTAACCCTTTACCCAATATAACAGCCAAAACCGGTCAGCTCTATTCTAAAAAAAATCACGAATTAATTTTCATTACATTTTCAATTTTTGTCTCACAAACATACCTTATGACCCCTCTTTGGAACGAGCAGGTCGAGTTTGTACCAATGAGGGGTCATAACCTATGTTTTTGCGACAAAAAGTTAAAAAATTTATAGTAATTTATATATTTTTTATACTTACCAATGACCCAGACATAGCTGGTGCTAACTCTTAAAATATAGGGCCAAACACAAATTTTGCCCCCCAATCCCCAAAATTTGCATCTAAAACCAAAGAAAACATGTCCTGAATGGCCCTCCACACTTCACCTCTACTGCGCATGCGCAGTGTCAAGGACGTTCCGAAATTGGCGCCATTAATCATTCTAATAACCAGTGCCTGGTAAGCGCTATGTACTCAGCGGGGAGGTAAGAGTTCCTAACTCCTGGGAGGGCCATCCCCGTCTGGGTCATTGGTAAGTATAAAAAATATATAAATTACTATAAATTTTTTAACATTTTTATACTGTACCAATGACCCAGACATAGCTGAATAGTAAAAAGGCTGGAGGGCCAAGGACATAGAGCAAGATGGAATACGCTCAATTATAAAAAATAGAGTCATCCCCTCTAGGGAAAACGAAGTATTAGGCCTTACATGTATCTTTCTTATTTATGATAAAAAGATACAACACCTTCCAAAATTGAGCATCATACATCCATGTACTCTATTAATATCTAGTATAATCCTTATACTAATAATTTTTAAAGTAAGCCAATAAATAAAGTAAGTCTAGAGAATAGAGACTCTTTATACTCCTTAAAAGTGTCTGAGGATTGTATAATAATGTCCGTTGACACGTGCTATATTCAAAAGCTATACTTTAAAAACTAAGACCTGAATGAATTTTTAAAACATAAACTTCTCACTAAACAACCATCCCAATAACAGCTCAGAATTACTAACTCCGGAGGAGGTATCCCCTTGTTTTCATAGTAAAACAGGTGACCCAAGGGAACACCCTCCCCCCCCCCCCCCCCTTTTTCTTGCCCTGGGTCAAATAGCCCAGAGCGAAGAGGGCAGCAGAACGGAGTCACTGCCGAAACAGACAGCCTACCTAGCTATAGTAGCAACTGTTAAGTGAATGACATTCCGAGCAGTAGATAATAGACCTAACAATAGAGGCCTCCAGAAATGGACTCAAAATTTCTGAGATAAAAATTCATGAATGTGGATGGCTGAGCGCAATGAGCAGCCTTCAAAAATCTATAATAGCGACACTATTAATGTAAGCCCAAGATGTAGAAGAACTCTTACTTCATGAGCCGAAATCTCAAACACAACTGCTGAGTCAATGATATACCATAAGCAGTATCGATAGTTAATTGAATCCATTAGCAATAGAATGGAGCGTAACGTCCTTCTATTAGGCATCAAAGACAGAAGAAGCTTACGCCCGTAGTAATAAACAGATATCTGTTTATAAATACATAAACTCTAACCGGACAGAGTAAAGGCCTATGCCCGTACGAAGACGGAAGGACCTTAATAACAAAAGGTTCCGGATATTAATTAGGAGCCTGACTCTTATGCAAAAATCCAACCTAAATAGAAAAGGAAGTAGTGATTCCGAAACTACGAAAGTGAGAATCATCTACCGATAGTGCATGAAACTCACTGACTCTTCAGTAAAAGAGAAGCCAACAGAATTACTGTCTAAAAGGTCAGAATTTGAAAACTACTGTTTCCAGAGGCTCAAATGATTACTTAGCTAAATAAGAACCGAAGTTAAATTCCATATAGGAATTTAATCTAATGATTCTAAGTCTATTTATCGAAAAGTTATAACTGACTTAGATAAAGAGACATAAGACTCAATTGTAAACTATCATAGAGTGCATAGGTATGAGGTAACATAAACCTATAACCTTAATAATAACAGGCTGTAGTAGATCTTGTCAAACAAGTATACTAAAAAGTTGCAATGACTAGTATGGAGGGATCAACAATATCAACATAGTGATCCCTACACCAACGACGGAAGAGCCTCCACTTTAGCCGCATAGTATAGCGAAGAAGAGGTTCTCCTATAGTAAGAAATCGCGTCCAAAGCTCGTCCAGTACAAAGCTTACAATGCAATAAGGACCACACAACGGAATACGTGAAGGTTGAGACCTTGCGGGTTGTGATAAAGATGACACGATTTTACCCAGCGAAAAAAGATCCTCTCATGGAGGAAGATTTCGCGTTAAGTCCCACAGTAGACATCAGAGTAAATTTACCCACGGTCTCTGTGAAGACAGAGATGCTATCAACAGAAATGTATTGTGGTTGTTTATCTTAGCAATACTTGCTGAAACAACAGCGCAGGAGGATACGCATATCCTATCATTCCGTCCTATTAGATCAATAGAGCGTTAACAACATAAGCTCAGAGATCCAGACAAGCAAAGACATACGTCTGCAATTGACAAGCAAGTTGTGTCGTAAATAAATTATCATTGGGCGCTCCCATTGATAGCAAATCTGATTGAATACTTGTTTGTTGAGAGTCCATTCTGACGGCAACAAGCGACCCATAAGTGAACGGGAGTCCGGTAATACAATCAGACGACCCGGAATATGACGGACCGAAGCAGTACTTGGTGTACTAAAAGAAACAGAAGGATTCTTTCCATTAAATTGAATAACGGAAACGAATGAGTGCCTCCCTGGTTCCGGAGAAACGCCACTACTGTCGAATTAACGGACAGGATTTGGACATGCGTTTCTGAATAATGTTCATCCAATGACATAAAGCAAGCCTAAAAAAACATTATTCCGTAGAAGATAAGTGCTTGCTTAGAGACTGCGGAACCCAAAGACCCTGGCACTTCGAATCCGTTGGGATCAATATTATATCCCAACCTGTTTGACTGGCAACCGTCATAATTATAAAACTCGGATCCGGCAACTGCAGTGGCACTCTCTGAGTCAACCACCGAATGTTTGCCCCAGTCTGAATCTCTTGCTACACTAGATAGACAAGAGAACGTGTAAATCGAGCAATCCATGCATTGCTGAAAAGTTGCCGTCGAAGAGAAGCTTCTCCAAGAACGAAGCGACTCTGAGAGAGTTCTTCACCTTACTATCCACGCGCGTGGATGTAGCTAGGGCTGCGTCACGTCTAACCAACTCCAAGCAGCCACTGAAGGGCGGAGTTATACGTGAACAAACTACTGCCCTCAAAAGAAATCTAAATTTTATAGTAAATTTCCTTTCTTATTATACCTACCACAATTGTTTACTACAGGCTTGCACTACAGTGGAAGTCCCTAACTCGGATAAAATACTCTCTATTTTTGTCTTTCCCAAGCAAGTTGGGAAAGAAAAGTGGTGCAAAAGCACCAATAAAAATAAGCCAAAACTGGGTCGAGTGCAACCGGCGCAGACCCAGTACGGGACGCTCTCTCCCAAGTACAACTCCATGACTTCCGTTGCCAGTGCGCATATACCGTCTCTAAAGACTCATTCTTTTTTGAATCCGTAAACGTTAAGAGTTATGTGATCAGCGGGGAGGAAAGATTCTTTACCCGTAAAGAAGACGGGAGGGCCTCCATGTAAACAATTGTGGTAGGTATAATAAGAAAGGAAATTTACTATAAAATTTAGATTTCTTATCAACCTACTCACAATTGTTTACTACAGGCTGAATAGACAAAAGGCTGGAGGGAATCGCATAACCAACCCCCACATAACCCTAGTGCACTGGAACCGTGAAGCAGAAGGAAGAGGTCCCGAGGCTTATCAACCATAATGTCGCAATCATTGGTAAAGGACAATGAAAAGAGACATATGAGCCTGTGTGACACACAGACAGAAAAAAGGGCAGTAACAGCAGAAGGCTGAAACTGACCTTCAAGAAGCCTAATGGCTATGGCAGACAACAGCCTGAGCAGAAGAAAGAGGACCCAAGGCAAAAAGGTCCTCCGACTGCTCCTGCAACTGGCGTAAATAAAAGGTGGAGAAAGTAGAAGCATTTCTCCAGTGGGCTGCCTGCATAACATCCGACAACTTGACGGAGTTAGAATAAGCCCAAGAGGTAGACAGTGCCCGCACCTCGTGGGCAGAAATACGATTGGTAATACAATCGCCAGCTGCTAAACGACTATAAGCCGTACGAATAGCAAGACAAATCCATCGAGAAATGGATTGAGGAGAGATCTTCTGTCGACCCGGAATGAGAGACAGAAAAAACCGTTTTCTGCCCTTCCGTATGAAGCGTGTCCGATCAAGATAAATGCGAATAGCACGGACCGGACAGAGCAAAGGGCGAGTACCCTCAACAGAGGGAAGAGCCCTGATACAGATAGGAGGAGGAGTAGTATCTGGTAACTGATTCTTAGCCAAAAAGGAGCAATCAGTGGTAAAAGTAACACTGTTGGGAGAACTCCTAAAAAAGGCCGGGTCAACCGAGAGGGCGTGAAGCTCACTAACCCGTCTGGCCGAAGCAAATGCCATCAGAAAAGCCGTCTTGTATGTGAGAAATTGCATATCCACCTGGGATAAAGGTTCAAACGGCGCCCCCCCCCCCCCCCCCCCCCCCAAGCAAAGCAGCACCCACGAAAGATTCCATCGTGGAGTAAGCTGCAAAGTCCGAGGCCTTTTCAAAGAAAAGTGCCGAACAAGCTTGGAGAGGTAAGGATTAGTGCCGATACGACGCTTCCCCACATAAGAAAAAGTCTCTGAAAGCATAGACCTGTAACCCTTGATGGTAACAGGCTGGAGACCCCGAGAATCAAACAGATATACCAGAAACTCCGCAATCTGTGAAATCGAAGGATTGGCATAATCAACAGAGTGATCAGCACACCATCGACAGAAGACCTTCCATTTAGCTGCATAAGCTAAACCAGTGGAGTGCCTCCTTGAAGAAGAAATGCACTCCACTGCTCGTCTCGAAAAACCTCTACGGAGGAGACAGGACCTGACAAAAGATATGCGTGAAGGCACAATGAAGTCGGGTCGACGTGAAACCTCCTCGGGCGACCTTGACAAAGAAGGTCGCGACGTAGCGGGAGATGTGCCGGAACCGCCGCCATCAGCGAGTGGAGCTGATTGATCCACACCCGCTGAGGCGACAGGGGAGCGATCAGAATGATTCGACAACTGCAGGTTCGAATTTTGGCGAGAACCTGAGGAAGAATCGGAACCGGCGGGAAGGCGTAGCCGACTAGACCGTTCCAATCGAGTGACAGAGCGTCCACGGCAAAAGCCAGAGGATCTGGACACGGGGACACGAAAGTGTCCACCTGATGGTTCCAACGAGTCGCAAAGAGATCGATGTGGGGACGTCCCCAGAGATCGCAAAGCGACTGGAACACTGCCCTGTGAAGCATCCACTCGGTGGAAATAACCCTGCCCTGTCGGGACAGGGAGTCGGCTAGGACGTTCAGACGACCGGGAATGTGACGAACAACCACCCCGGCGTGAACCTCCTGAGCGAGCAGTAAAAGATCCCGAGCTAACTCGTACATCGGAAGCGAGTGCGTGCCGCCCTGGTTCCGAATGTAAGCAACCACTGTCGAATTGTCGGATAGTAGAAGGACCTGGCGATTCGACAAGTGAGGGATCCACTGCCTGAAACTCAGAAGAAGAGCAAGAAGCTCCTTCTGGTTGATGTGTAGAGCTGCTTGATCCTGGTCCCACATCCCGTGTAGGGAAAGACCGAGAGGATCCAACGTCGCACCCCATCCGAGATCGCTGGCATCTGCCGTCAGAACGCGATCGGACGTGGGTAAGTCCAGCGGAACACCCTGCGTAATCCACTGAACATCTGTCCAGGGAAGAAGGTGAGGATACAGAGAGTCCGGAAACGGAAGCACCTGATCCAGAGAATCTACATTCGGTCTCCAACGACTGAGCAGAAAGTGTTGGAGAGGTCTGACACGCAGCCGACCTAGAGGAATGAGATCCGTCACCGAACCGCAGAGACCGATCAGCCGGAGAAAACTCCGAGCGGTCGCGGACCTAGACTGGGACAGAGTCAGAGCAAAAGCTGAGAGAATCACAGCCTTGGCCTGGGGAACAGCCACCAAATTGAATTTGGTTTGGAAAGACATCCCCAGATGACAAAACGACTGAGAAGGGACCAGGTCCGACTTCTCCTCGTTGACTCTGAATCCTAGCGACGTGAGCAAGCTCAACAGAGTGGCGACATCCGATTCCAGTAAGGCAGCATTGGAATGCCTCTGGAGGATATCGTCCAGATATGCCGAAGTAGTCACCCTGGACTGTGTGCGATGGAACGCTATCACATGCGACATCAGTCTGGTGAACGCCCAAGGAGCCAGGTTGAGGCCGAAAGGCATGGCCTTGAACTGGTAAACTCGCCCCAGAAAAGCGAACCTGAGATACTTCCGTGACGCCCGATGCATCGGAACGTGGAAGTAAGCGTCTCGCAGGTCGATGCTGGCTGCGAAATCTCCCTGGTGAATTGATTGGCGGACCGACCTGAAAGTCTCCATGCTGAACTTGGGAGCAATGATAGACTGGTTCAGGATGCTCAGATCGATAACCGGTCGGAGTCGGCCATCCTTCTTCGGCACCAAGAACAGGCGGGAATAGAAACCCAATGACTGAACGTTCTTGACGACCTCGATCGCCCCCTTTGCCAGGAGATTGGCAATCTCCGTGGACAAAAGTTACCGACGTAAAACGTCTGAAGGAACTGTGGTTGGAAGAGGCACCCTTGACAGAGTGGGGTGCCGTCGGAAGGATATGCGCAGCCCGGACCGAACAACATCTAACACCCATGGATCGGATGTGATGGTGGTCCAATGGTCTGCAAACTCTGCTATCCTTCCTCCAACCTGGGACGAGTCGAGGTGAGGACCTTCATTTCGAGCCCCGACGAGGCCCGCGAGAGGAGAAACCACCTCCTCTGCTAAATGAAGAATCCTGAGACTTCCCTCGATTCTGCCGACCCCTACCTTTACCCCGTGAGTAAGAAGCAGAGGCGGCGGCAGAAGGACCAGCCTTTTGCTTCACAGAGGAAGCAGAAGGGTACTTGTTAGGCTTGGAACGGCCCTTGCCTCCCCGAGAAGGCTGATCAAGCTGACGAAACAGCAGCTGATCTTTGGAATGACGTAGGACGTCATCCCGGACCGTCGACACGGAACCATGGAAAAGTTGCGGACCTGCCAAAAAAGCAGATCGAAGAGTAGCACGCTGCTCCTCGGGAAGGAATCGTCCTGTGTCCAGCACAGCGTCCCTTCGAACTAATTCCAAATTGGCCGTGTTACAGGCATGCGTGTGAGTAAGGTGCATAAGCGCCTTGGACAGCACACGCAAAGGAGCCTGTACCTCGTCAAACTTATCTGGAGGCAGATAAGCAGCCAAAGCTGAGACGACGTGATCTGAGAGAGAAAGCATGCCAAGCATCTCTCTAGATAAGCCCAACGTGGACTCCAGAGTCGTCATTGGAATGACGGCAGACTTGGGCTTGGAAAGCCCGAGGGAAGTGGAGTCCTGATCCAGAACCGTCAAAGTCTGGCAGACTGACGGATTGGCGGAATCGTAGGAACGATAACGCACAGGAGGCAAAAAGGTGTCAACCCTGGTGAAGAACGAAGTCTTCAAAGCCTTGGAATTCAGCTTGGCATCCAATGCTGAAAAAGCTTCAACCACCTGTACCAACTGGCACGGTCGAAGGCGCCCAGAAGCAGGTTGCTCCATAGGCTGTTGGCGCGCGACCGATGATCGCGGCTAGGCTGACACTGTCGGCTAGTTAGCAGGTTTGAGCTCAGGCAGAAACCCAAACACAAAGTCAAGAGCCGCCCCCAAGTCCGAAGACTGCTGGCCCTCGACCTCAAGCATGTCGGACTCCTCCCCAGAGTCGGAAGACACATAGCCCATCGTGGGCAAACCAGCCGACGCCTCCCATGGTGTCGGGACACCAGAGGAATCGGAAACCGGCCTGTTTCCAATTCCGGGAGGCGGCGCCATAGGAGGCGCCTGGAAACCACCCATAGCCTCGCTGGAAGCAACAGGAAGGCTCTTTGAGAGAACCTGAGTGAGTAAGGAGAGGGCCTCCCTAAGCTCACTGCCTGTACCGACCGGTTCGACAGGGGAGCGAACCGGCAAAGTGGCTTCACCTCTGACCCTCTTAACCAGCGAAGGGTCACGATCCTCCAAAACACCCAACGCGGGACGACGGGCGGCAGCCGAAACATCTGAAGGCAGACGTGTATAGGGGTACGATGCACACCGAGGATCAATATTGCGAGAACTCAAGAGAGTCACCGTGGACCTCTGCGGGGCAGAAGGTCCAGGCTGCACAAAAGGCGTTGGTCCCCCAAAACTGGTCGTGTGACCAGAGTAAGTGGACGGAAACGCCACGGAGTTCATAGTGTTTCCACTACGAACATCCGAATCCAAAGACACAACTGTGGTACTCGACGGCGACGAGACCACAGCGATGGGCTCGGCCGGCAGCCCCTTCCGACTTCGGCGAGTTGAAGTCAGGGAAGGCCGGGGCCGATATCCCACGTCTACAGTATCGGACAGTTCTGCAGTCCCCTGCAGCGAAAAGCCGAGGCCGGCTGAAACAGACAACGAAGCAGACGGACCAGCAGCAGTAGTAGATACGTCGAGAGTCGTTGAGGCTGGTGAAAAAAATGGAGAGAGCACACCGGCTCGGCTCCGAAGGAGGAGTCACAACCCTAGTGACAGCCTCAGATGTCGACTGGAGGGGGACCGTAGTCCCGGAACCAGGCATCTCTACACCAGAACACTCAACGGCTCCCGCAGTATCCACCACAGGAAAAGACTGCACATCCCCCACGGAGGAGGAATAACTCTCACCAGACAAAGTCGGCTCGGGAGGCCCCGAACGACCACGTTCTCCTTTCCCGCGGGAGCGGGAGGCACGGCCACGAGAACGAACGACACGATTTACAGACGCCCAAAAGGTGGAAGACCATGTTCCACAGACACCACACGGCCGCTCGGCCGAACACCCATTACAGGAGGAACACGACGAATGTACATCGTCCACATGCTTAGGCAGCAGACACTGCCCACAAGGAATTGTCCTAGGCATGAGAGAGGTGAGAGGAGCAGAGAAGGTGAGATCAGAAAACAGAACACCCCCAAAGAGAGAAAGGTGACAGAAACAAAGACCCCAGACGGTCGACCAGGAACCACCCAACAGGAAGACTACTCTCAACAGAAAGAAGAAACACTGCAGGAGTGGTACCCCGCTGACACCTAACTCTAACACAATTAGAAAAATTTGCAAAAAAAAGCATGAACAATAATTGTGAAAATCTAAGTCCGAACCGCGTGGCCCGCGAAAATCGCGCGCGACCCGAGAGAGAGCAAATAAATATACATTATGGACATATAATAGAAAAAAGAGAATATAAAACACTGTTCCTGAGAATACAAAGGATACACTGTGGTATAATGAATCAGGAATCATCAAACATCGAGCTGGTGGAACACTGATAAGCGTGCAAAAACATCTCGACACGAAGCGGATTTCAAAAAGAATGAGTCTTTAGAGACGGTATATGCGCACTGGTAACGGAAGTCGTGGAGTTGTACTTGGGAGAGAGCATCCCGTACTGGGTCTGCGCCGGTTGCACTCGACCCAGTTTTGGCTTATTTTTATTGGTGCTTTTGCACCACTTTTCTTTCCCAACTTGCTTGGGAAAGACAAAAATAGAGAGTATTTTATCCGAGTTAGGGACTTCCACTGTAGTGCAAGCCTGTAGTAAACAATTGTGAGTAGGTTGATAAGAAATCACATTGAGGATAATATCCCGGAATTCTTTCTCTTGAAGACATAATGATAACGCCTCAGTAAGGTGGATTACGTATGATAAAACGTCTAAGTTAAGTCTATTAGACATCATTGTCGTTTCCAACATTGTGGTTGGAAAAGACATAGACGGCGAAAAAGATTATTTCCAGTCTTTAACCACGCCGTCTTGACGCATATGAACTCTCTCTCGGTATGCCCTGTCCTGCCAAAATAAATTATTCGTATAAATGATAAAAGGCAGAAATGAGCATTGCGGACAAGAAACTAAACTATCATGCTTGGTAGCAGGCTAATATATATATATAGCGTCGATAAATAAAACACATGTTCTAATGACATTATTGGACTGTGTCGGTAAGTCAGGGACAATGTCCCTGAACCGATCCAAAATTCCGTGTCCAATGACGCTATAAGTCTCTTATCCAACATCGCAGCAATGTAGTCCGAAATAACAATCACTGGAAGATAATGCCGGAAGATATGTATGGCAGCTTCCGATGCTACGAAAGGGAAAACTCGAAATCTTTCGAATCCCTTTCGCCATCCTGTCGGACCCTATAAAGCGTTCGGTTGTCCGTACCTGATGCAACCGCGGACTGCACCGACCCAGCGCCGTCAGATAATTCCTGATTCGACCAAGAAACTGTCGATTGCTGGGATGCTGCGAAAAAACTGTGCTAACTCGGATAGCACGTCCGTCACTGAGGCCTGTGGAGAAGCGGTCCTACGATGCATTACCGCTGGAAGCTCCGTGATCGTTACCCCGTGCATACTACAAATATGCGAGCGAACAGAGTGTATAGGCCTCGTGTCCCTTGGCTACCAGATGGCGTGACCTGTTCGCCGTGGAATCACTGAATGACGAAACTGATCGGATACTCGAGGTCACGTAACCAATGTGCGGTCGTGTGCACTGCTGTGAGGATGAGGAAGCATTATCGACAGTCTCTCGGACTGTCAATATAACGGAGCGTCCCGAGTGACGGACATATGCTCCGAATGTAAAATATCTGAACCACAACAAGCGGTTCCCTATGTTGTTGGACGAGAGAGGGACCTCTCTCGCTCACAGCCCGGACGGACCTGGACAAGCCAGGAACCGGACTAACAGGCTTCCTCCGATCTGTCCTCAATCCACCGTCACTGGGTGAGTACTAAAGTAATTATAGTGCTCGCATCACCCAAATCTCCTTCCTAGACCACAACGGACGAACCCGGCAGCCGAACCATTCGATGAATGTACGCTACACCGGGTGAGCTAGCGAATGTCACTCCGTCGATCCTACAAGGGACCTCTTAGGCGATAGACATATTCCATGAGCACTTATTGCCGCTAGCTCTTCATTAACTATGATGACAGAGGCACACTTTTGAAAGACATCTCCGTAACTTTGCGAACAAGAAACCAGAAATGCTTGGTAATAGCAAGCATATAAAAATAAATATATAGCGTCGTTCAATAATTCGAAAGTTTGTGTGACATTATTGGACTATGTCGGAACTGAGGGACGAAGTCCCTGAACCGAACCAAAAATTTCTAAGTCCACCGACGCTATCAGTTTCTTATCCGGCATCGCAGCATTCTGGTCCGACGAAAGAACCTGTAGAAGATCAAGTCAGATGACATACACAACAGCATATGTTGTTCCGAAAGGGAAAGCTCGAAATCCTCCGAATCCCTTTCGGGATCCCGTCGGACCGGATGAAATTTTCGGACGTCCGTACCCGCTTCCGCGGAGCGTCCCGACCCAGCATCGTCGGATAAAACATTATGCGACAGATTCAGTTGTTGCTGGGATGCTGCGATAAGCTGTGCTATTTAGGATAGCACGTCCGTCCCCGAGGCCTGTGCAGTAGCGGTCTTACGATGCATTGCCGCCGGAAGCTCCGTGTACGTTGACTCCCGCACACTTTCCTATGCGAACGTCCGGAGTCTGCAGGCCTCGTGTCCCTGGCTACCGGATGGTGTGACCTGGTCGACGATGATTCTCTGACTGGCGAAGCTGACTGGATATCCGAGGTCACATAGCCAAGAGCGGTCGTGTGCGCTACCATGAGAATGAGGAAGCCTTATTGAGTCTCTCCGGACTGACTATATGTCGGAGCGTCCCGAGCGGCGGACGTATGCTCCAAATGCGAAACATTTTGTACCACAACATCTGGTGCCAGATGTTGTTGTACGAGAGAGGGGCCTCTCTCGCTCGCCGTCCGGATGGACCAGAACGAGCTATGAACCGGACTAAAAGGCTTCCTCCGTTCTCCCTCTAATCCGCCGTCACTGGGTGTGCATTTGGTTGATTTATAGTGCTCGCATCACCCCAAAACTCCTTCTAGACCGCAATGGACGAACCCGGCTGCCGAACCATTCGATGAATGAATGCTACACCGGGCGAGCTAGCGGACGTCAAAGGCAGTCGAACCTACTAGGGTCCTCTTAGGCAATTGGCGTATTTACATGAGCACTTTTCCGCTAGCCCTTCATTAACTGTGACGACGGAGGCACACTGTTGGAAGACATCACAGATACATCACCCTAATCTTTATCGTCTGAAATAGAAATTGATAAAGTAGAGTGACCCTGCGGGGAAAGGACCGGAATGTCCAATTCCCCACTAACATACCGTGACATACGCTTCCCATGTTGTCATCGAAATCATCAGATACAGAACAGGAGTTAATGCGAGTACACTGACCACATATAGAATGATTATAAAAGTCAGAGGAAGACTTCCTCTTATTACAATTGATCAAAATCCTTTCAATGTGAAAAGAAAACAAAGTCCAGGTACTCGCACCAACCCCTGACAATCAAAATACATAATAATAATAATATGATCCATTAACATAGAAAAAATAATTGAAATCAAAATATTTTGAAAAAATATTTTTTCAGAACAGCCCAAGTTTCTGAAAAGTAACGTTGAGCCCCAATGGATCCCAAACCTAAGTGTGGACAAAAAATTTAAAAATATTTTAAACAATTTATGCAACACTTACGAACAATAATAATGTATCTAGTTATGATTAAATTAACATCAAGATATTATTTTCAAGAAATCCCCCCCTCACACAGAGGGCTGTTGTAAATGTAAACAATGAGTGTAAAAACACTAAAATAAGACTCCAGGCACCCAGGCCCGAAATCAGTTACCAAAAATACCCTATCTGATGCAAAACAGAGACTTCCAGGGAAGAAACTGCAGAACATCAGATGGTAGATGCAGAACACAACGCCTAACCACCCATAGGTGAAGACGTAAACATGGGGAAAAGAACAGAATTCATTCTGTTATTCAGCTAAAACTCCCAAGAAATTTTAGTAATAATAATTACAGAAACTATGCCAAAAGCATGGGAGAATAGCAAGAGGGGACTTAAAGGAAAGGGAGAGAGGAAAACACTGAAAAATCAGTGTAACTAAATAACAAGAATGACAACAAAATGGCTGCTGCCTCGAAAATAGGTAACTTAACATAATTTCATTAAAAAATTTTAAGTTACAGCCCTGATAATATTCTGTCACACATTTTGCCTCTCCTCCTTCTCTATCCTCCTTAGAATCACCATTTCACTAATATTTATGTGTCTGGCATCATTTAAACTGAGATTTACAAGCACAAAGATCAGTCAGATGTTAACTGATGAAGGGCCAAACTTAGAATGATTAATGGCGCCAATTTCGGAACGTCCTTGACACTGCGCATGCGCAGTAGAGGTGAAGTGTGGAGGGCCATTCAGGACATGTTTTCTTTGGTTTTAGATGCAAATTTTGGGGATTGGGGGGCAAAATTTGTGTTTGGCCCTATATTTTAAGAGTTAGCACCAGCTATGTCTGGGTCATTGGTACAGTATAAAAATATCAGTTTCTCAAGAATTTTGTTTGTAAGTGACATCTGCTTTCCATGTTAGGTAAAGGGTTAAAGAAAAACCTATATTTATTAGATTATTTTTTATATAGGTACCTCGCTTTCAATAAAGTGCTTTTCTCCTTTCAAACAAAGTTTTGTTCTTCGCAATGTCCTCTCATCGCCATCATCAAAAACTGAAAATATACAATTCATAAAGTTTACAATAGAGAACTCAACTAAATTGAATGGATAATAATAAAAAAATCTGTTAATTCTTTACCCAACACGAACAGAAGTCAAAGCTAGCAAATTTGTCTCATGGACAACTGAATATTTTCATCTTTTATTACCACACACACCTTTTCCACATTTGGACAAACTCAACAAGTTTCATAGACTGAAGGATCATACATTATATTTTGGGGGCAAAAGTGAAAACAAAAATACTAAATTTCAATGCTGAATTTTGAGAACAGCTTTGGCTACTATGTTAGGTAAGGGATGAATAGTCTTTCCCACTTACTATTTATTTTCTGCAGGTGGACATTCCCACCTAGGACTACAAATCTCTTGCCATGAAACGAGTCAAATTTGAGCACATTTAACCATATTCTCCCTTGAAAATTGTATCAACTTTTTTTGACCATTGATTTCTTGAGACAAACTTTCATGAATTTTTTCAGCAGTCTGGTCATGGCTGATTCACAGTAGCCACGACTAGATTTGATGAAAATATTATAGAGTTTACGGATGGAGGAAGCTGGAGAGCAAGCAGCTGAGAGTTACTGTCTAACTCAAGAAACTAATCATCCTGCATAAGTGGGGACAGCATTGGTTGGTTGAAGACAGGTGCATCAACAAAAGAATATCCTGTATATTGTATATATACTTCCTAACACCAAACAATTTAGGCCCACAAAGTAGATCTGTTTCTCATAATTTTTTTTGTAAAATTGCATGTGGGTGGGCATTTTTTTTATTTTATCTATTTTTATAATTTCTTTGCCACCAAAAGTTCATGTTCTGGCCTCATAATCTACATGATAGCATGGGCAGTGGAGTATTTTGTCCCTTGTGTGTAAGAAGGCTTTGCAAAGTCTTACTGCACTCAAGGACAAATTTATCATTTTTATTGACTTGGATAAAATGACATAAACCATTTAATTTTTATTTAAGATTGCATTGGTTATAAAAGAGAGCATGTGGAAACCAAAATGACCCTGAGAGATGGCCGGAGAAACAGATTTTAAACAAAGTGTATGTCTCTACCATGGTTATAATTCACTTCAACCTATGAAATGGTTATAAATATGAGATGGTAAAAAACACTGAAAAAAAAGGATGGAGGCGTAATTTATACATAGCATTGGTTGGATTCAGATTTTGAGAGAAAAGGTTCAAATATAGAAAATACTTACCAACAGTATATGTACTGCAGTCGGACAGTTTAGTAACAACACCATCCATATATTGACCAGACTCGGGGTCCTTGACTTCAACTGTGAGACCAGCCTAAAGAAAGTAAGTACCAACAATTTACATGTTGCCTTACAACAAATTACATTTTGCTTTACAACTTTAGACAATATAAAAAATAAAGTAAGAAATATGAGTGAGTCCAATTTTTTCATCACAAGTTGAAGGTTAACCCCTTACTTGCAAAGTACTTCTTAAAGTAAAACAGTAGTCACTGAATTTAAAGGAAACTCAAATTAAAGTGTTAATGACACTGCAGCTGAACTTGACCGTGTGCTGTGTTTTATGAAAAGGATAATGTTCAATGTTTATGAAAGGACTACGAAAAACAACAAGAATTGTGATAATAGAGAATATGTTAAATTCTGTTCCCTGTATGCTATGTTTTTAATAAAAATAATAAGAGGTGTAGACTGTACTAAAGAATTGACGGGTGGGTTAATGTGGCCCTCACAGTTAATGTATGTCATCCAAAGTTACCAAGTTACTCTGAAACTATTCCAAAACGAGTCATCCTATCAAGTTACAATGAAATCTCTTCATAAGAAAACTGTGCTAAAGGTTTAGAGGCTCCGTGCCTGTGTAGCCATCACGGTTGTTCGGTCGCAACCAAAAGGGTGCGTCCATATCTAGACATTATACTGAGTCAACCTACCAAGATACAATGAAATCTCTTCATAAATATGACCTGTAGTCTATCCTAAAGGTTTTTCAGGTTTTGGGCTCAGACAGCTGTCAATGTTGAATGATCGCTACCAAAAGGGTTTCATTCTAATCTAGACATTATCTGGAATCACCCCACCAAGTTACTATGAAATCTATTCATAAATAAAACCTATAGACTGTGCTAAAGGTTTTCAGGCTTCGGGCCCTGTAGCCATCACAGCTGACCAAGCGCGACCAAAAGGGGACAAACTCATCTAGACATTATATGGAGCCATCCTACCAAGTTACAATGAAATCTCTTCATAAATACGACCAGTAGTCTATGCTAACTGTTTCCAGGTTTGGGGCTCGGGCAGCCATCACGATTGAATGATCGCTACCAAAAGGGAAAGTTCTCATCTAGACATTATCTGGAATCTTCCTACCAAGTTACTATAAAATCCCTTCACATAAATACGACCTGTAGACTATGCTAAAGATTTTTGGGCTTCAGGCCCCTGTAGCCATCACAGTTGACCAAGTGCGATCAAAAGGTGACATTCTCATCTCGACATTATATGGAGTCATCCTACCAAGTTACAATGAAATCCCTCCATAAATATGACCTGTAGGCTGTGCTAAAGGTTTTCAGATTTGGGCTCAGGCAGCCATCACGGTTGACAGACCGTGGCCAAATGAGGAAGTTCTCATCTAGACATCATACGGAGTCATCCTTCCAAGTTACAATGAAATTTCTCCATATTAAATATGACTTGTAGACTGTGCTAGAAGTTTTGGGGTTTCGGGCTTGGCCAGCCATCATGGTTGACAGATCATGACCAAAAGGGGATGTTCTCATCTAAATATGATCTCAAGCCTACATATGATCGGACAAGAACTACAGGGTGTAGCCTGTGCTAAAGGAAAATGTGAACAGACTTGCAGACTAACAGACTTCCGCACACGTGATGGCAATAGCTTATCTTGACTTTGTCAAGTTAAGGTAAAAATGAAGTCAAGACAAAGTAGGGCCTAACCCATTTACTTGACTATATTTTGTTAAAAAGTATAAGGTAAATTTTTTTGCTCTTTTTTTGTCTTGAAAACACCTGGGATCCTTTACTTACACTGTGAGACCAGTCTGAAGTAAATAAGTACAAATTAATTTTACTTTGACAACTGTAGTCAATATTATATAAAAATTTTAAGAGTCCAGTTTTTCACCTGGAGTTACAGATTAACATCTTCTTGCAATGTATTTTGTTAAATTTCTCTTAAAAGAAAATTAAACAAGAAGGATGCCAATACCCTACAGCTCACCAACATTCCTCTTTGATAGTAACTTTGGCAAACATAAGAACTGTATCAATCAGGATTCACAACATGCCACAAAGCTGACCTAAACACGACCTCTTAAAAGTAAAACTGAAAAAATAATCATTTTAATTTTATATATACATGGAAGCAATATAAAGGCCATGGGATGAAAAGGGTGTCGGCAGCTGACCTGAACAAAAACTTTAACACACTGAAAATGTCTAAAGTGTGAGGTAAACAGGAAACTTTACATTAAAAATGGGATGAAAAATTTGGAAAAATTCACTGGACAAGGGTTAAATGATGCTTGAATGATAATGAGGAACATGCATGATGGAATATAAGCACCATGGAAAGAGAAAGAAAACAGCTGCTGACCTAAACCCAAACATGAAATTCTGAGGTAAACAGAAAAGTAAATGTAACTAAAAATGGGTGGTAGAATGATAATAAGCACCATATGGAAGCATTATAACGGCCATGGGATGAAAAGGGTGTCAGCAGTTGATGTAAACAAAAAATTTAACCCACTGAAAACGTCAAAGTGTGAGCAAAACAGAAAACTAAACGCTCAAAATTGGAAGAAAAATTTTAAGAAATTCACTGGACAAGGGTTAAACTATGGTAGGATGATAATGAAGAAGATATATGATAAATATAAGCATCATGGGAAGAGAAGGAACACAGCAGGTGTGCTAAGCACTAAGGTAAACATGAAATTCTGAGCTAAACAGAAAAGTAAACATAGCGAAAAATGGTAAGAAAAAGGTTTAGAATGCACTGGTTGAGGGTTAAATAATTATAGAATGAAAATAAGCACCATATAGAAGCAATATAACGGCAATGCGATGAAAAGGGTGTCAACAGCTGAACAAAAAAAAACCTTTAACACTCTGAAAATATATGAGCTGAACGGAAAACTTAATGTTCAAAATTTGAAGACATTCAATGAAGAAGGGTTGAATCATGGAACAATGATAATGAGGAATGTGTATAAGGAATATAAGTGCCGTAGGAAAAGAAGGAACATAGTAAATGTCCTAAACACTAAGTTGAACATGAAATTCTGAGCTGAACAGAAATCTGAACGCAACTAAAAATTGTCAAGAAAAATGTTTAAAATGCAGAGTTAGTCTGAGGGGTTAAATCATGGTAGAATGATAATAATCATTATATAGCAGCATTATAAAGGCCATGATACGGAAGTAGGGCGAGTAAGTGACCTAAACAGAAACTTTAACATTATTGGACATGTACGACGATGAAGTCGCCAACAGATCGAGCCATGCCAAAAGCTTGCACAACTAAAGTCGGTGAGCTAAAAAGACTGTAATGAAATCATGGACAAAAAAGATATAAACAATTTATTTGACAATATTTTGTTTAGTGCTATTCACCAAATTTATCATGTAAATTTTATTTCATTTTATGTCTCAAAAACATAGCTTATGACCCTCATGGAAATGGGCTCATTTTAATGAGGGGACATGCACTACATTTCAGAGATAGATAATGAAAATGTTTAAATAATTATCTAAGAACTTTTTATTCAAGTGATGTCTGTTATTTACATTGAGTCAAGGGTTAAATGACAAATTGCTTAACTGAATAAAGACAACAAAATCCTAAAAACATTTCACCATGCCCTGTAATTAGGGGACAATTACCGTCATTTAGGGGAATTGCAAGGAACAAGTGTATAGGGCGAGTTAGTTACTGACAAAATACACAGGGCTGAAAATTCCACCTAACATTATTTTTTAATAACTGGAAAATACAAAATAATCACTTTCCCTCTATCACCACTTTTATATTGCTCTGAAAAAGTTGCCTCAAAGTGCACTCATCCATGAGAACTCTAACAGTAGGCTATATTTATCTTAATGTTTTCACATTGCTGTCTGTCTAATGGGCAGCCAACAATAGTGCAGAAACACTGTTAAGTCATTTGCAGTTGTGAACATGCATACACAGAAATTATTTTTATAAAAATTAATCTCAGATATGAGAGTTTAAACACTTCACCTCATTGAGCACTGGATGGAACTCAGCATTCCAGAATGCCACGTTTGCTTGGGTTTCATGTGCTTAGACTAAGCACCTGTAAACACTTTCATGCACAAACCCATGTTCAGTACAGTGCAAAACTGTTACAAGCATAGCCACTTTGCTAATGAAAATTATTCAACTGACAGGAGTAATCAATTAATAGGGTCTTGGCCACTTTGCTATATTCTAGAGACAGCTTGAGCATTTAATCTATTATAATGGAGTTCTGTCAAACAAAATATCATACATTAACCCTTTACCAAACATAATGGACAAAACCAGCCAGCGCTATTCTCAAAACTCAAAAATCGCCAATTAATTTTCAGTTTTTGTCTCTAAAACATAGGTTATGATCCCTCATTGGAATGAGCTCGTTCCAATGAGGGGCCATAACCTATGTTTTGAGACAAAAAATGAAAACAATTAGTTGCTCAAGAATTATTTTTGCAAGTGGTAAATGGCATGTTAATTTGACATATTACAAGATGGCTTATTCAATTTATTTATTGGTGTTTAAGGTCACATACTTATGCACAATGGCTAATCGTAACAGTTTTACAGGTGGAGGAAGCTGGAGTACCCTGAGCAGGGATTTTTCTAGTTGACGACAGGGGCCGAATATAGGCCCCATTCCCAATGAGATTTAGGCAGGATTTTTCCCAATTTCTAACATAAAATTCCCAATTTGTACCCAGTATTAACTTGTTCATAATATTTATGATTTTTGCTGATAAAAGAACTGTAAACCATAATTTCAAATAATAAATCCAGCTTCTTCGTTTTAATGTGCCTCTGTAGAAAAGAAATGTGCACTTTTTTCCACTCTAAAGCGTCAACAGGATTCCCAATTTGGTCCAATGAGATGGCTTTTTTCCCAATTGCATGGGCCCCTGGCCCCATTCCCAATACACCTAGAAAAATCCCTGCTGAGAGAACAACCGAGCATCGATGAGCAACTGCCAGCTCCTGAACATTCTAATTCTGCTTAAGCAGGGTTACAGAGGTTGAAGACGTGCACATCGACGTGCAGTACGCCCTAGTACATGGCATCATCGTACCCCCATGTAGGCAATCGAGATAAAGTGGCTTGCCTGAGGACACAATGCAGGTCGTCCCAGATGGGAATCGAACTCCAGACCTCTAGCATAGAAGTCCAACAGTCTACCATTGAGCCACCGTGCTCAACTGCTTACTCAATTAACAGGAGGTTACTCTATAACCTATATGCAATTAACAATTTGTACTGAAGGCATGGTAAATGGTTTGGTGTTGGGAAATTATATTCAATTAGCAGGGTGATTCAATTAAGAGCAGGGTTGGGGCATTTGTATTCAGTTGTATTCGAATACAGTTCTTCAAGTATTCACATGTATTCAGTATTCACTGAATGTTATGAATACATGTATTCGTATTTGTATTCAAATACATTAAAATGTGAGCTGTAATCATGAATACATTTTGAATACTTTCTATATTTTGGAATTAAAGAACCATATACTGAATAAAAGGTATCCACAGATCAAGCCCATGGACTCCAGACAAAAAATTCACACCTCTTATCAATATTAAAGACTTAATAATCCCGATATCATTTATATACCACCAAACACCTTGTCTGAAATTTTTGCATTCAAAGCAGTAAATAGACTGACAATAGACTTAATTATCAATTAACTTGTCACAATACAACCTATTTATTTAACAATTGCCACATATCCCCATGGCTTTTTAAATTGTTGAAAACATGGACAAAAAAAAAACAAAACAAAAATTGTGTTATTGGACACAACTCAGTTATTCAATGATATTATATTCTAAAATTTTTGGATTTATTTAAAGTTTTTAAATTTATCCATTATTTCACAGTGAAAACACATATTTATTTATTCCTGTTTAAGGTCACCTTTGTACAGCTCAGTATGTCTAATTAAAATCGGTAAAAGCATGTAAATATTTTAAAGAAAATACCACTGCTGTCAGCAAACTTTCAGGCAACAGACCTCCAGGTTTAACCATGAAGTGCATTGGCTAAAACTTTACTGGTCCTTCTTAAGTGGTGTCATTGCAATTGATACTTAACGTTCAGGAGGAAACGCCAGTCTGTGATTGGTTAGAGGTAAACCACTCACATTTTGTGATTGTTGTCCATGGAGAGTAGTCTAATTACTATGACACCCAAAGAGTTTATTTCCCGTCAGGTAATTACTTTTAGTTTTCTAATAAAGCATGGTAAGCACAATTAAAGCTTCAGCTAAAGGACCATCAGTTTAAAAATGACTTTTCACCCAACAAACAAAAAACTTAAAGGCCTTGCTATAAATGCTTTTAATTTAAAAAGTATTCAAGTATTCAAAAATGCATGCATGAATACATACATTGTTATGTATTTGTATTTATATTCGTATTCGTATTCATATACATTTGAAAATTTGTGTATTTGTATTCATATTCATGAAATTTCAAAGTATTTGTATATGTATTTGAATATATTTACAAAGTATTCGCCCCAAGAATGATTAGGAGGTACCCAATTAACCCTTTACTTAATGTAACAACCAAAACTGGCCAGTGCTATTCTAAAAAAATCACCAATTAATTTTCATTATTTTTTCATTTTTTTGTCTCTAAAACATAGGTTATGACCCCTCATTGGAACATGCCAGTCAAGCTCGTTCCAATGAGAGGTCATAACCTATGTTTTTGAGACTGAAAATAATAGTTATTCAAGAATTTTTTTTTGCAAGTGTCGTCTGCTTTTCATGTTAGGTAAAGGGTTAGTGGGTTTCACTGCATATGCGGTAATGCACTCTGGTACCCTCTCACTGGAACAAAGATGGTGAAATTTTCATGTGCTGGGCTAAGAAATTATAAAATCACCACAACAAGTAAATCATTCAGGAAAACCTACTCTTAGAGTTCCCCTCACTGCTTCATCTGCTACAATCAATGATGACTGGGTATCTTTAATAAAAACCTGGAAGATAAAAATAAGCACTTCAAAAAGTAATTCCTGATCATTCATTAGTACTACAGATGAATTTGACTTGAAAACGAAAACTCTTGTTACCAAAAACAAGTCAGTACAAATTATAATTTAACCCTTTACCCAACGAATTGCCCGCATCCGCCTGCGTAATATGCAAATTCAGCAGATGAAAAAATATTATTTTTCAAAAATTTTCAACAAAACCATATCATGTGACCTCCTCTTTGGAACGAGCTTGTCAAGCTCATTCCAAAAAGGGTTCACATGATATGCTTTTGTTGAAATTTTTTTTTTAAATTTTAAAAATGATATTTAAAATAATAAATTATGATATCATCTGCATTGGGTAAAGGGTTAAGAAAACCTGAAAATGGGTCACCTTTATTTTTTCAGACAAACCCTTCCCCCATTTTTTTTTTTTATCAGCATTTGTTCAACAGCTGAGATGAGCAAACTAGAATGTTGCAGCATTTTTCTTAAATTTATTTCAAGTCGATGAGGAGCTAAGATGGAATACATGGTCGAAAAAGGCCCCAAAGAGCCATTTCCAGCACTATTTTACATCACAGAACCTCATCTCCAGTGTCATAGAACATTATTAAAAGTTATATCATCATTACAATGTGAATCATGGTTCAGGAAAAGATCAAAAGCAAAGGGCAATTCTAGTGTATGTTCTTTTTATTTGTTCACGATCCGGTCAGATTCAAAGCCAGTATCTGGAAAACAATTTGATATTGTAGGGCACGATTTAAAATTTTTCTGACAGTGTTCCTGGGTCATTGTTATTGGTAGTAACTTGAAGCCTAACTCAAGATACTTCTATAAAACAATACTACGTGAAATAGGCTCAAAACATTTGTTTTTTTTATTATTTTTAAAGAATTACTTCTGTTTAACTGAAGCAATTCTTCAATAAACAAGAAGGATGGCAATGTCCTATAGCTCACCAACATTCCACTTTGATAATAACTTTGGCAAACACAAGAACTGTATCAAACATACTCATAACAAAGCTGACCTGAACACAACCTCTTAAAAGTAAAACACAGAAACTGACATAAAGACTAGTTAGGCTTTTCCCTCTGGAAAAGACTATTGTTTTTCTACGGATTATTATTTTTTTTTTTTCACACATTTTGTCCGCACGATTCAGAAGCATTTATCGAACAGATTTTAACAAAAACTTGTCTGGGTTTTTAAGCAAAACTGTAAACAAGCATTTTTGACAAAAGGAAAAAAAAAGTGCCTAATTGGCCCAGGGAGGGGAGGGGGCAGGGGGAGGGGGGGGGGGGGGGGGTAGGGGGCTATGTAAGTTTAAAAAAATGTTCTGCATGTAGTGACTGTAAATAGTTCAAAATGCATATTGGAGAAAAGTAGAAAAAAAAGCCAAATTGGGGGTGGGGGGGAGGGGGGGTAGGGGGTAGGGGGTGGTGGTGTTTGTTTGGTTTGTTAACCACAAACTTGGAGTCACCATACCACGCTACAATGAAATTCCTTCATAATTATGGCCTGTGGAATATTCTGAAGGTTTTCGGGCTTCGGGCCTCTGTTGCTGTCACAGTTGCCCAAAAAGGGACGTTCTCATCTAGACATTATATGAAGTCAACCTATCACGTTACAATGAAATCCCTCCATAAATATGACCTGTAGACTGTGCTAAAGGTATTCGGGCTTCGGGCCCCTGTTGCCGTCACAGTTGCCCAAAAGGGGACATTCTCATGTAGACATTATATGAAGTCAACCTATCAAGTTACAATGAAATCCCTCCATAAATATGACGTGTAGACTGTGCCAAAGGTTTTCGGGCTTCGGGCTCGGACAGCCATCATGGTTGAATGATCGCAACCAAAAGGGGACATTCTCATCTGGGCATCATGTGGATTGATCCTACGAAGTTACAAAGAAATCCCTTCATAAATATGACTGTAGACTGTGCTGAAGGTTTTCGGGTTTCGAGCACCTGTAGCTGTCAAAGTTGCCCAATCACGTCCAAAAGGGGACTTTCTCATGTTGACATTATATGAAGTCAACCTATCAAGTTACAATGAAATCCCTCCATAAATATGACCTGTAGACTGTGCTAAAGGTTTTCAGGTTTTGGGCTCGGGCAGTTGTGATGGTTGATAGATCACGCCCAAATGGGGAAATTCTCACGTAGACATCATATGGAGTCATCGTATCAAGTTACAATGAAATGCATCCATATTAAACATGACCTGCATACTGTGCTAAAAGTTTTTGGGTTTCGGGCTTGGGCAGCCATCACGGTTTACAGATCATGCCCAAACGAGGACGTTCTCATCCAGGCATTATACATAGGCATTCTACGAAGTTGCAATGAAATCCCTTCATAAATAAGACCTGTAGGCTGTGCTAATGGTTTTTGGGCTCGGGCAGCCATACCGGTTGACCAATCACGACCAAAAGGGGACGTTCTCATGAAGACATGACCTAAAACCTGCATATGAAATTTCGTGACGATCAGACAAGAACTACCGGGTATAGTCTGTACTTGAAGGTTGAATAAAAAACTTTAACCACAAACTTTAACCAAAACTCCAAATATCAACTAAACAGGAAAAGACAAAAAAACCCCCAAAAAACCCCCACTTGAACCTTCAGTAAAAAACTTTAACCACAAACTTTAACCCAAAACTCTAAATGTTAACAGACGGACAGACGGACGGACAAAATTCATTACTATACCCTTTACTGTAAACAGTCGGGCTAAAAATGTACCAAAGCGGAATTTTCGATTTAACCCTTATTTCGTCAGAATTGGCAAAAAACTGTCAAAATTGGGGTTTATCGGCACTTTCTCGAACCATGTCTTTAGATTTTTTTTAAGCATTCATCATTTCTAGACCTGCCTGTGACACGACCTTTGATACACACAACATGTTCGGCGATGCATATGGTAACCCTCCACAGGCTGCTGAACATCGAAATTTTGATGAAATGGGTCGGTTTCAGGCCCCCCACAGCACCCAAACGATACACGAGAGATAAACATAACGTCCTTTATTGGAAGTTGGGTTCACAGAGGATCATTTTTGGAAGTGATAAGGGTGTTCATAAAACCAAGCGTTAACCCGTTTTGGGCTGGTTAAACAGCAATATCCCCATAAAGATAAAAAAAATCAAGTTTTCCGTGGATTTCTCTAAACGAGTCTTGTAGATTTTCAAGAAAAATTTGTCACCCCCAGGTCTTGGTGTGACAATAGAAGTTGCATGGACAAAATACTGCGGTGAGCATTTGTTAACCCTCCACGGGCTACTAAAAATCAAAATTGTGAAAAAATGGGCTGTTTTTGGACGCCAACAGCACCCAATGGGTACGTCACAAAGAAAAGTGCCTTTTTTTATCGAGCGCACACTCTATACGGAAACATTTTTGTAAGTAGTAAGGGTATTCAAAAGTCGAAGTCTTAACCCATTTTGGGCAGGCTAAAGAGAGAGACCCCTTAAAATCTTAAAATTCCCATTTTCTGTGGATTTCTCTAAAAACATCTTGTAGGTTTTCAAGAAAAATTGACTATTCGCAGGTCTTTGTGTGACATTACAAGTTGCAAGGACAAAATATTCCGGTGAGCATTTATTAACCCTCTATAGGCTGGCAAGCATCATAATTTTGTTGAAATGTTTTTTTTTTGACACGCACAGCACCCAATGTGTACCTGAGAAGTAAACATAATCTCCTTTGTTGGAAGTGGAATTCACTGAGGACCATTTTTGTAAGTAATAAGGGTATTCAAAAAAACAAGCGTTAACCCCTTTTGTGGTTGTTAATAGAGATACCCATCAAAAGCTTAAAAATTTGTTTTCCCTGGATTTCTTTACAAACATCTGGTAGGGTTTTCAGGAGAAAATAGCCATTGATAGGTCTTGGTGTCACATTACCAGTTGATTGGATAAATTATTCTGGTAAGCATTGGTTAACCATTCATGAGCTGCTAAATGTCAAAATTTTGAAAAAATAGTCTATTTTTGGACACCAACAACATCAAATGGGAATAGAACTGAGAAAAATAACTTCTTTTACCGGAAGTAAAGATGACAGGGAAACATATTTGTAAGTAGTAAGTGTATTCAAAAATCGAGGTCTTAACCCATTTTTGACTAGTTAAGGAGATATACCCCTAAAAGCTTAAAATTTCAGTTTTCTGTGGATTTCTCCAAAAAAAAAAAAAAATTAGAGAAAAATTGACCATTCGCAGGTCTTGGAGTGACATTACAAGTTGCATGGACAATATATTTCGGTAAGCATTTGTTAACCCTCCAGAGGCTGCCAAGCAGACATTTTGAGAAAATGGGCTGTTCTTGGGCAACCATAACACCAAATGTGTACCTGCGAGATAAACATAACCTCCTTTATTGGAAGTGGAATTCACTAACGATCATTTTTGTAAGTAATGAAGGTATTCACAAAACCAAGCTTTAACCTGTTTAGGGCTGGTTACAGAGTGATACCCCTCGAAAGGTTTAACATTCATGTTATCCAAGGATTTCTCTAAAAACATCACATAGATTTTCAAGAAAAATTGGCCATTCTCAGATCTTAGTGTGACATTACAAGTTGCATGTACAAAATATTCCAGTAAGCATTTGTTAACCCTATGCAAGTTTTCAAACATCAAAATGTTGATAAAATGGGCTGTGTTTGCAACTTCGCGTATCCAGAGCACCCGAAGTTGAGAGGAGGGATCAAAATAAGTGGAAGTAGAATTCACTGAGAATTATTTTGGGAAGTAATAAGAGTATTAAAAAAAAACCACTTAACCCGTTTTGGGCTGGATAAACAATGTTACCCATCAAAAGCTTAAAATTCATGTTCTCCCTGGATTTTTCTGAAAACATCTCGTAGATTTTAAGTAAAAATGGCCATTCGCAGTTTTTGGTGTGAAATTACAAGTTGCATGAATAAAAAATATTCCTGTTAGCACTTGTTAACCCTCTACAAGCTGCCAGACATCAATATTTTGGATACATTTGAGATAAAATGGACCATTTTCAAATAGACACAGCACTCAGTGGGTATATGTCAAAGAAACATAACTCCTTGTGTCGGTCATTAGCTTGTCGGACATATTAACCCACTCCACTGTTAATGATGGTTTTTACCTAAACATTTTTTTTATCAAATTGTGTCATTTGAGACTACTATAGTCGCCTTTCTCATAACATCAATGGAGGAACTCCAGTGAGACAGTTAAAAACAATTCTTCAGACACTGTGGGGTCATGAAAAATCATGGAATCTCATCGGGAAAAGCCATGATTCTCCAGAATCATAAAGTCTAGTTAAACATGAAATTCTAAGCTAAACAGAAAACTAAACGCAACTAAAAATGTCAAGAAAAATGTTTAAAATACAGAGTATGAGGGGTTAATCATGAAACAATGATACTGAGGAACATGTATGATGATTGATGAATATAAGTGCCATGGGAAGAGAAGGAGCACAGCAGCTGACCTAAACACTAAGTTAAACATGAAATTCCAAGCTAAACAGAAAACTAAACGCAACTAAAAATGTCAAGAAAAATGTTTTAAAATGCAGGGTATGAGGGGTTTCCAACACTTAGTTAAACATGAAATTCTGAGCTAAACAGAAAACTAAACGCAACTAAGAAGTCAAGAAAGATGTTTAAAATGCAGGGTATGAGGGGTTAATCATGGAACAATGACACTGAGGAACATGTATGATGAATATACATGTAAGTGCCATGGGATGAGAAGGAGCACAGCAGTTGACCTAAACACTTAGTTAAACATGAATTTCTGAGCTAAACAGTAAACTAAACCAGCTAAAAATGTCAAGAAAAATGTTTAAAATGCAGAGTATGAGGGGTTAATCATGGAACAATGATACTGAGGAACATGTATGATGAATATTAGTGCCATGGGAAGAGAAGGAGCACAGCAGCTGACTTAAACACTTAGTCAAACATGAAATTCTGAGCTAAACAGAAAACTAAACGCAACTAAAAATGTCAAGAAAAATGTTTAAAATGCAGTGTATGAGGGGTTAAATCATGGTAGAATGACAATAATCTTCATATAGCAGCATTATAAAGGCCATGATAAGGAAATAGGGCGAGTAAGTGACTTAAACAGAAGCTTTAACATTACTGGACACGTACGCTGAAGCCGACCGATGGAGCCATGCCATAAGCTCACACAACTAAAGTTGGTGAGCTAATAATACACATCCTTACACAAGTGTCTCTCATGTAGGTGACTACTCGACTGTCATATACAGTGGAACCCAATTTAATGAACAGCCATTTTGCCAATGAAAATTATTCAATTAACAGGAGTATTCAATAAGCAGGGATTGTGTCACTTGAATAAATGTCAAGTAGATAAACTTGACATTTATTCTATTATTTCTTGTTTGACAGAGCTCCATGAGCTCTGTCCAACAAGCTAAAATAGATTAAATGCCTGTATTAGATGTACTGAGGCCAAATAGATCTATCAACAAGAAAAACTGTGGAGAGTCGGGGTAATTTCTCGACAGGTTACAAGATTTTTTATTCAATTAACAGGAGTTTACTCTATAACTTATATTAAATTAACAGGTCAAATATAAATTGGAGGTACGGTAAATGGTTTTGTGTTGGGAAATTATATTCTATGAAAAGGGCTATTCAGTTAAAAGATATCCAATTAACTTGGGGCCCCACTGTAATAGTAACCCCGGGATCCGGAAGCCCGCCACATGAGACAGCTAGTGTGCGGGCTTTTTTCAATGACCAGTGTGTGTGAATCGACAAGTGGGCTGCGGGTCCCCAAATTCACAAGCAAGCATACATTCCTTTCAAGAACTGTCTAAGTTATTAGATATATCATGGGTCGATCCACCCACAATGTGCTGTTCTGTAATTCGGTTATATATATATCCCTTCTTACCATTCTCTTGTGTAACCCAATCTAGTCTTTGAGAGGCAATTCAGTCATAACAGATATCAATAGGGGAAGGGTTAATATTCTCATGGGTCCTTGGTAAGTTGGGTTTGAAACAAGGGGCCCAGGTGGTACCATCTAATTGATCTCTGTGGGGCCCGTAATTTCTCTTGACGGCACTTGTCCTTACACAAGTGTTTCTTGTGTATGTCACTACAGGACTGTCATATACTTATAATGATACAAGGGTTACGTAAAACATAAGGAAATTTTGGCTACTTGAAAATTGTGATCTCATCAGATGATCAACTTTTTTTTCCCAATCAGCTGGTTCCACAGAAAATGCTCACATTCTGTATCAACAATTTTCCTGACAGACAAGCCTGGAAATAAGAAGATGATCACCTCCAGAATGAGGTCCCCAGAGGGAGAATTTGGTGGTGCTACCATGCACAGCATGGTAGCATCACTAAATTTACTCTCTGTGAACTACAATTCGAAGCAAGATCTCAAGCCTAAATAGAAAGCGGTACCCAGAGGATACATTAGCCCTGCATTGGCACAGCATCAGTAAATTTATCCTCTGGGGACCTCATTTTGCTTATTTCCAGGCTTTCTGACAGACAAAAACTTCTGAAAGATACAGGCATGGTGGAGAGGTAGGACTGTCTCCAGACCCTTTCTAGCAAAAATACCACCCTTTATTTTTTGAGGAAAACAATATATGTATATGGCAAATGTTGTAGAAGAAAAATGAAAGTGTCAATGACACTGTAGCTCAACTTGTCAAGACAAAGACATGTACATGTATAGTATGTGACACAGCAATGACAAACATCTAGGTAATGACCTGATAACAAAGGTACATATAAAGTATTGTAACGGTCTGTACATAAATACTGACCATTGCCTGTAACAAATGTATAGGTAAAGTATTGTAAAGGTGGGTGACAGTCAGATGCTAAACTAGAAAAGAAATCTTTGAGTCCCAGAGTGGGTCTGACTGAACCCCAAAATATTTGTTCTCATAGCACAGTGATAACAAAGGCACCCCAAAACACACTCGTTCCTGTCCCAAGGTGAAAACAAAAGTACTCAAGAAGTTTTGTGAAGATCAGTTCATAAATACGAGCTGTATAGAACTTGTGACAAAAAACTGATTGGACCTAATTTCGGTACAAAATGGCCACTGGCAGCCATCTTGAATTTTGGACCGTACCCAGAAACACTCATTCTCATCCCAAGGAGATAACAAAGGTACCCAAGAAGTTTTGTGAAGATCGGTTCATAAATACAGCCTCTACCCTGAGCCGTATTGACATGTGTGCTTACATTGTGTAAGTTGCACTGAATAAATCAAAGTTCATCTAATTTGCATAATTTCTGCATGAAAAAAAAAAACCTTACAATATGTGATGTATTCCATGTTACTAAACATTCATACAAAAATTTATTCAAATCAGAACTTTCATACAGAAGTTCTATACAAAAGACTGATTGCACTAATTTTGGTATAAAATAGCTGCTGGTGGCCATCTTGAATTTCGAACCACACCCAAAAACACTCGCTCTCATCCCACGGTGATAACAAAGGTACCCAAGAAGTTTCGTAAAGATTGGTTCATAAATATGGCCTCTAGTCTGAGCTGTATGGAAGTTGTGTACAAAAAACTGATTAGACCTAATTTCGGTACAAAATGGCCATTAGCAGCCATCTTGAATTTTAGACCGCACCCAGAAACACTCGTTCTCGTCCCAAGGTGATAACAAAGGTACCCAAGACATTTCGTGAAGATCAGTTCATAAATACAGACTCTAGTCTGAGCCGTATTGACATGTGTACTTACTGTGTGTAAGTCGCACTGAAAAAATCAAAGTTCATCTAATTTGCATAATTTCTGCACGAGAAAAAAACCCGCATTATATGTGATGCATCCCATGGTACTAAACATTCACACACAAAAATTATTCAAATCAGGGCTTTCATATGGAAGTTCTGTGCAAAAATCTGATTGCACCTAATTTTGTACAAAATGGCTGCCATCGGCCATCTTGAATTTCGAACCGGACCCCAAAACACTCGTTCTCGTCCCACGGTGATACCAAAGGTACCCAAGAAGTTTCGTAAAGATCGGTTCATAAATACGGCCTCTAGCCCGAGCCGTATTGGCATTTGCACTTACAGTGCTGAAAGTAACACCAAAAAACATCAAAATTAGTCTAATTTGCACAATTTACATACGAGAAAAAAACCCGTATTATATGTGATGTATCCCATGGTACTAAACATTCACACAAAAAATTATTCAAATCAGAGCTTTCATATGGAAGTTCTGTACAAAAAACAGATTTCTGCATCGTCGGTACAAAATGGCAGCTGGCAGCCATCTTGAATTTCGGACCGCACCCCAAAACACTCGTTCTCGTCCCACGGTCATAACAAAGGTACCCAAGAAGTTTCGTAAAGATCGGTTCATAAATACGGCCTCTAGCCCGAGCCTTAGCAGCTTGGCACTTACAGCTCTGAAAGTAACACTAAATAAATCAAAGTCAGTCTAATTTGCATAATTTCCGCACGAGAAAAAAACCCGTATTATATGTGATGTATCCCATGGTACTAAACATTTATACAAAACTTTATTCAAATCAGAACTTTCATACAGAAGTTCTGTACAAAAAACTGATTTTTGCATCATCAGGACAAAATGGCCACTGGCAGCCATCTTGAATTTCGGACCACACCTAAAAACACTCGTTCCCGTCCCAGGGTCATAACAAAGGTACACAAGAAGTTTCGTAAAGATCGGTTCATAAATACGACCTCTAGCCCGAGCCATAGCCAATTGTTGACGTATGGACAGACGGATGGACGGACGGACGACGGGCCATGACAATAGCTCAAATTTGACTTCGTCAAAGTTGAGCTAAAAATGGTTTTCTGGCAGTTATCTGACTCCTCATTTTGACTAGTAATAAAACCGTTGTGATTTGATAGTGCCACCTAGTCTACAGAGAAAAGACAGATAATTACTGGCTATATGCCAAATTTTAAGATGGTCACTGGCAGCCATGTTTTTCAACAAAATTCAGAAAAATTTGATAGCTCCTATCCAGATATACCCGAAGGCCACATCTGAAATTTGAAATTGACTTGTGAGAGATGCGGCCTGTAGGATGTGCTAAAGGAATTGTGGATAGACAAGAAGTACGCACATACTTGGGTATGTATGACTGATAGCAACTCATACCAATAGCTCATACTTGACATCACGTTGAGCTAAAAATGTAATAATGGTCTCAAATACAACAAATATAATTTATTAGTTATTTTAATCGATTTCTATACTGTAAACTTAACATACTGCCAAACAAAAACCATCTCGAATGGGACTAAAATGGGAGGCATCTGCAATAGTTTAAGATTGGTACAGTGAGGGTAAGGGTTAGTAGTGGCCAGTGAACCCTTACTCTTACACTGCAGAGCCTGATTTCTCTAAGGTTCAGTATTTTGTTTCTAGCAGCAGGTGGCTCTGAAACGGTTAGGCCTAAAATAAAATGTTGTTTGTTTCCGCTAACTGATATTCCACAGGCAGGGTAGGTAGGTAGGGATTACATTTTATTTTTTTTGGTTTTTTAATTTTTTATATTTGGTCAGGATTCATTAACTTTCCTCCCACTTTCTCCAAGGACCTAGATTCCAGTTCATTCAACACATGGGGAATAAATAGGTTTCATGTAACTTAAAAACAAATTTATTCTGACTCAATGAAACTTGTTTTATGTTATATTGTTTTTAATAAAAAATAAGGTTACATTTGTCATGCGATTTAATTATTGTGTGCAATTTGGTTACAACAAGCAAAAGCCCATACTGCAGTTCTGACTTATTATTGTAACAATTTTAAACATCTTTCTCAAAGGAGATTTCCACTCTCCCCTGAGATCACACTGTATGTAGTGGTCAGCATCACCAAGGGATACCACACAGGCAAACCCATGGATATATTGCACCAAATCCTTTTCCAGAGGCAAGTCTGACACCCTAATTTCTGGGTATGTTTTAGACTTCTGGAGCAATTTGCAGGTGTGTGAAAATTAAAATTTTGTATGCCCAGTAACCCAAAAAGGTTTAAGCAAAATCAAAGCCATTTTTTTTGAGCAAATTATTCTTCACTGTAAAAGAAAAATGATTAATAAAGATATACATTCTGTCTCAGGGTGAAATTCTCAACCAAGAGGGATGGTTCAATTTCTCATCAATATTTCCTCTGTTTTACTGATTATTTCAGGGGTCAGCCGAGTGGGCGACTTGGGCGAAGAAGTCGCCTTGTCATTCCTCAAGTCGCCTTGGCTTACATTGGGGGCGAAATTCAAGTCGCCCTCCAAAACTTCCTTGGGAGACATGGCAGTTTACTGTATTTTCTCATGTTTTATTTTTTAAAAACACCCGCTTCCGCATTCGCAAAAAATGTAAACACGGCTGCTGTTAAAGTCCGTCACACGGCTAGGAAAATAGCCTAAACTAGCCCAATTTTATATTTCTGAAAAGAATTGTAATGGCGTAGTCGTTCGAACAATTTGCCCCAACTGATAGCAACCAGCACAAAATGGCTATTTAAAAACAAAGTGCCAGCCAAAACAACGAATCACACAAGACATGCATCGAGTTAATTAGAATTTATTAAAGTTAACCACCGTTTCAAAACAAAAAAAAATGTATTGGAGACAGTTCGTCCATATCGAAATTGCTTGCGGTTATGCTCTGTTCCACTGAAAAATTGGTTGCATTGAAATTCGCCCCGCAATTTGCATTGAATGTTTTTCTTTGAAAACTTGTGAAGTTGTGTTGGAAGAGGGTTAAATGTAATAAGGCTACAATAGAAATCACAGGTATTTGGATGGATAAGAATGGCAGACCTTCAAAGCACCAATAGCACGTGTCAGTGTAAGATGGTTGGCAGAAATGGTCAGTTTTTTGAACAGTGTTTTATTACCCAGAGCAGCCGGGAAGGGAGACAACTGAAATATTTTGTCATTTACCTAAGAAATAAATTAACTCAAATTGTTAATAACGCTAAATTTACAGAGGATATCGAAAACTTTTTTAACTACGCTTTTCAACTCAGTTAGGGCATTAAGAAACCATGAATGACCCAGCTTCTTATATGAACTTGAAATTTATTTTAAACACTTTAAATATTTTTTTTAAAAAGAATATACCTTCTATTGCAGAGAAGAACACTCTCACCATGGGTCATACTAAATTTCAAATCCACTTAGTTGAGGCAAATACAAAATCAACTGCATAGTAACCTTATTCATCACTGTTAGGCAAAGAGTGAGGGGGTATTCAGAAACCATGAACGACACAATTTTTTGTGGGGTGGGGGGGGGGGGGAGGTGGGATTTTAACCTACATTCTGTTATATACCATCTGACTTAGTTTTGTGTGTGTATGTATGTTTGTATAACTTTTATTTTTTTCTCCACAATTGTGTCCTATATGTTCATTTATTTTGTCATGATGTCATATACGTTTTATGTTTTTTTTTTCGGATTTCTCCTTCATGTCCACTGACTTCTCCCTCCTGGACTTCTCCCTAAAGTCTCTGGAGGGAGAAGTCACTTCTCCCTAAAATCAGCTGCCAGGCTGACCCCTGGATTATTTTATGAACAATAAATGACAGGTGGGTTGTAAAAACAACAAAAACACATTTAAATACATATTTAAACGAATTACACCCAAACCGGCCCCCACAATTTTGCCCAAACCGGCCTTCACAAAAACATCCAAACCGGCATCCGCTAGATTTTTTAAAAATTTTCTACAATTTTATTCATACCCATTTCTTTGTAATCTTTGAAAAAAAAATAATGACAGGAGTTTGGATAAATAATTAAATAAAAAAATGCCCACCTCATTTTACAGAGAGTGATATCCTCCAGTTAAAAAGTGATAAAAATCCATCGCAACTTTATATCCTATACGAAAACTACCACAACCTGTTGGTTCCAATTCCCTGACAGTTGTGTAAGATGTTTCCAGATAGACAGCCTGCTGCCATTCAAACTGAATGCTCATTGGATGTCCTTATTCAAACAGGCATTCCAAATTGAATGCTGATTTGATGGCTCTGTTCAAGAAGGCTGTTGGGCCCCAGTTGAGAAATGTTAGTGTGGTCGGAATCATTATCAAAACAACATGTCATACTCATCTCGTACTAAACTGGTACAAACGGTTGTTTTTACACCTGTGATTTGTTCATATTTTCATAATGCAGCTTCAAAATTAATTGCAGCCAATAAATTTATGAGCTTCACTAAGATTATAAAGTTATGTAATATGTGATTACCATTCTCTTCACTGTACTTTAATTACTTTGTCAAACTATTGAAATTGTATACGGTGTCATTGCTTCACATCTAAATGTTTGTTTGCCATTTTATATATGAGTTCGGGTAATTATTAAAGCTATTATTTGGAAACTCAGTGTTGTTTTTCTTTTAAAATCCCATAGATTTCCCCAATTGTTTCCTGAGGGTCGAAAGGGGCTTGTTACCCATACCGTCCCTGCGCGTCTTCAGCGCGCTAAACCATTCCATTCATTCTGGGGAAAGTTCGCTAATGTAAGTTATTTTTCTTTTGCAATTGCATTCTTTGCCACAAAATGCATTGTGGAGTGATCAATGTTTCACATTGGTTCCATTCGCACATTTGACTTCAGAGTACGAACACCACCTGAACATTATCAAAGAAATCACGATAGCTAATCTGGATCTACCGATTAACTTACAGAAAGCTTTGTCAGCTCTGCGTGTCTCTTGCCCTCTCGACTGGACTCTCCAGACAAGAGTGGCCACCTGACAGTCCTCCATCATCAACAGTCCAACTATACCAACAACCACTACAGTCTCCCCTTCCCAGCCACCTCCAAGAAAAACAAACGGCATAAAAGCTAAACTGTCAGAGAGGGTCGAATGGGGCTTGCACCCCAAACCGTCCATGTGCGTCTTCGACATGCAAAACCAGGGACCAGCCGTGAGGGCGACTAGGGCGATTATGTCGCCCTTCTAAGCCCACAGTCGCCTAGAAAAATGGTCGGGGCGATTACAAGTCGCCCTCTAAAAATTGGCCAAAATGAGGAAAGGCTGAACTGAGTGATGCGAGGTTTACATGAAAACGATTATTTTCAAAAATCGAATGTGCTCGAGTGTGATAAATGGGCATTTTAATTTGACAACTTTTCGCAGATTTTTTTTATTTCTATTTTGTTGCGTTTCAGTCGGAGCTTCAAGTGTCGAAACGAAAATAGGTGACTTACGCGACTCAACAAAATAATCCAGTTCGAAAGTAGGTTACGTCGCTTAGGATGCCGAAAATGTATACACAACGGACGTATTTTATAACACAGTATTTTCATTTCGGTTTGCTGACGACTATTAACTGTTGGGCTGTCTATTCCCAGAAAAACACAAATGGAATTGAAACACATGAAAAAAGGCTTTAGTGATGACAAGAAAAGCTTTGTACAGGACACAAGTGTGCATGTGGACGATCTTGAAAAAGGGTCCTCCTAAACACCGGAATGACACGAAATGACGCGGAATGACATTTCTTTTACAAAATTCTCGACCCCAGAATGTATTTTGTTTATTAACTAACAAAGTACCTCCCAAGCAACCTTCTCACATCTGGTCCTGTTCACACTTTCAGACTTAGGAAATTATTAGCTCAGTAGACTTTGGTGAAAGGCAACCACAGGAGGGTGCTGGGGGAATGGCAGGAAGAAGAAGGGAGGGGTCATGAAGGAGAGGGTAGCAGTGAGGGGATTTTCAGTCAATAATTACTCTGTGATTTTTTAACCTGGCACAGATGCATCATAGACAACTGGACATGGATTATTTGGATGTTAATGGAGGACCACAAATTGAAAATATGAAGGGGCAGCAGGAGTGGTACATGAATATTCTTAATTTTCCCCACTTGCCTATGAAGTCTCCCTGCATGACTCTGCAGTCTCCCTATTTTTTCTGCAGGGAGACTTGAAGTCTCCCTAAAATTCCCCTCTAGGCTGGTCTCTGCGCAAAACCATCCAATTCGATTGTCAATGTTTACCATTTCAATTGTCAATGTTTAACGCAGGCAGCCAATTAAAATAATGGAGGCCAGTTTGGGTGAAAAAAGTGTGGGCCGGTTAGGATGATCAATGCTTGACCATCGCCGACGATGAAAATAGATGGGTAAAAATGTGGAGGCCAGTTTGGGCAAAAGGGTCGGAGGCCGGTTGGGTGTATTCAATTTAACCCTTTACCCAACGAATCAGGAGTATCCGCCCACATAATATGCAAATTCAGCAGTTGAAAAAATATTATTTTTCAAAAAATTTCAACAAAACCATATCATGTGACCCCTCGTTGGAATGAGCTTGTCGGCCTCGTTCCAACAAGGGGTCAAATGATATGGTTTTGTTGAAATTTTTTGAAAAATTTGAAAAAATGATATTTAAAATAATAAATTTTGATATCGTCTGCATTGGGTAAAGGGTTAAACAAAGTGTGTGAATTAAAAAATTTTTACGTTTCTTGAAATTTTTTACGTTTGTTGATGATGGCAATAAAATGGATGCAGTAGGCTACTTTTGTGAGAGGTAGGTAGGGTTAGCGGAAACAAACAATTTTTTTTAGGCCTTAGCCGAAAAAGCAGTTTGCAACTAGTTATCGACATGACCAGTTGAAAAAGCTGCTAATCAGATAACTGCTACACCTATAGTTTACGGGACAAGAGGCCCCAGGGGGCCTGAGGGCACTCACCTGACATGGTAGCCTAAATATCAACCCAGAGAATTGATTTCAACAAGTTGCATCTGCTCCTCCTAAGAAAAGCTTATACCAAATATCCAAAGATTCTGACCAGTGTATCTAAAAAAAAAAAGGATTTTTAAAGAATATTCCTCATACTGAATCCCACAGGGAGCCCATATATGAACCCAGGGACTTGGCTTTAACAAACTTGAATATCAGCCCCCTAAGGATGCCGCACACCTAATATCAAAACATTCCGACTGCTTGATCTGAAGAAGAAGATTTTTAAAGAAAATTCCTCATTTTGAACTAAGTTACAATCCAAGCTCCCAAGTGAGTCCAAATATGGACCTAGGGGCATGGCTTGAACAAACTTGAATCTTACCCCCCTAAGGATGCTGCATACCAAATATCAAAACATTCCGACTGCTGAATCTGAAGAAGAAGATTTTTAAAGAAAATTCCTCATTTTGAACTAAGTTATAATTCGGGCTCCCACAGTGAGCCAAAATATGGACCTAGGGACATGGCTTGAACAAACTTGAATCTAACCCCTCTAAAGATGCTGCATACCAAATATCAAAACATTCCGACTGCTGGATCTGAAGAAGATTTTTCAAGAAAATTCCTCATTTTGAACTAAGTTATAATTCGGGCTACCACAGTGAGCCCAAATATGAACCCAGGGACTTGGCTTGAACAAACTTGAATCTTCCCACCCCCACCCCCCCCCCCCCCACCCCCCAAGCATGGTGCATACCCAATATCAAAAGATTCTGCCTGCTGGATCTTGAGAAGAGGATTTTCCAAGAAATTTGCCTGAAATGCACGAAGTTCAAATTTGGGCTTCTATAGTGAGCCCAAATATGGATCCAGGGGCCGATTTGAACAAACTTGAATCCGATCCACCACAATGTTGCATACCAAGTATCAAAAGATTTTGCCTGCTGGATCTGGAAATGAAGATTTTTTAAGAAATTTGCCTGAAATGCACCAAGTTCAAATTCGAGCTTCTATAGTGAGCCCAAATATGAATCTAGGGAGCCGATTTGAACAAACTTGAATCAGATCCACCCCACAATGTTGCATACCAAGTATCAAAAGATTCTGCCTGCTGGATCTGGAGAAGAAGATTTTTTAAGAAATTTGCCAGAAATGCACTAAGTTTCAAATCAGACTCCTATACTGAGCCCAAATATGAACCCAGGGGGCCGATTTGAACAAACTTGAATCAGATCCACCCTACAATGTTGCATACCAAATATCAAAAGATTCTGCCTGCTGAATCTGGAGAAGATTTTTAAAGTAAATTCCTCATTTTGAACTAAGTTATAATTCGGGCTCCACAGTGAACCAAAAGATGGACCTAGGGACATGGCTTGAACAAACTTGAATCTAACCCCTCTAAGGATGCTGCATACCAAATATCAAAACATTCCGACTGCTGGATCTGAAGAAGATTTTAAAGAAAATTCCTCATTTTGAACTAAGTTATAATTCAGGCTACCACAGTGAGCCCAAATATGAACCCAGGGACTTGGCTTGAACAAACTTGAATCTTACCCCCCTAAGCATGGTGCATACCCAATATCAAAAGATTCTGCCTGCTGGATCTTGAGAAGAGGATTTTCCAAGAAATTTGCCTGAAATGCACGAAGTTCAAATTTGGGCTTCTATAGTGAGCCCAAATATGAATCCAGGGGCCGATTTGAACAAACTTGAATCAGATCCACCACAAGGTTGCATACCAAGTATCAAAAGATTCTGCCTGCTGGATCTGGAAAAGAAGATTTTCCAAGAAATGTGCCTGAAATGCACCAAGTTCAAATTGAAGATTTTATAGTGAGCCCAAATATTAATCTAGGGAGCCGATTTGAACAAACTTGAATCAGATCCACCCCACAATGTTGCATACCAAGTATCAAAAGATTCTGCCTGCTGGATCTGGAGAAGAAGATTTTTTAAGAAATTTGCCAGAAATGCACTAAGTTTAAAATCAGGCTCCTATACTGAGCCCAAATATGAACCCGGGGGGCCGATTTCAACAAACTTGAATCAGATCCACCCTACAATGTTGCATACCAAATATCAAAAGATTCTGCCTGCTGGATCTGGAGAAGATTTTTGAAGAAATTTGCCTGAAATGCACTAAGTTCGAATTCGAGCTTCTATAGTGAGCCCAAATATGAATCTAGGGAGCCGATTTGAACAAACTTGAATCAGATCCAACCCACAATGTTGCATACCAAATATCAAAAGATTCTGCCTGCTGGATCTGTGGAGAAGAAGATTTTTTTAAGAACTTTGCCTGAAATGCACCAAGTTCGAAATCAGGCTCCTATACTGAGCCCAAATATGAACCCAGGGGGCCAATTTGAACAAACTTGAATCAGATCCACCCTATAATGTTGCACACCAAATATCAAAAGATTCTGCCTGCTGGATCTGGAGAAGAAGATTTTTTAATGTTTTTCCCATTGCCTACAGTGTTAAAAAGTGCTGACTCAAAACTTTTTCAAAGTCCTGAAAAAAGTACCCTGTGATCAAACTGATAGGGATTTTTTTTAACCATTCTATTCTACTGGATAAAAGTAAGCTCTATACAAAATAAGAATTCTCTGTGCCGTGCAGTTTTGGAGATATGGCAGTTTTAAGATTTGTCCTATTTTTAGCTCCCGAGGTTCTCACGGGGCAATAAGAAAAAAAATATTTGCATCAATCAACTACTTATGACCCATTATCATCTCATATCAAATTTGGTTCAAATCGATCTCACGGTTCTGAAAATAGAAATTTTAGGCGTGGCCAAAATTGTTGCCCATCCCATAACGAAGGCAAATAATGCCCGACAAACTTCTCTTGAACAAACTTGATTCTAAACCTCAAAAGGACTCTGTATACTACATATCAAGTCTCTGCTCGGCTACTGGTGGTCCATTAGAAGATTTTCAAAAAAATTGTCCATTTTTTCCCCACCCCTCTGCTCAATATGAACCGAAATCTAATTTGCATAAAAATCAAAATGTCCCTATATAACCACTACTTACATGAAATTTAATTAAAATGTGGCCAGTGGTTTAGGAGAAAAAGGTTCAAACACCACCTTCTCGCAGGACGACGGACAGCAGACGGATGGACAACAAGTGATAAGAAAAGCTCACCCTGACTTTCAGTCAGGTGAGCTAATAAAATAAATAGTATTTGACCACGAGACGTTAAGAATGTTTTTGCGGGTGTAAGCATTGTCAAAAATTTGTTGATGTACACTGATGTGAGCTTAATGTAACATGAAAGGGTTATGGTGTTGGAATGTTGAATGGTTCAACAATTATTTCAATCTCTTGGGCTGTCAAGTTGCAGATACAGTAAATGTTTGTTGCACTGAATCAACTTGCCAACAGTTGAGTGCATTGCAGGTTGTTTTCTGCATGGGTAGCAGTGAGCATGTGTTATTAATGTAACATAGTCTTCTACAGACAAATTTTACATTCTTCTCTTTGATGAAAAGTTATTAACTGCAGATTATAATGCTGAAAAAAATCCCTCAGTGTGAGTGATGCTGCTTCGAAAATAAATTATTATTTATTGGTGTTGAAGGTCACATATTTTGGCACAATGGCTAATCATGACCAGTCACCACAACATGCGAATCAAATCAAGACCAGGGTTGAGTGTTAAGCCATGTTACCCATTTCAGAGAAGGCTTGCACCTCCAAAGCATTGGGTGCTGGGTCCTATTTTACCAGTAAAACTGAGCCTGTTTACCGCAGTGAATAGGCACCGCTTTACTTTCTGGGGTTCCCACAAACCAAAATAAATTGACTGTCTAAAACTTTATCAACGTATTTCAGAAAAAACATGTTTTGATTTTATTGAACTGTTTAAAATTATGAATGTGTGTCATAAAAAAAACTATTTTAAAATCTGTTATTTTAAAATTCAGTTTTCAATGGTCAATGTTAAACAAGGAGGAGTTCTTGGTCAAAGGGGCAGATAATTTCTTAACCCATCATATTTATTGAAAAAATGATAGAGAGGAGTGAAAAAATAAAGTTATGGAGACTTGTTATTTTCGAAATAAATTGCAGTCCTTTATCCTTCAGTTTTACCAGACACACTGTCACTGGTCAAAGCACACTGAACATGCTGATGGAGTGAAGAGTTGTTAAGCTGATGTCTGTTGACCATTTTATACTCGTAAAAAAGTTTCTTGCCACCCTTATTTATTTATTTATTGATGTTTAAGGTCACACATTTCTGCACAATGGCTAACCATGACCGTGACAGTTTTACGGGTGGAGGAAGCCGGCGGAGTACCCGGAGAGAACAACCGAGCAACGGCGAGCAACTGTCAGTTCCCCAACATACCAACTCCACACAAGCAGGGTTAGCATTGGTTGAAGACAGGTGCACCATCGACGTGCCGTATGCCTTAGTACACAACGTCACTGTGTCCCCACATTGGCAATGGGGGTGAAGGACACAACGCGGTTGCCGTAGGTGGGATTCGAACCGAGGGCCTCTGGGCTTGCAGCCTGCCCCTCTACCAACTGAGCCACTGTGCCCCTCTTTCCACTCTTGAAACTTACGTCATGTGCAGAGTCCGCCACAAATGTTGAGTCACTGTAAACTTTTTTTCTTGGGTCATTTTTTTTCTTAAGACACAGCTGGCATTTTGTATATTCTATTTGTGTAAAACAAGAATAGAAAACTTAAGTACACTTAAGTGACTTACTGAGAAAATACAAAAGTATCAGAAAATGTATGCGACCAGAAATAACAAAGCCCACAGTGACTTTTGAGTGGAGCATGATGATGTACCACTACCTAACACTTTCACCGGACTTCCAGAACTTTCAAGGACTAACTTAACAAATATCAATATTTTTCATTACTTTCCAGGTCTGGTATTTAAAAATGCCAAATTCCAGAACTTTAAAAGGATACCAGGACTTGCATGCACACCAGGCTTTACCAAAGAGGGCAGAAGAATTACTGGGATGAGAAAAACATGTCCTCTTATGTGTAGTAATGTCTGAGAAGTTTCTTCAAAATAGGTTCATAATATAGGAGTAGCACATACAAGAACAAGATGAAAACATATACAGGGATTTTTCTGCCCCCTTTGGGAAAAGGTCCAGAGTCCACACCACTGGGAAAATTTGTTTCATGGGGGCTCCAATTGGAAATTTATGTTGGAGAAGAAACTCACACAGAATAAGAAATACTGCTTCCGGAATGAAGTGAGAACACTTTGACAGTGTACATTCTGTGGCTCCGCAGTTGTGTCTAGGCAAGCCTCAGCTGCCAAGACCTGTCTGGAAACAACGACAAAGTTCTTAGAATTTTACTTGTATCGACAAAGTGTTCCTTCAGGTACCTATTTTGTTGCAGCACAAAGTGTTCAAAATCGGAATTAGGCATTTGAGGATTCAAAAAGAACCAATTTTTTGCCTTTGATTTCCGATGATCCACTAGGTTGTAAATATTGTTTTTCTGAGGGCTTATGTCAACTAAGTTGAGGATACCAATTGTGAATTAAATTTCTCTTTGAAAGGGGAATGAGACTGGGAAATTTTGGTTTGAATTGGGAAACACCATGCCCAAATGCCATTGGGAAAGGGCTCATATCCAGCCTCTGTAGACACCCAAAAGAATTCTTGATACAGCCCCAACAACTTTAAGCGGGGGTATAAATATAACTTTGTTTTCAGTTCAGCAGACTTGGTATCACTAACAGGGTGTTTGTTTGAAAGACATTTTACAATTCACTAATATTATTCACAGTTCGATTGATCAGTTCACATGGTGATATTGGGATTTAATAAACATGGCAACTCAAACCTGCATACCTGAAAATAAGTGAAATTCCTTCCCCGGGTTGATGTCCAACAGCAAAGTGGTCGAGCATCAAATCATCATGAGGGTATAACAGCTGTATGAGGCTGGAAATGTATCAAAAGACACATAAGTGTTTAAACTGTGGGATGAAAGGATGGGTAACTATCGTAACAGTACATCATGGGTAAGTATGTATATTTACACAATACAACTTACTTTACATTTTATCGACTTAATAGCCTTCTTAACTTTGGCCTCACAAAAGGCCCCTCTATATTTAGCACTGACTTCTGTACCAACAGAGAGAAAAGGGGGATCATCCCCAGTCTGAAAAAATAATAATATATAACTACAATTAGGAGAAGTACTTTTGAATGCGAGTCTACTTTTCTGATTTTCAGTGGAAGAGATGCGTCATTTTTTATTAATAACTTACTTGATGGGCATGTCAAGCACATTGAAAAACATTTTTAGCATCTGATTTCCAAAAAATGCTGGTTTCTTTACATGTACATGTATGCATGCAACATTTATGTGTACTCGATGACATTCTGAAAACCATCATTGATTCTGCTGAACAGTTATAAACAATATATCATTGCATTACTGATAGTTGGTCGCAATTCAATAAATACTGTTGTGATAAAAATCATTTCATGGCCCATAATTAACTAAAATGTGCAATTACTTTATGCCTATAATTAATGCTTGTGACTGACATAAAACAGGGATGAGAATGACATGCAACAAAACTGGCTGAAATCTTACCATAATTTGAACTTATCTGTTATGACATGCCCTATCACCCCAGACTCCACATATTCTGCAGGGGAGATTATTTCTATCCAATGCAACTAAATGGGCATGCTTTGTGACAATATTTTGCGTTAATCACAGAGAATCAGCAATTGTTCTTTTGAGAAGGGTATTGGTAAACGATTTTATGATTCAGAGTAACATGTTACAGTACTGACACTGTGGACTGGTCACTCTACAGGTGGGAAATATTTCCAGATGCAAGTATATTGGATTCCTGTTATGGCCCCCATATTATATCGAGATTGATACATCCTTAGTTGAAAATTCTACAAGATTGATATTTTTCTGCATATTCCGGCTGGTCCGACTCATTTGCACTAAGTGACCTTTAAGTGCATGTTTACATCTTTGTTGCACATAATCAATTTTAAAATCATTGTACATATAGCTGTTGATTGTTTAATTGTTTAAGTGGGTCAAGGACCTTGCTTACATGAATTAAGACAGAATCACCCAAAAACTGATAGAAAACAGAACTTTGGAGAAACTTCAAATTCTAGGACATTCTATCTGGGTACTATATAAAGGTTTATCAACAGAATCCAGGAACTCACGTTTTCAGAAAATCTCATTTTCAGAAAGACTCACTTCAGTTAAAATAGATATTCTATAACAGAGCAGTTGTGTCCATTGGAGATTATTATTATTCCAGAACAGTGCATTTTTTATAGAAGCAGTGCATTTTTTATAGAAGCAGTGCATTTTTATAGAAGCAGTGCTTTTCTGTGAATTTGGAAAAGTGTTTCCAAAAGAGAATTTTGAAGAGAATTTATTCATCTTGTAAAAGAGAATTTTTACTTTCTGTGAAACAGAATATATTTTTGTGAAAAGCCAGGATTGTACTAGATTATTTGGAAATTACCTGTGGCATCAATACTTATTGGATTTTTACTCCATTTGAATTTTGCCGAGCATTTCATTATATTTTATTGGGGACTGCTGAAATTTCTATGTGAATATTTTATTACAAATGTATAGGATACTGTTTTTGAAGATACATTCTTGGATTTACTACTACCAGCTGGTAACTTTCTTCTCAAGATACTGCATCACTGGATTACTGGATTCTGTCAAACTGTACTTTGGACCAATTCAGTAATTGATAAGTACCACTATTTTTATTTTCTGTAAACCAATTAGTGTAAAAGATCTTTGTATCATTTTTTTACATTATTTTTTTAATTAAATTTCAGAATAATTAAATTCATAGTTATTGTTGCTGATTCTCAGATTTCTTTCTGTTACCAATATCATTAATATTTCCACACCGTAACAGTTAATATTTCCACACCGTAACAATTCCAAACACTAATTACATAAACAATCATCAAAAATTTAATTAATGAAGCACCGGATACAATTTTTTAAAGAGATTTTCTGCCATGTATGAAGCTCATTTGGGTCTATTAGTCTAATCCTCTGCACTCTGATGTCAAAACAGTAAAGCTTTTAGCAGCAAATATTTCCTAAAATGGGCCATATGCCAAGTGGTCCGGAGACACTAAAATTAAAATCTAAGTTTCGGACATAATGTGACTGATTTATAAGTACTCTGGGTGGTGATCTTCATTAAATATTAAGTTGTGTGTTGTAATGTAGCTTGGTTTATTCAGTGCACTGTGCTGAATATAACTTGCTTTCACAGAAAAAACTTGTGGATTTTGTGTGCAGATTCATAAATGATATAGCTTGGAAGGAAAGCAGAACTGTTCATGATACAGGTTGATTTGGTACTCATAACAAGTGAAATTTTCGGATTTGCCAATTCTGCTTTCATAATTTCACAGATTGCATGACATGTTATAATGCTGATACCTGTAACTTAGGTGACAATTTTATATACTGATTGTAGAATACAGAGAAAGGATAAGGCCTCTAATAAAATGAATATTATAGCACATTTTTGTCCTTGTTGAGTATACACTTGGGCATAAAATTTGTTCCCTGGCTCTACTTAAATGTCATATGTGGCCAGGGACCGGCCATGAGGGCGACTAGGGTGATTATGTCGCCCTTCTAAGCCCAAGTTGCCTAGAAAAATAGTCGCGCAATTACAAGTCGCCCTCTAAAAAGTGGCCAAAATGAGGAAAGGCTGAATTGAGTGATCCGAGGTTTACATAAAAACGGTTATTTTCACGAATCGAATGTGCTTGAGTGTGATAAATGGGCATTTTCATTCGACAAATAAGCTACCATTATTTAAAATCACAGGAGAATCAATTGTCCATTGCTGCTTATTGACACAGCTAGATAACAAAGACACTGAAATTGATGACTTAAAAATAACAATCTTACTTGCTAATTGGCCGTGAACAAAATTAAATTTGAAAGTGTAACTTTCGTGACATTTTATGGTAACTTACCTGACAGCGTCTGATGGATCAGTACACAAGCAACTTTGATTTATTCATTTTGAATAAACTTTCATTATAAAGAAAAATATCTCTAGTTTCTCTTAGAAAGGTTTAGGTTTCAGCTGACAATGTAACTTCACACAATTATCTCTCCAAATTTGAAAATGTAAAAACCATAATTTAACAAAAAGTAACTTGTGTGACAGGGTTTCCGAGTGATGTATCTATTGAGGAAACAGTTATGGATAAAATGTGCTAGTTGCATTTTGAAGTTTACAAGAGGGGCTTTTAATATCAGTACAGTAGAATCCTCTTAATTGAATATCCATTTTGTCAGTGAAAATTATTCAATTAACAGGAGTATACAATTAACAGGGATTTGGTCAGTTTCCTGTGTTCTGGAGTAAACTGAGCATTTATTCTATTGTATCTTGTTTGACAGAGCTCTATGAGCTCTGTCAAACAAGATACAATAGAATAAATGCCTGTATTGGATGTAGTGAGGCGAAAAAAGTTGATAAATAAGGGGAATTTGGTGCATGTCACAGTAATTTTTTCGACATATTACAAAAATTTTTATACAATTAATAGGAGTTTACTCTACAACCCATGTGCAATTAACAAATCAAATTTGTTCTGAAGGTATGGTAAATGGTTTTGTGTTTGAAAATTATATTCAATTAACAGGGATATACAATTAAGAGATATCCAATTTAGTGGACTCCACTGTATTGGCGAATGTCTCCAGACTCTACATGAAAACGTTTTTACACAATATGCGACTCCAAATTCCTATGAACTGTAACTTACACGACATGCCGCAACGCGGTTTTATATTTAACCAAATATACCTTTTTTGATTGAGCTCAATGAGACATGTCAGACAAGATATAATTAGTTGAATTCATGGTTAAACAAGAGAAATAGAGAGTGGCTGGAGAAAATTCTGTTGCACTACCAAAGAGCTAGGGGTTCAGGTCTTTAAATTACTCCAAATCCAAGGCGGTACGACCAACAGAGGAACCATATTTTAAATTAAAGTTACTTTCAGCTTTAGGAATCAATAATATTACCTGAAAATGGAATTTTCTGTAATTTGGGTTTGTTTGCTGGTGGTTAACGTCACATATTTATGCACCTGGCTAATCGTGACACAACATGGAGATGAAGTCAAGTTCAGTCAATCGTTGATCTACATGTTGCCCATTTTAGAGGACTTTCACCCCAAGCACTGGTAACTGGGTCCTATTTTACTAGTAAAGCTGAACTGGTTTACCACAGTAAACAAGTGCTGCTTACTTCCCGGGGTTCCCACGGGGATCTGTAATTTGGGTATATTTAAAGCCCTGGGAAAGATGTGCCCAAAATAACACAATATAAAGGCCTGTAGGGGTTAAAATGGCTTTGTACCCAAGTTATGTTGTGGTGAAGTGAGGTATGTGACAACAGTTTAACTTCCCCAAATGATTAATTTGTTCTATTATTCTTCAGAGGCATATGCACATGTGGTCATAAATAAAATGCTTATAGTAGCAGTCTGTGGGTGAAAGTTTTGTCTCCCTGAAGACTATGGCTCATTATATCATCTTTTGAAAGTATAAAAGGTTGCATTGCAGTTTGGTAACTTTATGCTTTGAATGGATGATTACTATTTCTGTATGGATACCAACAGAAGACGATGTGGCAGTTTATCGATCTCTGATTCCCTGGTGTCTTTATCAACAAGAATATACAGGAATTCCACTGATAACGTTTCTCTGCATCAGAGAATAAAATTTTTAATTTTGAGATAACATATTTGCTATTCACCTGGATATAATAAAGAGGACCGACTACAGTACAGCCATCGTGGACGGGATAAAATCTATGGGTGGGCATTTTTTTAGTGCATATAATTCAGACACCCAGCAAAATTTCCACCAATGAAGCACACAGATCATCCCAGTGCTTCACTGGTGGAAATTTTGCTGTGTGCATAGCAGATCATCTCCGAATAATATGCATGGACAAAATGACAACCTGTGAATTTTGACCTGTCCACGGTGGCCCTAATGTATGACAATTTACAGATTTCCAAAGCACCTGCGGCAAGCACACAGGCTGTCTTATGGAGTTTGAGCATTGAAGAGAGGGGTCTTCCCTAGGAACATTTTAAAACAGTGCTATCAAATAAGACACAACTTTTTAGACGAACTGTTTGTAGTTCCAGACGAATTACTTTTCGGTTATCTGTTTTTATTTAGATAACCACCAGATGAACAATAAAATCGTTCATCTCAAATTTCATGGCCTGCTGCATGTATAATGATTTTCCACTCTATCCTATTATTCAATTCTGTCAGATGGTCAAGAGTATGAATTTTCCTTGTGAGAGCAGTAGGTGTGCGGCATGCTTGCATCCCTAAAGAATGTCCTGTCTTAAGGAACTAACAACCAAAAATACAGCTCTCCATATAGTTGTTTCCAGGGGCCACAAAGTATGATTAAAGTCAACTTATCAATTTTTCTTCAAAAGTCGATCATTAAATTTCACAATTGTGCCAGCCCTAGTTAATAAACATGAATATTTACATGTAGCTTGCAAAGGTACAGCTGTAAAACAGGGATGAGGTTGGAAGGCATCCAATTATCTGAAATAAGCTAAAATTTCTTATATTTTAATCTGAAAATGAGTGAAAATAATATTTCTCCAGAAAAGAAGACATACAGTTAAGGTATATCTTGGTACCGTATGTGGACATTTTATTTCTATGAATTTATATGTGTATGAAAAAGATCTTGAAGACCATTTTCATTATCATAAATTAACTGAAATCAGCTAATCAACTTCAAATTTTCTCATCCCTGATAAAAAAAAGTTTTTAAAATGCAATTTAACAGACTAGTCATGTCATTAAGAGAATATTTCGAATAAGCATTTTCAGACTCAACTGCAGAGTCTATGATTCTATGGATTTGATTAACAAAATAGCAGTGCGTCTACATTAATCTGACCCATTTTTAGAGGTGTAGTCACAGTGGAGAAACAACATCATTATTGCTTGGTTCCAGTTCAACGGCCTGTTCTATGGTGCATGTTTAATTTTTCCAGGCCCAGAAACATGGGGCATCCAAGTGTGGGTGGCAGTAAAATCTCAATATCCAGGATAGCAAATTATCAGTGTACCCCAGCTTTGTCTATGAACACTGCTCACATGTGTACAGAACAGTTCAATTCCTTTGAAAGAGATATTATTTCTATTTGTTCATTAATTATTTGATCATAATCAAGGCCCTCACAAAGGGTATTTCTGCACCTTCTATGTTGGGAGGACCATGATTTCACTGACCTCCAGTGTGCCAATAATCCAATGAGATAAAGAATCTCTATGCAAGATGGCACCATAATTCAGTCAAATATCAATGCTTTCCTCCACAGGGAATGAACCATGGTTATTTTATTGAATTTTCAATCCTGAGATGAGGCGCCTTTGTCCATTCCTTGTGTATTCAGCCTCCTGTTCATTGTGCAAAATACTTTTTAGCCTAAAGAAGACAATGGATATGCATAACTAAACATTAACTTGCCTCTTGCAGTCATAATTTCCCATTTATTTCTCACTTTGATCAACAACTGACAACATCTCCAGGTGCCACTAAATGCCAAACATAAGAAACAAGTCCAAACAAAGGGAAACATGACAAAATAATTTGAAATACAGGTACAAAACGTGTTAGTATTCATTTACATTGTGTTGATCTTTCAGTCACTGGCATTTAATAAACAACTAGCAGTAGTGCATACCTTGCCATCAGATTCTGGTTGTTTGCAGGGACATGAATCAAGTTCTGGGAAGCGAGAATCTTCAAATTTCCAAATGTACCACCTCCCAGTTTCCAAACAACTTTAAGAATTTGCACCCAGCAAGAGTTTTCCATTTGCTATTCGTGAATTTCAAGCAGCTATAAAGATTATGACACTTCCTCTTCCCCATGTTGCCATGTCCCAACTGTTTGGTTGAGCGGTTCGTCTTGCAGATGAATCATTGCTTAAGGTCTTGGTCTAGTCTGTATACAACCACCTGACCCAAGCTGGATCTGCTGTCATTTAAAATGGAGTTGATTAGATTCATAATATAATAATCATCAGGAAGTTGGTTGATTACCAAGGTTCTTACTTGTGCCCAAGAAAAAGTTGTATTAAAAAAGGTCAATAAAATACTTATTGATCAAACCTACCATAGCACCAGCTCAAGTTGGCACCCACTACTAGTATAACCTTTATTTATTATATTTCTGCTTATTTGTACTTAGAAAATGAACAATTTAGTAAAGGAGTTTGGACTTCGCATCTACGCTTACCTTATATCATAGTTTTTGCCCTCGTGTTCAGGTAGAGAGGTTTAAATCATTGTAGTTGGCATATAATCACCAAGGTAGTTGCTGTGAGTTTTGTTTTTCTCGCACGGCATCCAAACTTACAAAGCAGACACAGAAGATTCAGGATGGAATGTAATGCGGTCATATGACGTGTTGGCTCTAATGGAAAGGATATACCATTAGCAGCTCAACACATCATGTGATGACTAAGCATTTATCGCACATTAATGCCAGGGAAATCAGTGATAATAACCTGGTGGGGGGGGGGGGGGGGGGCTTGCTGAGTGGTAATAATAGTCATTATGCATAAGCAAGTATGATTTGCACTCGGTGGAATGTAAATTTTTAGTGTGGTCTGCACAAGAACTGAGGAGACAGAAGATAGCTATCCCACATCTGCATGAAGTGGTATTCAGAATCAATTGGGGAAGCTTTCCTTTTTCCATAAATTTGTTTTTGGAGGGAAAAAACTCTCTCAATTAACACTAACATTATTAACAAGCTCTGTCAGTAACCTAGTACTGGTAACAGGTCTGAGAGTGAGAACTACAAAATGCCAAAAATTAAACATCACTTTTCTTTTACAATTCCAGGCTCCATTTTTCGGTTCATGTGAATAAATGCCGAGAAATCCTGAACTTGATCAACAATTGATAGACTGAAGTGAAAAATGTTCAGTAAAGAGTCAGAGTGAAGAAGTGAAACTGAAGCTTATTGAAAATGAATTGTTTTATGTTTAGCAGGATTGGCAGGAAACATTAGTGATCTGATTCTGAAACTGAATTATCCAAACACACAACTGGTTTATGGGAGTCGTGTGCGATAGAGGATACGTCGACATCAGTTCAGGACTGTTGATTTTCCAGCTTTGACGGTTGGGATAATCAATTGTCAGAAGATAGAGAGTGTGTCGTGCAGGCTACAGAGCAGTGAGGAAACTTGGAAGTTGGTTTGGATTGGAAGGCGACTGTCTGGACTGAAGCCAGTGAAGGGACAGCGTACCGTACTAAATGTGACACGAAATGTAGGAGATATTAGAAAGATTATGCTCACCATGATTTTAGCTGGTTTTCTGTGATCTTCTGATCAGTGAAATTCATTTATTCAGTCTTTTACCGATCAGTTTTGAAGATTCGACGAATTCATCAACAAGTTGTGTGAAAATACAGTTGTCTCCCAATTCGGTAATGAAGAGAACAACAACTTGTCATGTGTTTTGTAGAATTTGATTGGTCAAAAGTCACGTGCTATGAGAAATTAATAAGAAAATTTCCCATAACACATCACTCGCGCATGCCCATCGTTTTAGCAAATGTCGGAAACACATGTAGTTGTAATGAGAAAGGTTGGCGGCTTGCCCAATTTTTCGCCCTCATAAAAAATAAACTGCCATATCTCAGTTCTGTTTGAACCTATTTATATTTTTTTTTTCATGTGTGTGATTATCATAGCAGAAAATGACCACAATGTCGGTATATAGGATGTAAGATTTTACCGTTATGAGAAAAAACATCGTCATACGGGCTTTTTAGTGTTGTGTTTGATCGGAGGTGCTCTTGCGAGAAACACAAATGTGCGCGCCGGTCACATTCAGTTTGAAATAATCACATTTTTGATGCCGCGAAATCTGGCGCATTTCGAAATTGACATGTGTAAGGAATGTGTTTTGTATGTATTAAAACATGATTTTATTAATTTCAGTTCAATTACGCCTAAATAAAGAAAGTTTTTCCCGGACCTCTGCCAGTCCCAGTTTTGTCTGATGAATGGATGCGAACTGTCGAGAACTAAGAACTTGACAGTACGCATGCGCGTGTTGCTCACAACTTGTCCTTTTCTGACTTCAATTTTTGCACCAGTCTGGGATTGTATTTCGCGGGCATTGGTGGGATGCTTTGGGAAGGAGAGGGGTAGGAGTGTTTCCCGTGTATTACATCCACAGTATTAAACACACGCGTAAGATATGTACACTGTTTTGGGGCTGAGGCTATAGTCGCGTTTTGAGTGCCGTGTGTCGAAAAAGTGTTCCACGTACGGTGTGTGGGGGGGGGGGGGGGGGGGGGGGGGGGGGGGGGGGGGGGGGGCAGCGAGTTTATTACACTATAGTTTCATTTGTTTGTGTGAATTCCATCTCATTTTCTGTGTTTATTGGTATGAGAGTTATATGCGCTTATCGTAATTATCGTTGACAACATGTGCGAGGGAGAGGAGAGGTATTTCACGGCATGGTTGGGATGCTTGGGGTGAGGGTGGGTAGGTGTTTACCCCATGTATTACATCCAGAATATTGAAAACACCCGCGAGATATATAAACTGTTTTGGTGGTGGGGGCTATATGTTTCATGTCATCAGAGTCACGTGATTTTATCTCGAGATAACGAGATGTTTTCTCGTTATAACGAGATGTTTTCTCGTTATAACGAGATACTATCTCGTTATAACGAGATCTTTTCTCGTTATAACGAGATACTTTCTCGTTATAATGAGATGTTTTCTCGTTATAACGAGATACTTTCTCGTTATAACGAGATGTTTTTTCGTTATAACGAGATGTTTTCTCGTTATAACGAGATCGTATCTCGTTATAACGAGATAAAAATAAATATTTGAGTGTCCTAAATCAGCCACCGTACCTCCTACCGCTAAGTCTGTTTAGTCTGTTTTTCTCTGATTCTGATTTCAGTTCAAAATCTATTGTGTGATAATTTAAGGTGTGTGTGTGGGGGGGGGGGGGGTACCATGGATACTCAAAAGTCTGACAAACACTATTAGTATTAACAACGATGCATCTGCGATGCCAAGGTAGGAAGGTGGAGTCATTAATGGGGATCTCCCCCACCTCCGCCCTGGCAGGTTTGTTTTTTTTTTTTCAAAAACTAAAATACAGTCTGAATGAAAAATGTAGCAGAGACCATGAGGGGCTTGACGGGGTCAGGAGCATAGTCAGGATTTTCAATGTTTTTTTTGGGGGGGGGGGGGTGGGGGGGGGTCACACGTGTGACTTGCGTATGCATGTCTCGAGGACCGTAGATCGGGGGGGGGGGGGTACCCCTCTGAACTGTGGAGATTCGGGAACTTTCAACGGGATTTTTTTTTTTCAATTTTTAACCCCCTGAACTTCAATGTGAAGCTTTCTGCGAACTGAAATTGAGCAATTACCATAAAGGAAACACTGTTTTTTTTTATGACAAGCGACGAGTTTTTCCTTAGAAGGCCTATCGTGGAAAGTGCCACTTAACATGACTGGATTCCTAAAGGCTCTGAATACTTTGAAGATCTTACGTTTCTGAGAGCGAATAAGATGGAAATATACCGCCTTGGTCAGATTTTGGGGTGAACATTTTATCAAGGAACGACCTTTTTTTGTCAGACCCCGCAAGTTTCGTCATACAGCAGTGCATTTTACTTGTGGTTTGTCATTGTTGTGCGGGTATGAGTCGAAGAACATTTACGTCTAGGAGCAATTGCTCTCAATGCACCTCGACTAATTTCGTAGCAAGGATTTTTAACTGCGACTAGCAGCTCTATAAATGGCAATGTCGGTCTGTCGGTCGGTTTGTCTGTGACCAACGAGTTTCAAAACTCAATAACTTTTGAAATACTTGATGGAATGACTTTATATTTGGCATGTAAGTGTATCTTATTGATGTCTAGCCACTGTTCAATGCAAGATATTAAATTCTTTTTGTCTTCTTTGCACTCGGCCAGGATTTGTTTGCATTTTGCCATTATACGTTCTTTGGATGTAGTCTGTGAAGTCGGCGATGGTTGTTTGAGTGCTAGTCCCCTGTCCAGGCTGTCCGGAATCGAAGGAAGAGGGGAGTGGGGTGGGAGGTGGCGAAAAAGCAACTTCCAGTTCCTCCTCAATCTCCACAAGACGTCCCTCATCCAACTGTATCGGCTGAGGAGCCGGTAGTTGGTTGGGTGTGCCTGTGGTACTGGGAGGAGAGCAGGCGGCTGCCTCTGAGACTTCCACCCCTTTCCTCTCCTTCTTCTTATCCAGGGAAGCCTCAAATGTCGGTCATCCCTAGGTACGCTTGGTCGACGGGCTCTTCTTTTTTTCTTTTTTTTTTTTTGTTCTTGTCACTCTTCTCAGATCCTCCAGACCTCCCCCCCCCCCCCCCCTCAGGTGAGGACCAGTGTGAGAGGGGATCCTCTCACCAAAGGTACTATCTCTCTCCGAGGAGGGTGGTGTTGTGGTGTCATCTTCAACTTTAAACTCCAGCGTCAGATGGACGATCTTGCCTATCTCCTGGATAGCCCAGGAGATGGGACAAGAGACGCCCAGAGCTGAGATGGCTTTCTTTAATCTAGCTGGTAATTTCAGAGTTTCCATGATTTCAATCAAGGTGTTCACACGCTGAGATCAGAGGTGCGAATGACAATGGGAAGGCGCGCAGGGACGCCGTGGGGCAAGCCCCTTCCGGCCCTCTGTGACTGTTGAGATCAGGAAGCTACGTGTCTAGGCGTGTGGAAGGAGGAAAGAGATTGAGTACTCAGCAGATGTCTTAGGCTAGATGATCAGGAAGAGTGTTGGGTTGTCTTCGTGTAGGCGTTGACTGAACCCTCGGGTGAGGACCAGAGCGAGATGGGATCCTCTCACAAAGGTGCTATCTCTCCCCGAGGGTGCTGTGATGTTTTTTCGGGCAAGTATAGTCTGCCACTTCGAAGATAGATCATGGAGCGATGGAGGGCCATCATTGGCAAGTATAATCTTCCTCGGGCTCTTTTAGTAAGTTTTTTTCTGGCTTTACAGTTGGATGTGTTTTGGATAGACGACAACAACGACCCCTTTCGGGAACCACCCAAAGAAAGACCCAAACTTCCCCGGTTCGGGACAGGCCTACTTAGAACCTATTTAGCTGGGTCAAAAATGCGCACTACAGACGCTTACAAAAAGGGGTAGAAGCGGGGTGCTGGACAACGCTTGCCTCCATGGAGGCGGGTGACCACTTCTAGGGATGGAGCGCAGGATATTCAGAGTCCATAGCGGTTACTGTGTTCACAGATCTTCCTGGTAGAAGATCACGGCTGAGCCGTTATTATTGCCTGTATGTTCACCTTCTCGTTCCCGGTATTTGTTAATTAATAGACATTAGATTTTAGTAATTTTAGCTGAGTAGAGGGTCACGGCTGACTCGTTTTTACTCGCCTTTTTAGGAATCTTCTGGTCGAAATAGGGGTAGGGGTGGAGAATCAAGCTGAATGCCAGTAAAACGCAAAGAATCACGTTCACCCGTAAGAAAAATAACCGTGACTTTGACCTAAAACTACTAGACAAAGTCCTCTCTGAATGCACAGAGGCGAAATTCCTAGGCATTACCATCGACCAAAACCTATCTTTCAATAAACACGCCAACGATATTGCCAGCAAAACAACCAAACGTATTAATTTACTAAAAATGCTAAAGGGTACATCATGGTGAGCCAACTAGACTATTCTACTTAAACTATACAAAGCCTTCGCGCGCGATGTTTTCAAGTATGAGGCTATCATCCTAACAAATAAGAGAAAACTCCAGAAGGTCCAAAATCATGCACTGAGGGTCGTCCTCCGTATTCCATCGGATACACCTTTCAAAAACTCCACGACAGAGCCGAAATCCCAAACAGACAGCCGACAGCCAACTAGTATCCGAACTACAGGTAATTAGCAAATTACCATTGCTCTAGGTCGCCGAGAGCGCCTCGAAGGGGTTTTTGAAGTAGAGTGGCAGTATTATTAGAGTCCCAGAGACCCTTATCGTCCGCGAATTGTGAGATTTGAACGCGATCCCTGGAGATTTTGAGATCGTTGATTTAGAGGGGGGAGGGGGGCTGAGGACGGATCCTTGGGGTACTTGCTTCCAGAGGACGCCTTCGGACATTTCGTTGTTTACTCTGATTTTTATTTCGCGGTCGTTAAGGGAGGAGGAGAGTAATCTAAGCAGCTTCACGGGGAGTTTCATTTTAGAAAGTTTGCTGCGCATTCCGTTTTGCCAAACGGAATCAAACGCTTTTTCAACGTCTAATAGGACTGCCGCGCCTATTTGCTGGTTATTGACCACGTTTTTCATTAGATTGACTAGGCGGTAGACAGGCTAAATGCCTTCTTTACGGTTTTTATAGGCTCTTTGCCATCTGTTAAAAAGTCGGATTCCTCGAGGTGCCCCTCAGTCGATTGGTGAGGATTGTTTCGATTACCTTACCAATGCAACTGAGAAGGCTGAGTCTGGCTGACTGGGCGATAGTTGGCCGGAACAGAAAGGTCTTTGTCTGGTTTCGGTATCATGACATCAATCATTATCAATATCATTATTATTTTCTCGGATTATAAGCTACTGCTTTTTTCCGGTTGGATAAATTGTTTTAACTATGTCCGGTGGATGTTTGTAGTTATTGTATTTTGTCGGTTGTGTACATTCTATCCCCGAAGTGTCTATCAAGGTGGGCTTTGAAGACGTTTAAGCTGTCTGTTTCTGTGATATTGGTGGGGAGGCTGTTCCAACCTTTGCATATCCGTTGAGTAAAGAAGTTCTTCCTTAGCTTTGTGTCGCTGTGTTGAATATAGAGTTTTGACGGATTTCCCCTTGTTGTCTGTAATTTTGCTTTTGTGAATAAGACTGAAGGGTCGAGGTTATAGAAGCCATTTAGTATTTTGTAGGTTTCAATAAGGTCGCCCCGAAATCTTCTGTGTTGTAGAGACATAATTTGTAGCTCCCGAAGTCTCTGGTTGTAAGATAAGTGTTTAATCTCTGGGACCAGTTTTGTCGCTCGCCTCGATCTGTACCTTTTCTAGTGCTATGATTTGTTTGCTCAGGTAAGTTGTACTCCAGAATTGGTCTTATTGAAGTGGTATAAACCTTTGTAAGTATGTATTTGTCCATGTTGGTGAAATTCCGTTTTACGATACTAAGAGTTTGGTTGGCCTTTGTAATTATGCTGGCAATGTGTTTATCAAACTTCAGCCTGTCATCGATATTGACACCTAGGTCCTTCTCGCAGTCCGTACGAAGAATCTCGGGTTGGTCTTGAGAGTCTGTCATATAGTGGGTCTTCTTAGGATTATTCCGGCCAAAGTGCAGGATATGAATTTTACTTGAGTTGAAATGTAGTTGCCACTTGTTGGACCATTCACATGCAGCATTAACCGCAGATTGTAGGTCTTCCAATAGTGGGTCACCCATTAACTTTGTGTCGTCGGCAAAGATTTTGCATAAGGTATTCAGATTGTCTGGAAGGTCATTTATAAAAATGAGAAATATGGTAGGGCCGAGTACGCTTCCTTGTGGAACGCCACTTGTGACGCTCTTCCAGTTGGATGGTTTGTTGTTGACTATAACCATTTGCTTCCTATTTTTTAGGAAATCGTCGATCCATTGCAGTACATTTCCTGAGATTCCGTAGCATTTTAGTTTATGTAGCAGTCTAGCGTGTGGGACAGTGGCAAAAGCTTTCCTGAAGTCTAGATGGATTGCATCGACTGGTCGGTTGTGTTCTAGCATAGAGGTAATGTACTCCAGGTATTCCAGTAGCTGAGATTTACATGATTTCTTTGCTCTGAATCCGTGTTGACATTCAACAAACAAGTTATTATCTTGCATGTACTGCATTATAGCATCTCTTATAAAGGACTCCAGAATCTTTCATAGTATGCAGGTGAGGCTTACGGGTCTATAATTTCCAGGCTCGTGGCGGGTCCTTTTTTGAAAATGCAAGTAACATTTACTGCTTTCCATATGTGCGGTATGCATTCATCCTGTAATTATTTGTTGAAAAGTCTACAGAGATGTGTACTGATTTCGTGTGCAGTCTCCTTTAGTAGTCTAGACGGTATGTTGTCTGGCCCATGACTCTTATTTGGATTCAGACTCTGAAGTTTTTTCTCCACGGCGTGTGGAGTGAGTATGATATCGGAAAGATATTTTCCGCCGTTCTTGTCCTTCAGTACAGGCAAATCTTGTATATTTTCTTTTGTAAAGACGTTGGAGAAAAGCTCATGGCTATTTTCCAACATGAAAATGGAATGTTGCGATGGACAATTTATACCCGTCGTATCCCTTATTTATAAGGGATAGAAGCCTATAAGTTTGGATTCTTGACGTATTTAGACATAACTACAATTTTACAAAGAACTAAGAAGGCTGGAGCCCAGTATTTTTTAGCTGTGGTAGATTTGTCTTTCATTCGAATTGTTTATTTTATTTTAAGTATTTGTATTGCTTGGTTTGATTTTTTCGGAGCTGTTAGACTGTAGGGCATTTTTCTCACATGTTATAGTAGTTCTTCATAATCGACTCATTCAACAAACTTCAATGTCTTCATCCCATATCGAGCGCACCTGTGTCCCCATAGATACCAAAATGGCGGATGGTAAGTGAGCAAATTGTGTTGGAATAGAACATCTTGTAAAAATATTTATCCTCGTTTTCTTTCTGTTCAAATACTAATGTAAACTAGACTTTTAATTTATTAGGAACAGACAGATTAAGTTTAAAAGTCTCTAATAATTATTTTTAAACTGTTTTCAATACTGTAAAAGGTGCTTTTTACCTAATTTCGATGGAACATTTTTATAGAATGCTGGACGATTCCGCTCCTGGACGATTCGGCGCCGAGATGATTCGACACCTGCATCGGATGACTCGGCGAATAGATCTTTCATCAATGTCGAAACAGAAACTTGATCACATTCGTGCAGAGGAGATCATTTATGATCATTGCATGGGACATTTTTATTGCAAGTTTCTGCAGTTCTGTTCGTTTCTGTGCAAGTCTGAGTTATTGTTTTATAAGCACACAGAAACATGGACAAATCAAATTTAGTAATGGATAAAACTAGTGTCGAAACGATAAGTCGATTTGATTTTCGGAAAAATCAACTCTGAAATCCGCCAGTCGACTAGTCAGGAAACTCCAAGATGAAGTCATAAAATGCCAATTGTGGGGGTTAATGATTACAAACATCAGACGTTTCTGCTTCGTGGTGGACCTATTTTAAATTGTATTGAGAAGTGGATATCAATGCAATCATTGTCGTTTGTTGATGCTGATAATGTTACAACTTAGATTTCAGCAGCATAACAAGCACTGATTTCGCCTAATCTAATGATAAATCACTGGCACGCATTGAAGAAAAATATTTTGATGTACAACTTCAAAGATGCTGTTAATTCATGCAAGCGTTCTGTCCCTCACCCAAGTCGCCCACACTTTTTAATGGATATAAAAATAAAATACATGCCTGAATCTTGCCAAGTCCTTTCTCCTCTCATTCGTCCGCAGTACTCTGCACTCTACACAGGAGTCAGTTGAAGCGCCGTAACTCTGCAGTTTCTGCAGAGTTCCCTTGCTTAAACTGACTCTTGTACATGTATATAAGTGAATATTCTTTGAGCCAATTGCCCTGTGTTCCTGAAAGGTAAATAAATGCCATAGCTCCATATTCTATGATATTACTGTACTGGTTTGGGTGCGAGCCGGCGAAGACTGGATATGAAGGTGAGGAAACTGTCCATCACAAAATTTGACCTGGGAGTTTTTAATTAATTGCACCGGGCGAATGGCGGCACACTTCAAACATTTTACAAATTCACGAAACTTCTGTTTTAGCATCATTGGGTACTTTTTCCACTGTATGGACAGAGGAATAAGAGGCCTGCACTTCCCAGGTATCCTAATTTTTTGACTGAATGGTTAAAGCTATAATGTGCACGATGTTTTAAAAAACTCAAAATCTGAAAAAGAGAACAGCTACGTTCATGACTTTGACAAGGAAACTTCATCAAACACCTATCATTGTCAAACGAGTCATTAAACGAAAGGGTTATCAACTTACATGTAACAGTCTCTTATCACTTAATTTACTGAGACAATTATGTTTTCAACAAAAGCCGACTAGTCGATTTTGAATCGTTTACTCCCGTCGACTAGTCGACTTTGAAAAATAGGTAATTGTTTCAACACAAGATAAAACACAGTTTGCATCAATAGACTCTTCACAAATGTAACAAAATACCTGTAGTATCGAATGCAGCTGGTAATAAAGGCAAAAAACTTTATATATATTCCTATTTTTGTGTTTTGAGTTCCCATTAAAACTGGTTTGGGAATTTTACAATGGATTTGAATGGAAGGAATCTGAATGTAGAGGGTATATCTTTTCCAGAACTTAAATAACTTCACCTGTACTCCTTCAGCTGCCTTTATCTGTTGTTGCATTTTCCTTCAGACATCATCTTGAATGTTGATGCATGGGCATCATCAGGATTTTTCAAAAAGGGGGGTTTTGATCAAAAAAGGTACACTGGGGGTACACTTGGTAGATGCAAGTCTCAGCCTTGGAGTTGAGATAGTTACTAAAGATTGTCAAGTCTTTCAGGTAAAACATGCAAGATAAGCAATTTAATAAAGCTATGTTACATTTTTTATTGTAACTTGCAGTTCATTCGCATATATTATAATTGCCGTAACCCACATGTAACGTAAACAATTGTTCGCAGCTTATTTCCAGATTAGGGCTGTCATGATTAATCGATCAATTGATTGCCGATTGGTCACGCCGAAATCGATTAGTATTTTTTGTTGTTGAAGAATCGCTAAATTTTACTAGTGATGAACCGATTATCAAAACCTTCTATGAACCGATTACAGATTATTTCTCTTATGCCGATTTTCGATGGGTGAAATAAGACCCAGAAGAAAATCTGTTATTCTGTGCACAAAATTTTGTTGATAAATCATTAATTACGAAAGCTTAATAGGGATGAGCCGATCTATCGGTAAGCAATCGGCTATCGGCTGATAAAAGCCTATTGGCAATCCATATGAACAGCAAGAAAAATATCGGCTCTTGTCGATTGTTGAAAAAAATTATTGGGTATCTATTCTAACTCTATCTCACAGCCATCTTAATGTTCTGCTAATAACTAACAAATGTACCGTGCATTACACTGTGTAGTCTGTAGATCAGATCTCCAACGTAACTTTTAATTTCTACCAGCGACAACCAAACCTTGCTTGTCCCAGACAACAAGTGCTATTTTTTTGGCTTGAGTTTCATATTAAACTTGAAAAGCTATGTGCTGTTAAAATCATTAAATAGTTGCCTTATGTAATCATCTATTATACGGTCTATCAATAACGATACTATGACATTTTTTTTACCACAAGGGCGAATCCGGGCATCGGTGCACTTGGTGTGCTCCCCCTCCCCCACTAGTTTTTCCGAGAGATGGGTTGTGCATTGTGGATATCTGCATCGGGTGCGAGGTAATCGTATCTTTTCGGATTAAATTTAAAAATTTGGTTGACAGTACACACCGGTAAACTTGAGCCTAGGTGCGCCTCACCCCCTGCCCCGGCCCTGCAGTTTTTCGTTAAGTGCTTCATCCGCCAACTAACTCTGAACCGGTATTGGAATGTAACGACGGTGTGAATGAACTAGCCAGAAGCATAAAAACGTCTAATGTAGAAAGGCAATTCTAGTCTAAGGGAGGTAATCAAATTAGCTATCAAAGAACTCAGCTATTTTCGAAATTGCTGACAGGGCTTTCGGCTTGCCATACGTGATGCTCCATATCTCTCACCAAATTTAATTTGCTTTCTTCCATGACTGATTTTAATTAAAATAAGTGATCTCAGACTTAGATATCACGAACCTTTTCAATTTTTTATTTATTGAGTTTTGGACATTAAAGCCTTTAAGGTCATGCTGGTCACCATTGCAGTGTCGGTAAGCTGACAAGTCACAACAACAGAACAAACCTTATCACCTCAAGCAAAGTTTAAGACACCAGTATTGCAGTCTCTCTGGTGGATTGCTGGTTTGGGGTTCCAGCCTTAAAGCGTCTCCGCGCCAGTCACTTAACTATGGCTAAATTCCGAAAGTATATCCAGTATTGTTACCGCACTTTTTTTGACCCCTTTTTCGGAAATAATATAGGTGAAAAAAACTATTTGGTATCGGAATCGGTACCGGCCGATAGTAAATCCAAACTATTGGGTTTCATATGAATAGGGAAATCGCTTATCGGATCATCACTAAAGCTTAAGTTAATACCACATAAGTTCTCAAGAGTATGCATGTTTAGTGCTGGGAAATACTAGCCAAAATAATATTTGCACTTTTGGGAGTTGGCGTGGGGGAAGATCGTTATAAACAATACAATCACTCGATATTGTTCTCTTGTGTGTTATTCTGGTAAGTAGTGTTAATACTGTTTTGTGTAAGAATATATTACACTTGGCTGTATTAACCCAGAAGATACTGAGCACACATTCTTCGTGTTTTAATTGAAAAATAACTTTTGATGTTAATGTGTGTTGTGAAGTTGTATGGCACATTGTTTACAGACACATACACAACGTCAGAATATTTTATTTAACGTTCAGTTGGAGAGAAACATCAAGGGAGGTAACTGAATTAAAAAATGACAAACTAAAAACATGTTTGTGACAGTCATGCAACTTACATGTTGCGTAACAATCATCTACCATCGAAAAAAGAGTTTTATTTAGTTTTTCTCCAATTTTAATTTCTTATTGTATTGTGACACTTGCATCATGAAGTACTGCAGACTAGCAGATGAACACATTTTGTTTATACATGCATCTAATGCAACATTGTGCAGCACCATGATTGAAGACCGGTGACTTCATTCAGCTGGGAATAGTGGCTATCTCATACTGATTGCATTTGTTAAATTGCATAATATATTGGTTCTGCAAATCCCTAAATATTCTGATATTGAAAAACATTATTGAAATGGCTGGAGATTTTAATAGTCAGTGTTTAATATAGAATAACCGGAAACTGTTGGTTGTCACAATCGGCTGATGTCCTATAATCGTCCAGTTCCAATTACCGGTTCATCACTAAATTTTACTCAATTTTGGACATTTAATAATAAAAAAAAAAATAGCTGAAAAAACTTGTTTCTAAAGGTAAAAGGTCAAGAACTTCAACGTTAAACCTCAAGAAGCCATTACTAAGTATTTGTCTTTTAGTTACATTCAAAGTTTCTGAAGTTTGCAACCAATGACCTGTCTTGATTATTACACTGACGGTTCAAAAGTTCAGAACATCAAAGCTTTGAGTGTACCTAAAAGAGGATCATCTTCGTTGTTTACTTGAGGTAAGTCAACTGACTTGAACTTCATTTTTAACGAATTCAAAGAGAGGGAGATGGGGGGCATCTAGGTATAATTAATCAATTACCATTGATTATTCACAACAATTAATCAATTCCTAAATTAAAAAATCGTGACAGCCTTTTTCCAGATATGTGTCTTCACATTGTCATTGTTGTTACTGACCCAAAAATTGTGTATAATCGACTGCAGTACCAATTAGGTGTTTAAAATGTTAACATTCAACGATCTGCTGGCGTTGTCAAACCAAGTATGTGAATATCGTTACAATTCAGCATGTTTAATTGGGAACATTTGGTTCAAATTGTGATTAACATGTTTTACTTCACCTCTGAAGACATCACAATGCTGAGATATATGTGGGAACTTGTATTCCATTTCCTGGATTTTACTATGACAACTTGCAAGGACAAGGGACAATCGTTAATGTGAAATCCGTGTCTAGAGTCTGAGCCGTGTGATCACACCTGAACCCATTGCATACCTCACTAAATCACAAGTAGTGTCCAATCAATGATTGTAATCAGCCTCCCCAATCAGCCAGTTGTGGGCAATCGGATGACAACAGCAACGGCTCCTGGAACATCGGTTCGACCGATTGTTACCCAACATTTTTTGTGATGATTCATTAACCACATCATATTATCTTCTGCAATTGTCCAATTGTTAATGTAAAATGATGTCAATGATACCATTCAATAAAGTTGAAAACCCCCCACAATGTGTATTCATAATCTCTCTACATGCCCCATGTAAGCTTTACATGTCGTTTAACTTGTATATTATGTGATATACAAGTTAAACGACATGTAAAGCTTACAATTGAGCGTATTTGTGGCAGTCGCCAGTTCATACCGGAAAATTGAAGGTGGCACTCCATTGACTGAGGTCGCAGTAAAAATTAACAGTTGTGCGCTCATGGGTGATAAACGTGTCTCTAAGAGCCATGTTTACCGTTCAAGTGTGCGCAACTGGTAATTTTACTGGACTTGAGTAAATGGAGTTTAACACTGTGAAATATGTTCAGTTTAATGTAGTTCCTTTTTTTGAGTCTCGATTTATCTAGTAGTGAACGGACCGTAAATCCATAAAATAATTTCAATTTAATGTAGTTCTTCCGAGCCTTGACTTGTCTAGTAGTAGTGCAAGTATTACAATCGTAATCGACATCAGAATCGGCCGATTGTGAGTTCAAATAACCTGTAATCGGTCAGCGGTCATTTTTGGTAATCGGTTGAACACTAATCACAAGCAGTGTGAAAATGAGCAGGCCTTGACACTTCCAAATAGCACCTCTGGGTACACTTGTGTAATGGTTGATCACTTTGCCTATAAAATGCCAACTCATCAAATAAAAAAAAACCTCATTTTACGAGTGTTTTCAAAGCAGTTGACAAAACTTCACTCATGTTTTCTATGAAGTCGGCGCCTATTAATTAGCCCCCTTGATGTGCACCAGTTATTCCTCTTCCACCGTTCCACAACCTTTTTTGTTCAGGTGAATGGATTTGAAAATTGCAAAGTAGAAGTCGAACCATGAACTGCAAGAGCAACTCTCAATCACTGATGTATTTTCATTGCCAACCTATGGGACCAGGATACTTTTTTATTCATTTGGTAAGGTTAGTTGTCGTGATCATCAGATGGCTACTTACCTATTTTCGCCGTAATTACCAGTGGATGTGACTAAAATCATCGTTATTCTAAAACTAAAAAGTAGAAGGATGTGCTAAGACTGAGAGGGGTCACTTGGTAACTCACATTTGTAAAGTGAAGGATGGGCTTATGCCAGAGTATGAGCTCGGATACACATGACCAGTCAGTGCAGTATGTGATAGAATATGGGAAATTGGGGTGAGTTGGGGGGGGGGGGGGGGGCTAAAGTTGATCCCCCTCCTCCCTAATGTATCAGTGCTCCTCAACTATACATTGCTGGATCCACCATTGTCCCTGTGATTTTAACTATAGCTTCAATACCAGGATGAATATCAAGATACTTATCTAGATACATATCGTATTGTGACTCGTGAACCTAGATATGTATCATACCATGAATTTGGTGTGTTGTCCCAACCCAACTCCTCCCACTTCTGAGAAGGGAAGTGGAAGGAGAAGATAATGACTTGAGTGTCCTTGTTAAGACGAGATATTGCACCGATCACTTTATAGAGAGATGCAATTTTTTGCACCACTGATAAAGTACACTATAGATTTTAAAATCTAAGAACTGTGAAACCTGTACTCTTGTGTGCTTAATAATCATACATGTATGATTATTCTTTTTCGAACAAAATTCCCACCTGTATGTTCCTTATTTGACCCTGTATGATTATTAATTTGTAGCAATCGAATGTGCAGAGTGGCCGCTTATCTCAAGAAGTTCACCAAAACAAACCAGTAAGGTACATGTTACATACAAGCAAACACAGGATGCAATGGAAATGTTAATTGGTAGAGAGCTGGAAGCATATATTTGGGCTTTATCTGAAGTACTGCTAACATAACTTTAAGACCTAGTACCCAGTGTATGTGCTTCATACCATCACTGAAACTGAATTAATTAGTCTATAAGGTTTTGCCTTGGTGCAATTTATGGGAGAGTGCCTGTAGGCACTCTCCCATAAATTGCAACAAGTCAGATTTGAAAATTATGATAACTTCACCACTTCAAGACCATCAGACTTCTGTGTTATAAAAATGGCTCTGAGCATAACAGCTGGCTCACATCTTCGAATTTTTCACCCCATACTATTATTAATTTTCAGGAAATTTTCCACCTTGTGCTATTATTTTGCCATGCACTATTATTAGGCACTCGAGAGTATGCCTATTACAGCGGCCAGTCTTCAAAGGTAGCTGATGATTATGGTCCTGTGAATCTCATTCTTTGCATCAAGTCAAATTTCAAATTGAATGAACGCTATGGTTTCTGACTTTCAAACCATGCAAATCTCAAATCAAAATCCGAGACTGGAAGTCATGCATGCTTTTATGCTGTTAACTGGTTGATTGCTAGAAGCCTCTATCAGGGCTTTCAAAAATCTGAGAGTTTGAGAGAAAAAGCCAAACCTCTCCATGCTCATGTTTCATATTCAGTCAAACAAAAATAATATTTTGTTTATATAGAAAAAGTTTTATTACACATCCATTTGACTTTAAACCCTTGTATTTAATGGAATAGCTGCTATGACGTAAATGATTCTGTATTCAGTGGGTGATGTACAAGCCGGAACTTTTTCCTGGCACCGTTCTACTAGTTCCTTTCCTAACGAGTGATTAGTTATGCTTTGTATAGTTTCCAAACTTCGTTACACAATTATCGACAGTCTATCGCATAGTTTGAAAATGAAAACGTCCAAAAAATCAAAATAAAGTGGGATCGCAAAAATTAGTTAACCAAAAATGAGATAATATTTAAAAAAAACCCAATCATTTCCAACCAGAACATTAACCCAGTCCCATGGCCGTCTCATCTTGTGGATCCATCACATCTAAATTAGTCAACTTTATTTCGGTAAATCTTCGTACATCTTGACATACTTCAAACTTCATTTAAAAATGTTTCACCCTGCTGTTTTACAAATCCGCACAAATTTGTACTTATATTTTTACTAAAAGTAATAGCCACCAAATGGTTAGGCATGAATGGGCACCAGCCGAGGAGAAACATTGATACAAATTTCAACAAACACTGATTCTGAAAAGGTTGTTTTGATTTTTTATTGATCCATTTGATCAGTACAGCTACAGTCGAAACAAACAATTCTCTTCACCTTTGGATTTAAACATCGGAATTAAAATTTGTTTATTTAAATGAATTTTAATGCATGGGTTGTGTAATAAACACAGAATGCGATGGGTGGGTGTTTTACATGGCATAATCATATTTTGTGTGAGCTTACAGCTCTTGTGAAATATGACTACATCATTCCACCTCGTTATGTAAAACACCCACTGATTCAAACACACATCGTGTTCTGTCTATTTATCACAAATTATTGAGGAGTGCCTAATGAACATGAATGTAAATTTTGTAGCTTGGTCATCAAGTTTCCTTGAATATTTGTTGATCGTCAACTTAATAGTAATAATTGATGTTTAGTTTCTTAATGATGAATCATAACATCCCTAATTCCAGTTTTCTAAAGCAGATGAAACCTTTGGAGATTGCCAGTGGTTCACAAAGACTTTTAACCCTTTACCCAACGTAATGGCCAAAACCGGCCAGCGCTATTCTAAAAAATTGTCAATTAATTTTCAAAATATTTTAATTTTTTGTCTCAAAAACATAGGTTATGACCCCTCGTTGGAACGAGCTCGTCGAGCTCGTTCCAACGAGGGGTCATAACCTATGGTTTTGAGACAAAAAATTAAAAAAATTAGTAATTCAAGAATTTTTTTTTTGCAAGTGTCGTCTGCTTTTCATATTAGATAAAGGGTTAAACTCCCATTTTCCATACATATCAATTGAGAAGAAAAATGTCATTAATATAAATGTTACAATCAAAAGTTCTAATATAGGATTAATTTTAATCATGTCAATAAACCAGCTGTATGGAGACAGTCATGGTTTAACAAACCGTGTTTCATTAAATTTTTGTTTTACACTTGGTAGGAAATTGCAACTTTATTTCAAACAGTAATAATGATTTTATTCTTTTAGAAATAGCAGCTGCTGGATCCATTGGTGGGGACGCAATGACTGAGCAAGACACAGGAGCCCAACCAGAAATAGCTGACAATGTTCAGGTACTTTTTTTTTGTCACAGAACTGCATGTTTGTTTATGATTAAATTGGTTGGGGCTTAACCCTTTACCCAACGTAACTTCTAAAACAGGCCAGAGCTATTCACAAAATTCTCCATTCAATATTTTTATACTGTAAACCAAAGGCCTAGACTTAGCTGGTTCTAACTCCAAAATATCCGGGGCCAAACACAAATTTTGCCCCCTAAATCCCCAAAATTTGCATTCAAAACCAAAAAATAAATGTCCTATATGGCCCTCCATACTTTTGACCACTGTGCATGCGCAGTGTCCAGGAAGTATTGAAATTGGCACCAAACCTTATTCTGACAACCTGTCATAAATGTTACATAGTCAGCGGGGAGGTATGAGTTCCTAACACATGGGAGGACCATTGGTAAGTATAAAAAATATATAAATAACTTTTTTCTTATTTTTATACTGTAAACCAATGGCCCAGACTTAGCTGAATCGTAAAAGGGCTGGAGGGCCTAGGACATAAAGGAAAATCCAATAACTCAATTACATATAAAAGAATATCTCATCAAGGCGAAAAGGAGAGAAAGGATATATATGTCTTTCTTATTTACTTGAAATAAGAAAGACACAACACTAACAATATAATTGAGCATTATACCATATATAAATCTCTATTTACCGCCACTATAACCCATTATACTAATTTAATAAAGGGAAGCCAATAAATAAAGATAGTCCAGAGAATGAGACTCTTTATAATCATTTAAAAGTGTCCGAGGATTGTATATTAACACTCGTATGACACGTGACATATACAAATGCTTCACAGTGAGCTACACTTTAAAAATATTACATAAATGAGATATATATTTGCTTACACTTTAAAAACCATCCTAGCACCGACTCGGAATTACTGACACCGGAGGAGGTATTCCCTTGCTTTTCACTATAAAGCCAAAGAGAAAACCGTCCCCCCACTTCCCCTTGCTCTTGGTCAAATCACCACAGAACAAAGAGGGCAGCAGGACAGAGTCACTGCTGGAACAGAAAAAAACCTACATAACTATAGCAGCTGTAATCGTTTAGTGGATGATGTTCTGAGTAACAGATAACGGACCTAAACATCTAAGGTCGTCTAAAATTGACTCTATATTTCTAAGGTAAAACTTTGTAAATTTAGAAGGCTGTATCCAGTAAGCAGCTTTCATGAGATCAGTAATGGCAATACTGTTGGAGTAAGCCCAGGATGTGGACAGCACTCTAATTTCATGCGCTGAAATCTTAACTACTGACTGCTGATTAGAAGATAAACTTTCATAGGCAATATGAATTGCTATTTGAATCCATCTTTCAAAAGAATGAACAGAAATCTCCCTTCTATTGGGAATTAATGATAAAAAGAAGAATTTTCTTCCTTTTCTGATAAACTCTAATCTGCATTTATATATGCGCTGGACACAGCAAGGGTCTACGGCCATCTGTAGATGGAAGAGCCTTAATGATAATAGGCTCAGAATATTTATTAGGAGCCTGGTTCTTAGCCAAAAATCCCACCTGAGTAGTTAAAGTAATGGTATTACCAACACTACGATAATGAGAATCATCGATCGATAAAGCATGGAGTTCACTAACTCTTCTTGCGGAAGCAAAGGCTAAGAGAAAAGCTGTTTTATATGTCAAGAATTTGAACTCTACAGCATCCAACAGTTCAAATGGATGTTCTTTAAGCTTCAACAGAACCCAAGCTAAATTCCACTTAGGAATTAACCTAAGGGTTCTAGGCCCATTGATCGAAAAGTTTTTAACCAACTTAGAAAAACATTAGATCTGATTTCTAAGCTATCATGATGAGCATAAGTGTCCGATAGCATAGACCTATAACCCTTAATATTGACTGGCTGCAGTTTGAGAACGTCAAGCAAGTAGATCAGAAAGTTTTCAATGTCTGCAGCCCTTCTATTTCAGAAAAAACGCGTCGACAAAAAAAATGTCGATATAAAGATTGTGCACCTCGGCAAAAACATAGCTACCTCGGCAATTTTTAAAATGGTGCCAATTACACTTATTTGTTCTAAATTCGTGACTAGTCCCTTGAAAATGGGAATGGAAACAATGTTGAATTTGAAATGAGCATATTGAGAAGGAGACATAATCTGCATGCACCGCAGTGTGGATATAATATCACACAGGCCTGGCATTCTGAAAAATGCAGGAGGGCAAAAAATCGCTCTCCTCAATCAGCTTAGGAGAGCAATTAGCTTTACACAGCATTTCAAGTATTCAGTTGAACGAACTCATTGAAACTGAAACCAACAGACCATTACATCAGTGATTTTTAGTCGAGTTGTGACGAAGTCAAACTCGACTTATAGTTTGGTGAATGGCGGGCGGGCGGGCGGGCGGGTGGACGGGCGGGCGGGCGGGCGTAAACAATTGGTTTCCGGATGATAACTTGATAGTGGTTCAACTCACATTCATTAAACTTCACACGTAGGTTGGTCTTGGTGGGAGGAAGAACCCTATTGATTTTGGACATGCTATGTCGAAGGTCAAGGTCACAGTGACCTTGAACGTAGTAAATCTTAAACAATTGGTTTCCGGATGATAACTTGATAATGGTTCAACTCACATTCATGAAACTTCATAGGTAGATTGGCCTTGGTGAGGGGAAGAACCCTATTGATTTTGGACTCGCTACGTCAAAGGTCAAGGTCAACGTGACCTTGAACATAGTAAATCGCAACAATTCCTTTCTGGATGATAACTTGATAGTAGTTCAACCTACATTCATGAAACTTCATAGGTGGGTTGGCCTTGGTGCGAGGAAGAACTCTATTGATCTTGGACTCACCAGATCAAAGGTCAAGGTCACAGTGAACTTTAACATAGTATATCGCAACAATTGGTTTCCGGATGATAACTTGATAGTGGTTCAACCTAGAGTCATGAAACTTCATAGGTGTGTTGGCCTTGGTGCGAGGAAGAACCCTATTGATCTTGGACTCACCAGGTCAAAGGTCAAGGTCACAGTGACCTTGAACATAGTATATCGCAACAATTGGTTTCCGGATGATAACTTGATAGTGGTTCAGCCTAGAGTCATGAAACTTTACAGGCATGTTGGCCTTGGTGCGAGGAAGAACCCTATTGATGTTGGACTCACCAGGTCAAAGGTCAAGGTCACAGTGACCTTGAAAATAGTATATCACAACAATTGGTTTCCGGATGAGAACTTGATAGTGGTTCAACCTAGAGTTATGAAACTTCATAGGTGTGTTGGCCTTGGTGCGAGGAACTGTTGTCACAACTCGACATTGGATCGGTGATCCTGAGCGGCATTTTATTAACTTTACTAAGGTAAAGTGAAATCTCTTAGACATCTAGATGTCTCACTCAACAACTGAACACACACTTCACAAGACCTGTGTGTGTGCCCAAGTTGGGGGTGGGTGGGGGGGGGGGGGGGGTTGAAGGTGGTAGTGGTAGGCGTATGACTTTCTTGGACAACAGGTCTCCTTGAATCTACAGTCACATCTTGGTGCACATGCTTCAAGTGACAGGATAGAAGTAATGGTAGCATATTATAGTGTCAATATTCCTTGAATAATTACCCTTCAAACTGTGATGTCAGTTGTTGAAACTGACAGAAAAAAAATTATTGCTGTGACCCATTTTGCTTCAAATGATTGCAACTGTGTTTCGGTATGTACAAAGTACATACCCAAACACAGTTGCAGCTATTACCTGTCAGTCTCCAGTTCTGACTAACAGCCACCAACGGTAAAATCTGAATCGTCGGCAGAATTTGATTGTGAGCTTGTGCCAACATTGACAGGCATTTCTTGATCACCAGGAGAGGAACATGTAGCCTCAGCGGTCAGATTTTTGGGGAGAAAAAGACAGTTTGTCTTCCGGCATTTACCTTCCTGTATTGACATATGTTTTTTTCTTTTATAAGACTTATAGCCATCCGGGCGTGGTGGCGCTTTACGGACATTTCCATCTGGATAGTATCCCAAAAACTTATCAACTACTTCATTGTACATTTGGGGATTGAGCCCATCAAAGTCATTAGTTTAAACATTATTTTATTTCATAGATAAATACAAGTGCACAAGATATGAAATAACATGATTTAACAAGAGCTTATGAAATCTGGATTCAGCAGCAAGCCGAAACTTATGTAAGCTGTTTCCAACTGACAACACGCACAGTAAACTTTCATGGCATTTAATACACTTTTATCATCATGAAATTATTTGGAGAAAGGTTGTAAAAGAAGGGGTAAAGGACGGAGAATACCCAGGGTCAAGGCAGCTGTTTCCTTAAGTGTCACGGCATGGGAGACAGTTGACTCTGCAATAAGGTCACCTTATGTACATGTAGACGAATTAAGTGGTGAAAAGCATTTAACAAAAAGATCTCACCCGGAGGTCCGATTACTCTCACGAATAGGTAAAGCCCCAATGGAATTTGATGAGAGGGTGTCGTATGAACAGCCCTGCTGTACTCCGATGAGTGAGCATCTGCGTCGGGTCCATGATGCTCACTTGTCGAAACAAGGCCGGTGTTTTGGTTCCTAATCCTGCTTTGGCACCATGCACCATTTGGTTAAATTGTCTTCCGGCATTTACCTCCCATGTGTTGACGTATGTTTTTTTCTTTTATAAGACTTATAGCCATCTGGGTGTGGTGGTGCTTTACGGACATTTCCATCTGGATAGTATCCCAAAAACTTATTAACTACTTCATTGTACATTTGGGGATTGAACCCATCAAAGTCATTAGAGTGTAGCACCAGCATATGCTCAATATTTTGATTATTCACTCCCGTTTCCTATTTCGACAAAATACATGCAAAGGAGCTAAAAACTTGTTCAGCATCAAGAATGATATCCATAGATTTAAAGGGATAACTTTTTGTATCCAAGAGTACTGAGGCAGCATGGAATATTGGCCTTTCACTGAATTCGGTAAACCTACTTCTAAGATTCTCTTCAACTGACTCGAGAATTTCTACAACACTTTTATGGACTTCAGTCAATGCACTGTGAAGACCCCCAGTCATGGAGTACCCATGAAAATTTTGAGTTTCATCACAGTGTTCATCCTCAGCTGCCCTATCAGCATCTGCTCTTGTCATGTGAACAGGCAGGGCGGCATCATCGGGTTGTAAATAAGGCCACACTATTTTACTTAAGGTGGGAAATATATCATTTTTGTAAAAGCAGGCCTGTCCCATTTGCTTAACGACTGAAACTATTTTACGAAGCACTTTAGTAGAATGTTTCATGGTAGTAACTGTTTCTGGGGCCAGTAATTTCTGGCTTTCTAAAATCTGTGAAAAGGGGGCAATGTATGCCAAAATATCTTGCCTAACAGCAGCATGCAAGAGAAGCTTAAGTTCCGATGCATTTTTCAGATGCCCCTGTAAAATAGACTTACAGTCGGCCATAGATTTATTGCATGGCGTTTGTATGTTTTGAAATCTAAGAATATTGGCAAGTTTCTCAAGTAGCTGCTAGTGGAGTCAGTCTGGTGAGAAACCCACCGCGAGTCACTCAGTCGCTTGTACTTGAGACCCATCATTTAAAGAAGTGTGGCTTGTTTTCTAAATAAACACCACTTTAAGTGTGTCCGCTTGAATAGATAGTAAGTATTGCTTAGCACTGATTCAATATCTTTGTTCAATTTGGAATGTTTAAAAGCATCGTGAATTGCCAATTCGGCCTTGTGGCAGTTGGTACACCAACCTTTTATTAAGTGTGGCCCAAGTTCTTCAGTTTCAAGTTTGTACAGGGCTGAATTGACAGATGCACTATCACTCCTGTTTCCTATTTGCCTGTCCTTGCAGTCAAATGTAAAGTTCTGTTTTTTTTATGCTGTTGTCTAGAGCGGCTTTTAAGCCAGCAGCGTTGGTGTTTTCAGGCTTTTCTAAACTCATGACCTGGAAGTAAGGTTTACCTAGGTTACATATTTTTATAACATACACTTCCTTCTCCACCATTGTTTTGGCCGAACTGGAACCATCATAAAAAATTGAAAAATATCTTTGCACACCAGAATTGAGTGGGTGGGTTATATGAGTGGCCCTAACATGTTGTGCAAGAAATGTTCCCGGCACCACCTGGTTGGACATATAGCCAGATCCGAGATCTACTTGATGTACATCTTTTTACCTGCGTCGCCAGCGGCAGAGCAGCTCTAGTAACCACTCGAATCCGTCCATCCATCCGTCAGTCTGTCTGAAACACTTCTTCCGTCACAGTTTTCTTGGCTTCTATGAAAGAGAATGATTTTATATTTGGTCTGCTGCTTCATAATGATGAGTTGTATCGTGTATCTAATTTTCAGATCTGCCATGCAGCCACTTCCTGTTTGCCGATACTTTGAAGTCTGTTCATCTCTGTAATCAATTGCATGCAGTGATGCAGGTCCAGACCCGGTATTGGTCTTCGCTTGTTCAAAGTTTGCAATAGCTTCATAGTCCTTGAATGGTCTATTTTTCAGAATGATAAAATGAGCTAGTTGGAATTTTTTGATGAGCTGACCACGATGGCCAAAATTATATTTACGCATGGTTTCATGCAAAGTATATTGGTGGTTACCACCACAATTGTTTTTATTTTCATCACTTGTGGACACAGCACCGCTGGCACTTACTCCACCCTTTACGGTTGATATTGGCATTTCACGGCCATGTGCAGAAGATTTAGAAATGTGATCCTTGGCATTACACTTTTTGATCACATCTGTACCATTTATCAGCTTATCGCACACTTCGACACGATGCCATTGAATCCGGGCAGTGCATGCTTGCTGCTCACATCGGAATTTTGGTAAAAATTCCTGCACATGGAACAGTAAATTTTGAGGACTGTTTCCCCATCATCCGCCAAGTCATATTTTATAGAGTCTATGCCCCAAGCGTCAACAGCTTTTCTTTTCATCCTATTTCAAAATGGATAGTTTACAACAATTTTCGCGAATTATGTACATTAATTTGCAAACATAATTGTTATTTGAAGTGTCCATTACACAAAATCTGTTACGTAACGTGGTGTATTCATTATGTAATGGATTGTGTAATGAATGCATGAATGGAACAATGTGCCAACCAGTGCACTGCAGTGACGTAATATGACTTACCAAAAAAGAACGTCGGCTATTTTTTTGCCGAGGACATTTATTTTCACCTCGGCAAATACGTTGGCATTGCCGAATGCCGACGTGAATTAGAAGGGCTGTGTCTGGAATGGATGGATCATAAACGTCCATCGACTGATCCTTATACCAACAAAAGGAAACCTTCCACTTTGCCACATAATTCAGTGAAGAGGGGGCCCTCCTACAGTTAGAAATTGCATCCACTGCTCGTCCTGTAAAGCACTTCCCGTGCAAGATGGACTGCACAACGGAAATACGTGAATGTTGAGACCATGCGGGTTGTGATGTAGTGTGCAAGATTTCTCTTGAAAGAGAAGGTCCTCCCATGGAGGAAGCTTCCAGGAAACGTCCCATAACAAACACCTGAGAAGATTTATCCATGGTTTCTGAGATGACAGAGATGCTGCCAGTATCTTGCACTGCGAATACTTGATCTTTAACAAGATCTGTTGAATAAACAGAGTTGGAGGATATGCATATCCTATCATTCCGTTCCAAGAGATTGAGAGAGCATCCACTGCGTTCGCAAGAGGATCTGGGCATGGCGACACATACGTCTGCAATTGATTGTTGAGATGTGTCGCAAACAAATCTATCATTGGTCGATCCCATTGGTAGCAAATCCACCTGAACACTCGCTTGTTGAGAGTCCATTCCGAAGGCAACATGCGACCTTACCAAGAGAGCGCGTCTTCTAGAACGTTCAGATGACCCGGTATATGACGGACCAAAAGGTGAATCTGATGTTCCAAGACATAGAGAAGAATTCCTTCCGTTAGTTTGAATAAAGGAATCGAATGAGTGCCTCCCTGGTTCCTTATATACGCTACTACTGTTGAGTTGTCCGACAGTATTTGAACATGCAAATTCTGAATTTTGTTCATCCAATGAGATCCAATGACGTAGCACTAGCCATATTGACATCATTTCAATCATGTCCTGATTTCTGGACAGTTCATGCTGTTCTTCACATTGAATATAATCACTGATATTGGAATGGAAGTGATTTCATTTCACAAACTTTGTCAATAATTGTTTGCCAATGCAATTTATTATCACAAACAAGGCACTTAGTGTGATTGTATTTTTGACACACCATGCTTTGAGGTTGCAATTGGACCTTCAAACTCTCTTTGAAATTCTAAAAATTTGCATAGGAGTGCAGTAGCTCAGCGGTAGAATGTTGGACTTCAATGCTAGAGGTCCCGAGTTCGATCACCATCTGGGATGACCCACGTTGTGTCCTTGAGTAAGGCACTTTATCCTGATTGCCTACATGGGGGCATGACGATGCCATGTACTAAGGTGTTCTGCACGCCAATAGTGCACATGTCTTCAGCTGCTGTAAACCTGCTTGAGCAGAGCTTGAACAGAGTTAGAATGTTGAGGAGTTGACAGTTGTTCGTTGATGCTCCGTGGTTCTCTCCGGGTACTCCGGCTTCCTCCATCGTTGTTTGCAATTGGACCTTCAAATTCTAAAAATATGCAGAGGAGTATGGTAGCTCAGCGGTAGACTGTTGGACTTCTGTGCTGGAGGTCATGCGACCCACGTTGTGTCCTTGAGTAAGGCACTTTATCCTGATTGCTTACATTGGGGCGCGATGATGCCATGTACTAAGGGGTTCTGCAAGCCAATAGTGCACATGTCTTCAACTGCTGTAACCCTGCTCGAGCGGAGTTTGAATAGAGTTAGAATTTGAGGAGTTGATAGTTCGTTGATGCTCGGTGGTTCTCTCCGGGTACTCCGACTTCCTCCACCTGTAAAACTGTCATGCTCATGTTTAGCCAATGTGCATACCGTACTGACCCGTGTCGAAGCCCATATTCGTGATTGAGCCCACCCCCAACTTTCTGCATATCGAAAACAAGGTGTCCTCTCCGTGTTTAAGCCCACTCCCTCAATTTCGAAAACTGTAAAAGTCTGCCAGTTCGCAGGTAAATTTGAAACAAAATTAGGTGAGTAACAATGTGTTGTCATTACCTGGAGGTTGGAAAACAGTGCAAATTTCCGTTTCCATCTAACGTTCAAGAAAATTGATTGTTGAATGCCTTGATATGTCAAAATGAGGTAAGTGGTTTTTATTTTATTGTCTCCCTCTTTTTGAAAAAAAAACAGGAGATATTAAATTCGGGGTGTCCTTCCGTGTTTTTCGTTTCCAGACTCCAACTTTCCTTACAATGAAATTTGGGTAGTAGATCACTTTCATCAATTGGGGGTCCAAATTCGAATATGGGCATTTTCTGCATTTTTCTGATCTGTCAACCATGATGGCTGCCCAAGCCCAAAAACCCAAAACTTTTAGCACAGTCTGCAGGTCATGTAACTTGGTAGGATGGCTCCTTATGATGTCTAGATGAGAATTTCCCCATTTGGGTGTGATCTGCCAACCGAGACGACTGCCCGAGCCCAAAACCCAAAAACCTTTAGCGCAGTCTACAGATCATATTTATTGAGGAATTTCATTGTAACTTGGTGGGTTGACTTCATATAATGTCTAGATGAGAAAGTCCCCCTTTGGACATGATTGGGCAACTGAGATGGCTACAGGGGCCCGAAGCCCGAAAACCTTTAGCACAGTCTACAGGTCATATTTATGAAGGGATTTCATGGTAACTTAGTAGGATGACTCCAAATAATGTCTAGATGAGAACGTCCCATTTTGATTGCGATCATTCAGCCTGATGGGTGCCCGAGCCCAAAAACCTTTAGCATAAGTAAAAGGTCATATTTATGGAAGGATTTCATTGTAACCTGTTAGGTTGCCTCCATATAATGCCTAGATGATGACATCCCCTTTTGGTCATGATTGGTCAACTGTGATGGCTACAGGTGCCCAAAGCCCGAAAAACTTGAGCAGAGTCTACAGGTCATATTTATGAAGGGATTTCATTGTAACTTCGTAGGATCACTTCATATGATGCCCAGATGAGATTGTCCTCTTTGGTTGCGATCAATCAACCATGATGGGTACCCGAGCCCAAAGCCTGAAAACCTTTAGCACAGTCTACAGGTCATATTTATGAAGGGATTTCATTGTAGTTTGGTAGGTTGACTTCATATAATGTCTAGATGAGGACGTCCCCTTTTGGAAATGATTGGGCAACTGTGACGGCACAGTCTACAGGTGATATTTATGGAGGAATTTCGTTGTAGCTTGGTAAGATGACTCCAAATAATGTATAGATGAGAACATCCCCTTTTGGTCGCGATCATTCAGCCTTGATGGCTGCCCGAGCCCAAAACCTTGAGCATAGTCTATAGGTCATATTTATGGAAGGATTTCATTGTAACCTGTAAGTTTGACTCCACATCACGCCTAGATGATGACATCCCCTTTTGGTCGTGATTGGTCAACTGTGACGGCTTCAGGGGCTCGAAGCCCGAAAATCTTGAGCATAGTCTAAAGGTCAAATTTATGAAGGGATTTCATTGTAACTTCGTAGGATCACTCCAGATGATGCCCAGATGAGAATGGCCCCTTTTGGTTGCGATCATTCAACCATGATGGCTGCCAAAGCCCAAAAATCTTTAGCACAGTCTGCAGGTCATATTTACGAAGGGATTTCATTGTAACTTGGTAGGTTGACTTCATATAACGTCTAGATGAGAAGGTCCCCTTTGAACGCAATTGGGAAACTGACGGAAACTGACGGCTACAGGGTCCCAAAGCCTGAAAACCATTAGCACAGTCTACAGGCCATATTATGAAGTGATTTCATTGTAACTTTGGATGACTCCAAATAATGTCTAGATGAGAACGTCCCATTTTGATTGCGATCATTCAGCCTTGATGGGTGCCCGAGCCCAAAAACCTTTAGCATAGGCAAAAGGTCATATTTATGGAAGGATTTCATTGTAACCTGTTAGGTTGACTCCATATAATGCCTAGATGATGACATCCCCTTTTGGTCGTGATTGGTCAACTGTGATGGCTACAGGTGCCCGAAGCCCGAAAACCTCGAGCAGAGTCTACAGGTCATATTTATGAAGGGATTTCATTGTAACTTCGTAGGATCACTTCATATGATGCCCAGATGAGATTGTCCCCTTTGGTTGCGATCATTAAACCATGATGGCTGCCCGAGCCCAAAGCCTGAAAACCTTTAGCACAGTCTACAGGTCATATTTATGAAGGGGTTTCATTGTAACTTGGTAGGTTGACTTTATATAATGTCTAGATGAGAATGTCCCGTTTTGGAAACAATTGGGCAACTGTAACGGTTACAGGGGCCCGAAAACCTTTAGAACAGTCTACAGGTCATAATCATGAAGGGATTTCATTGTAACTTGGTAGGATGACTCTAAATAATGTCTAGATGAGAACATCCCCTTTTGGTTGCGATCATTCAGCCTTAATGGCTGCCCAAGCCCAAAGACCTTTTGCATAGTCTGTAGGTGGAAGGATATGTATGGAAGGATTTCATTGTAACTTGCTAGGTTGACTCCATCAGGCCTCGAAATAAGAGGCGAATGCTAATACCATTTGCCTATTGGTTATGCAGATTTGTTTTCAGGCGAACGCTCGATTGGTTAACCAAAAATTGCGACGATGGCCGACGAAGTTAGTTGTTACTGGATGAGAAAAGTTTTCAGTGTTTTTCCTCCCACTGATTTAAAAGAAGCACTGCAGTGAACAAAACAAGAACAAAATGCTTTTGGTGATCATACAGCGTGTTTCAAACATTACTGTACTTGTGGGAGTATAAATCCATAGTATTAGCGGTACTGAAGATCTGCATTACCAACTCGCGGTGCCCTCTGGCTCTCAAAACAATTAATTTGTTTTGATTCTGAGAAAGACGATTGTCTGTTACAGCTAAAGGGAGCTAACTGCTTTGTTAATACATTTACCGCACATGAGGTTTTAACTCTCCCACTGCACGAAACTGAAAATAAGTCTTCAATACAATAAAAAGGAGACATATTGAAAATCAAATGAGCTGTTGTTAATTATTTGCATTCTGCCGCTTTTTACCCTACCAATCCATGATAAAAATTTTCAAACACATTATGGAAACGTCTTTTATTCACCAATGCTGACTTCTTGTTTTCGTGCTTATTCCATTTGAATAAACAGCCAGCATGGTTATGAACATGGGTTTTTCCAAATGATTTCGAACATTGTGGCACAAATGAAGTTTTAGTTTGAAATTTTGGATTACATTCTCTGGATTCCGAAATGTAGGGGAAGGTAGGTACGAATTACAATTATTTCTTTTCCAATGTTAATCTAGAGACTTCCAGTGCAACTCCCATGCCCTAAAGTTCAATGTATTCATAATACAGACGTCCATTGACGGTATTTGACCCCCATCCCCTCACAATTGCCCAATTCCCACTCCCAGTTGGAGACAAATGTGTTTGCATTTCTGAAATAATAAGCCACGCAGCAAAATAAACAATTAAAATTCTTTCATTTTCATTAGACACAAAAATCATATAAAGCAAAGAACAACAAATGTTAATGCGTACACACGTGAATGTCCATGTGTAAGGGGGGAGGGGCGTGTGTATGTACCTGTTTTGTACTTCGCCTGCCTTGGGTCCCTTGTGTCTAAATGCCAAACTAATTTGGGAGGAACTGTAGTTGCGTATGTCAGAAACTTTGTCAGTATTAATACTTTTAATGCAATGGTTAACCAATAGGTTTAGGAAAAATCTAGGTAACCGATCAACAGGTTAACCATTGTCAAATGAGGCAACCTGCTGGAAGGTTTATCAAAATCTTGTTATTTCGAGGCCTGCTCCATATAATGCCTAGATGATGGCATCCCCTTTTGGTCGTGATTGGTCATCTGTGACGGCTTCAGGGGCCTGAAGTCCGAAAACCTTGAGCACAGTCTACAGGTCATATTTATGAAGGGATTTCATTGTAACTTCATAGGATCACTCCAGATGATGCCCAGATGAGAATGTCCCCTTTTGGTTGTGATCATTCAGCCATGATGGCTGCCCGAGCCCAAAGCCTAAAAATCTGTAGCACAATCTACAGGTCATATTTATGAAAAGATTTCATTGTAACTTGGAAGGTTGACTTCATATGATGTCTAGATGAGAACGTCCCCTTTGGACACAATGTGAAACTGACAGCTACAGGGGCCCGAAGCCCGAAAACCTTTAGCACAGTCTACAGGCCATATTTATGAAGGGATTTTTATGTAACTTGATAGGATGACTCCTTTTGGAATAATTTCACTGTAACTTGGTAACTTTCGTTGATATACGTTAACTGTGTGGGCCACATACATTAACTGTGAGGTCATATTAACCCACCCCTCAGCTCTTTAGTACAGTGTACACCTCATATTATTTTTATCAAAAACATAGCATACAGGGAACAGAAATGAACATATTCCCAATTATCACAATTCTTGTCTTATTTCATAATCCTTTCATAAACATTGAACATTATCCTTTTCATCAAACACAACACACAAGCTACAGTGTCATTGACACTTTCATTAGTGATTCTCACAGTTATACTCCAGATCACTTTACTCGGTTTGAAAGTGATCACCGTGAAAATAAGTCTGATAACCACTGTTCTGTCTCTTCTAAATAACTACCACTTGCAACTCAACTATATTCCACTGGATGCATTAATTCCCCTTGAAACTGCTGCCCAGCGGGAGACATGAGTTCTCTGAATTTGCTTGTTGAAATAAAATTCATTCCGAAGCAAAAATGATGTTGTTTTTATTTTCACGAATTCACTTTGCTGAACAATATCCACAAACTTGACAACATGCACCTTACTTGTCAATTATTCCAAAAACATGCCCGTAACAGCCTGAATAATTTATACATGAACCAGGGCATGTTAAGTGTGTATTTTTACCAACTGAATTGTAATTGCTTTCTATTGTGTCGGGTTATTTTTTCAGACAGCTTGGGGGGTAAATCCATACAAGAATCTATACAAGATGCAGAAGTTACAAATTATTATGTACCTAATTAGAAACAACCACTTGATTGATCAGAGGTTCTGTTTGTTTTCTTTATTATAATAATCGCACGTGGCTGTATGTGACAATACAGTCACAAACAAAATAAATGTCTTTAAAGTCTGCCAATGATATTTGTATGGCTTTTCCCACAATATTAGCCATTGTGCAGAAGTATGTGACCTTAAACACCAATAAATAAATAAATAAAAATATGCAGAGCATTTCTGTGGAAATTGGACACAGGTTGTGGAAGAATACAGCATAAAGTAAATAATCATTCATTCATTTGCTCATTCAATGTACAAAATTATATGTCAATGCTTGTTTTGTTCTCCCAAATGTTCCACGAAACAAAATTCATACAAATGGTCGATCAGGCAATGAAAATCTAACACATTTAAAATTCCATATAGCAAATCGCCATAAGTATATTTGTGCCTAACGGTCTTGGACATAATTTTATGGCAATTCATACCACTGTTTTGAAAGAAGTGCCATGTTCCCAGTGTTCAAAAACTTACTGTTCAATGATATTCTCCTCTTCCTCCATATCACCTCCTTGTGTTCACTATTACCCATCTGTCTCTCATCCTCTCGTCCCATGCCATCCCAGTTACTTGATTTAAACCCCAGTGAACAACATTTAGTTTCATTGGTAATTTGGACTTTCTGAGAAAAACTGTTAAAAGAAAAATGTCTTTTCTGATTAATATCATTTATCGCAACCAAAAACGACACTTCTTCACTTCCATTGTGTGGAATGCATTCATTGATCAAAGCTGTCACATGGTGGCACCACAGGTATTCAATTGCAGGAAATTGGATGAGTGCCCAATCACATTATTTTGAATCCTGCCCTTTACTCAACCTAAATTGCAGATTAGGAAAAATATTTTTTGAATAACTAAAAATGTTTATAATTTGTGTCAAGACCATAACTCATGATGCCTAGTTATGAGCTTGTTCCAACAAGAGGTCCTACAGTATGTTTTTGAGACCAAAAAAGTAGGGATATTGGAAAGACCTCTGTTCATCCATCTGCCCGTCTGGCTTTCAATTCTTTTAATTTTTTTTGTTACATGTCTGTATAGCAACAATGTCTACATCAAGTTCGATGACCACCGATATCATTTGAAAATTATATGAGTTATGGCCTTTTGTTATAAAAAATATTTGTTTGTGGGGTAATTGGAATCGCATTTCAGTGCTTTTCTTGTGGTAAAAAAGCTCTGTTTTACTAGTAAATGTGACTTAATCATCAATGCCTGGGGTGAAAATCCTCTAAAATAGGCAACATGGGTATAAACAATTGGCTGGACTTAACTTTAAAGTTATCTCAATGTTACACTCACAATTAGCCATTGTGCAGAAGTATGTGACCTCAAACACCAATCAATACGTAAATAATAAAATTTAAAAGGTGATTTATGTGAGTAGCAGCTTTCGCGCCGACTGGTTTTGGACATTACATTAGCTAACAGTTAACCCTTTACCAATCATAACGGCCAAAAATGGGCCAGTGCTATTTCCAATAATCATCATTCAATTTTCCTTATTTTTTCATTTTTTATCTCAAAATCAAAGCTTATGACTAAAATTTTAATTGTTCATGAATTTTTGTTGCATGTGTTGTCCAGGCCGTTAAATTCTTCCCAACTAACGATGGTAAAAGCTGTGCCCAAATAAGATAAATGCGCCCAAATTATGCAGAGTTAGAAACTTTTTCCAAAGTTTTGCCATCTTTCGGTAATATATAGTTTGGCCAGGTTTCCCTGATGCTTGCAATATAGCTTAGAGCTAACCTTTGAACCAAACAATGCAATAAATATTTTTAAAAAATCCCACAAAGTTCGCCATAGAAAAGCATCGCCGTCTGGCTTTCAATTCTTTTAATTTTTTTTGTTACATGTCTGTATAGCAACAATGTCTACATCAAGTTCGATGACCACCGATATCATTTGAAAATTATGTGAGTTATGGCCTTTTGTTATAAAAAATATTTGTTTGTGGGGTAATTGGAATCGCATTGCAGTGCTTTTCTTGTGGTAAAAAAGCTCTGTTTTACTAGTAAATGTGACTTAATCATCAATGCCTGGGGTGAAAATCCTCTAAAATAGGCAACATGGGTATAAACAATTGGCTGGACTTAACTTTAAAGTTATCTCAATGTTACGCTCACAATTAGCCATTGTGCAGAAGTATGTGACCTCAAACACCAATCAATACGTAAATAATAAAATTTAGAAGGTGATTTATGTGAGTAGCAGCTTTCGCGCTGACTGGTTTTGGACATTACATTAGCTAACAGTTAACCCTTTACCAATCATAACGGCCAACAATGAGCCAGTGCTATTTCCAATAATCATCATTCAATTTTCCTTATTTTTTCATTTTTTATCTCAAAATCAAAGCTTATGACTAAAATTTTAATTGTTCATGAATTTTTGTTGCATGTGTTGTCCAGGCCGTTAAATTCTTCCCAACTAACGATGGTAAAAGCTGTGCCCAAATAAAATAAATGCACCCAAATTATGCAGAGTTAGAAACTTTTTCCAAAGTTTGCCATCTTTCGGTAATATATAGTTTGGCCAGGTTTCCCTGATGCTTGCAATATAGCTTAGAGCTAACCTTTGAACCAAACAATGCAATAAATATTTTTAAAAAATCCCACAAAGTTCGCCATAGAAAAGCATCGCCGTCGACAGTTTCGTATACGACGCTGTCGATGGTGATTGCTTTTCTATGGTGAATTCTATACATGTATGATCATGCACTTAAAGCTTGAGATCTTTTATATTCATGTTTGTGGCATTTCTCGGTAAACTCCATGCGTAATTTACATTCAAGTAGGACTTTGGCTTGACTCTGAGAACTCGAGTAAACTTGCATCAAAGGGTGGTGGGAACCAATGATAGTGGTGAAGACATATAACAAGGGGTTGTCATTTTAAGACAGGGGACTTAAAACGGAAAACAGACGCCAAGAAGAAGACAATACCGGTGCTTTTTCTCCAACCATGCAGGCCACATCCATATTTGCTGATGTGCCCAAATTAGACTAATCTAAAGGTCTGGTGTTGTCTGCCTTTCATGTTAGATGAAGGCTTAAGTAAGATGGAACTAGAAGGTATGAAATGGTTTATTTTATATTTGAGAATGAAGGCAATAAATGATCATTTGTGGTACTAACTGTTTTACTTTCTTTTCTTTGTAGAAAATTATCACAAGTGAGAAAGAAGGTGCCGAAAATCCAGCCAAACGGCCAAAAGTTGATTTGCAGTCTTTACCAACACGGGCATATTTAGATCAAACAGTTGTTCCAATCCTCCTCCAAGGCATGTCTGTCTTAGCAAAAGAAAGGTTGGTTAAACCTGTGATAGTTTGTCTCAAAAGTACAAGCAGCCACAATCACAGCTCAGTTAAAAAATGTTGGTACCACAACAAGAGGCTTCATACTTTTTAGGTGTGCTTCATATTGAGTTTGAAGCAACTGATAATTTTTTGTTAAAGATTATTGGAGAGTTCTAGGAGGCACTCTCCAATATTCAGTGATGTGATTTATCAGTTTTTATCTGTTTTCAGGGGAATGCGGTGGCTCAGTGGTTGTGGCATTGGACTTCAGACTGAAAGGTTCATGGTTTGATCTCAACCATGGGTAACTGCATTGTGTCCTTGGGCAAGGCACTTAATCCTGATTGCCCTTTGCAGTAGTGCTGTGTACTGAGGTATACCACACATAGATGATGTACTTGTCTTCGACAAATGCTAACACATATTGTGTAGAGTTAGTACTTTGGGGAGTCTGGCCCTTGCTCATGGCTGCTCCGTGGTTCTGTCTGGGTACTCTGGTCTCCTCCGTCCATAAAACTGTGCAACAGGATGTAACTCTGACTGCTGAAAGTGGCATTAAACCCTTCTAAAAAAAATTTAAATCTGATTTCAGTTTGGTCTTACCCAACTACCATTTTTTTATTTCTTATATTTACATAAAAATGGTCTTTCAGACAATTTTCATGTAAATGCAAAGAATTAAAATGACACCAAAAGCATTATTTCTATAGGATATCGGGGAATGGGGACATGAAGCTTGATTTTGAAACCTTTTTCTCTATGCAAACCAGGGTTGGGGTATTCGTATTCAGTATTCATATTCAGTCGTATTCGAATACAGTTTATCAAGTATTCACATGTATTTAGTATTCACTGAATGTTATGAATACATGTATTTGTATTCATATTCAAATACATTAAAATATCAGCTGTATTCATGAATACATTTTGAATACTTTTTGAATACTTTATATATTTTGGAATTAAAGAACCATATACTGAATAAAAGGTTTTCACAGATCAAGCCTATGGACTCCAGACAACAAATTCACGCCTCATATCAATATTAAAGACTTAAGATGATCAAATGGTTTCACGCGCCGAAGGCGCGCAGGGACGATCTGGAGAGCGAGCCCCTTTCGACCCTCCTCTGAAAGACTTAATAATCCCTGATATTATTTATATACCACCAAACACCTTGTCTGAAATTTATGCACTGAAAGCAGACAATAGACTTAATTATCAATTAACTTGTCACAATACAACATATTTATGTAACAATGGCCATATATCTCCATGGCTTTTTAAATTGTTGAAAACATGAACAATAAAAATAAAACAAAAAACTTGTGTTATTGGACACAACTTATTTATTCAATGATATTCTAAAATTTTTGGATTTATTCAAAGTTTTTCTATTTATCCATTATTTCACAGTGAAACACACATTTATTTATTTATATATTCCTGTTTAAGGTCACCTTTGTACAGCTCAGTATGTCTAATTATAATCGGTAAAAGCATGTAAATATTATAAAGAAAATACTACTGCTGTTTGCAAACTTTCAGCCAACAGACCTCCAGGTTTAACCATGAAGTGCATTGGCTAAAACTTTACTGGTCCTTCTTATGTGGTGTCATTGCAATTGATACTTAACGTTCAGGAGGAAATGAAAGTCTGTGATTTTTTAGAGGTAATCCACTCACATTTTGTGATGTGTTGTCCATGGAGAGTAGTCTAATTACTATGACACCCATAGAGTGGATTTCCCATCAGGTAATTATTTTAATTTTCTAACAAAGAATGGTAAGCACAATTAATGCTTCAGCTAAAGGATCATCAGTTTAAAAATGACTTTTAACCCAACAAACAAAAAACTTAAAGGCCTTTCTATAAATACTTCTAATTTAAAAAGCATTCAAGTATTCAAAAATATATTCATGAATACATTGTAATGTATTTGTATTCATATTCCAATACATTTGAAAATTTGTATTCGTATTCATGAAATTTCAAAGTATTCGTATTCGAATACATTTACAAAGTATTCGCCCCAGGCCTGATGCAAACCTGATTACAGTTTAGTTTGTTAGAGTGTAATCACACCCTTGAATAGAATTATGTCTCAAAATAAATATTGAGAAATGAATTATGTCTTCCAGAAATAATCCAGCTGTTTGCTAGTCTGATCATCGCTATTTAGGTTTTATTATCTATGAAAAAATTTCTAGTCTTTGTTTCAATTTATGTAAAATAAAGTCATTATCAATGGCAGTTTATTTAATAAGCTCTGCTAGGCATGTTTTATTCTTCTGACACTGACCAAGTTATTTCGTAAAAATAGCTTTCTGAAATGGCTATTCAGATTTTTTTTTTTTCAATTTTTGTCGCAAAAAACACAGCTTAAAAGTTTGTTCTGGCGGGTGCTTGTAAACTATTTTTTTTAGTCAAAAAATGAATTTTTTGGTCATTCCCCAAATTTTATTTTAGGTCTGGTCTTCTAGTTGTGTTAGGTAAAGATTGAGAGTAGTGTTTCAATTTTTTGTTTATTTAACTAAACGGATTCTGAGTAGTGATGGTGCCAGGATTTCCCCGACTAGTGGGCTTGTGCTACCTGACAGGAGGTAGGGTATTCCTGATAAGCCCACAATAAAAGAAGTAGTTTCCATGATGGGGAGGCTAAACCTCCATAACAGGTGAACTGTAGCCCCCCCCCCCCCCCCTCCCCCCCCCCCCCCCCCCCCCCCCCCCCCCACACACACACACACCACTGGTTCTCAGGAAATCCCTCATTAAAACTAAACTCATTTGCTGAACGTTTTAATTGGCTTTCATGTCTTCCAAAATTTGTATGGAATCAAAAACTTCACAATTTTACCTTTTTATGATAGATGTATATGTATTTGCACGTGTTTGCAACAAAGCATGATTAAAATAAAATGTCTTTTTATTTTAATTGTTTTGTAAACATACAGTTTGTAATGTTCTGCAGAAAATAACTCAAATATTATGGGGACATTTGAAGGTAGATAAAGAAACTAAACACACATGTATTTGAAATTTCTGTCCTGAACTGGGAGAGTGCTAAATTGTTCTTCTGTTAAATTTATTCACATCTGCCTTGTTAGGTCACCTGACTGAAAGTCAGCTTGAGCTACAGTAATCAATCTTCATCCGTCACTGTCCATCACAAAGGTGGTGGTCGAGTTTCCTCCTCCTAGGGCTTCATGGTTTTCGAAGCTGAATACTGGTATCTATGTTCAAAAAAATACTGTGGTATACCAGTATATCGAAAGACTGTTCAGATATCTGAACATACATACCATAATCGGGACTTGATCCATCACAATCGAAACAAATCAGCATGCCTTCATGACACAGTTAGAATAATCCGATTCAGAATTTATTTTTTTCAAAATTAGTTCATCAAATTTTTCAAAAAATTTCGACCAAACCATATCAAGTGACCCCATCATTGGAACGGTGCATCAAGCTCATTCCAATGAGGGGTCAAATGATATGGTTTTGTTGGAATGTTTTGAAAAATAATATTTGTTCAGCTGCACAATTCGTGTATTATCCGGGAGGATGCGGTCTAATTGTTAGATACAGGGATAATATTCGTCGGGACTGCAGTTAAAAAAAATCAGGACATCTTGAAAATTGAATTGTGGGTAGATAAATAATGACGATAATCGATATTTTTGCAGTTACACCGGTATTCTTTCAATACTGGTTTGAATATTGGTTTATCGATATACTGTGCAGCCCTACCTCCTCCCAAACTGCTGGACCGATTCCAACAAGATTTACTGTGACTGAAGACTGGGCTCAGATTTATATTTGTTCAAATCCAGTTTCTGGGTTCATATTAGGGCTTTCTTTGGGAGCCAAATTTTAATTTGTTGAGATATGAGGAATATTCTCTGAACATCACATTCTTCATATCCACCAGTCAGAATCTTTTGATTTCTGTTATCCATCATCTTTAGATTCAAGTTTGTTCATACTGAGCCTATGATTTCATATTAGGGCTCCTTATGGGAGCACAAATTTTGAATTCGTGAAATATGTGGAAAATTCCTTCAAAATCTTCTTGTTCAGATCCAGACTCTTTTGATATTTGTTACAAAGCAATGACAGCATCCTTACCAGGTCTTATTCAATTTTATCAAATCAAGTCCTTGGATTCATATATGAGCTCCCTGTTTGAGTCTAAAGTTTAACTTTTTGATGTTATTAGCCTAGTGTTCTGATTTTTTTACAGTATGGAGAGGTCGATCACCACTAAATCAAGGTGGGGTAGGTTTTTTTATATGATGAATATTAATATTTTTTGAGAACAAAGTCCAATCACTGAGACAAACATCCAGCTCACAACCCATGGAGATAAACCCTGTGGGCTATGACGTGAAAATTTTTTAGTAGGTTGTTTTTTAGAGATTTTTTCACATAATTGTTGGTGGAAAAATCACTCATGTGCAATTTAGTAGTAATCCACCATCACTATATTGTACATCATAAAGTTGATTCAGCAACAAGTTTGTCTCAGTTTACGATATTGGAACGTGATGAATTTACACACATCATACTGTAACTAATTAAAAAAATCAAGTAACTTAAAGTGGAAAAATAACTCGTGTGCGATTTAGTAGTAATTCACCATCTCTATACTATATATCAACTAGATTCAGCAACAAGCTTGTCTCAGTTTCAATAATGTAAAGGGATGAATTTATGCAAGTGATGCTGTAACTCATTGAAAAAAATAAAGTAACTTAATTCTCAATGGAAATAATATAATAGTCAAAGAATATTTTCCTTGAAAAAAATATAGTAATGTTCTATCTTCCCAACATTGAGATCTTTGTATGGGGTATAAATGAGTCGATTCCATTGTTTACATTTTCCTTCTTTTTTTATTATTTGTTCTCGGAAATGGTAAAAAGGTGAACAGCTTTTGTCAGCATTACTATTACCAGCTACTCTTTTCCATCCTAAAATAAAAGTTAATTTTTATGGCCTGGGGTAAGTTTCCAGATTACACCATATTCAGCTGTAGTCCTAATGAACTGGCAATGATTTCTATCAGGTCTTGTTTGCCTATATAGGTGGCTAAGACTTGACAAGCAGCCACCACTGGGTTAACTTATCATTGTCAAGAGGATATCCACATCATTAAATCAAGCTAGTAAATAACCTCAAAATTGATGCTTAACAGAATGTGAGGCAATCACAAGATTGTTCCTGACAAAATATATTTTGTGTTGGATACACACATTTACCAAAATGTAGATATTCTTTACAAGAAAATAATTTGTTCCCATGACTACCATGCTATTAATTTTATCTTGGCTTGAACTCTGTATCTCAGTTAGAAAATGACAGGAAGGGCTAGGCAGGACCTTTAACCTCCACATTTGTCACAAACATTCCTTACAAGAAGGACTCTGATCCCAAGTCACTGTTAAACTCTGTACCATTTCAGGACAACTTCCAACTTCTTACCACCTCTGGCCTACTTGGGCTCTGAGATGGCAAGGAGGGTGGTTGATGGCGTCTCCCTGAGAGAAGTGCTGAGGAGTCTTCTAGAGACTACCTTGACACCCACCTGTGAGAGAGGAACATAGGATGATTTAGACACACTGGTACTGGTCACTTTATCAGCCACCCATACATTTGTGTTGGGACATCCAGCCAATCTGGACCAGACAATGACTGTGTTGAGATGCTAATTTGCAGCCTTGCACTGAATGCAGAAGCACCTATTGTGAGGAGTCAAAATGTTCTCAGTTCAAATTAAGCCAAGGAGTTGGCTCTTATGACAAATGAATATTGTGGGAAATAACTGAAAGCAGCTGAAAAAGTAACATTCAACTATCTGGTTCTTTTTCTGTGCAGAGCCTTACCTTTGTAGATTTGTGCTAAACTGGTGAAATTGAGTCACGTGGAAAACTGAGGTGCAAGCCCTCTGGAATAGTCAATTCAGTACAAGGAGGAACAACTAGAGATATTGGGAATTGCACTGATCTCCGCCATTTGCTCTTATTATACCCCATCCTATAGAAAATATGAAGCAGTTTAGTCTAGGCTATTCTTCTTTCTGTCCTTTCCCTTTTTCTTGCCATCACATTTTAATGAAAATAGTTCAGAATACTTTTCCAGAATTTAATATAACATTTTGGTGATAATATAATGAATGAGATTGCACAGCAGCTGTTCATGAATTTTTTTTAGAGTTATTGCCCTTGTTGGACTTTTATTATCAACACATTTCCAATTCTTGTCATCATATTTTAAAGAAAACTGTTCTTCAAAATTTAACGCATAGCTTGTATTGGTAATATTATGAATGGTATTTCTAACCAGTTGTGTCAAAGTATTTTTTCCAGGGTTATTGCCCATGATGGACTTAACATTTATTGTCATTACCTTTCAAAAAAAAAAGATTTTTTTTTTTCAAATATATGTATCTTGTTTGCAATAATATTAATATCATAAGGGTTTGCAAACCAGCTGACTGTATCCAAGTATTTCTTTAACCCTTAAGAGCATAATTCCGACTTTGATCACTTTTACTGGGGAGCGCGGTGGCTCAGTGGTAGACTGTTGGACTTCTATGCCAGAGGTTCCGAATTCGATCCCTGTCCGGGACGACCCGCATTGTCTCCTTGAGCAAGGCACTTTATCCCGGTTGCCTACAAGGGGGCACATGACACAGTGCCCCAAGGCGTACTGCACGTCGATGGTGCACATGTCTTCAACCGCTGTAACCCTGAACAGAGTTAGAATGCTGAGGAGCTGGCAGTTGTTCGACGATGCTCAATGGTTCTCTCCACGTACTCCGGCTTCCTCCATCATTGTTTGCAATTGGACCTTCAAACTCTCTTTGAAATTCTAAAAATACGCAGAGGAGTGCGGTAGCTCAGTGGTAGTCTGTTTGATCCCCATCCGGGATGACCTGTGTTGTGTCCTTGGGCAAGGTTCTTTATCCCGGTTGCCCACATGGGGGCATGTTGATGCCATGCACTAAGGCATACTGCACGTTGATGGTGCACATGATGTCTTCAACTGCTGTAACCCTGCTTGAATGGAGCTTCAGCAGAGTTAGAATGTTGAGGAGCTGACAGTTGCTCGTCAATGCTTGGTGGTTCTCTTCAGGTACTCTGGCTTCCTCCATCCATAAAACTGTCACAATCACGATTAACCATTGTGCATAAGTATGTGATCTTAAACCCCAATAAAATAAATGATCACTTTTACTGTAACAGAACAGTTGCCCCAACACACAATATCAGACTTAACTTACAAATTACCTTCCAGTACCCTGGAAGTTGTTTTTGCCTATATTGGCAGCCAAGACTTGCCTAAAAATAACTACAAAGCCACAGGATGTAGACTGTCAAAGTGTAGCTAAAATATATAAAAAATTCCAGGCCCTTAAGAGTTAAGAGTTATTGCCCTTGTTGGACAAAAGTGGCAGGGGATTGACCATCCTGTGACATTGCACTTATTTCAGTGCTTGTAAGAAGAAAAATCAGAAGTTGCTTATAGGTTTTCTCTAGTAAATTATTGAATTGTAACAAAAGTCATTTATGAATAATTTCTGAACACTAAAATCTCACATTTTATCAGTTGACAAAGTTTGTTTTTGCATTGCTGAACCTAATTTTTTTAAAATATTATGTATTTTCAGACCACCAAACCCAATAGAATATCTAGCTGCATATCTTCTAAAGAATAAAAACCAGTTTGAGTGAAAATAATTAATGGGACTTTTAAATGATGAGAACATTACAACATGTTAACAATTCAGTGGATCCACAGTGTTCTTAAAATTATGTGTACAGAAGACGGAGTTTATTCTTTCAAGATTTGTTAACCCTTTACGTGATGAATCGACAGAATCTAACTAGCATTATACACAAAAATCGCCATTCAAATATGTTAGTTCTCAAAAGTTCTCTTCCATAGTATAGACAATATGACAATCTCATTCCACTGAGTGGTCTCAAGCTATGTCTTAAGGCAAATTTTGAAAAATTTTATTTTTACAAAAATATTGGTTGTGTGATTTTCCTGTCCTGTTAGGAATAAGTTTCATCCTTTGCCTTACGTAATGACCCAAACCAACCATTGTTGTTTTTTTTTCTCAGTTTTTGTCTCAAAAAACATAACTTACAACCCCTTGTTGAGCTCATTCCAATTAGTGGTAATAAGCTATGTTTTTGGGAGCATGGTGGCGCAGTAGGTAGAGTTGCCGGCTGCAAGCTGAGAGGTCCTTGGTTCGATTCCCACCTGTAGCAACTGCATTGTGTCCTTGGGCAAGGTACTTAATACCGATTGCCCATGAGGGGGGCATGGTAGCATTGTGTACAAAGGCATACTGCATGTCAATGATGCACTTGTCGACAGCCAATGCTAACCTTGATTGTGTTGAGTTAGTATATTGGGGAGTCTGATGGTTGCTTGGTGGTTCTCTCCAGGTACTCTGGCTTCCTCCACTTGTAAAACTGTGTTGAGACGAGGTGACCCTGACTGTTGAAAGTGTTGTTAAACCCCAATAAATAAATAAGCTATGTTTTTAAGTAAAAAATGAAAATTTTTTACTTATTCATGAATTCTTTTTGCAAGTGTTGTAAGCTGTTCAGATTGGGTAATAAAGTTGGGTATATTTTTTGGAGGGGAAGGGGGGTTGGTTTTTATGACCAACCAGAAAACTGAACTGCAAATACTTGACAAACGGTTTTATAGAGTTTGTGCATAAACTGATCAAACTATCTTACTGGGAGTGAACTTGACTTGTTCACCTACTGGAGTCTAATCGCTTGGTCTTTCTGGCAAAGAGGGAGTGCGGTGGCTCAGTGGAAGACTGTTGAACTTCTATGCTAGATCCCGAATTTGATCCCTGTCTGGGACGACCCGCATTGTGTCCTTGGGCAAGGCACTTTATCCCTGTTGCCATCAGGGGGGCATGATGGTGCCATGTACCATGGTGTACTGCACATCAATGGTGCACATGTCTTCAACCACTGTAACCCTGCTTGAGCGGAGCTTGAACAGAGTTAGAATGTTGAGGAGGAGCTGACAGTTGCTCGTCGATGCTTGGTGGTTCTCTCGGGGTACTCCGGCTTCCTCCCCCCCCCCCCCCCCCCATAAAACTGGCATGGTCACGATTAACCATTGTGCATAAGTATGTGACCTTAGACACCAATAAATAAATAAATAAATAAATTTCTGGCAAAGGGGTGGATACATTGTGTTCTCATTGTCACATTTTCTTATTGACTCGTCCAGTGGACAAGTCAATAAGGGAGAAAATGTGACAATGAGAACACAACATAGATTACTAGAACTTCATTCATTTGTTACCCTAACCAAATTTATGTTTTTTGTTTTTTTTCTGATACTATAGGCTTAGTAACTTACAACTGATCCCCTAGAACTACTAAGAATGATCAAAGGGAAGCTAGGCTGAATCCAGAGGAGATACTTACAGACAGAGCTTTTTGTATAACTGGTTTTAACCCATTACCCAACGTAACAGCCAAAACCAGCCAGTGCCATTCTAAAAAATTGCCACTTTTCAGTATTTTTTTCATTTTTTGTCTCAAAAACATAGGTTATGATCCCTCGGAACAAGCTCGTTCTGATGAGGGGTCATAACCTATGTTTTTGAGACAAAAAATGAACAAGAGCACCGCCTAGTGGGGCAACATACACCCATCAAAATTGGAATATGTATAAGTTTCTCTGGGGTAAAGTTTGAAATTTTTGTTGACTTGACTATGTCTGCCCCCCCCCCCCACCCCCCCCCCCCCCTCTCCAATCATTGCTCATTCCCCTGTCGTGTCTGGGCTAAAGGGTAATTCACCTGTTTTCACATTTTCATATTAATCGATCTGAGGTCTTCACAAAATAAAAACAAGGCTGCTGTAGAAGATTCTCCTCGCCATTTACAATGGTAGCGTTCATTTGTTGACAGGTTAACTTCATTGATAATGATTGACGATAGGTGGCGCCAAGGAAAAGGACATTTTGAGGATCATAATAGCAAAAACGGCAAGGATTCTTGTTGATTAAAAATAAAATGGTGTTATCTGCTCCTGTCACATGTACAACGACAATTGATGATCAACATGGGTGCAAAGTTTGAACAATAAAGCAAGTAAAATGTTGGAGTAGGCGACACAAAATAATGTAATGTTTCATGTAATAAAAGGGGCATAAATCTGGAAATACAAAACAGAGTTACCTGCTCTTGTCACATGCGCAACGGCAATTGGTGATCAACAGGTATGCAGAGTTTGAACAATATAGCATGTAAAATGTTGAAGGAGAAGGGGACACAATACTGTAATGTTTTAAGTACTAAAAGGGGCATAACTCTGGAAATACAAAATGGAGTTACCTGCTCTTGTCGCATGCATAACAGCAGTTGGTAATCACCATGTGTGCAGAGTTTGAACAATGTGTTGTAGCATGTGAAATGTTGAAGGAGTAGGCGACACAATAGTGTAATGTTTCAAGTACTAAAAGTGGCATAACTCTGGAAATACAAAATGGAGTTATCTGCCCTTGTCACATGCACAACAGCAATTGGTGATCACCATGTGTGCAAAGTTTGAACAATATAGCATGTAAAATGTTGAAGGAGTGGGCGACACAAAACTGTAATGTTTCAAGTCCTAAAAGGGGGCATAACTCTGGAAATACAAAAGAGAGTTACTTGCTCTTGGCACATGTGCAAGGGCAATTGGTGGTCAACATGTATGCAAAGTTTGAACAATATAGCATGTAAAATGTTGAAGGAGAAGGCGACACAATACTGTAATGTTCAAGTACAAAAAGGGGCATAACTCTGGAAATATGAAATGGAGGTACCTGCTCTTGTCACATGCACAACGGCAGTTGGTGATCACCATGTGTGCAAAGTTTGAATAATATAGCATGTAAAATGTTGAAGGAGTAGGCGACACAAGACTGTAATGTTTTAAGTACTAAAAGAGGACATAACTCTGGAAAAACAAAATGGAGTTACCAGCACTTGTCACATGCGCAACAGCAATTACTGATCAACACTAGTGCAAAGTTTGAACAATGTAGCATGTAAACTTTTGAAGGAGTAGGCGACACAAAAATTGTTTACGGATGGACAGACAGACAGACAGATGGACAACGCCATAACAAAATACGTCCGTTTTTTAAAAATGGGCGTATAAAAAAATTAGTTATTCAAGAATTTTTTTTTTGCAAGTATTGTCTGCTTTTCATGTTAGGTAAAGGCTTAAACTACGGCAGACTCTTCCAAGTTAAATGTTGTTTACTATATATTCTAAACACGTAGAAAAACTTAACTGAAACCAAGGTTTTTCTCCTGAAACCGAACCTGAAAAATCAAAACCTCCAAGCTCTATTGCGTAAAGGGTTAACAGAAGATTTAAGATAAATGAACTCAAGTGTAGATACATTTACATTAGTTAAAATCGGTGAAAATTATGTTCAGTTGCAATGTTACAGTCTCAAATAGCATCTTACCTTTGAAAACATTTCTGGTCACTTTTTTCATTTTACCTCCATTCAACTTGTTTCTCACCTATTCATTTTTTTTTATTTTATAATCCACAACCTCTGATCCTCATAGGAACATGCCTGCCCAGCTCATTCCATTGAGGGTGCAAAATCTATTATTCTGAAGAAAAAGATTTCTTCCGAGTAAAAAAGGAATAAATATCGGTGCTATCATTGGCATTTTATGTTAGGTTGCAAGTAACAAGGATAAAATCAGATACTTTTATTCAAGAGTGGCCAAAATTGTAAGAGATTTTTTATTGTATAATTACCACCCACAAATCTATTGCATTTGTAAATTAATAGTATTATATGGTCTCATGCTATAATCTGTTTTCCTTTCAATATGGAGATGGTTTTCATCTTTTAACCCAAACTTCCTGATAAGATGACAATATTTTTGCAATAGTGCGTTGATATATCGACTTCATCGCATTTCTATACAAGCCTCATTAATTTTATAATTTATTAAGAGTCTCAGCTCAAATCTGTACCGAATCGAGTGTCTTGCAAAGAGAATGAGGATCATATTAACCCTCTGCACACTGATGTCAAATTACCAAAGTTTTCAGCAGTACGTTTTTCTCACAATGCAACTGAGAATTGAATAAATTATATCTTGTTTGACAGAGCTCATTGAGCTCTGTCAAACAAGATATCATTTGTTAAATTTTTCATTCTGCATGGGCAATATAGGGTCAATGTCAAACATTTTGAAATACTGCCAGAGTGCTAGGAGTTAAATTGCAGGCATGATTATGAAATTGAATTGAAATTAAAATTGGCAACATTGAGTACAAACTCCCCCAGTTTACATGGGCATGTACCTCTTGCAGTGGAGCCTTTAGTTTCTTACATGTAGCTCTTTGTGGGCTTCCTGGAAACTCTGAATTTACTGCTCTTTCAAGTGCAAGAACCCTGGTATATAAAAGTATATAAGAACTGTCAACAGACAGTGTGTACATATTGTTGATGCTTATTGATGAATTAATTTTGACATACTTCTGGTTTTAAATTGCCTGTACAGTGGAGTCCATTCAATTGGATATCTCTTAACTGAATAACCCTGTTAATTGAGTATAATTTCCCCAATACAAAACCATTTACCATTTCTCCAGTACAAATTTGACCTGTTAATTGAATAATAAATCTTGTAACCTGTCGAGAAATTACCCTGACTCCCCCCAGTTTTCCTTTGTTTATAGACCTATTTGGCCTCAGTACATCCAATACAGGCATTTAATCTATTTTATCTGTTATATCAAATAAGAGATAATAGAATAAATGCAAAGTTCAACTCTAGAATACAGGAAAGTGACACAATTCCTGTTTATTGAATACTCCTGTCAATTGAATAATTTTCATAAGCAAAGAGGCTATTCAATAAACAGGGTACCATTTTATCTCTCATCATTCAGTATTGTAAGAATACTGGATTATAAGGCCTGCTTGTGGGTCTGTCCACCAAATAACCCATGAGTTAAAACCTGAAGGTTAGTAAATCAAGAGTTAAAAGGGAGTACTGTCACTGAAGTATTTTATAATATGAAGTATTTGCGAGACAGTTGTAAAATTAGCACTACAGTTGAAACTTCAGCACAGTAATTACAGTTGTTGACAGATTCATAAATGGCAAAACAGGATCTGACTGCTAACACAATGGAACATGTTATCTGTATGAAATGATGTGCATTTATTCCCTGCTTTCTTAACCCTTTACCTAACATGAAAAGCAGACGACACTTGCAAAAAAATTCTTGAATAACTAATTTTTTTCATTTTTTGTCTCAAAAACATAGGTTATGACCCCTCGTTGGAACGAGCTCGACGAGTCGAGCTCGTTCCAACGAGGGGTCATAACCTATGTTTTTGAGACAAAAAATGAAAATATTTTGAAAATTAATTGGCGATTTTTGAGAATAACGCTGGCCGGTTTTGGCCGTTACGTTGGGTAAAGGGTTAACCCTTGAGGTCCTGGTCAAATGTCATGAATTCCCACCAGCCAACTGTCTCGTCCATTGACTTGGTAGTGATTTCGAGACCAGTAAACCTCCCTGTGGGAGCCTCAGGAAGTGTAGCAGTGCCTGTTTACTATGGTAAAGAAGCCCCATTTTATTGGTAAAATAGGACCTGGGCATCATGCCCGGGGTGGAAGTCTTCCAAAATAGACAATATATGTATAAGCAATTGGCAGAACTTGACTTTATCTCCATGTTGTGATCATGATTAGCCATTGTGCAGAAGTATGTGACCTTAAACTCCAATAAATAAATAAATAGGACTAGAAACTACTGCCTAGGTAAGTTGCCTGTTGTCAGAAGGATCTCTGCTTGATGGCATGTTAAGGGCATCTGTCCTGAGGTTATCAAGTCGGAAATAGACTTTCAAGCTGTTTCAAGGGGTAATACATGTACATATAACATATTAATGTCATCTTCAGTTTTGGTTTGATTTTTTTTCTGTATCCTTTTCCTAACAGTTGTTTGAAGACATGTGATGAAAAATCTGCCATGTACTATTTACAACACATTTGGTAATAAAGATATTATTTTATACTAATCAGTTTTCTTAACTTCTTCTCTGATCTCTTACAGTGTGATGAAGCAGAGTTTCTGAAATGTTTCTGAAATTATATTCCAGGACTTTCAGGGACCCCATAGGTTCATTTTCAGAGATTTCGGGTACTCAACAAATCTGAACTCAAAAGACCTAATCTTGAAACTTTCTACACTTATTGTCACAACATGTGAATTTCTTTTCCATTTTGCTGTTGGACCAGTGTTAGTCAGAGCCTAGAGAATTTCAGTCAATGAGACTTGGCTGTTTGTTATCACAGATGCATTTGTAGTACTGTTGGAACATGCTGTTGCTTAGGAATTAAAAAAATGTCTGGAAATTTTTATACATTTTTGGTAATTCTTGAGTCTTCACCCTGTGGCTTTGCAGTTCTTTTTAGGTTCCGGTAAGTTTTAGATGCCAATATAGGTGTCAAGACTTGCCACGAAACAACTGCTAAGGTACTTATTTGCGTAATTAGCTTAACTTGACAAAGTCAAGATAAGCTGTTGCCATCACATGTGCAGAAGTCTGTTCACATTTTCTTTGGCACATGCTACACCCTGTAGTTCTTGTCCAATCATCACAAAATTTCATATGCAGGTTCGAGGTCATGTCTAGAAGAGAATGGCCCCTTTTGATCTTGATCAGTCAACCGTGACGGCTAACTAGAGCACCACACCATTTAGCACAGTCTACAGGTCGTATTTATGAAGAGATTTCATTGTTACTTGGTAGGATCACTCTATATAATGTCTAGATGAGAACATCCCCTTTTGGTCATGATCGGTTATCCTGGACAGCTGCGAGAGCCCGAAAACCTTTAGCGCAGTCTACAGGTCATCATATTTATGAAAGGATTTCATCGTAACTTGGTAGGATGACTCAATATGTCCAGATGAGAATGTCCCATTTTTGGTTGTGATCGGTCAACTGCTGCAAGAGCCCAAAACCTGAAAACCTTTAGCACAGTCTACAGGTTGTATTTATGAAAGGGTGTCATTGTAACTTGGTAGGATGACTCCATATAATATCTAGATGGGAATGTCCCTATTTGGTCAACATCGGTCAACCATGATGGCTACACAGGTCCGAAAACCTTGAGCACAGTTCATATTTATAAAGTAATTTCATTGTAACTTGGATGGGTGACTTGGTATATGTCGAAATGAGACTGTCATATTTTGGTCATGATCGGTCAGCCGTTGCCACCACCTGGTCACTTGTCGTAGATTCTTTTAGAACTGCTTACAGGTTGTTTTTATGGAGGGATTTCATTGTAACTTGGTAGGATAACTTGGCATGATATCAAGATGAGACTCTCCTATTTTGGTTATGATTGGTCAACCGTGACCGCTGAGCTATCACATGAACTAGATTCCTTTAGCAAAGTCTACAAGTTATATTTAAGAAGGGATTTCATTGTAACTTGGCAGGATGATGTAACTTAATTTACTGTAACTTGGTGACTTTGGTTGACATACATTAACTGCAAGGGCCACATCAACCCAGGTCTTAATTCTTTAGTACAATCTACACTCAAATTGTTCTTATTGAAAACATGGCAAACAGGGAGCAGAAATTAACATATTCTCAATTATCACAATTCTTGTCTTATTTCATAATTCTTTCATAAACATTGGAACATTATTATTTTCAAATTTGAGGTTTTGTGGCATGTCGTCCATCTGTCAATAATTCAATACAGTTTGGGCTGGAGGCCGTATTTATGAACCGATCTTTACAAAACTTCTTGGGTACCTTTGTTATCACCGTGGGATGAGAACGAGTGTTTTGGGGTGATTTTGAATGAATATTTAGTATCATGGAATACATCACATATAATACAGGGTTTTTAGCTCACCTTGACAAAGACAAGCTGAGCTATTGCCATCACTTCTCGTTCGTCGACGTACGTACGTTAGTACACAATTTCCTTTGGCACACCTCACAGGTCGCATTTATGATCAGATTGCTTTGAAACTTGGTATGCTTGTTTGGGGTGACCTGCAGATGGGAGCTATCGATTTTCTTCAATTTCCGTCAAAAAATGTTGCCGCAGCCAACGTTCTTAGAACTCAGTTTAGTCAAACCTCAATATTTCCCTTTGGCACACCCTAGAGGGCACATTTATGATTGGAACGCTTTGAAACTTGGTATGCTTGTTTGGGGTGACCTTTAGATGGGAGCTATCGATTTTTTTCAATTTCCGTCCAAAAAGGTTGTCGCGGCCAGCGTTCTTAGAACTTAGTTTAGTCTAACCTCAATATTTCCCTTTCGCCCACCCTACAGGGCACATTTATGACTGGATCGCTTTTAAACTTGGTATGCTTGTTTGGGATGACCTTTAGATGGGAGCTATCGATTTCTTTATATTTCCGTCAAAAAATGTTGCCGCGGCCAATATTCTTAGAACTAAGGTTAGTCAAACCTCAATATTTCCCTTTGGCACATCCTACAGGGCACATTTATGATTGGATCACTTTGAAACCTGACATGCTTGTTTGGGGTGACCTCTAGATGGGAGCTATTTATTTTCTTCCATTTCCATCAAAAAAAATGTTGCCGCGACCAACATTCTTAGAACTCAGTTTAGTCGAATCTCAATATTTTCCTTCAGCACACCCTACAGGACACAATTATGATCGGATTGCTTTGAAACTTTGTATGCTTGTTTGGGGTTTCTTCTAGATGGGAGTTATCGATTTTCTTCCATTTCCGTCAAAAAATGTCACCGCGGCCAACGTTCTTAGAACTTAGTTTAGTCAGACCTCAATATTTCCCTTTGGCACACCCTACAGGGCACATTTATGATCGGATTACTTTGAAACTTGGCATGCATGTTTGGGGTGACCTCTAGATGGGAGCTATTGATTTTCTTCCATTTCTCTCGGTCCAAAAATTTCGCCGTTGGCAACGATCTTTGAACTTAGTTTAGTCAGGTATCAATATATTCCTTCGGCATGCCCTACAGGCCCCATTTTTGATCAGGTCGGTTTGACACTTTGTATGCTTGTTTAGGGTTTCCTCTAGATGGGAGCTATCGATTTCCGTCAAAAAATGTTGCCACTCGCAATGACCTTCGATGAACTTATCATAAACTTAGTGCAGTTAAGCATCAATATTTTCCTTTGAAACACCCTGCAGGGCCATTTAGGATTGGATTGCTTGCAAACTTGGTGTGCTTGTGTGGGGTGACATCTATATGAGAGCTGTCAATTTTCTTCCATTTCTGTCAAAAAATGTTGCCGCTGACCTTTGAACTTAGTTTCATCAGGCCTCAATCTTTCCCTTTAACACACCCTTCAGGGCACATTTATGATCGGATCACTTTGAAACTTGGTATGTGTGTTCAGGGTGACCTCTAGATGTGAGCTATTGCTTTTTTTCATTTTCATAAAAAATTATTGTCGTTATCCCCAGCCTTTGAACTCACTGCATTTGTGCATCAACTTATCCCTTTTGAACTCTCAGCAGGGTGTAATTATGAATTTTTATAACCAACCCCCCCCCCCCCCCCCCAAAAAAAAAACAAAAAAACATTGCCACAAGTTATGACCTTCTACTTAGTGCATTTGTGCATTAACATCTTCCTTTGGCATGCCTCAGAGGGCACATTCACTATCAGGTTGTTTTGAAACTTTGTATCTTATGCAGGGTGACAAAGATAGGAGCTATTGATTTTCTTTTCATTTCCATCAAAAACTGTTGCTGTTAGCAACAATCTATGAATATACTGAATTTGTGCATCAACATTCTTTGACATGGCCTACAGGCCACATTTATCATAGGATTGTTTTTGAACTTGGTGTGCTCATTATGCAAGACCCTCAGATAAGAGCTATTGATTAGCATTCATTTCTGTGAAAAAAGTTCCCATTTACAATAACCTCTTAACATACGGCATTTGTGTATCAACATTCTTCCTTTAGCCAGTCTTACTGTTTACATTTAAAAATTGCGTGGATTACTCGGACGTTTGTGCACACACAATGCTGTTATGTTGAAATTTCATCAAATAACATTGGTACCAATATGCCGTTTCATTTATAACTTACCAAGTTCAAGTTTGTCAAGTTGAGCTACAGTGTCATTGACACTTTCATTTCTTGTGCAGAAATTATGCAAATTAGATGAGCTTTGATTTATTCAGTGCTACTTATACACAGTAAGTGCACATGACAATACGGCTTGGGCTAGGGGCTGTATTTATTAACCAATCTTCATGAAACACATATCAATACAGCTCGGGCTAGGGGCTGTATTTATGAACCGATCTTCATGAAACTTCTTGGTATCTTTGCTATCACCTTGGGACAAGAACAAGTGTTTTTTGGTGTGTCCCAAAATTCAAGATGGCTGCCAGTGGCCATTTTGTACCAAAATTAGGTACAATGAGCTTTTTGTACAGAACTTCTATTTGAAGGTTCTGATTTGAATAAATTTTTGAATGAATATTTAGTAATATGGAATACATCACATCTAATAAGTGTTTTTGTGGGAGCCCAAAGTATAACTTAGTTCAATATGAGGAATATTCTTTAGAAATTTTTTTTTTCAGAATCTTTGGACATTTGGTATAAGCTTTTCTTAGGAGGAGCATATGTAACTTGTTGAAATCAAATCTCTGGGTTGATATTTAGGCTACCATGTCAGGTGAGCGCCCTCAGGCCCCCTGGGACCTCTTGTTACCTAGGCTGCCTACTTCAGAGGACCTCCACCCCAGGCATTAGTTACTGAGTCCTGTTTTACCAGTAAAGCAGAACTTGTTTACACAGTAACTGTTCCACTTCACAGGGTTCCCAAGGTGAAGAAGCAGAACTGGTCTTTTGTCTTCTCTTAACCTAATCACATTCCAACATGGAAATATTCCCCAAGCTTGGTTTTACAAGAGCCCCCCACCTACTCGTAATGTATGCCCAATTTCATTTAAAGTGGCCCAAGGGGTCAAAACATGTTTAAATTTGGGCAGGGTAAATATTATTGCCACTGCCATTACAATTCAAATATTTGTAGTCCCTTCCTCTAAACTTGGTTTGAACTCAACTTCACTACACACCTCAACGGACAGTTAAACAAGAGGCTTCAAATGGCCCGACATGCTCACTTGGCAAAGGCCCCTTTATTCTTCAAATGATTTTGGGATTTAAAAAAAAATCTGTCACTTGGGCCTAAAAAAGTTAAAAATCAGTTTCTCGGGCCCTCCCGCAGGGTCTTTTTAGCTACAGCATACTCTCTTTTTATAACAAATGCAAACTTAAACAAAGGGCCTTAATCACTCACCTGTCAAAGGGATTCAAAGAAGTATTTGGTGTCACATCCACACTTCAAGGGAAGGAAGTCACGAAAGGCAAATTTTATGGAAAACCACTAAGGAAGTGATTTGAACAAACTTGAACCAAACCTGCTCCCTTCACCCTGCCCCACATAGAGAGCCCAAATATTAAGTCCAGAACTCAAAATGAACAAACTTGAATCCAGTTTCCCTTGAGATGTTATTAACCAAATATGAAAGAATTCTGACTGGTGGATCTGAAAGTTTTTAAAGAAATGTTCTCACATTTCACTAAGTTAAACTTTGTGCTCCAATAGAGAGCCAAAATATTTACCAGTAACCTGATTTAAATGAACTTGAATCTTACCCACCTGGAGATGTACACCAAATATGAAAGCATTCAGACTGGTGGATCTGAAGATGATTTTTAAAAATTATCCCCCATATTGCACCAAGGCACTAAGTTAAAATTTGGACTTTCATGGGGAACCCTAATATAAACCCAGAGACCCAATTTGAACAAACTTGAATCTGCCCCCCCCCCCCCCCCCCCCCCCCCCCCCAGCGATGCTGTATATCAAATATGAATGGCTTCTGACTGGCAGATCTAAAGATTTTTAAAGAAATTTTCTCATATTGCACGAAGTTAAACTTTGGGCTCCAATAGAAAGCCCAAATATTAACCCAGGAACCCAGTTTAAACAAACTTATATCTGACCAAGAGATGTTGTATACCAAATATGAAGGATTGTGACTAGTGGATCCGAACAAGCAGATTTTTAAAGAAATTTCCTCATATTGCACTAAGTTAAACTCTGGGCTTCTCTATTAACCCAGTGACTCATTTTGAACAAACTTGAATGTGACACACACCCCCCCCCCCCCTCCCACTCCCCCGAGACGTTATATAACAAATATTAGAAGATTCTAAATGATGGTTCTGGAGAACATTTTTTTAATTTTGGAAAACAATTTATTACTCTATCAGAGTAATGCCTCTTGTGGTGTCCCCCTGTGGGCGTGACATTATTTGAACAAACCTGAATTGACATATGGTAAGGAACATGCATATTAAATTTGGTCCAGTGGTTTATGAGAAGTCGATAATGTAAAGTTCACAACGAGCAGACAACAGACAGAAAGTAATCACTTAAGCTCCCCTTGACTTTCAGTCAGGTGAGCTAAAGAACAATAATTAAATGGTTTATGTCTCATATTTTACCCAAGCTAATAAAATTGATAAATTTGTCCCTTGAGTGCAACAAGGCAATGCTGCCTACATGCAATTTTACAAATAATGACCTGAGAAACAGTAGATCTACTTAATGGTTCCTTACTGTTTACTTGCATTTTTTCTCCACTGTCTGGGGCTGTAGTTTGAGAGAATAAATGCTGCCAAGCATCTCTGGAGTTCCCACAAAGTAATTAGATTATTACATATAATTCATAGAAACAGAATATTACAATTTTCCACGGAAGACAGAGTATTAAAGTTGAAAGGGTTAAAATGACAGATGGCCTGATTGGTAAGTAATTGATTTGAACAAACTTGACTCTGACCTTACTAAGGACTTCGTATTCCATATAGCCACAAATTCTGACTAGTGGATCTAAGAAAATTCTGAAAGAATTATATTGCATCAATTTAAAATTCAGGCTCCCATATGGAACACAAATGTGAACTCTGTGACTGGTTTTGAACATATTTGAATCTGTCCTTCAAAAAGTTGCTGCATATCAAATGACTGGACGATTGGATTATTTTTAACTGTTAGAGTGCTAAATTATTTTTTGGCCACCAAAATTTGTTCACATGTCTTTACTTTGTTACAAGTTATAGGAGAGTGCCAGGAACTCTCCTATAAATTGTTGCAAGCCAAATCTTAACAGACTAAATAATATCCCTTCAAAGATGGTATGAAGCACAGCCACTGAATTTGAAGTGCTGGAAGCCCATATTTGGGCTTTACTTTCAAGTACAGATACTGCACTTCAAACTCTGTGGATGTCCTTCATATTATCTTTGAAGATAAATTATTTAGTCTGCAGGGAATTTCCTTGTAAGAATTTATGGGAGAGTGCCTACACTCTCCCATGAATTGTTACAAGGCAAAGACCTGTGAAGAAATTTTGACGACTTAAAATATTTCAGCGCTCTACCAGTTAAGTTGCAGTACCTGCACTTCAGAATAAAGCCCAAATATGGGCTTCCAGCACTTTACCAGTTAAAGACTTAGTCCTTATACTGTGGTTTAAGGTCACATTTCTACACAATGGCTCATTGTGACTGCAACATGGATATAATGCCAAGTTCAGTCAACTGTCTATACCTATGCTGCCCATTTTAGAGGACTTTCACCCCAGGCACTGGTTATCTGGTCCTATTTCACCAGTACAACAAAACTTGTTTTATCACAATAAACAAGCATGACTTCACTTCCCAGCATCAAGTTAAAATTTGGGCTACCACAGGGAGCCCAGATATGAATGCAGGGACTTGATTTGAACAAATGTGAATCTGACCTATGCTGCATACCAAATACAGTGGAACCCCATTAATTGAATAGCCACTTTGCCAATGAAAATTATTCAATTAACAGGAGTATTCAATTAACAGGGATTGTGTTACTTTCCTGTATTCTAAAGAAAAAATTAGCTCCATGAGCTCTGTCAAACAAGATATTATAGATTGAATGCCTGTATTGGATGTATTGAGGCCAAATAGGTCTATAAACAAGGGAAAACTGGGGAGATTCAGGGTAATTTCTCAACAGGTTACAAGAGTTTTCATTCAGTTAATAGGAATTTACTCTATAACCTATATTCAATTAACAGGTCAAATTTGTACTGGAGGTATGGTGAATGTTTTTTTAACAGGATTATTCAGTTAAGAGATATCCAATTAAGTGGACTCCACTGCATATCAAATGATTCTGACTGGTGGATTGGGAGAAAATTTTAAAAAAAATTTTCCTTCTTTATTTAATGGTGTTTAAGGTCACATATTTGTCAACTGGCGAATCAGAACTGCAACATGGATATAAAGTAAAGTCCAGCAAATAGTTGATACCCATGTTTCCCAATTAAGAGGACTTGCACCCCATGCATTGGTTACCAGTACAACAGAGCTTGTTTACCATAGTGGCTTCACTTCCTGGGGTTCCCATGGGCAATTACAGTTAAAATCCATGCTATGCTAGGGTACCCAAAAAAGAACCAAGGAACTTGATTTGAACAAATTTGAATCTGACTCACCTAAGCATACTGTATAATATCAAAAGATTTTGAATGGTGGATCTGAACAAGAAGAGTTTTAAGGAATTTTCCTCATATTGCAACAAGTTAAAATTTGTTCATTGATACAGAGTATTAATATGAACTCATTTAAACACACATAAATCTTACCCCCAAGGGAGCCCAAACATGAACCTAGGGACTTAATTTGAAGAAACTTGAATCTGGCCCTCCTGAGGATTGCTGCAGAACAAAGATCAACAAAAGGCCCCATGGGGCCTGAAGTGCTCACCTTGAACAGAACATAAGTCCAAGAATGAATCTACATTAAGCAATCCATCTCCACAGGACACATTGTCAATCCTTGAGACCCTCAGGAGTGACAAAAATAGTCCAAGCATCATGCCATTTCTTCTGTTGATCATAATGTAAAACGTGGAGCTTCTCTATAAAGCCCCTTGATACAACCTTTAAGAATTAATCTTGGTTATACACCTCTTGAGGGTATTGAATACAAAATTTCTACTTCTTCAGATACATGGCCAATTCCGGCTCCCACAGGGAGCCCAAATATTAATTCAGACACTCAAATTGAGCAAAGTTGAATCTGACCACTCAAGCAATGTTGTATACCAAATATGAAAGCATTCTGACTGTTGGATCTGAAGATAATTTTTAAAGTTAAAATTCAGGCAACCATTGGGAGTCCAAATATTAATCCAGGAAACCAGTTTGAACAAACTTGAATCTGACTCCCCTAGAGATGTTGTAAACCAAATATGAAAGGATTCTAACTGGCGAACCTGAAGAAGACTTTTAAAGAAATTCCAAGCATCATGCCATTTCTTCCGTTGATCATAATGTAAAATGTGGAGCTCCCCTATGATATGATACAACCAATGTGAATTAATTTTGGCTACACAACTCTAGAGTGTAATGAATACAAAATTTCTACTTCTTCAGCTACGTGGTCAATTCCAGCTCCCATAGGGAGCCCAAATATTAACCCAAGCACTTGATTTGAACAAAGTTGAATCTGACCTCCCTAGCGATAATGTATACCAAATATGAAAGCATTCTGACTGTTGGATCTGAAGAAGATAATTTTTAAAGAAATTCCCTCATACTGTACCAAGTAAAATTTCAAGTTCCCACAAGAAGCCCAAATATCAACCTAGGCACTTGAATTGAACCAGCTTGAATCTGACCCCACTGGAGATGTTGTATATATTTATTATTTATTTATTTATTTATTGGTGTTTTTAAGGTCATATACTTATGCACAATGTCTAATTATGAACGTGACAGTTTTACGGGTAGAGGAAGCCAGAGTACCCGGAGAGAACCACCGAGCAACGACAAGCAACTGCCAGCTCCCCAACATCATAACTTTGCATTTCAGCACTGGCAGGGCTAGATAGGTTGACGACATGCATACCATAGACGTATAGTATGCCTTAGTACAACACTGCGTCATCAGTGGGATAAAGTGCTTTGCCCAAGGACACAACACGGGAGTCCGAATCGATCGCTCAGACAGTAACCCATCCAAGGACTAATCGGGCTCGACGGTGCTCATCTTCAGTGATCTGAGAAGCGGTTACCATAATGACACTGCACCCTCGAGACGTTGTATACTAAATATGAAAGCATTCCGACTGGTGAATCTGAAGAAGATAATTTTTAATGAAAGTGTCAATGACACTGTAGCTTAACTTGTCTGTGTGTTGTGTTTGATGAAAAGGATAATGTTCAATATTTATGAAAGGATTATGAAATGAGACAAGAATTGTGATAATTGGGAATATGTTCATTTCGGTTCCCTGTATGCTATGTTTTTAATAAAAATAATGAGGTGTACACTGTACTAAAGAGCTGAGGGGTGGGTTAATATGACTTCACAGTTAATGTATGTGGCCCTCACAGTTAACGTATGTCAACCAAAGTTACCAAGTTACAGTGAAATTATTCCAAAACGAGAAATCCTATCAAGTTACATTGAAATCCCTTCATAAACATGGCCTGTAGACTCTGCAAAAGGTTTTCGGGCTTCAGGCCTGTGTAGCCATGATGATTGACCGATTACAACTAAAAGGGGACGTCCTCATCTCGACATTATACTGAGTCATTCTACTAAGTTACAATAAAATCCCTTCATAAATAAGACCTGTAGTCTGTACTAAAGTTTTTCAGATTTTGGGCTCAGGAAGTCATCATGCTGGAATGATCGCGACCAAAAAGGGGACGTTGTCATCTGGGCTTCATCTGGAGTGATCCTAAGAAGTTACAATGAAATCCCTTCAGAAATACGACCTGTAGTCTGTGCTCTATGTTTTCGGGGCTTCGGGCCCCTGTAGCCGTCACAGTTGACCAATCACGACCAAAAGGGGATGTCATCATCTAGGCATTATATGAAGTCAATCTAACAAGTTACAATGAAATCTTTCCATAAATACGACCTATAGACTATGCTAAAGGTTTTTGGGCTCGGGCAGCCATCAAGGCTGAACGACCATGATCAAAAGGTGATGTTCCCATCTAGACATTATTTGGAGTAATCCTACCAAGTTACAATGAAATCCCTTCATAAATATGACCTGTAGACTGCTAAAGGTTTTGGGCTTAGGGCCCCTGTAGCCGTCACAGTTGCCCAATCGTGTCCAAAAGGGGACGTTCTCATCTAGACATTATATGAAGTCAACCTACCAGGTTACAATGAAATCCCTTCATACATATGACCTGTACAGTGTGCTAAAGGTTTTCGGGCTTTGGGCTTGGACAGCCATCATGGTTGAATGATCGCAACCAAAAGGGGACATTCTCATCTGGAGTGATCTTACGAAGTTACAATGAAATCCCTTCATAAATATGACCTGTAGACTGTGCTCAAGGTTTTCGGGTTTCAGGCCCATGTAGCTGTCACAGTTATTTATTTTATTTATTGATGTTTACGGTCACATATTTATGCACAATGGCTAATCATGACCGTGACAGTTGTAAGGGTGGAGGAAGCCGGAGTACCCGGAGAGAACCACCGAGCAACAATGAGCAGCTGCCAGCTCCCCAACATCGTAACTCCAGCTAGCTGTCACAGTTGACCAATCATGACCAAAAGAGGATGTCATCATCAAGGCATTATATGGAGCCAACCTAACAAGTTACAATGATATTCTTTCATAAATACGACATATAGTCTATGCTAAAGGTTTTTGGGCTCGGGCAGCCATCAAGGCTGAATAGATGAGAACGTCCCCTTTTGGTCGCAATCAGACATCATTTGGAGTCATCCTACCAATCTACCATGAAATGCTTTCATAAATATAACCTGAAGACTGTGCTAAAGGTTTTCAGAATTCTCAGTGCCGTGCAGTTTTGAAGATAAATTTTAATTTTTTTCTATTTTTAGCTCCTGCGGTTCCCATGGGGCAACAGAAAAAAAAATTTTGGAATAAATTAAGTACTTATGACCCAATAAGCCTCATATCAATTTTGGTTCAAATCCGCCTCTCGGTTTGGAAAATAGAAATTTTGGGCGGGGCGAAAATTCTTGCTCCTCCCATAACGAAGGCAAATATAGCTACTCGAACTTCTCTTGAACAAATCTCAGTCTACACCTCAAAAGGAAGCTGCACACGAAATATCATGTCTCTGCTACTGCTGGTTCATGATAAGATTTTAAGCACACTTTTTAGGCGTGGCCCTACCGAGGGGTGGGTCAACTTCATTTGAACAACCTTGAATTGACATATGATAGTGTACATGCACAGCAAATTTTGTTGAATTTGGTCCAGTAGTTTGTTAGAAGTCAATAATGTAAAATTAACGCTGGACGGACAACGACGGACGGAAAGTGATTAGTAAAGCTCCCCTTCAGCTGTGCTCAGGTGAGCTAAAAATAGGGAGCTCAAATACGAATTCTGAGATTTGATTTGAACAAAATTGAATCTGCCCCCTATAAGATTGCTGAATATTGAAAGCTTCTCTCAGGTGGATCAAAAGTTTTTCAAATAATTTTCCCTCATATTACACAAAGTTAAAATTTGGGCTCTAATGAACAAAAATATGAACCCAGGGACTTGATTTGACCAAACCTGAATCTGACCCTCATAAAGATGCTTTTTTCCGAATCTCAAAAGATCCTAATGGGTGGATCAGAAGATGTTCAAACAAGATTCCTCATATTGCACTACGTGAATATTCAGGCTTCCACAGTGAGCCCAAATATGAACCCAGGAACTTGCTTTGAACAAAATTGAATCTGATCCTCCTGAGTGTGCTGAATATCAAAACTGCCTAGTGCTTCTGGTGATTTTTGACTCAGCATTTTTTTGATTCCCCATAGGGAACCCTATGAAACAACCGATTACAATCTTGTTTTTATGTCCGTTGGATTCTACTCGTTCCAAAGATGCCTCATAGCAAATATTTATTTATTGGTGTTTAAGGTCACATATTTCTGCACAATAGCTAATCACGACCATGACAGTTTTACAGGTAAAGGAACCTGGAGAGAACCCCCAAGCATTTGTCAGCTCCCCAACATACTAACTCCACACAAGCAGGGTTAGCATTGGTTGAAGACAAGTGCACCATTGACATGCAGTATGCCTTAGTACACAACGCCACTCTGTTCCCACTTGGGCAATGGGGGTGAAGTGTCTTGCCCAAAGACACATGATTACCGCAGGTGGAATTCAAATCAAGGACCTCTTGGCTTGAAGAAAGTACCTCTACCAACTGAGCCACCTTCCCCCCCCCCCCCCCCCCCCCCCCCCCAACACACACACCAAATAACAGTTCTCCCTTCCAGTTTTGCAGTTTTGGAAATGTGGGGGTTTGAAAAAGTTTGTTTTTACTTCTCAAATATGGTTTAAATCGGCCTATCGGTTCTGAAAATAGAAATTTCAGAAACATCCCAAAATCTTGCCCCTCCCAGAACAGAAGATATTGCCCCTCAAACTTCTCTTGGACAAATGTTGGTGTACACCTCAAAAGGAAGCTGAATTACACACATCAATTTTCACAAAGACGAGTTGCCCCTCCCCTTTAACCACACTGATTTTCAGTCAGGTGCACTAATAAATTCAAAAGTTTTAGTCCCAGCAGCTATAGGTTCATGAGATTTAAAAACCAAAGACTCAAGTGAGCCTAAAACGCTCATCTGGCTCAAATTGTCAAAACAGATGAGTGTATCAGCATGACCCAACCAAAGGCAACATTTTTGGCCATTCATTTCTACTGGTCCTGGGAAAGCTTCCTAGCAAGCTCTGTTCTGTGAAGTATTAAAAAACAACCGAACAAAATTTTTGTTTTAAACTACTGAGGTTCTCTCTAGCCCCACTCCCTCCAAAAAAAAAAAAAAAGAAAAAAAACAAAAGAAAAAACAAGCGAATCCATTTGAACAAACTTGAATTTGACACCCCCCAGAGATGTTATGTACCAAATATGAAAGGATTCTCACTGGTGGATCTTAAGAATTTTCAATAAATTTTCTCATATTGCTCCAAGCTAAACTTTGGGCTTCAATAAAAAACCCAAATATTAAGCCAGGGACCTAATTTAACATAACAACCTTCAATCTTACCCTCCCAGAGGTTTTGTACACCAAATATCAGAAGAATCTGACTGCTGGATCTGAAGATGATTTTAAACGATAATTCCCCATATTGCACCAAGTAAATATTTGGGCTCCCTTGGGGAACTCAAATATTAACCCAGGAACTTGATTTGAACAAATTTGAACCTTACATCTCCAAAAAAGAGCCCAAATATTCATCCAGGGTTCCCATTTGAACAAACTTGAATCTGCCCCCCCCCCCCCCCCCCCCCCCCCCCCCCCCTAGAGATTTGCATACCAAATATAAAAAAAATTGGACTGGTGGATCTGAAGATTTTTAAAGAATATTCTAGCAAGTTAATAATCAGGCTCCCATAGGAAGCCCAAATATTAACCCAGGAAGTCAATTTGAACAAACTTCAATCTGACCCCTGTAGAGATGTTGTATACGAAGTATCAAAAGAATCTGTTTGATCTGAAGAAGATTTTTAAAGCTTATTCCCCATAGCGCCCCAAGTTAATTATTTGAGCTCCTGTGTTGAGCCCAAATATGGACTGAAGGGGGGGGGGGGGTGGGGGGGGAGGGGGAGAGGGGGGGGGGGGGGGGGAGGCAATTTGAACACACTTGTATTTGACTGTCCTATGGATACTGTATACCAAATATCAAAAGATTCTGAGCAGCAATTCAGAAGGAAAGTTTTTTTTAAAATTTTTGCAAATATGCTGCTGTCTCAGCATTTTTTCAAACACCCAACAGAACACTGTGACATAACTGTTGGCCTTTTTTTTTTAATACATTCTACTGGTCAATGGGATGCTTCATACCAAATAACAGTTCTCTGTTCCTTGGAGTTTGGAAAATGCAGGCATTTGAATTTTTTTCTATTTTTAGCCCCTGGGGTACCCACGGGACAACAAAAAAAAAAGATTTTGAGCATCAATTAAGTACTTTGGACCCATTTATGCTACATGCCAAATTTGGTTCAAATTGGCCCATCAGTTCTTGAAATGGAAATTTTGGGCCGAGCCCAAAATGGGTATGTGCCCACAGAGAGCCCAAATATTGATCTACCAACTTCTCTTGAACAAACTTTAATCTTGAACACCAAAGAGTGTTACATACCATATATCAAACATTCTCTCTGGTGGTTCATGAGAAGATTTTTAGGCTTTGGCATCACTGACCAGAGCCCAATGAAGGCAGCTGCTTCATTTGAACAAAATAGAAAGGGTATATCCCAGGGATGGTTTGTGCAATATATGTTTGAATTTGGCTGAATAGCTGTGAAGAAGACAGGTTTGCAACAGTTAATGGACGGCAGAAGATGGATGCAAAGTGATGGCAATACCTCACACTAACTTGCAGTCAGGTGAGCTGAGAAAAAAGGGAATGGCATTTTCCCCAAACACATTTGTCTTGGGTTAGAGCAGTACACTGGCTTTAGCAATAGTAAATGCCCACCCGAGTCAACACTAGCAGGAAATTTGATAGGTCTTGGACCTGAGCTTTGGGAAAGACAATAATCAAGCACTTCCTTAGCGCATTAAACCTTGGCACATTAACATGGTTCTGGCAGGCAAGAATTGATAAAATTCAAGGTTATTCAAGACTGTTATATTCTTCAGCACTTCTTACGGCCCAACAATAGCCTTTACTAGCCCAAAGACCCTTTGGACATTATCCCCTCCTCCAACTTTCCATCGAGGGAAGTGGTGGGGGTGGAAATGATCAGAGGGTCCTAGTTAGGATTATGCCATTGCAAATTCTGGCACAAGAAATTTATAATTGTGATTACACACTTCGTCAGCATTTTTATTTTGTGAATACTTCAGGCTTTTCAAGACCTTCTGGTCCATTTTCTAGGATTCCAAGGCCTTCTTGAATTCATGGTCCCACAGGAACCCCGACTGATGTCAAAGCATCCAAATCTCAATCTGCATATTCTTTCCCATAATGCAACAAGACATTTAACCAATTAAATCATGTTCAAGAGAGCTCTTTGTGCTCTTTCATAAAAGAATGAATTAAATTACTAGTTGCATTATGCAAAATATTTTCTACTTGAAATTTCAACGTCAGTGTGCAGAGGAATAACTGGGTTGTGGTAGTGACTGGTAATTTAGGAGGTTGTGAGTAGAATTTATCTAGACATCTGCAGAGTTACCTTGAGCATCGCACTTTAAATCACTTGCTCTTTTGGGAGCCTGGTGGTCAGACATTTGGCACTGTGATGGTGCACATGCCATCAACCAGTGCAAATCGAACTACACATGCTTTTGTTGCTGCTATGTGGATCTCTCCTACCATTCCTACCGTCTCCAACAAGAAAACGGTCTTCAGAGTGACTATAGCTGTTGAAATTTTTATTGTTTGAAAAAATTGCGAGTTTTGATCTTAGTTGCAGTGGAACCAATTCCAAGTTGAAAAAGGGCAATAACTTTGATAACAAAAGGCCCCAAGGGGCCTGAGGGTGCTCACCTGACATGGTAGCCTAAATATCAACCCAGAGAATTGATTTCAACAAGTTGCATCTGCCCCTCCTAAGAAAAGCCAGCTTATACCAAACATCCAAAGATTCTGACCAGTGGATCTAAAAAAAAATGATTTTTAAAGAATATTCCTCATATTGAACTAAGTTATAATTCGGGCTCCCACAGGGAGCCCATATATGAAACCAGGGACTTGGCTTTAACAAACTTGAATCTCACCCCTCTAAGAATGCTGCATACCAAATATCAAAACATTCCGACTGCTAGATCTGAAGAAGATTTTTAAAGAAAATTCCTCATTTTGAACTAAGTTATCATTCGGGCTCCCACCGTGAGTCCAAATATGGACCTAGGGACATGGCTTGAACAAACTTGAATCTCACCCCCCTAAGGATGCTGCATACCAAATATCCAAACATTCCGACTGCTGGATCTGAAGAAGATTTTTAAAGAAAATTCCTCATTTTGAACTAAGTTATAATTTGGGCTACCACAGTGAGCCCAAATATGAAACCAGGGACTTGGCTTGAACAAACTTGAATCTCACCCCCCTAAGCATGGTGCATACCCAATATCAAAAGATTCTGTCTGCTGGATCTTGAGAAGAAGATTTTCAAAGACATTTGCCTGAAATGGACTAAGTTCGAATTCAAGCTTCTATAGTGAGCCCAAATATGAATCTAGGGAGCCGATTTGAACAAACTTGAATCAGATCCACCCCACAATGTTGCATACCAAATATCAAAAAGATTCTGCCTGCAGGATCTGGAGAAGAAGGTTTTTGAAGAAATTTGCCTGAAATGCACTAAGTTCGAATTCGAGCTTCTATACTGAGCCCAAATATAAACCCAGGGGGGCCGATTTGAACAAACCTGAATCAGATCCACCCCACAATGTGGCATACCAAATATCAAAAGATTCTGCCTGCTGGATCTGGAGAAGAAGATTTTGTAAGAAATTTGCCTGAAATGCACTAAGTTCGAATTCGGGCTTCTATAGTGAGCCCAAATATGAATCCAGGGGGCCGATTTGAACACACTTGAATCAGATCCACCCTACAATGTTGCATACCAAATATCAAAAGATTCTGCCTGCTGGATCTGGAGAAGATTTTTTAATCTTTTTCCCATTGCCTAGAGTGTTAAAAAGTGCTGACTCAGCACTTTTTCAAAGTCCTGAAAAATGTACCTTGTGATCAAACCAATAAGGATTTTTTTAACCACTCTATTCTACTGGATAAAAGTAAGCTTTATACAAAATAAGAATTCTCTGTGCTGTGTAGTTTTGGAGATATGGCAGTTTTGAGGTTTTTCCTATTTTTAGCTCCCGAGGTTTCCACGGGGCAATGAGAAAATTTTTTTTTGCATCAATCAAGTACTTATGACCCATTATCATCTCATGTCAAATTTGGTTCAAATCGACCTCACAGTTCTGAAAATAGAAATTTTAGGCGTGGCCAAAATTTTTGCCCCTCCCATAACGAAGGCAAATAATGCCAGACAAACTTCTCTTGAACAAACTTGATTCTAAACCACAAACGGACTCTGTATACCACATATCAAGTCTCTGCTACTGGTGGTTCATTAGAAGATTTTCAAAAAAATTTGGCCATTTTTTCCCCACACCTCTGCTCAATATGAGCTGAAACCTAATTTGGATAAAAATCAAAATGCCCTTATATAACCCCTACTCACATGAAATTTCATTAATATGCGGCCAGTGGTTTGGGAGAAAAAGGACCAAACACCACCTTCACGACGGACGACAGACGACGGACAATGGACGACGAACGAAAATTGATCAGATAAGCTCACCCTGACTTTTAGTCAGGTGAGCTAACAAGTGTTTGATCACCGAGGTGGTATTAGTCCCCTACGGCACTTTTGTGACATAAGGTGTTTTTGTCACATTAGACATGACCACAGTCAGCAGGAGTATCAGACTTGGGGGGGGGGGTTGTTTTGGTAAAATAATTGGGGACGGTTCGGCTTGGGGACAATTCGGGTTTCATGACAACAGGAGTGTCAGACCTGGGAGGTGGTTTGGGTAAAATACAGGTTATCAGACAGGATTTCAAATGTGAATGGAATCTGAAAATTGAGATAAGTTTAGCTTAAACCATGTTGGAGGGAGGGGTGGTAACATGAAAATAGAAAAAAAAAAAAAAAGCTTAAAAAACAGCAAAAATGGCCGCCATTCCGCCGTCTTGGATTTTAAACGTGCATCATCCCTTCAGAACCATTTATCCACGTACCAAATATGAAAGGTGTAGCTTGAAGCGTATTAGAGGGAGAGGTGGCAACATAAAAACAGACAGACAGATGGACAGACAGAGACAGATCTTAGATTTTGAAAAAAAAATATTGAGCATGCATAATCCCCTCACAACCCTTTATCCATGTACCATATATGAAAGGTGTAGCTTGAACTATGTTGGAGGGAGGGGTGGTAACATAAAATAGAGAAAAACGCTTAAAAAAACACAAAAATAGCTGCCAAGGCGCCATCTTGAATTTTGAAAAAAAAAAAATTGAACGTGCATCATCCCATCACAACCCTCTATCCATGTGCCAAATATGAAAACTGTAGCTTGAACCATGTTGGAGTGAGAGGTGGTAACATAAAATAGAGAAAAAAGCTTAAAAAAAAACACAACAAAAATGGCCGCCATGCTGCCATCTTGGATTTTGAAAAAAAAATATTGAACGTGCATTATCCCCTCCCAACCCTCTATCCATGTACCAAATATGCAAAGTGTAGCTTGAACCATGTTGGAGGGAAGGGTGGCAACATGAAGATAGAGAAGAAAGCTTAAAAAAACACAACAAAAATGGCCATTTCGCCATCTTGGATTTTGAAACAAAGGTTTTGAGCGTGCATCATCCCCTCAGAACCATTTATCCATGTATCAAATGTGAAAGGTGTAGCTTAAAGCATGTTGGAGGGAGAGGCGGTAACATAAAAACAGACAGACGGACTGATGAAAAGACGGACAAACAGACGGAGTGCAATCCTATAGTCCCCTTACGGTTCCCGTAGGGGACTAAAAATACTCTGAATAACACCTGCACTGAATGTGGAGCAAGACATTACTTAGATACACTTACATACCAAATAGGTCATTTCATCTTATATTTTAAAGGTTATATTGAATTTAAAAAAACTCTGTCAGAGACCGACCAACTGATGGACGAACCAACATGCTGACTGACCAACATAGCAATAACTAATAAACACTTTCAGTACCAGACAATGAACAACTCATTAGCTTGTGAGGGGATGTGATTAAACATAGAATAGGGTAGAAATCTGCCCTGTTGTAGTTTTCCATAATCACATTGTACAAAAGCATAGCATTGTTGTAGAGATGGGTGGTCAAGATTTTTATCGGTTTAGATCCTTTTAGGAGGTACACCATGGAAGAGGTTTGGTATTCAGTATCTGGCTTGACTTACATTTGCTAATAATACTAAAGAGGAATTCATATCAGGAAAGTACAGAAAAAGTTGTTTTTGCCTCATTCAACCACAGCTCCATCAATGTCATTGCCAATGAGCTTAACACTGGAATTCTTTTGCCAACACAAATCATATCCAGTAATTTTGTGACTTAAACCAATCACACAATAACCGTCAAAGGCCTATTTCAGGCTTTTGTGATCTCAAAAATGTGCCCTTAACATGCCATCATTGGGAGGACCTGCTGACAATCCACCAGTCACTTGAGCAGTGATTTCTAACCAAGACTTGACTAGATATCACGGCTAAGCAACTGGACATGTACAGGTTGTATTCTACTGGGAATTGGGGACAACTGCCCAGGCCCTTAACCCTTTACCGAACATAACAGCCAAAACCCGCCAGCGATATTCACAAAAGTCGCCAATTAATTTTTATTATTTTTTGTCTTAAAAACATAGATTATGACCCCTTTTGGAATGAGCTTGTTGAGCTCGTTCCAATGAGGGTTATAACCTTTGTTTTTGTGACAAAAAATGAAAAAAAATTAGTTATTCAAGGATTTTGTTTGTGTCGTCTGCTTTTCGTGTTAGGTAAAGGGTTAAAGGGAAACAAAACTGAAGAGAAAACAAGTCACTTCTTTCATGAAAATGACCTTTTGAACTATTGTCCCGCCTCAACAAGGCCCAAAAATTTTGAGTTTCGGTATTCAATGATGGGTTCGGTTTTGTTTTTTGGTGTCCTCATGATATTGGCATCAATAAGGTTTTTTAATATGCTGCCCATCTCTACATGTGGTCAGACTATTTTTTTGCAGTTGGTAAACATGTCAACCATTCCAAAGAAACAAAGTAACTCAAATATTTTCATCCTACTGTTTTATTGTGTGGAACAATTTATACACATGTAGCCGAACAACACTGTGGCTAATGATGATTTACAATTTCTGATGCAAATGATAAAATTATAGTACATAGTAAAAAACTCAATGGAAAAATATTTGTTGCCAACAGAAACTATGACAAACCAAGACTTGCTAAGACAAGGAAAACTATGTCTCCCAATTATACATCAAATTATGAAATACTTTAGTCAGTCTTTTGAACACTCAAGCATTGTAAGCTCCATTAACTTATTTATTTATGCTTGAGGTCACTTGCAGAATCTGTGGATATATTATAATCATAAGTATAAAGCCGAGTTGAGCCAATTGTTTATCCCTCGGCTGCCATTTTAGAGGACTTCCACCCCAACCAATGGTAAGTAGTTCTATTTTATGAGAACACAACTTGTTTATCACAGCAAACAAGCTCTGCTCCACTTCCTGGGGTTCACATAGGGCTCTTGGAATATCCATCAGCTACAAGCAAAGAGTTGATACATTTGAGTATGCAAGGCTCTGAGCATTTTCAAGCCCTCTACAAAGAAAAAAAAAATGCTGGACTGCTTTCCATACACTGCATTATCAGCTATTTCTGTAATCTTAAAACCGGCACCCCACCCCACACAATCCAAGAAGAAAATTCAGGGTTTTCCACTGACCCTTTTAGCTTGATGTAAAGTCTTCTAGGATGTTTGGGATCAAGCACAAAGTTGCTGAAGTTAGTTTACAGAAAAACCTATTCCAACTGTATCTATAAAAGCCAAAGAAATATTCAGTGATGAGAGTGGAAGGTATCTAATTAGCTGAAATAAGCTGAAGCTCACATAATTTAACCTTAAAATTAGTGCATGTTGCTTCAAGAGAATAACTTTGACATTTTATTTCTATAAATCTGCATGAAAATGGTCTTCAAGACCATTTTCAAGTAGATACATTGAAAACAAGAGATGTGGCTGTCCCAGGTGGGCCCGTCCATCTATATATCCCTGCCACCCTATCATGATTTTAAGACGAAAATAGGCTCAACTCTGGCAAAAAAAGTCTGATCAAAACTATAGTCACAGGAGCACGGGTTTCCAAGGTAGTAAACATCCATCTCAAGTTTCAAAAGAATCGATCCATAAACATCGGAGAAAATTTCTGGATAAAATTCAAGGCCTGTTTTTTCGAAGTCGAAAAGGGCCTAATTCTGGTAAAAATAATCCGAACGGAACTGTAATCGAAGGAGCACAAGTTCCCAGATTGGTCCATAGACATCTGAGAATATCATAAAAATTAGATGTCTGTCTTGACAAAATAAGCGACCGATAGTGACCGATTGACGCACAAGGTGATTCCACCAGTATATCTTCTTCCCCCCCCCCCCCCCCCCCCCAACTTGTTGCAGGGGTATAATAAAATTTCAGCATTTCGATAATAAATTGGCTGAAATCAGCCAATCAACTGAACACTCTTATTTCTGAATGTTTCAGATCTATATGACACCATGGGACTAAATATTATGCATCAAAGGAATTTCCAAAAGATCTCAAGAAATCCACTTTGAATCCTACCAATGCTTACATTTAAAATTCATCAACATTCTTCCATAATGAACGAAAAATTATCAAAAGTTAAAACATGATTGTATGAATGGATATGGAAACATCATGATAGATTCATGCTACACTTGTCAAATTTTCACGAGTTTATACAGTTCCAAGAAAATGAATCCAGAACAAATATTTTCTTTATGGAATTATTTCTTTGCAGCCCTCCTTGGTCTCCCTTTTGGTGTTGTGTCCACAGCCTGAAAGATATTAATAAAGATATTAAAATTTTAAATGCTGACATCTGTAAAGCTGTTACACAAAGATTGTTCATTTTTTAAGGTAATGTTTTTAGAACAAGAGGCCCCAGGGGGGCTGAGGGTGCTCACCTGACATGGTAGTCTAAATATCAACCCAGGTAATGGATTCCAACAAGTTGCATATGCCCCTCCTAAGAAAAGATTATAATACCAAATATCCAAAGATTCTGATCAGTGGAGCCCAAATATGAACCCAGGGACTTGGCTTGAACAAACTTCAATCTCACCTCTGTAAGGATGCTGTATATCAAATATCAAAAGATTCTGACTGGTGGATGTGAAGAAAAAGAGTTTTGAAGAATATTTCTCACATTAAACTAAGTTATAATTTGGATCCCACAGGGAGCCTCAAATATCAACCCAGGGACTTGGCTTGATTGCAATAATTTTGGTACAAAATGGCTGCTGGTGGCCATCTTGAATTTTGGACCACACCCAAAAACACTCGTTCTCGTCCCACGGTCATAACAAAGGTACCCAAGAAGTTTCGTAAAGATCGGTTCATAAATACGGCCTCTAGCCAGAGCCGTATTGAATTGCTGACATGGCATAAGCTCAAATTTGGCTTCGCCAAATTTGAGCTAAAAATCTTCCAACAATGTTATATGTTAAATTTGAAAGCTTTTGGAGCAGTGGTTTGGAAAAGTAGTCTTAAATGTTTTCCCCATTACCCAAAATGTTTTTCCCATTACCCACAGTTAAAAAAATGCTGACTCAGCACTTTTTTCAAAGTCCCGAAAAGTACCCCCATGAAAAAACCGATAGCAATTTTTTTGGACCATTCCATTTTGTTGGCCATAAGGAAGCTTCACACCCAATAAGAATTCTCGCCCCTCCAATAACGAAGGCAAATATAGATCCTAGAACTTCTCTTGAACAAATCTGTGTCTACACCTCAAAAGGAAGCTGCACACCAAATATCAAGTCTCGGCTACTGCTGGTTCATGAGATTTAAGCTCACTTTTTGGGAGTGGCCTTACCAAGGGGCGAGGCAACTTGATTTGAACAAAATCAAAATGCGATGTCATAACAAACAAGAGCTGGACTTTCGTCCGGTGCATACCCCCATGTGGTGTACCGCCTAGTGTGGGCATACCTATGATAGGCATACCTATGACCAACAAATATCATTTATGAATATTCTCGTATGGACTGACGGACGAATGCACACCCCCCCCCCATTTTCTTTGAAAGTTTTTGACAATTTCTAAGTCAAAAGGTAAGGTAAATTGTTTGGTGTTTGGAAGTTTTATGCAATGAGGCAGAAGCCTTTGTCATAGGCAAACTGCATGCCATATTTCACCAAAATCCGATAACCCATACCTGAGATACAGGCTGAACAGACAAATAATGTCTATTTCCTACAATTTCTAAGTCAAAAAAGGGGGATAACTTTAAAAAGGAGAATGTGAGAAATATCGTTGAAACCTTTTTTTAAAGCCTATACCATAAGCAGTGTTCATGGCAAATTTCATTGCAATACAACATTCGATACCCGAGATGCAGGCTGAACAGACAAAATTTGGCTCGGACGGACACAATTTCTAAGTGAACAAGTAATAATAAAAAAAAATAATAAAAAACAAGCCAAGACCAATACCGGGTCTGGACCTGCGTCGCTGCATGCAATTGAATCGGCAAACAGGAAGTGGCTGCATGGCAGATCTGAAAATTGCATACACGATACAACTGATCATTATCAGGCTCCAGATGAAATATAAAATCAATCCCTTGCATAGAAGCCGAGAAAAGTTTGACGAAAAATTTCAATGTTCAGTGGGTACAGTAAAATTTCAAAGTATCGGCAAACAGGAAGTGGCTGCACGGCAGATCTGAAAATTGCTTACACGATACAACTCATCATTATGAAGCAGCAGACCACATATAAAATCAATCCCTTGCATAGAAGCCGAGAAAACCTTGACGGAAAATTTCAATGTTCAGTGGGTACAGTAAAATTTCAAAGTATCGGCAAACAGAAAGTGGCTGCACGGCAGATCTGAAAATTGCTTACACGATACAACTCATCATTATGAAGCAGCAGACCAAATATAAAATCATTCCCTTTCATAGAAGCCAAGAAAACTTTGACGGAAAAAGTGTTTCGGACGGATGGACGGACAGACTGACAGACGGAGTCGAGCGGTTACTAGACCTGCTCTGCCGCTGGCGACGCAGGTAAAAATGAAACAAAGTAAAAATTCACAAAGAGCAATAACTCTGACAAAAATATCACCTGCATTGAACATGAGGCAAAACATCGGTAAGATACACTTGCATACCAAATAGGATGTCATTCCTTCAAGTATTTTGAAAGTTATTGAGTTTAACAACTTGTTGGTCACTGATCAACTGACCTAACATTGTTTCATGCAATGCAGTCTTTTGCAGCTAAAACTCCACCAATTTCACGACAGAAGTAATATAACCTTTTTTTTTAAAAACCAACCATTCTTTGAAATACAAAACAAACCTTTGTTTCTTCTACTGGTGGTTCATTTTTTATCTCAACTTCCTCAGTTTCTTCAGTTTGATGTTCCTCATTATCATCATCTTCATCTGAAAAATAAAATTTGAACTCATGTGTACAGTGGAGCCCACCTCATTGGATATCTCTTAACCGAATAACCCTGTTAATTGAAAATAATTTCCTAACACAAAAACAATATACGGTATCTCCAGTTCAAATCTGACCTGTTAAATGAATATAGGTTTTAGAGTAAACTCCTGTTAATTGAATAAAAAAATCTGGTAACCTGTCAAGAAATTACCCGACTCTCCTCAGTTTTCCTTTGTTGATAGACCTATTTGGCCTCAGTAAATCCAATACAGGCATTTAATTTATTTATATATTTATTGGTGTTTAAGGTCACAGTGGCTAATCCTGACCGTGACAGTTTTACGGGTGGAGGAAGCCGGAGTACCCGGAGAGAACCACCGAGCATCGATCGTGCCCCCATGTAGGCAACCGTAATAAGGTGACTTGCCCAAGGACACAACGCAGGCCGTCCCGGACAGGGATCAAACTTGGAACCTCTAGCATAGAAGTCCAACAGTCTACTTCTGAGCCACCGCACTCCCAGGCATTTCATCTATTATATCTTGTTTGACTGAGCTCAGAGCTCGGTCAAACAAGGCATAACAGAATAAATCCAAAGTTTATCTCCAGAATACAGAAAAGTGGCACAATCCCTGTTAAATGAATAATTTTCATTGGCAAATTGGCTCTTCAATTAAAAGGGTTCCACTGTATAAACGGATTCATTTTGAATCTTATTATCGAAACACCTAAATTAAGCACTGGGTGGTTTTTTTATGACCAATAAGAATGTGTAGAGTTGAGTTTCAATGGGGAAAAACTTTCTAATAAAATAGTACAAACACATTCAGTGAAATTTGTCACATGCACACAATTTTTTCACACTCCTCAATTTCCGGAGGGGCCCGGCCTGTTACTGGGAGTATTTCTTAAGAGGAATCTGGTTAATTGAAAAAGCATTTTGCCAGTGACAAATATTCAGATAACAAGAGTACTCAATGGTTACTTTGGTTACTTTTCTGTATTCGAGAGATGAATTGAGAGTTTATTCAATTATATCTTGGTTGACAAGAACTCACAGAGCTGTCAAACAAGATATTATTGATTAAATGCCTGTATTGGATGTAATGGCCGAGACTCATAAACAAAGCCTAAGGTAGACTGGCGTCAAATGCTGCTTTTGAGAGGTCTAAGACTTAAACAGTATTCATAATAGCTGTCCAAAGCTAGACAATGTCTATGCTTCGATGCAGCTAAGCATTTTAGACTAAAATCCTGAACAAGCATGGGGGCATGTCTAAATGCATGGAAAAAAAAATTGGGGCATAAATGAAGTACTTAGGACCCAATAAGCCCTCATATCAAATTTGGTTCAAATCTGCCTCTCGGGTTGGAAAGTTAAAAAATTTATAGTAATTTATATATTTTTTATACTTACCAATGACCCAGACATAGCTGGTGCTAACTCTTAAAATATAGGGCCAAACACAAATTTTGCCCCCCAATCCCCAAAATTTGCATCTAAAACTAAAGAAAACATGTCCTGAAAGGCCCTCCACACTTCGCCCCTACTGCGCATGCGCAGTGTCAAGGACGTTCCGAAATTGGCGCCATTAATCATTCTAATAACCAGTGCCTGGTAAGCGCTATGTACTCAGCGGGGAGGCAAGAGTTCCCAACTCCTGGGAGGGCCATCCCCGTCTGGGTTATTGGTAAGTATAAAAAATATATAAATTACTATAAATCACCCTCCCCCCCCCCCCCCTTTTTCTTGCCCTGGGTCAAATAGCCCAGAGCGAAGAGGGCAGCCGAACGGAGACACTGCCGAAACAGACAGCCTACCTAGCTATAGTAGCAACTGTTAAGTGAATGACATTCTGAGCAGTAGATAATAGACCTAACAATAGAGGCCTCCAGAAATGGACTCGATATTTCTGAGATAAAATTCATGAATGTGGATGGCTGAGCGCAATGAGCGGCCTTCAAAAATCTATAATAGCGACACTATTAATGTAAGCCCAAGAAGTAGAAGAACTCTTACTTCATGAGCCGAAATCTTAAGCACAACTGCTAAGTCAATGATATACCATAAGCAGTACCGATAGTTAATAGAATCCATTAACAATAAAATGGAGCGTAACGTCCTTCTACTAGACATCAAAGACAGAAGAAGCTTACGCCCATAGTAATAAACAGATATCTGTTTATAAATACATTAACTGTACCCGGAAAGAGTAAAGGCCTATGCCCATACGAAGACGGAAGGACCTTAAAATAATAGGTTCCGGATAATAGGAGCCTAACTCTTATGCAACAATCCAACCTAAATAGTAACGGAAGTATTGATTCCGAAACTATGAAAGTGAAAATCATCCATCGATCGTGCATGAAACTCACTGACTGTACAGTAAAAGAGAAACCAACAGAATTACTGTCTAAAGGTCAGAATTTGAAAACTACTGTTTCCAGAGGCTCAAATGATTACTTAGCTAAATAAGAACCGAAGTTAAAATCCGTATAGGAATTTAATCTAAAGATTCTAAGTCTATTTATCAAAAAGTTACTAACTGACTTAGATAAAGAGACAAAAGATTCAATTGTAAACTATCGTAGAGTGCATAGGTATGAGGTAACATAAACCTATAACCTAAATAATAACAGGCTGCAGTAGATCTTGTGAAACAAGTATACTAAAAAATAGCAATGAGTAGTATGGAGGGATCAACAATATGAACATAATGATCCCTACACCACGACGGAAGAGCCTCCACTTTAGCCGCATAGAATAGCGAAGAAGAGGATCTCCTATAGTAAGAAATCGCGTCCAAAGCTCGTCCAGTACAGTGCTTACAATGCAATACGGACCACACAACGGAATACATGAAGATTGCGACCTTGCTGGTTGTGATAAAGATGACACGATTTACCCAGTGAAAAAGATCCTCACATAGAGGAAGATTTCACGTTAAGACCCACAGTAGACAAGAGAGTAAATTACTCATGATCTCTGTGAAGATAGAGATGCTATCAACAGAAATGTATTGTGGTTGTTTATCTTAGCAATACCTGCTAAAACAACAGCGCCGGAGGATACGCGTATCCTATCATTCTGTCCTATAGATCAATAGAGCGTTAACAATATTAGCTCAGAGATCTGGACAAGCCAACACATATGTCTGCAATTGATTAGCAAGCTGTGTCATAAATAAATCATCATTGGGCGCTCCCATAGATAGCAAATCTGATTGAATACTTGTTTGTTGAGAGTCCATTCTGACAGCAACAAGCGACCCGTAAGAGAACGGGAGTCCGATAAAACAATCAGACGACCCGGAATATGACGGACCAAAACTGAACTTGGTGTACTATAACCAACAGACGGATTCTTTCCATTAAATTGAATAACGGAAACGAAAGAGTGCCTCCCTGTTTCCGGAGATACGCCACTACTGTCGAATTAAAGGACAGGAATTTGGGCATGCGTTTCTGAATAATGTTCATGCAATGACATAAAGCAAGCCTAAAAAACATTATTCCGCGGAAGAAAACTGATTGCTAAAAGACTGCGGAACCCAAAGACCCTGGCACTTCGAATCCGTAGGGATCAGTATTATATCCCAATCTGTTTGACTGGCAACCGTCATAACAGCCACACTCGGCTCCGGCAACTGCGGCGGCACTCTCTGAGTCAACCACCGAATGTTTGCCCCAGTCTGAATCTCTTGTAACACTAGATAGACAAGAGAGCGTGTAAATCGAGCAATTCATGGATTGCCGAAAAGTTGCCGTCGAAGAGAAGCTCCTCCGAGAACGAAGCGACTCTGAGAGAGTTCTTAACCTACTATCCACGCGTGGATGTAGCTAGGGCTGCATCACGTCTAACCAACTCCAATCAGCCACTGAAGGGCAGAGTTATACGTGAACAAACTACTGCCCTCAAAAGAAATTACATTGAGAATAATATCCCGTAAATCTTTTCTTGAAGACGTAATGATAACGCCTCAGTAAGGCGGATTACGTATAATAAAGCGTCTAAGTTAAGTCTACTATACATAATGTCGTTCCCAACATTGAAATTGGAAAAGACATAAACGGCGAAAAAGAATATATGCAGTCTTTAATCACACCGTCTAGACGCATATGAACTCTCGGTATGCCCTGCTCTGCCAAAATAAACTATTTGTATAAATGATAAAATGGCAGAAATGAGCAACGCGGACAAGAAACTAAACTATCATGCTTAGTAGCAGGCTTGTATATATATATATATATATAGCGTCGAAAAATAAAACACATGTTGTAATGACAATATTGGACTGCGTCGGTAAGTCAGGGACAATGTCCCTGAACCGATCGAAAATTCCGAGTCCAATGACGCTATAAGTCTCTTATCCACGATCGCAGCAATGAAGTCCGAAATAATAATCACTGGAAGATAATGCCAGAAGATATGAAAGGCATCTTCCGATACTACTAAAGGGAAAACTCAAAATCTTTCGAATCCCTTTCGCCATCCTGTCGGACCCTATAAAGCGTTCGGTCGTCCGTACCTGATGCAACCGCACCGACCCAGCGCCGTCGGATAATTCCTGAATCGACCGAGAAACTGTCAATTGCTGGGATGCTGCGAAACAACTGTGCTAACTCGGATAGCACGTCCGTCACTGAGGCCTGAGGAGAAGCGGTCTTACGATGCATTGCCGCTGGAAGCTCCGTGATCGTTACCCCGTGCATACTACCAATATGCGAGCGAACGGAGTGTATAGGCCTCGTGTCCCTTGGCTACCGGATGGCGCGACCTATTCGCCGTGGAATCACTGAATGCCGAAACTGATCGGATACTCGAGGTCACGTAGCCAATGTGCGGTCGTGTGCCCTGCTGTGAGGATGAGGAAGCAATAAAGACAGTCTCTCGGACTGTCAATATAACGGAGCGTCCCGACCAACGGACATATGCTCCGAATGTAAAATATCTGAACCACAACATGCGGTCCCCTATGTTGTTAGGCGAGAGAGGGACCTCTCTTGCTCACAGCCCGGACGGACCTGGACAAGCCAGGAACCGGACTAACAGGCTTCCTCCGATCTGTCCTCAATCTGCCGTCACTGGGAGAGTACTAAAGTAATTAAAGTGCTCGCATCACCCAAATCTCCTTCCTAGACCGCAACGGACGAACCCGGCAGCCGAACCATTCGATGAATGTACGCTACACCGGGTGAGCTAGCGAATGTCACTCCGTAGGCGATAGACATATTCCATGAGCACTTATTGCCGCTAACTCTTCATTAACTATGACGACAGAGGCACACTTTTGAAAGACATCTCCATAACTCTTCGAACAAGAAACCAGAAATGCTTGGTTAGCAAGCATAAAATAATAATATATATAGCGTCGTTCAATAATTCGAAAGTTAGTGTGACATTATTGGACTATGTCGGAACTGAGGGACAATGTCCCTGAACCGAACCAAAAATTTCTAAGTCCACCGACGCTATCAGTTTCTTATCCGGCATCGCAGCATTCTGGTCCGACGAAAGAAGCTGTAGAAGACCAAGTCAGATGACATACACAACAGCATATGTTGTTCCGAAAGGGAAAGCTCGAAATCCTCCGAATCCCTTTCGGTATCCCGTCGGACCGGATGAAACTTTCAGACGTCCGTACCCGCTTCCGCGGAGCGTCCCGACCCAGCATCGTCGGATAAAATATATGCGACAGATTCAGTTGATGCTGGGATGCTGCGATAAACTGTGCTATTAAGGAAAGCACGTCCGTTCCCGAGGGCTGTGCAGTAGCGGTCTTACGATGCATTGCCGCCGGAAGCTCCGTGTACGTTGACTCCCGCACACTTCCTATGCGAACGTCCGGAGTCTGCAGGCCTCGTGTCCCTGGCTACCGGATGGTGTGACCTGGTCGCCGAAGAATCCTTGATCGGCGAAGCTAGTAATATATCGGCGGTCACGCAGCCAAGGTGCGGTCGTGTGCGCTGACGAGAAGAGGAAGCCTTAGCAGTCTCAGCGGACTGCCTATACAACGGAGCGTCCCGAGCGACGGACGTATGCTCCGCTTACGACACATTTTGTACCACAACATCTGGGGCCAGATGTTGTTGAACGAGAGAGGGGCCTCTCTCGCTTGCCGTCCGGATGGACCGGAACGAGCTATGAACCGACTAAAAGGCTTCCTGCGTTCTCCCTCCGATCCGCCGTCACTGGGTGTGCATTAGGTTAATTTATAGTGCTCGCATCACCCCAAAATTCCTTCTAGACCGCAACGGACGAACCCGGCTGCCGAACCATTCGGTGAATGGACACTACACCGGGCGAGCTAGCGGACGTCAAAGGCCGTCGAACCTACTAGGGTCCTCTTAGGCAATTGGCGTATTTACATGAGCACTTTTCCGCTAGCCCTTCATTAATTGTGACGACGGAGGCACACTGTTGGAAGACATCACAGATACATCACCCTAATCTTGATCGTCTGAAATAGAAATTGATAAAGTAGAGTGACCCTGCGGGGAAAGGACCGGAGTGTCCAAATCCCCAACAACATACCGTGACATACGCTTCCCATATTGTCATCGAAATCATACGATATAGAACAGGAGTTAATGCGAGTACACTGACCACATATAGATTGATAATAAAGTCAGAGGAAGAATTCCTCTTAAAACAATTGATTAATATCCTTTCAATGTGAAAAGAAAACAAGTCCTGGTACTCGCACTAACCCCTGGCAATCAAAATACATAATAATAATATGATCCATTAATACAGAAAAAATAATTGAAATCAAAATATTTTGAAAAAATATTTTTTCAGAACAGCCCAAGTTTCTGAAAAGTAACGTTGAGCCCCAATGGATCCCAAGCCTAAGTGTGGACAAAAATTTTAAAAATATTTTAAACAATTTATTCAACACTTACGAACAATAATAATGTATCTAGTTATGATTAAAATAACATCAAGATATTATTTTTTAGAAATCCCCCCCTCACACAGAGGGCTGTTGTAAATGTAAACAATGAGTGTAAAAACACTAAAATAAGACTCCAGGCACCCAGGCCCGAAATCAGTTACCAAAAATACACTATCTGATGCAAAACAGAGACTTCCAGGGAAGAAACTGCAGAACATCAGATGGTAGATGCAGAACACAACGCTTAACCACCCGTAGGTGAAGACGTAAACATGGGGAAAGAACAGAATTCATTCTGTTATTCAGCTAAAACTCCCAAGAAAATTTAGTAATAATAATTACAAAAACTATGCCAAAAGCATGGGAGAATAGCAAGGGGGAACTTAAAGGACAGGGAGAGAGGAAAACACTTAAAAAAACAGTGTAACTAAATAATCAGAATGACAACAAAATGGCTGCTGCCTTGAAAATAGGTAACTTAACATAATTTCATTAAAAAATTTTAAGTTACAGCCCTGATAATATTCTGTCACACATTCTTTTCCTCTTCTCCTTCTCTATCCTCCTTAGAATCACCATTTCACTAATATTTATGTGTGTCATCATTTAAACTGAGATTTATAAGCACAAAGATCAGTCAGATGTTAACTGATGAAGGGCCAAACTTAGAAATGATTAATGGCGCCAATTTCGGAACGTCCTTGACACTGCGCATGCGCAGTAGGGGCGAAGTGTGGAGGGCCTTTCAGGACATGTTTTCTTTAGTTTTAGATGCAAATTTTGGGGATTGGGGGGCAAAATTTGTGTTTGGCCCTATATTTTAAGAGTTAGCACCAGCTATGTCTGGGTCATTGGTACAGTATAAAAATATAGAAATTTTGGGTGGGGCAAAAATTCTTGCCCCTCCCATAACGACGGCAAATTTAGCCCCACAAACTTCTCTTGAACAAATGTGAGTCTAGACCTCAAAAGGAAGCTGCACACCTAATATCAAGTCTCTGCTACTGCTGGTTCATGAGAGGAAATTTTTTTAAGATTTAAGCACACTTTTTGGCCCTACCATGGGGAGAGACAACTTGATTTGAACAAAATCAAATTGAAATGTCAGAACAAACTATTATCTCAAATATCAATTAAATTGGTTCAGCGGTTTGGGAGGAAACACCATGTTCACGGACGACGGACGGTGAGTGATCACAAAAGCTCTCCTGATTGAAAGTCAAGGTGAGCTAAAAACAAGTGACTCAATTTGAACTAACTTGAATTTGACATCCTAGAGATGTCACATACCAAATAAAGGATTCTCACTGGTGGACCCGAAGAAGAAGAATTTTCAAGAAAATATCTCTAATTCTCTAATTCCACTAAGTTAAACTTAGTTTAATAAAATAATAATAAAAAGCCCAAATATTAACTCAGGGACCTGATTTGAAAAACCTTCAATCTAACCCTCCCAGAGGTGTTGTATACCAAATATCAAAAGAATCTGATTGCTGGATCTGAAGGAGATGATTTTAAACGATAATTCCCCATATTGCACTAAGTAAATATTGGGCTCCCTTGGGGAATCTAAATATTAACCAAGGAACTCAATTTGAACAAATTTGAACCTAACACCTCTAGAGATGTAACATATTAAACACTATGAAAGGATTCTCACTAGTGGGTCTGAAAAAAGATTTAAGAAATTTTCTCATATTGCACAAAGTTAAAATTTGAGCTCCAATAAAGAGCCCAAATATTCATCCAGGGATCCCATTTGAACAAACTGGAATCTAAGACCCCTAGAGATGCCACATACTAAATATTAAAAGAATCTGACTGGTGGATCTGAAGAATATTTTTAAAGATTATTCCCGATATTGCACTAAGTTAATATTCAGGCTCCAACAGTAAGCCAGCATATTAATCAGATCCATCCCATAATGTTGCATACCAAATATCAAATGATTCTGCCTGCTGGATCTGGAGAAGATTTTTTCAAGAAATTTGCCTGAAATGCACTAAGTTCAAATTCGGGCTCCTATACTGAGCCCAAATATGAACCCAGGGGGACGATTTGAACAAACTTGAATCAGATCCACCCCACAATGCTGTATACCAAATATCAAATAATTCTGCCCACTTATGCAGGAGAAGATTTTTTATTAATTTCTCTAATATACATAGGGGGTGCTATCAGAGTTATGCCCCCTATGGAGCCCCAAGTGGGCATGTCCATTTCATTTGAACAAACTTGAAGTGACATGTGGTTATGAACATCCATACCAAGTTTCGGGCAAATCGACCCAGCGGTTTCAGAGGAGAAGTCGTTTGAAAAATGTTCACGATGCCGGACAGACGACGGACGGCAAGTGATAAATTTAGCTCCCTTTGGTGAGCTAAAAAAAAGGATGCTTCATTCCAAATATCAGTTCTGTTCCGTGTAGTTTGAGAAATATGGGCATTTGAATTTTGTTCTATTTTTAGCTCCCTGGGGTACCCACATGGCTACTAAAAAATTTTTTGGGGCATGAATCAAGTATTTTGGACCCACTTATACGACATGCCAAATATGGTTAATATGGTTCAAATCGGCCCATCGGTTCTTAGAAATGTTGGTGTGTGCCCACCGAGAGCCCAAACACTGATCTACCAATTTCCTTTGAACAAACATTAATCTTCAACACTGAAGAGTGTTCCATACCATATATCAAGCCAATCTCTCTGGTGGTTCATGAGAAGATTTTTAAAGATTTTTAGGCTTTGGTATCATTGACCAGAGCCCAAAGAAGGCAGCAGCTCCATTTGAACAAAATAGAAAGGGTATACTCCAGCGATGGTTTGTGCAATACATGTTTGAATTTGGCTGAATGATTGTGAAGAAGCCAAGTTTGCAAAAGTTAATGGACGACAGATGACGGATGCCAAGTGATGGCAATAGCTCACACTGTCTTGCAGTCAGGTGAGCTAAAAAAAAAATTGGACAAAACCCGTTACCTGAGAATATCCTTTCCCCATATTGGTCTATCAGTATACCAAAGATCATTTAAATCCACCATCCTTTGACTAAGATATGAAAGTTCAAAGTTGTTATGGATGGGCAGAAGGCAAAATGAACAGACTCCATTTCGATATCCCCAGCAAGGGTAACAAATCAATGAATGAAAAATGTTATTAAAAAATGGATAAATGCATGGAGAGGCTTGTCCATTTTTCTTATTTACCATCATTTCCCATTTTCTCATCTTCTGACGATGATTTCTCTTCTTCCATTGCTTCTCCATTCTCTTCTTTTCCACTTGTTTCAGGTTTCTTCTTGGCATCTAATGCAGCTTCTGCAGCTTCGTGTGCTTGAATTCTTTCTGCTTCCTCCCTTTCTTGTCTCTCCTTAACAGCATTTACTCTCTAAAATGGTAATAACTTTAATTTGAGAAGCAAGTAAGCAGTGTTTCCGCTAGTTAAAACACGAGTCTGTTTGGAGATGAAAATGCAAGAACATCTCCATTATCATGGCTCGGAAAAGAGAGAACATGTACTATTATGGAATGTGCCTAGGATAACTCACTTTTTTGACACAAGGGGCATTTTTAAACTGTGCTTGTATCAGTCAGCTCTATCAGTTAGCTGCTCTTACAGAAGAAAATCATCTCTCAGTGTACTTCCTTGGATACCATAGCAAATTTTGAGTTTTCTCTTGCAGAACCTCTAGGTATTAATATGTCTTCCCACAGGCAATGTTTCGCAGCAGCAAAACTTTGTCTGCCCGAACACGCATTAACACTTTTCCATTTTCTCCATGAATCCCCAGAAAACAACAGCCACTACTAAATTAACAAGAGCTGGACTTTCGTCCCGTGCATACCCCCACGTGGTGTACGGCCTAGTGTGTGCATACCTATGACCAACAAATATTATTTATGAATAATCTCGTACAGACTGATGGACAGATGCACAGATGGACGGACGCAATCCAGTATACCCCGCACCCCCCCCCCCCTTCCATTTTCTTCGAAAGTTTTTGACAATTTCTATGTCAAAAGGTATGGTAAATTGTTTGGTGTTTGGAAGTTTTATGCAATGAGGCAGAAGCCTTTGTGATAGGCAAACTGCACGCCATATTTCATTGAAATCTGATAACCCATACCTGAGATACAGGCTGAACAGACAAATAATGTCTATTTCCTACAATTTCTAAGTCAAAAAAGGGGGATAACTCTAAAAAGGAGAATGTGAGAAATATCGCTGAATTCTTTTTTTAAAGCCTATACCATAAGCAGTGTTCATGGCAAATTTCATTGCAATAGAAAATTCGATACTCAAGATACAGGCTGAACAGACAAAATTTGGCTCGGACGGACACAATTTCTAAGTGAAGTAATAAAAAAAAAAAAAAAAAAATAACTAGTGTGGGCATACCTATGACTAACAAATATTATAAAAAATAATAATTTACTCAAGTTATGAATATTCTCAGATGGACTCACACATGGAGGGATGGACAGATGGACAGACGGATGGACGGACAGACGGACAGATGTAATCCAGTATACCTCCATTTACTTCGAAAGTGGGGGTATAAACATAGGCTGATGAAATCGTCAGGTGTGTACCCATACGCGCAACTAGTAGAAAGCTGTATGATGGAGGGCCACCACAGATGCCGACATTATGTACACCATACATGATAGGGGTACATATAGAAATGGATTGGAGGAGTGTCTAATTTGATGAATAAAGGGTTAATATCTCCGGATTAAATCATTAGATTTACATAAAAAATAAGAGGCCCCAGGGGGCCTGAGGGCGCTCACCTGACATGGTAGCCTAAATATCAACCCAGAGAATTGATTTCAACAAGTTGCATCTGCTCCTCCTAAGAAAACCTTATACCAAATATCCAAAGATTCTGACCAGTGGATCTAAAAAAAAAAAGAAGATTTTTAAAGAATATTCCTCATATTGAATCCCACAGGGAGCCCATATATGAACCCAAGGACTTGGTTTTAACAAACCTGAATATCACCCCCCTAAGGATGCTGCACACCAAATTTAAAAACATTCCAACTGCTGGATCAGAAGAAGAAGATTTTTAAAGAAAATTCCTCATTTTGAACTAAGTTACAATTCAAGCTCCCACAGCGAGTCCAAATATGGACCTAGGGCCATGGCTTGAACAAACTTGAATCTCACCCTTCTAAGGATGCTGCATACCAAATATCAAAACATTCCGACTGCTGGATCTGAAGAAGATTTTTAAAGAAAATTCCTCATTTTGAACTAAGTTATCATTCAGGCTCCAACAGTGAGCCCAAATATGGATCTAGGGACATGGCTTGAACAAACTTGAATCTCGCCCCCCTAAGGATGCTGCATACCAAATATCAAAACATTCCGACTGCTGGATCCGAAGAAGATTTTCAAAGAAATTTGCCCGAAATGCACTAAGCTCAAATTTGGGCTCCTATTCTGAGCCCAAATATAAACCCAGGGAGATGATTTAACAAACTTGAAACAGATCCACCCCACAATGATGCATACCAAATATCAAAAGATTCTGCCTGCTGGATCTGGAGAAGATTTTTTTAAATACGGGGCTAAGAATGTTAATTATTAGCCACATTTATGGGAACGATCCAAGCCTTAAATTTATTAATTCTAAGTTATATCAACCAGCCAAGAAAATAGATTTGCCTTGCAGACGTATCCTCGAATGTTTACGCCCTGTGCCATTTGCGACTTGCGCAACCCGGTCGCAAACTTCCGGTCAAGTTTAACACATGTTTGCGGCGCAAGGATACGTACTGTTATCATCAGGGTCCTATCATATTACTGCCAAATAATTAGGGCCAGTCTGCAATTTCTTTGTCTTTGTGCTATAATTAGCAACACTAGCGGAAAGGTCAGCCAAAGTACTTCAAGTATATAAGGAGTAGGACAAGCAAATTGTGTCCTTTTTCCAGCGTCACCTAAGTACAACTTGTAACAGATGAGTCAAGGTTAAACACAGTCAATTTCCCCTCCATCCAGCCCCATCAACCTCCATGTTTACAGCATTCATTTCTGTTAGTGGCGGATCATCGCCAACCTTTGCTCTAGGCTACTGAAACATGCTTTGTTTTGGACATATTTCTTTAACTTTTATCATGGCACACTGCTCATTATGTAAACCAATCTCGTACATGTATCCATAAAATCCATGTTTATGTATAACAATAAATGGCAGTGTGTCGAACCATGTTTATGTATAACAATAAATGGCAGTGTATCGAATTCGCAAACTTGGTGTCAAGTTATCTATCTCACGGAGCAAACAAGCTTGCTCCCCTTCGCTCACTACTGGAGCGTTCCCATAAAAGAAATTTGCCTGAAATGCACTAAGTTCGAATTCGAGCTTCTATAGTTAGCCCAAATATAAATCGAGGGAGCCGATTTGAACAGATCCACCCCACAATGTTGAATACCAAATATCAAAATATTCTGCCTGCTAGATCTGGAGAAGAAGATTTTTTAAGAAATTTGCCTGAAATGCACTAAGTTCGAAATGGGGCTCCTATACTGAGCCCAAATATGAACCCAGGGGGCCGATTTGAACAAACTTGAATCAGATCCACCCTACAATGTTGCACACCAAATATCAAAAGATTCTGCCTGCTGGATCTGGAGAAGGTTTTTGAAGAAATTTGTCTGAAATGCACTAAGTTCGAATTCGAGCTTCTATAGTGAGCCCAAATATGAATCAAGGGAGCCGATTTGAACAGATCCACCCCACAATGTTGCATACCAAATATCAAAAGATTCTGCCTGCTAGATCTGGAGAAGAAGATTTTTTAAGAAATTTGCCTGAAATGCACTAAGTTCGAAATGGGGCTCCTACTGAGCCCAAATATGAACCCAGGGGGCCGATTTGAACAAACTTGAATCAGATCCACCCTACAATGTTGCACACCAAATATCAAAAGATTCTGCCTGCTGGATCTGGAGAAGAAGGTTTTTGAAGAAATTTGCCTGAAATGCACTAAGTTCGAATTCGAGCTTCTATAGTGAGCCCAAATATGAATCTAGGAAGCAGATTTGAACAAACTTGAATCAGATCCACCCCACAATGTTGCATACCAAATATCTAAAGATTCTGCCTGCTGGATCTGGAGAAGATTTTTTAAGAAATTTGCCTGAAATGCACCAAGTTCAAAATCGGTCTCCTATACTGAGCCCAAATATGAACCCAGGGGGGCCGATTTGAACAGACTTGAATCAGATCCACCCTACAATGTTGCATACCAAATATCAAAAGATTCTGCCTGCTGGATCTGGAGATTTTTTAATGTTTTTCCCATTGCCTACAGTGTTAAAAAGTGCTGACTCTGCACTTTTTCAAAGTCCTGAAAAAAGTACCTTGTGATCAAACCGATAGGGATTTTTTTTCACCATTCTATTCTACTGGATAAAAGTAAGCTTTATACAAAATAAGAATTCTCTGTGCCGTGTAGTTTTGGTGATATAGCAGTTTTAAGGTTTTTCCTATTTTAAGCTCCCGAGGTTTCCAGGGGGCAATGAGAAAAAAATTTTTGGCATCAATCAACTACTTATGACCCATTATCATGTCATATCAAATTTGGTTCAAATCGACCTCACGGTTCTGAAAATAGAAATTTTATGCGTGGCCAAAATTTTTGCCCATCCCATAACAAAGGCAAATAATGCCCGACAAACTTCTCTTGAACAAAGTTGATTCTAAACCTTAAAAGGACTCTGTATACCAGATATCATGTCTCTGCTACCGGTGGTTCATTAGAAGGAGATTTTCAAAAAATTTGGCAAATTTTTCCCCACCCCTCTGCTCAATATGAGCCGAAACCTAATTTGCATAAAAATCAAAATGACAATCCACGCAATATTTTTCAAGTTATTGAATGCCAAAAGAAATGGATATGGACGCTGGACGGACAGATGGACAGACAGACGGACAGACAGACGGACAAAGGATGGACGAACGACGTGTGGCCACCCCAGATGCCGGCATTATATGTACCATACATAGTATGGGTACACATAAAAATGAAAGTGTCAATGACACTGTAGCTTGTCTTGTCTGTGTGTTGTGTTTGATGAAAAGGATAATGTTCAATGTTTATGAAAGGATTATGAAATAAGACAAGAATTGTGATAATTGGGAATATGTTCATTTCTGTTCCCTGTATGCTATGTTTTGAATAAAAATAATGAGCTGAGTGGTGGGTTAATATGACCTCAGTTAATGTATGTGGCCCTCAAAATTTAACGTATATCAATGAAAGTTACCAAGTTAGTGAAATTATTCCAAAATGAGTCATCCTATCAAGTTTCATACCTAGTTTTATACAGACGAGCCCACTAAATTGGATAACCCTGTTAATTGAAAATAATTTCTCAACAGAAAACCATTTACCATACCTCCAGTACAAATCTGACTTGTTAATTGAATATAGATTGAGTAAGCTCCTGTTAATTGAATAAAAAATCTTGTTACCTGTCAAGAAATTACTCAGACTCTCCCCAGTTTTCCTTTGTTTATAAACCTATTTGGACTCAGTACATCCAATACATGCATTTAATCTATTACATCTTGTTTGACAGAGCTCATGATGAGCTCTGTCAAACAAGATATAATGGAATAAATGCCGAGTTTATCTCTAAAATACAGGAAAGTGACACAATCCCTGTTAATTGAATACTCCTGTTAATTGAATAATTTCCATTGGTAAAGTGGCTATTCAATTAACAGAGTTCCACTGGACCCGTAAAATTTTCTGAATCTGACCCCTCCCTCTCAGGATATTCTACACCAAGCATCAAAAAGATTCTGACTAGTAGATCCGAAGTTTTTTTTCAAAGAATATTCCTCATATTGTTCAAAGTTATAATTCAGGCTCCCACAAGTATCCCTAATATGACTTGCTTTGAACAAATTTTAAACTGAACCTCATGGGATGCTACATATCAAATATCAAAAGAATCTGTCTGGTAGATATGAAGAAGATTTTGAAAGAATATTCATCATATTGAACCAAGTTCCCATAGGGAGCCCAAATATTCCCCAGGGACTTGATTTGAAAAACATAAATCTGATGCCTCCGCCAAGAATGCCGTCTTCCAATCATCAAAAGATTTTGACGGTTGAATCTGAAGAAGACTTTTAAATTTCTTCATATTGCACCAAGTTAAAATTTGGGTTCCTACATGGAGCCCAAATATGAACACAGGAACTTGTTTTGAACAATGTTTGGAGTAATGCTTACAAAACTTTTATGATAAAAATCGTGCCATGAAAAGGTCGTAACTAATGAAAAATTCACTGAATCAAAAATTCCTTTCCTCAAGCACATTTACACTACATACTAGATGACTACTTTTGAAAAAAAAATCTAATAAAAACTGCAAGAGGAACCGAGAAAACAAAAGCTTTTGTGATGTAAGGATGGACAGACTAACAAACACAATTTCAATATACCCTACTGACTTTGTCAATGGGGATAAAAATATACTTACACGGAATTTTTCAACATGTTCTTTAGTTTTACAGTGTTTTATTTTTGCTGTAACTTCATCGGAATAAAATTTCTGACACAGCTTACAGTAGTATCCTACAGCTGGAGATACATAATCCATACCTGGTAAAAAACAAATTCAGTTATTTCTGAATGCAATTTAAAGCATTTGGCAAAATTCTTGATATCCTGTAACAAGTTTTCCCACTATTCGTCTGAGCCTTACATTTTACCTTCACATGTTAAGTTATATCATTGTTACATTTAGCTGAATCTTTATTTGGTATAGACGTAATATTGCGCAACAAGTGTTATGAAATTTTCAAAGAATATTCAGTCTGCATTTTGTGTTAAATTTGGTCATGTTAATTTGTCTTTATACTTTCAAACTATTGTGGATAATTCCACACAATAACCAAGTTTTCTGCAAAGAAACAGTCAATAACTTGAAGCAACAAACGAGAGGCCAATTAACATATTAATCAATCAGATTATCTGTTGTACAAGTTTGTCAACGTTTTGTTACGTATATTTTGCATACCACTTATTTTTTGTGACGAAGGATTCAATTTCTCCTTTTTATCAGTTTCAAACTAATTTATTTTTAACCGACTGATATTATATATAGGTACAATTACGATGAACAAAATAATTGAGTCAAATTGACAATACTCAAGCACTTATCAAGGATGCAATACAATACAGCCATTTTTTCAAGGCCTTGAAACAGGCCCGAAACTAGAATCTTGGTATTTTCCAACATGGGGATTCAAAAAGCAAAAATTTTCTGACAGTGTTCCCAGGTCAATGTGTTGGTTCAACCTTGAAACCTTACTCAATATACTTGGGAAAATAATAAATTAAACAACCAAAACATTTGGGTTTTTTTAAATTATTTTTGAAGAATTAGTTCAGTTTTATGAAAGTAATTCTTTAAAATAATAAAAATACACAAATAGTTTTCGTCAGACATCCATCGAAAAAAACCCCCAAATTTTGTGTGTGACACAATGTCTCCCCATAAGCAACATGTTTGCCAAGTTTCAACAAAATCCAAAGAAACATCTCAGAGTTATAGAGCGGACACGAAAATCTTCCTGACAGGCAGTTGACATTGATCTGTGACCTTGACCTCCATCAAACAAAATGAAAGTGTCAATGACACTGTAGCTCAACTTGTTAAGACATGTACATGTAGAGTATGTGACACATCAATGACAAACATCTGGGTAATGACCTGATAACAAAGGTACATATAAAGTATTGTAAGGGTCTGTACATAAATACTGACCGTAGCCTGTAACAAATGTATAGGTAAAGTATTGTAAAGGTGGGTGACAGGCAGATGCTAAACTAGAAAGGAAATTTTTGAGTCCCAGAGTGGGCCTGACTGAACCCCAAAATATTTGTTCTCATAGCAAAGTGATAACAAAGGCACCCCAAAACACCCTCGTTCCTGTCCCAAGGTGAAAACAAAGGTACCCAAGAAAACTGATTGGACCTAATTTCGGTACAAATTGGCCACTGGTTGCCATCTTGAATTTTGGACCGCACCCAGAAACACTCGTTCTCGTCCCAAGGTGATAACAAAGGTACCCAAGACGTTTTGTGAAGATCGGTTCATAAATACAGCCTCTAGCCCGAGCCGTATTGACATGTGCACTTACAGTGTATAAGTAGCACTGAATAAATCAAAGTTCATCTAATTTGCATAATTTCTGCACGAGAAAAAAACCCGTACTATATGTGATGTATTCCATGTTACTAAACATTTATACAAAAATTTATTCAAATCAGAACTTTCATGCAGAAGTTCTGTACAAAAGACTGATTGCACTAATTTTGGTACAAAATGGCTGCTGGTGGCCATCTTGAATTTCGGCCCACACCCAAAAACACTCGTTCTCATCCCACGGTGATAACAAAAGTACCCAAGAAGTTTCGTAAAGATCGGTTCATAAATATGGCCTCTAGTCTGAGCTGTATAGAAGTTGGGTACAAAAAACTGATTAGATCTAATTTCGGTACAAAATGGCCACTGGCAGCCATCTTGAATTTTAGACCGCACCCAGAAACACTCGTTCTCGTCCCAAGGTGATAACAAAGGTACCCAAGACATTTCATGAAGATAGGTTCATAAATACAGACTCTATCCCAATCCATATTGACATGCGTACTTACTGTGTGTAAGTAGCACTGAAAAAATCATCGAAGTTCATCTAATTTGCATAATTTCTGCACGAGAAAAAAACCCGTATTATATGTGATGTATCCCATGGTACTAAACATTCACACAAAAGATTATTCAAATCAGCGCTTTCATATGAAAGTTCAGTGCAAAAATCTGATTGCACCTAATTTTGTACAAAATGCCATCTGCCATCTTGAATTTCGGGCTCGACCCACGGCGATACCAAAGGTACTCAAGAAGTTTCGTAAAGATCGGTTCATAAATACGGCCTCTAGCCCGAGCCGTATTGACATTTGCACTTACAGTGCTGAAAGTAACACCAAAAAACATCAAAGTTAAGTCTAATTTGCATAATTTACCCATGAGAAAAAACCTGTATTATATGTGATGTATCCCATGGTACTAAACATTCATACAAAAAATTATTCAAATCAGCGCTTTCATATGGAAGTTCTGTGCAAAAATCTGATTGCACCTAATTTTGTACAAAATGGCTGCCAGCAGCCAACTTGAATTTCAGATCGGACCTCAAAACACTCGTTCTCGTCCCACGGTCTTAACATAGGTACCCAAGAAGTTTCGTAAAAATCAATTCATAAATATGGCCTCTAGCCCAAGCCGTATTGAATTGTTGACGGTCAGATGGACGACTGGCCATGGCATAAGCTTAAATTTGGTTTTGCCATAGTTGAGCTAATAAAACAATTTTATGCCCGACACATCACCTCTCCATAAGCAACATGTATGCCAAGTTTCAAGAAAATCAAATGAAGTTATGGAGCGGACATGAAAATCTTCCTGATGGACGAACACACTGACGGACAGAAATGACATTATATGCCTCTGAAAAAAAACAGTAAATGCCATATCGATGAAATCAAATTTGATCTACATTTCATGGCAGGTAGTAATGTTGCAAAATTATAGGGTCGAACATCAAAGTGAACTAGAGTTATCATCCAAAAAACCATGGACTTCAACATGTTGCAACTTTTCAAGGAGCGTAACTCTGGAATGGTAAATGACATAACAATGACAATTGAACTTGACCAGCATTTCTTGAAATATACAGAAGTAATATTGCGAAATTATAAGTTGTACATTAAAGTGAACTAGAGTTATCATTTGGAAACCATAGATTTTAACATTTACCCACTTTTCAAAAAGCATAACTCTGGAATGGTAAATGTCATAACGGTGAAAACTGAACTTGACCTGCATTTCACAATAGGTAGTAATGTTGCAAATTTATTTTCGGGGCCTATAATAAAAACAATTTAAAGTTCATTAATAAAGTTGATTTCCATGAGGAACAACAGAATTTGATGAGAATTTGTATTGTAAAATAGGTCTTGAAGAGACGCAACATTAAAATACTGCAGTCTGTATAGTAATTCTAATTCCCAATGGAGAAATAAGTTTCTGAGGTCTAATGCTAACTAGAGATGGTCTGTCTCCCGCTATACCTCCCACCGTGGCATACCACCTAGTGTGGGTGACTGAAAGAGGCATTCAAATTTTGTGAGTAAAAAAAATCCAACATGGCTGCCATTTTCTTGAATCCATACGGAAAAAAAATTATGTCACGCACTGCTCCTCATCATGTCGATTATTTATATTGAGTTTCATGACAATGCATTAAAAACTGTAGAAGTAGTTTGCTCCACAAGTATTTTGCAAAATCCAATATGGCCACCGGACAGCCATCTTGAAACCGAGTAGGAAAAAAAATTATATTTCGCACTTCCCCTCATCATGTTGATGATTTTTGTGAAGTTTCATGAAAATGCGGTTAAAACTCTGGAAGTAGTTCGGTCCACAAGTTTACATGTGTAACAGATAGACGATGACAAGAGACAGACTGACCAACAAGTTGACTCCTATATACCCCATCTAAACTTTGTTTTTGTTGGGGTATAATAAAGGAATGACATCAGAAATCAATAGGGTTATGTTGTGAGTTGGTTTCGAAAGTAGAACTGAATTAATCTTCTCGTATTTTTTATTAACTATCTCCCAGTTCAAACAGTAGAAACCACTGTCAGAAAACATTTCCTAAATAACTAAATATTTTCATATTTTGTCTGGAAAGTATAGCTTGACCCCACAATGGAATGAGCTTGACAAGATCGTTCCAATGAAAGGCCCATAAGCTATGTTTTTGTGGCAAAAATTGAAGAAAAGAAACTAAAATTTGGATAGCAATTTTTGTGAACAGCACTGGCCTGCTTTTGTCATTACGTTGACCAAAAGGTTAAATGACACATTATGTGATAAAAAGAATCACAAATTCATCTCAATCTGACACAAAATTTCTGAAACTTGTTCACTAAAATTGCTCCAAATCTCAGCTCTGATCAATTTCAGTCAACTTGGCAGAGAAATCCCATTAGAAATCCTGTATGAACAGAATGAGAAAATCACAAATGCTGAAAGGCATAAAGAAATACCTTCAGGTTTTTCCACATCTTCTGTCACCACAACTTCTTGTCCAGCATGTTCCTGAAAGAAGTTTTTAATATTATGAATAAACAATGAAATGAAACACACTTCACTACAGCATTCATGTATATTCCAAAGTTTATATTCAGAAAAACAGTGGCAACAAAAGAATATAAGGAGGAAAATTACAGGAACAAAAATCACTTCCGATTCAATTCAAACAGAATAGTGAAGTCTCACAGAATGAAGGATTTATAAATTTATGATGAAATGAAATTCTGTGATATTTCTGTGATCATTCTGAAAATACACATTTAACTAAGTCATTAGATTGCAAATGTAGTCCGACAACAACCAAGTCCTAAAGTCACCGATTTGTAGAAACATCAGATGCAGACAAGCTCAATGAGTTATTTCAGTCATCAACAAATGAAATGTGTATGCATCAAAATTGAAACAGATCAATTTTTTTGTTTTAGAAAGAGATTCAGCTGAAATAAGTTGTGCAGTATGATTTTCTTTTTTATTGGCGTGTTACTCAGCATGAATAGTGGACAACATTTGTATAAAATTTTTTTAATAACAAAACTTTTATTTTTGCCTCAAACAGCTTATGAACCCCTCTATGGAACAAGCTCACCACGCTTGTTCAAATGAAGGGTCAAAAGCAGCACTGGTAATTCACCCTCAGCAATCAGCAGTGCCAAGGAAATGAAAAATATCCACAGCAAAAATACTGCCGAGGATGGTTTCTTGAGAAAGCCTTTGGTGGCAGAAATTGCACAACTTCCAGGAAACTTCTACACAAGGAATAAAACCATGTGGGTTACACTACGCTCTCGTGCTAATCTTATAATTTACTGTACAGGATGCACTATAACCACTAGAAACTAGGTGTTCTGCTTCTTCTATGTTGATAATACCAGGATCTAACATCAGTGTCTGGAAAGCTCTTACAGAGCTTTCCAGACACTGATGTCAGAGTCTGGTGTTATCAACATAGAAGCAGTGAAATACTTAGTTTGTGGTTATGCTGCATATTATTTTCAATCATACTATACATATTTAGCAAGACACCTGCTCACTTCCAAGACTTTTTCTCAGCATTCACATAGTTCATGATATTGGCATAATCTAATTGAGTGAAAGATTCTGAACACTGATTGCGATTATATATACATGTATCTCAAACTACTTTCACATGTTCCAAGTTACTTGAAAGTTTTCACTTCACCGCATACTACATATACATGGCAGTTGAGACTATGCCCTGCCCTCAGATGATTTTTACACAATCGAACAGGCTTCACAGCAATTGCCGTAGAAGCACCAGTCTTCCACAGCAATTTTTTTGCCGAGGAAACAAGGATGAATTACCAGGACTACAAAAGTGATGTTTTTTAGGTAAAAAGTGAAAAAAAAAAACTTTGAAAGGCATTTTGTTATGAATCCACCCATAGTGCTGGCTGCTTTTGACCATAATATTAGGTAAAAGGGTTGAAGTCCCTTTCAGCATTTATGGCTATGTAACGACTACAACATAAGTATAAAGTGAAATTGAGCCAATCTTGTATATCGATGCTGTCATATTAGTAGATTTCTGGAAGAACATGCTTATTAGAGTGGAAAACACTGTTCAACTTTCTGAGGTTGAACTCCCGACGTGGGAAGATTTGTGATAACGGCAAGAAACATTATCTCTTGTATTTCCTTTGCAGATACAGTGGAGCCCACTAATCGGAAATCTGTTAATTGAATATAAATTTCAAACATCAAACTATTTACCTTCAGAACAAATTTGACCTGTTAACTGCATATAGGTTATGAAGTCAAGTCCTGTTAACTGAACAAAAATTGTGTAACATGTAAAGAAATTATCCAGACAAACATAAGATGGACCTTGATTAACTGGTAGAGTGCTAAATTATTTTTCAAATGTGATTTGTAATGAGAGTATTTTTCGTCAAGGGTACGAACAAAAGGAGCCCCAGTGAAGTAAGATTTTACTCATAAACAATTGTTTTGTTACATTTTATCGAGAGTGCCTTTTCTTCGTAATCTGCTATAAATTGTACTAAAACAATTTGCTAAAACAGTTTGCGTTTCAACTGTTGAACAAATGAGATAATGAATACATTGTAAAGCCATTATAGTGTCTTTCAGCACTTTTTAGCAGAGCCCTGATAGTGGCTTTGGCCTTGTAATCCAACACAGGCATTTAATCTAAGATATCTTATTTGAAAGAGCTTTGTCAAACAAAATATAATTGAATAAAATATCAATTTATCTCTAGAATACAGGAAAGAGACCATTTTCCTATTAATTGAACACTCAGTTTTCAATGACTATTCAATTAACAGAGTTTCACTGTACTTTTAAACCTGCTTATGGGAACGATTCTTGGACAACAAATGAAGGGATGTGGCTTCAAGAACTTCTAAATATAACAAGTTGCCATTGATTTTCAATTAGTTTAAAAAATTTCCAGGTCTCTGAGCTCATGAATTTTAAAATTAAAATTCCAATCATATTATTATTTATTATTTATTGGTGCTTAACGCCACATCAGCAGCTAAGGCTATATCGTGGCGAGAAATCAGAGAAAAGTAAAATGTCAATATTATGAAGTAAAAGATTGAATAAAAACAAAAGGATAATCACAATAGACATGTCAAAGACAAGAATAATTTAAATAACAATGAGCAATGAGATAAGTGAAAGATGTCTACTTCTAAATCAACCTGATGAACTGAGCTTGATGAGTCTAGATTAAAAGAATAAAAACAATTTTAAAATTTGTTAAAAAGATTACTTTCAAAAATGATACAATTTTGTGTGGGCTCGTATTGTAAAATAGATCTCTAAGGGATCCAACTGTGAAGTACTGCCCTCTAACAAGATTAAAATCAGTACAATTTAAGAGAATGTGCTCCACTGACAACACCTGCTGACATGGAACACATTCTGGTCGCATATTACCCTCCAACAGAAAGGAATGTGTAAGTCGTGTGTGACCAACATGACATCGTGTCAGAATAACATGATCTTTTCTACAGAGGTTACTGGATGGGTAGTGATCAAATATGTTTGGTCGGAAGCGATGGAGCTTGTTATTTGTCACCCCATCCCATTCCGCCTGCCACATAGATTTGATGTAACAACTAATATGAGGCTTAAAATCACTGAAAGGGATCTTAAAATCAGTGAGAGGCTTTGTTAAAGCCTGTTTTGCCGCACTGTCTGCTCTGGTGTTACCAGCGATACCTACATATCCAGGTAACCAGCAAAACACGATATCATATTGGTCAGACATGAGAGTTGTTAACTTCTCACGAAGTTCCAAAATGAGAGGGTTCTTCAACTTGGGGTTGAGCAAAGCAAGCAAAGAGGAAAGAGAGTCAGAAAAAATAATAGTCTTCTTTTCCTGTACATTTTCGATATGTTCAAGTGCAAGTTGTATAGCTTTAACTTCAGCTGTGAAAATAGAACTCTGATTCGGTATTCTGATTGAGGTGATACCATCACCAGTAACAGCAGCTGATGATACTTTGTCACCATCTTTAGATCCATCTGTATAGATCCTTGTATATGTACTATACTTGGACTTTATTTCGGCATATTTTTGTTTGAACTGCAAGGAATTGGTATCAGATTTTTTGGTAGAACAAGGTCCAAAATAACTGTAGGTTTTTTAAGATGCCAAGGAGGAATGTGTGATTTATGGTTTTCTTTTATAGATTCAGAATCAATTTTTGCAGACTCCATGTGGGGTTTAACTCTAATTCCCAATGGAGGAATATGTTTCGGATGTCAGTTAAAAAAGTCAACATTTTGAGGTTCTGAAATACAATTAAAAGCAGGATTTGAAGGATTGGCCAAAAGTTTAGACACATATTGGAGAGACAATTTAATTCTGCGCTTCTCAAGAGAGGGCTCCTCTGCTTCAACAAGCATCGAGTCTATTGGGGATGTTCGAAAAGCCCCTAGACTAATTCTAATACCACTATTGTGAATAGCATCAAGAGGTTTTAGGTATGACTTCCTTGCAGAACCGTAAACTATAGAACCGTAATCTAATTTTGATCGAACAAGTGACCTATACAGATGGAGCAAAGTTTTTTGGTCAGCACCCCAATCAGTGCTACCAACGACCTTCAGTAGGTTCAGAGCTCTCTTACATTTAACTTTTAGTTGTTTTATGTGGCAAGATAAATTCAGTTTGCTGTCAAACAACAAACCTAAGAATTTCACTTCCTTAACAACTTTAATAGAACTCCCATAAAGTTTTAACTCTGGATCGAGGTGATGTTTCCGAAGCTTACAAAAATGAACACAATTTGTTTTCATCTTTGAAAATTTGAAACCGTTTTCTGTGGCCGATTTTTTAATTTTGTTTAGGCACAGCTGAAGTTTGCGCTCTATAGCATTCATTTTCTTGCTGCTGTAGCAGATTAAATGAAAGTGTCAATGACACTGTAGCTCAACTTGTCAAGACAAAGACATGTACATGTATAGTATGTGACACAGCAATGACAAACATCTAGGTAATGACCTGATAACAAAGGTACATATAAAGTATTGTAACAGTCTGTACATAAACACTGACCGTTGCCTGTAACAAATGTATAGGTAAAGTATTGTAAAGGTGGGTGACAGTCAGATGCTAAACTAGAAAAGAAATCTTTGAGTCCCAGAGTGGGTCTGACTGAACCCCAAAATATTTGTTCTCATAGCACTGTGATAACAAAGGCACCCCAAAACACACTCATTCCTGTCCCAAGGTGAAAACAAAGGTACCCAAGAAGTTTCGTGAAGATCAGTTCACAAATATGAGCTGTGTAGAAGTTGTGACAAAAAACTGATTGGACCTAATTTCGGTACAAAATGGCCACTGGCAGCCATCTTGAATTTTGGACTGCACCCAGAAACACTCCTTCTCGTCCCAAGGTGATAACAAAGGTACCCAAGAAGTTTTGTGAAGATCGGTTCATAAATACAGCACATATAAGTAGCACTGAATAAATCAAACTTCATCTAATTTACATAATTTCTGCACGAGAAAAAAACCCGTACTATATGTGATGTATTCCATGTTACTAAACATTGATACAAAAATTTATTCAAATCAGAACTTTCATACAGAAGTTCTGTACAAAAAACTGATTGCACTAATTTTGGTACAAAATGGCTGCTGGTGGCCATCTTGAATTTCAGACCACACCCAAAAACACTCGTTCTCATCCCACGGTGATAACAAAGGTACCCAAGAAGTTTCGTAAAGATCGGTTCATAAATACGGCCTCTAGCCTCAGCCGTATAGAAGTTGTGTACAAAAAACTGATAAGACCTAATTTCGGTACAAAATGGCCACTGGCAGCCATCTTGAATTTTGGAACACATCCAGAAACACTCGTTCTCGTCCCAAGGTGATAACAAAGGTACCCAAGACGTTTCGTGAAGATCGGTTCATAAATACAGACTCTATCCCGAGTCGTATTGACATGCGTACTTACTGTGTGTAAGTAGCACTGAAAAAATCAAAGTTCATCTAATTTGCATAAATTCTGCACGAGGAAAAAACCCGTATTATATGTGATGTATCCCTTGGTACTAAACATTCACACAAAAAATTATTCAAATCAGCGCTTTCATATGGAAGTTCTGTGCAAAAATCTGATTGCACCAAATTTTGTACAAAATGGCTGCCATCGGCCATCTTGAATTTCGGACCGGACCCAAAAACACTCGGTCTTGTCCCACGGTGATAACAAAGGTACCCAAGGAGTTTCGTAAAGATCGGTTCATAAATACGGCCTCTAGCCCGAGCCGTATTGGCATTTGCACTCACAGTGCTGAAAGTAACACCAAAAAACATCAAAGTTCATCTAATTTGCATAATTTACGCACGAGAAAAAAACCTGTATTATATGTGATGTATCCAATGGTACTAAACATTCATACAAAAAATTATTCAAATCAGAGCTTTCATATGGAAGTTCTGTACAAAAAACAGATTTCTGCATCATCGGTACAAAATGGCGGCTGGCAGCCATCTTGAATTTTGGACCGCACCCAAAAACACTCGTTCTCGTCCCACGGTCATAACAAAGGTACCCAAGAAGTTTCGTAAAGATCGGTTCATAAATGCGGCCTCTAGCCCGAGCCGTATCCAATTGTTGACGGACAGACGGCCAGCGGGCCATGGCATAAGCTCAAATTTGGCTTCGCCAAAGTTGAGCTAAAAATCATCTACATACAACGAAGAATCTACCATATTTTCAATTGTCTCGATGATGCTATTAATTTTCACCGAAAAAAGGGTAACAGATAAGATACTACCCTGAGGAACCCCCAATTCCTGCTCGTGAGGATCAGATAACGTTGACCCAACACAAACCTGAAATTGGCGGTCCTTTAGAAAGTTTTCAATAAAAAGAGGCATACGCCCTCTCAACCCCATGTTAAAAAGATCTTTTAAAATCCCATATGTCCACGTTGTATCATATGCCTTCTCTAGATCAAAGAAGATGGCGACCACATGTTCTTTTCTAGCAAAGGCATTTCTAATAAACGTTTCAAGTCTGACCAAATGATCCACAGTACTTCTCTGGTTTCTGAAACCACACTGAACATCCGCAAGCAGATTGTTCGATTCCAGAAACCAGACAAGTCGGTCATTGATCATCCTCTCCATGGTTTTGCACAGGCAACTGGTTAAGGCAATAGGCCTGTAATTGCTTGGGTTGCTGTGATCTTTATCAGGCTTAGGAATAGGAATTATAGTTGCTTTAGGCCAGGATGGTGGAAACTGGCCAGTCACCCAAATGTCATTAAAAATTGATAATAAAAGTTCTAGTGATGTTTGTGGCAGATGCTTTAAAAGTTTGTAATGTATGTCATCGGGACCAGTGGCGGTATCCTTTGCTCTATGCAAAGAGTTACGTAACTCTTCCATAGAGAAAGGTTCATTGTAATCCTCTAAATTGTTGGAGGCAAATTTGATCTTTTGTTTTTCTTGTTGTTTTTTAATGTTTAGAAATTCAGGATTACAATTTTCAGACGACGAATGTTTCGAAAAAGTGGAGGCCAAAGTGTTAGAAATGTCAGTTTTGGATGTGATTAATGTGTTGTTATCCTTCAGGTGTTTTATAGTTGATTTTGTTTCTTTTCCTTTAATCTTTTTAATCATTTTCCAAATTTTTGTGATTGGTGTGTTTTGGTTAATTTTAGAAACATAAGATTCCCAAGAATTTTTCTTTTTTTGTTTTATAAGTCGTCTTGTTTTTGCCCGATTAATACGCAGTTTATCCAAATTATGTGTTGTAGGTGACTTGTTAAATTCCCTTTCAATTTTTTTCCGATCTTTTATAGCCTGTTTACAATCACTATCAAACCATGGTTTGGTGAAACGTTTTGGATTTGCCGAGGTAATAGGGATGACTGTGTTTGCAATGTCAAGCAGCTCGTTTGTAAAATGTTCTATTTGGTCAGCACTATCTTGAAATTTCTCCCGTGTGAGGCTTTCAGAACAAAGCGATGATAAAGTGTCCCAATCGGCCTTTTTAAAGTTCCACTGGGGCACTCTATCATCATCCGCCGGAACTACCCTCTCCAACACAATTGGAAAGTGATCACTCCCGCACAAGTCATCTTCTATCTTCCAAGAAAAATCAAGGAAGATAGAAGGGCATGCAACTGAAAGATCAATTGATGTATACGAACCAGATGCGGGGTGCAGATAAGTGTCTGAACCATCATTAAACACAGATCATATTTTGTAATGAACTCTTCTACAGTTTTGCCTTTTACATCTTCTTGACTGCAGGAATCACCCCAAAGAGGGCTATGTGCATTAAAATCACCCAACAAAATGTATGGAGTTGGGAGCTGTTGGACCAGTAGCTCAAGATCATTCATATGTGGTGCTTTACTTGGTGAAACGTAAATTGAACAAAGTGTAACTGTTTTGTCTAAAGTTAGGCGTACCGCCACAGCCTGTAAATTTGTCTGTAATGGTACAGAACTGTGAATTATGTCGTTCCTAACCACGAATATGAAGATCATTATCATCTGCCCAGGCATTATACGATGTATAATGCTTAAAAGCTGAATGATCTTGAGCCTCAGGTTTCTTTAAAAGAGTTTCCTGCAGGCAAAAAGCAGCAGGTTGATATTTTTGGCTTAGAAGACCCAGTTCATTATAATTTGCCCTAAAACCTCGACAATTCCACTGTATAATATTTTGTTTGGGTTCATTATACATGTTTGAGTGGTGATTTAGAAGGTGGACATATGGGCGAAATTGCCCCAGTGTTTCTTCTTAGTGATGCTTTATGCGGGGATTTTACCTGAGACAAACTCTCAGTTGGTTTATTTGAGAACGTGTCATCGATGCACTCATCGACTGACATGGCCTCAATGCCTTCAAACATGTTGTTCGTGACAACATTTTGAAGGCACTTTGGTAGTCTATCAGATTCTAATTTCAGTTTTTCTTTTTCTTTCTGTTTGTTTTGTTGAGTTTGTTGACGTCGTTGACTCCAATTCAGATTTTGTTGGGAACTATGTTGTGGATCAGGTTTTGATTTGGTTGGGTTATGATACTTTTCTGGTTTAGGTTTGTCTTCTTTACGTTGTGGTGAAGAAGGTACATCTTTGGTTTGTTCTTTTGTTTTACCGTTTTTTGGTATTTTATCTATTGTTTGTTTGGCTGAGTTGGTTTGTGTGGACTGTGATTCTGATTGTTGTATTGTAAAGGCATTCACTAAAGATGGAATAGGTCCTTTGAGCCATGTATACTGAGTCTGGCATTCAACTGATTGTGTAGATAATTTTAAGGATACTTTTGTAGCATATGATGGTAATGATGCACTCATACCTGGCATTGATGTCACGAGTTCCCTAGCCTCTTTGAAACTGATTTCTTTTTCCCACTTTACTTTCTGAATAGCTTTTTCCCTCCTCCAAATAGGGCAATCTTTGGATGATGACATATGATTGCCCTGGCAGTTGACACACTTGATAGGATTGGTGCATGGGTCCTGATGTTGTTGACCGCATCTGTAACATATCGATTGACCCCTGCAGTTATTTTGCCCATGGCCATATTTCTGGCACTTGAAACATCGCAGTGGATTCGGTATAAATAAATCCACTTTGACGTTCATATAACCGACTTTAATAGATTTTGGTGGGTGAGTAGAGCTAAATGTCAAAATATAGGTATTTGTTTTGATTGTTGTGCCATCCTTTTTAATTTGAATATTTTTCACATCTGTTACATATTGTGGGCTTAATTCTTTTTTTATCTCTAAGACATCAATGCCAGATAGTTCCCTGGTTCTTATTACACCTCGACTGCTGTTTAGTGTCTTATGAGGGAACGTATTTACCTCAATATCTGCCAATTTTTCCATCTTTAGTAAATTGATGGCCTGTGCTTCCCTCATACATTCTATGAGTAAAGCGCCAGATCTGAGTTTCTTGACGTCTTTTACTGTGCCAGCTATTCCTTTGATGGTTTTTTCTAATAGGAATGGATTGATATCAGTTATTCTTTTATTTTCATCAGCTGCATATACTATTATAAATTTTGGCCAAGTCTTTAATGCTATTGGTGAAGAATCCAAATCTGAATCAGAGTCAGTAGATAGTAATTCCCGACCTTGTTTTTGTTTTTTGGTGGTTGTATCCATGTTTGAGTTTTATATTGTTCACTGCCCCGGCTTCCACCCACCACGGAGTCCAACAAGAGGTAGGGTTACTGCCATGCAGTGAACCCACCGGGTTGCTGGTATTCCCACATACCTGGTATGGGGCAGTATACTCAGTCGGTGTTGATGCCGAGGCATACCACCGACTGATTGGCCCGTGTGTGGAAGTGCCAGGTCTTCAGATGGCGGCCATCCAACCAATCACTGTGTAAAACACCGTAATAAAAGGTTGCCATGCATAACCGAAACAGACAGTGCAGCAAAACTAAGTGGTTATTAAAATATAAAGTGTTTAAAAACAGTACACAATGGCAATTATGTTATGTGAATAAAAGAAATGATTGATTGAATGGCCACCAAATGCCCCCGACGTGACACCCAGTACTTTTTGGGGTGGGGGCTCCCGATTGGCCAGAATGGACCATCCGACCATCCTTCTACTCCCGAAATTGGGGCCAAAGCAGTGTGTTGAACATTATCTCTGAAATGGAGACCAGGGCTCCATCCCGGAGATTGCCCTAACCGGAGCCCCGAGTCCTCAACTGCCAGGATTCCTTCTTCCGGGGCCTTCAGAACGCACCTCACGGGAGAACAAGGTGCCTGCCAGATGGTATTAGCAGGGTTGATCATTTTGGTCCGGGGCTGCGTATAAAATTCCAATCTTTTTCAAAGTTATTATCCTTTTAATTAATGCAAGAGTGGTGCGGTAGCTCAGTAGGTAGAGGTGCAGATTGCAAGCCGAGAAGTCCTTGGTTCGAATCCCACCTGTGGCAACCATGTTGCATCCATGGGCAAGATACTGCCCGCGTGGGGGTATGGTGTTGTGTACCAACTCATACTGCCCGTCGATGGTCCACCTGTCTTCAACCAATGCTAACTCTGCTTGTGTGGAGTTAGTATGCACAGGAGCTGACAGTTGGTTGCCCTTGCTCGATGGTTCTTTCGGGTACTCAGGCTTCCTCTGTCATGGTCATGATTAGCCACTGTGCAAAAATTAAACACCAATAAATAAATATTTAAGAGCCAAAACCTACCATATGTAAAAAAAACAAACTAAAAATGCCTCTCAAATGTTGCCGCTTTTTTTTAATTTTTGCCTCAAAAGCATAGCTCAGGACACTTTCATTGAAACCAACTCAACGAGCCATTCCAATAAGGGGTCATAGGTTATGTGAGGCCCAAAGTTAGGAATTTTAGTACAGTGGAACCCTGTCCATTGAATAGCCAGTTTGCCAGTGAAAATTATTCAATTAACAGGAAGTTTCAATTAACATGGATTTGGTCCCATTCTAGTATTCGAGAAAAAGTAAGCATTTATTCTCATATATTTTGTTTGACAGAGCTCAATGAGCTCTGCCAAAAAAGGTATAACAGATTAAATGCCTACATTGGATGCATTAAGGCCAAATGTGTCAATAAACAAGGGGAACTCTATGTTTGTTGTTAAGTTTTTGGCGTATTACAAGATTTTTTATTCAATTAACAAGAGTTTACTCTATAATCTATACGCAATTGACAGGTCAAATTTGTATTTAGTGCATGGTAAAGGGTTTTGTGTTTGGAATATTTACTTAATTAACAGGGTTATTCAGTTAAAAGATATCCAATTAAGTGGGCACAACAGTACTTCCAGAATATTTTGGATAAGTATTGTCTCCTAGGTGAAGGTTTAATAAGGAGTACAAATTCAAAGGAGATAAAAGAAAAATAACTCACAATATGTTCAGGTGTAACTTTGTGTTCCGCCCAATCATCTTCTTTAATTGTAATATAGCAGAACTTACAGAATGGCTTTTTTCTGAAAGGAATAAAACACAAATGACTCACTAAACCTGTAAATGTTCACTACTTTATTGAAAGAGTATTAACAATTCACCTCAACGAACAGAACATCAAAATTTATTATCGCAATTACTTTTGTTTCAAATTTTCAACACTAAATTGTAACAAAACCACATCTCTGACCCATTATTGGAACAAGCTCAATGAAAATTGTGAAAAAATTGTTTTTCAATCGCTGAAAGTGTCAACTAAGCATAAGGATTAAGCTTAACCCGAAGTAACAAAAATCACGCTTCAAATTTATTACTTTTTCAATTTTCACCCCCAAAACATAGCTTATGATACCTCAATGGGACAAGCCTGTACAGCTTGTTCCAATAGGCGGACAAATGCTTTGTTAGTTATTAAACAAATTTGCAAGTATCGCCTGCTTTTCATGTTAGGTAAAGGCACTAAGAACAATGCTGTTATACATGAATGCTTTTTGCAATTCCAAATTATATGGCACATGTATAGATGGGTCTGGTGAAACAAAAAATTTGGAATTTTATTATCCATAAACCTTTCCATTCAATTCCAACTGAAGCAAGAGGCCCCAAGGAGGCCTTAATCGCTCACCGGGCAAAGTGATTCAAACAAAGTGGTTCAAAGAAGTATTTGGGGTCACATTCAGTTAGACATGGTTCATCAACACCACAGAGGAATGAAGTCATGAGAGACAAATTTTATGGAACTACGGACATGGCTTGAACAAACTTGAATCTTATCCCCCTAATGATGCTGCATACCAAATATCAAAAGCATTCATCTGCTGGATCTGAAGATTTTTAAAGAAAATTCCTCATATTGACTAAGTTATAATTCGGGCTCCCATAGGGAGCCCAAATATGAACCCAGGGACTTGGCTTTAACAAACTTGAATCTCACCTCCCTAAGGATGCTACACACCACATATCAAAACATTCCGACTGCTGGATCTGAAGAAGATTTTTACAGAAAATTCCTAATTTCGAACTAAGTTACAATTCAAGCTCCCACAGTGAGCCCAAATATGGACCTAGGGATATGGCTTGAACAAACATGAATCTCACCCCCCTAAGGATGCTGCATACCAAATATCAAAACATTCCCGACTGCTGGATCTGAAGAAGAAGATTTTTAAAGAAAATACCTCATTTTGAACTAAGTTATCATTCGGGTTCCCACAGTGAGCCCAAATATGGACCTAGGGACATGGTTTGAACAAACTTGAATCTCACCCCCTTAAAGATGCTGCATACCAAATATCAAAACATTCTGACTGCTGGATCTGAAGAAGAAGATTTTTAAAGAAAATTCCTCATTTTGAACTAAGTTATAATTCAGGCTACCACAGAGAGCCCAAATATGAACCCAGGGACTTGGCTTGAACAAACTTGAATCTCCCCCCCCCCCCCCCCCCCCCCCCAAGCATGCTGCATACCCGATATCAAAAGATTCTGCCTGCTGGATCTTGAGAAGAAGAGTTTTAAAGAAATTTGCCTGAAATGCACCAAGTTCCAATTCGAGCTTCTATAGTGACTCCAAATATGAATCCAGGGGGCCTATTTGAACAAACTTGAACCAGATCTACCCCATAATGCTGTATACCAAATATCAAATGATTCTGCCCACTGGTTCTGGAGAAGATTTTTAAATAATTTTTCTATAATTCATACGGTGCTATCAGAGTTATGCCCCATACAGAGCCCCCAAGGGACGTGGCCATTTCATTTGAACAAACCTGAATTGCCAAATAGTAATGAACATCCACATGAAGTTTCGTGAAAATCGGACCAGTGGTTTCAGAGAAGTCGTTTGAAAAATGTTCACGACGACGGACAAGGGCCGGCCGGTGATAAGTTAAGCTCCCTTCGGTACGCTAAAAATAGGCCAATGAAATCGTCAGATGTGTAATCATATGCGCAACTAGTAGAAAGCTGTATGATAGAGGGCTACCCCGGATGCCGACATTATGTACACCATACATGGTATGGGTACATATACAAATGGATTGGAGGAGTGCCTAATATCTCCAGATGAAATTATTAGATTTATATAAAAAAAACTCTACAGCACAGCACATCAGTAACCTGAATACATACATAAAGTAACCTGATAATCGGATTAATATTTATTGAGTTATCACATGCCAAAGAAATGGATTGGATGAGTTCTCAATTTGAAGGACAAAGGGTTATTATCTCAGGATCAAATTATCAGATTTACACCAAAAACTATACAGCTCGGCACATCAGTAACCTGAACACATATATGAGGTAACATGACAATCGGATTGATAATTTTTTAGTTATCTCATGCCAAAGGGATTGGAGGAATTTTCAATTTGAAGGCTAAAGGGTTAATATCTCAGGATCAAAATAACGGATTTACACCAAAAGCTATACATCTCGGAACATCAGTAACCTGAAGATATATATAAAGTAACATGACAATTGGACTGATATTTTTTGAGTTATCTACCGGTATGTCAAAGGGATTGAAAGAATTCTCAATTTGAAGGATAAAGAGTTAATATCTCAGGATCAAGTTATCAGATTTACACCAAAAACTATACAGCTAGGCACATCAGTAACCTGAACACAAATATAAAGTAACGTGACAATCCAAGCAATATTTTTCAAGTTATCGAATGCCAAAGAAATGGATACGGATGCTGGATGGACGGAGACAGACGAACGACGGAGGTCCACCCTGAATGATGGCATTATGTGTACCATACATAGTGTGGGTACACATAAAAATCAATCAAGTATATTCTCTTCCCTGACAGCTGAGGGCACAAACTAATGTTCCAGAATTCAAATACTAAGACAGGGTGGCCTGCACAAGTGAGGGAGTTGACAGAGAACTATTGAATGGAGATCTCAGACTTAGGGAGGGACAACCCAGGGTAAATAACAGTCAGACGCATGGTGGACTGTAAACGAAATTGGTGAGAGCAGGTCAAAGCAGAGATCTTTGTCTTTGTTACTCTTTGGTTGGCATGCATGATAAGGAGAAGTCAGGATATGAAGAGTACCTTGATGCCACTTTGGGGGAAAGGGGAGGAAGGAGGGTGGGTGTCACTCAAATTAAGGGGGAAAATTGGGCAAGAGTCAAAAGGAGTGCCAACAGTGTAATTTTGGAGTGGAGGAGACTCTTGAGCACTTTCTATTAAAATGTCCAAAATATCAGACTAACAGAAAACATTCAGTGGGAGTATAATGGGGAACTGGTTTGGGAGAATGAAGAAAATGTGGGTACTGGATGAGGGTTGGTATGCTTATCGGAGAGATCGGGAAGAACGGGGTACAGGGCGTCATCAGTTTGTTTCTGGGTGTTGAGAGGAGAGGCAAGGTATGGGGATAGGGAGACATTTGGGAGCATAGGGTTATCAAGATCTTCTCACCTGAGAACCGCAACAAATCAGTTATTAATGTTATTAATATAAGGACTGGTAAATGGATTTTAACTTGGACATGTTCTGATCTGTTCAACACTTACTGTTCATCCGCAATTGGTCCACTGACTTCTTTACCATCAATTTTCATCTTGTGACGCCGACCCCGAATATGCTGTTCATATGCCTGTGAAGATTAACGAAAATTGTCTAAAATTTCTGTTCTTCATTTGAAAGTGATATAAACTAGAACTATCACTGAAGGTGATTAATACCCCCGCTTTGGGTTTTTAGAGGAATGCACTTCTGATCATGTAGGCGAAGGCCATAAGGAAATGTATACATAAAGATCATTTTTTGTTGTTGAAATTTGTATTTGCATGTGGCCTTCCACAGAACAGCACTGAATACTTAAAGAGCCCACACATATATGGTTTACATTTGGAAAAACACATTTACAATGTGTAACATGTATTCAAAATCGGTTCATTAATGTAGGAGGAGTTGCACACACAAGAATCCCATTTGAAAACCCATAATAAATCCAAGTTAAAGGGAGATAACCTGGTTAAAATTGTCGCAGATCAAAAATTTGGGAATATGCGTATGTTCACTTAGTTGTGATAATGTTTGAAAGGTTTCGTCAAAATTGATTGATAAATGTAGGAGGAGTTGCACGCACAAGAATTTCATGTAGAAACCCATAATAAATCTAAGTTAAAGGGAGATAACCTAGTTAAAATTGCCACAGCTCAAAAATTTTGGAATATGCGCATGTTTACTTAGTAGTGATGATGTCTGTAAACTTTCGTCCAAATTGATTGATAAATGTAGGAGGAGTTGCGCACACAAGAATTTCATGTAGAAACCCATATTAAATCAAAGTTCAAGAGAGATAACCTGGTTAAAATTGTCGCAGATTAAAAAGTTTGGAATATGCACATGTTCACTTAGTAGAGATGATGTTTGAAAGGTTTCATCAAAATCGGTTCATTAATGTAGGAGGAGTTGCGCACACAAGAATTTCATGTCCGGAAAGACGTACGGACGGACGTACAGACGGACGGACGTACAGGGCGATTCCTATATAGCCCCCACTTCTTCGAAGCGGGGGTATAATAAGAGGCATCACCAGAGGTGTTGGCATACCCCCATCTGTGCAAAGTCAAAGGATATAACTGTATTGGGAAAGACAAGATGTTTCAACGAATGGCCACCATCCCAAGGGAAAAAAATATTTTTGCATATAAGCATTTGATATCCTTCAAAACACATTTTAACCATTTACCTAACACGAAAAGCAGACACTTGCAATCAAAATTCTTGAATAAATATTTTTTTTCATTTTTGCGCCCAAAATATAGTTTTACGACCCTTCATTGGAACGAGCTCGTTCCATTGAAGGATCAGAAGCTATGGTTTTGTGACAAAAAATGAAAAAAAAATTTTCTGAATAGCTTTGGCCAATTTTTGGCCCATCGGGTAAATGGTTAAAGTAAAAAAAAAATCCACCCAATGCACCCCCTCTCCCTGCACATGTGTAACTTTTTCTTTGTATAAAATGACTCAAAATCCTTTGAAACTGATTTTAAAACCAAAAGAAGCAGAAAAAAAATGGCTGATGGTGACCATTTTTGAAGGCGGACGAAACCCAAAAAGTAATATCCTCTTCCTCTTGTAAATAAATATCAAGTAAGTTTCATAACAATTGACCTTGAATTAGAGTTTTGGTGATTTACACTTTTTTGTCTACAGACAGGACACTTTTAAAAACTAAAAATTTGCATAGGTTGTGACGAGAGAAAAGCCTGTGTACAGTGTTATGTATATTGTGCTAGTTGTCTTCTATACCAAAAATAATCCAAATCACCTTTTGGAAGTTCTTGCAAGGTGTAACAGCTATTTTTAGAACAAAATGACTGATGGTGGCCATATTTATGGCTGTCACAACCCTGAAGGTAATGTTCCTATTCCTCTTGTCAATAAACACCAACTAACAATTGGCCTAGAACGGAGTTTTGTTGATCTGGGCAATTTGTTTGCAGATGGGACACTATTAAAATCTAAGATGCCTGGCTAATCTGCATAATTTATACTCAAGAGAAAAATGTGTATACTATGTTATGTATATTGCACTAGTTGTTTTCCATACCAAAAATAATCAAAATTTGAATCACTGTTTGGAAGTTCCTAAAAAGTGTAACTTCTATTGTTCAGAATAAAATGGCTGTCAAAACTATAAATGCAATATCCTTTTCCTCTTGTCATTAAACACCATTGAATAACGTTTCATGACAATTGCCCTTCAATTGAGTTTTGGTGATTTGGAGGATTGATATTTTTTTATTTACAGACGGGACATGTTTAAAAACTGAGGCGGCGGACTAATTTGCATTATTTATGCCACCAATAACAAGAGCTACATCATGCAGTGCATAATACATTCCAGTGAACAGTTGAACTGTACTAATGTTATATGTAAAAGAGTGCTCATTCACATCCAGTTTTTTTTCCAAGCTTCTACCCTTTTCAAAAGATTTTTTAACATATCTTTTGTAGGTGCTCACTTCAGTTGAAAAGATATGGATTAACAACTGTTTCCTCTACACTTAAAAATGGCCATGCTCTCGTGAAAATGAGTATGCAAAGTTAAAGCAAGTTAATGCAAGGAAACCAACAATCGGCCCAATTTTATCCTCCATAGTTGAAGCTACAAACCTAGTTTGAGCACTCAAACAAAGGGACATATCTCGGGTGGAAATGGGCGGCATATTGGAAATTCAATACCAACATATAAGCCAAATGTTGGTAAAATCATAAGAAAGTTATTTCTTGGAAACCAACAAACGGCCCAATTTTGGATAAAAACCATAACTCTAGTAAAAATGGGCAAGTGGAGCTGAAATTCGATACCAACCTCTTTTCCCATGTACAAATGTTACAAACCAAGTTTGAAAACTGTATGTCAAATCATACTAAAGATATTGCATGGAAACCAACCAACAGCGCAATTTTGTTCAAAGAGCAATAATTTTCATTTCTGACCTGTATTTCCACGTTAATGATATGAACCAAATTTGTGAGCTCTAGGTCAAATCATCTTAAACTTATTGCATGAAAACCAACAGATGACACAATTTTATACCAACGAAGGGTTGTTATTCTGTCATAAATGGGCAGACGAGGCTCAAGTTCAATACCAGCCTGTATTCCAATGTTTATGCGATGAAACAAATTTGAAAACTCTTAGGTTAAATCATACTCGGGTTATTGCACGGAAACCATCAAACAGGACAATTTTGTTCAAACAAAGCATTGTAACTCTGGTGGAGATGGATGGGCAGGGAGAGCTGAAATTCAATAATTTGAATACTCTAGCACACATCATACTGAAGTTAATGGATTGGAAAGATGGATGGATGGCCCAATATTCTGCTTCCGGGGGCAGAAAAAAACCTATATACCAAGTTATGTATATATTGTTCTAGTTGCTTTCCTAATATCCATATAAAAAATAATTAAAATCTGAATCATTATTTGGAAGTTCTTGCCTGAAAATTGTAAATGCTATTTATAGAACAAAATGGCTGGTGGTGGCCATTTTTGATAGCAGTCAAAACTCAAAATCTGATGTCCTGTTTGTCCCCTCTTGCACCATTGTGGCATATCTCTTCTAATGTCATATTGTTCATCTGTTGATCCATATGTTCGTACCGATTAATGGACGGGATGGCTGAACAGATGGAAACCTAATGGATGGACAGATGTAAACCAGTATACCCCATACTATTTGACTGGGAGTATAATAATGGAAAAAAGAATTTCCTTCATTCAATTCCTCAACAGGTTTGTTTGTACAAATTTTGCTGAAAAGATAGACTCACTTTTTCATTCCAGCAATCAAGTGAACAGATGACACAATAGGTTTTTCCCATCTGAAAATGTAACAAGAAAAATTATCAAAAACAATTATCATGAAACACACTTGAAATGACTTAACCCTTTACCTAACATGAAAAACATACGGTACCTGTCAACAAAATTCTTGAATAACTAATTTTTTGTCTCAAAAACATAGGTTATGAACCCTCTTTGGAACGAGCTGGACAGGCACATTCCAAAGAGGGGTCATAACCTAAGTTTCCGAGACAAAAAAATACAAAAATAATGAAATTGGTGGCAATTTTTGTGAATGGCGCTGAACAGTTTTGGCCGTTATGTTGGTTAAAGGGTTAAAGAAGATACAAAGCATGTCACAACTGTACTCCCAGACCTTTATTTTAATGGCGTGTGATCACTCTCAGTGCCATCACACATGCAATTACAATTTACAGCAAACGATCAATCGCGCACATGGAAAAAAAGCACTTACTTTTTTAGTTTGCATCAACAATGTCAGAGTTTCAGAAACTGAGTCTGTAAACACTAGGGCTGCCTCTACTATTCTATTTATCAAATAACCGTCGTAAGGTGCTATAGTCTTATTTTTCATAGTCGACTATTTTTTTACCTGTATACATCATGCCACTGAATGATAATATTGGATATTGGTCTACGAGGGACACATAACGTTTCTCTGTACCTGTAATCTTTCGAATCCATTGTTTATATCACAAAAATGGTCAGTAATTTTAAATTTATCCTCGCATATTATTTCATGAAATGGACATTGTCATACCTAAACTCTGTTATGGATCAAGCTATTGTGAACAAATTGTTGATAATCCATGTTAATTATTGCCATTTCAATTTTTAAATCCGATAAATTTAATATCGATGTGGAATTTATTGACACCAAATTTCTGAAAGAATGTCTATACTTTGATGTGTTAGCATCAAGTGACAGTGACTGACACAAAGTTGATTACATCAATGAGGAATTTCCACCCTAGTTCTTAATTGACCCGTTTGGCTGGAATAAACATTGTGTGCTACATTCCTGGCAATTTTCATCAAGCGATAGTTTCTAGATCCCAAAATGACCCAAATGAAAACTTCAGAGTTTAGACAGTGTTTTGATTTTCACTTGTGTTGTCAGAATTTTGAACTGCATTTACTTGTACCTCATTAAATATTCCACTGTATATTATGCTTAAAAGTTGGAAATTTAGTGTTAAGAAATTGTAGTGTTTGTATCATTAAACTAATTTGCACTTTATTATTTCGTAACTGCATCTGCTTTTTCCTTTTTGTGCCCTAAGAGGTGTTTTGTGTTTTTCCAAATCTGAATGCCACCACAGAAACTGTGCACCTTGGCATCATCTTGGGCGCGTGATGTATAGCACATCTGGATTTTTTTTAAATGAAGGTCCGTATTCTCAAGATCATGGTTGCATTGGTACAGAAGTACAAGGAAAAATAATAGTTAATGTTCATCGCTCTGTGTAGGCAAAGAGTATGGACAACTGTTTACTCAATGTAGTGACATCTTTCAGCCAGCACAATTCACAATGCCAGAATGAAGTCATGCTGTAGCACATCATAAATCTTATGTCATTTTGTGTCACACATCATTTGAGGTCAAATGAAAAAAGCTGCAGTTGACTTGTCAATGAAATCAGAGGAGTGCTCCAGGAATTGTGTATCAATAGATGATATTACACATTACTCAACCAGTCCTTCTCACAAATATATTGCACCAGGAGTGAACAAGAGCACCGCGTAGTGGGACAATATATGCCCGTTTTGTATTTTTGAAGAGTTGGGGGTAAGGATGGGGGTGAGGGTGAAAATTGTTTGGACCAACCCCATATTCGAACTTGACCTGTATTTTGTTGTGATTAAACAACATACCAAGTTTGGAACCAATTGGAAAACAAATAATAAAAGTTATCATACGGAAACCAAATATTTGATGCATTCTATGTCCAACAAGGTCCATAATTCAGGGGAACTTCGAAGTTCGAACTGACCCCATATTCGAACTTGACCTGTCTTTTGTTTTGATTAAACCACATACCAAGTTTAGGAGTCAATCGAAAAAAAAATACTAAAGTTATCATTTGGAAACCAAATGTTGACGAATCGAAAGACCAACGGATGAACAAATGGATGGACAGACAGACAGACAGACAGACAGACAGACAGACAGACTTTCATAATTCTACGTTTTTTCAACAGGCGTATAAAAAATCAGTATTTTGGCCAAAAGTGAACTTGAGCTGTGCTTTGTGGTCAAAAACAAAATCTGAGAATTTGAAAAAATTCGGTCAAGGCAAACTAAAGTTATCATCCGGAAACCACAAAATCCACAAATTTGCAATCATTCAAGGGGAATAACTCTGGAAAGGTATATACGATTGTGGTCAAAAGTGAACTTGAGCTGTATTTTGTGGTCAAAAACAAAAAACTGAAAATTTGAAATAAATCGGTCAAGGCAAACTAAAGTTATCGTCCGGAAACGAAAAGTTGGGCTAAATTCCCATAAATAAAGGACCATAACTCTACTTCAAATGGGCCGCTAGAAATCGAACCCATCCTGTATTTTGTCATACTAAATCCATTTAACTCAGCTCAAACCAAAAATTGTGTTTTCAAAGGGCCATAACTCTGCAGTGGATGGACTGAGAAACACCAATATCGAACTTGACCTGAATTTTATTGCTACAAACAACATCTGAAAGTTTGATGTCGATCCGTCAAGGCGTTCGACTTTAAATGAAGGGAAACCAATTTTTTTTTTCGAAAAATTGTGTTTTCAAAGAGCCATATCTCTGCAGCGGATGGACTGAGAAACACCAATATCGAACTTGACCTGTATTTCATTGCTAAAAACAACTTTTGAAAGTTTGATGTCGATCCATTAAGGCGTTCGACTTTAAATGAACGCAAACCAAATTGTTTACAGACAGACGGATAGACGGACAGACAGACGGATAACATAATACAACCGTTTTTTAAACGGGCGTATAAAAATTGCTCTCGCAAAATCAATCATGGGAGCTATTTGTTCTCACAATGACACATCACCATTTGGGGGGCAACTGCAATGTGATTTTCTTGCATTTTTGAAAGGGGCATTTCTCGTCAGGCTTTGTTATGCCATGTTTATGCAATTTTCCAATGATAGAAAGATTTTAATTTTTAATGCCTGTTATTTTATTAATAATATTGAATGAGATCCTTTTCTTGGATAATATTTTATATATTATTGTTATAGATATACTGTTGTTGCCCCCCCCCCCCCCCCCCCCCCCCCCCCTCCCATCTCTGCCTCAAGAGCCCATTGGTGAAAAATATCAATATCAGAATGCACATCAGTGTCTCCTCCCCCCCCCCCCCCCCCTCTATTCACCCACATCGAACCAGATTGTTTTATCCCCGGAATTTTCCAAAATAGCAACCCATGATCTAATTTTTAAACAGACTATAATTATAGTGTTTTAAACAGGTTCTCTGGAGCTTTCTAGCTGCTTCCGGTTTCGAGAATCGCCTGTAAAATGACAAGAACACGTTGATTTCGTTTTTTTTTTTTCTTTTCAAATATTATTAAACTGATGATTGAAATTCAACACCTGAAAAAACGAATGTATTGAATACTTCCAAGTAGGCAAACATCTGTAGGAAGGCGAGAAACAATTTTTTAACTTACACAGTGTACAGACATGTGCCCACCTCACTGGCTTCAACAGATTGAAAAATCCTGTCCTGGGCCCGAATCACTTCAACTGACATGTGCAGCTGTCTTCCCGTAGTATGGTAGACAGGCGCATCGATTTGTGCTTGGAAAATAAAAAAACCCGGGCATTCCTGGGTGCAAGAGCGATAGCGCCCGCTTCATGATAAGGACTGCTGAACTTAATGCATACTATACTCGCCCAAAAAAGAAAGTGTGCATTGCAGAAATTGATCAAACTCCAAAAAAATAATTTCGTAGGTGTAGAGTGTTAACCTGTTCATGAATAAGTTTTGCACGTGGAGAGTCTGAAAATTCATGCAGCAGTGTGAATCCTTGGGTATTTAAACACTAAAGTAAGGCCTTCCTATCGTTCACATTCAAACTTGCGCTGCCGTTAAAACGACTCCACATTAGCATGCCAAGATTGACAATGAATCAACGTCTCCTTGCCCTGGGTATGATTAGAGCTGGCAGAACACACAGAGAGGTTGCCCAGCATTTGAACTGCCACCTTAACACTGTAGACAGGCTAGTCCATCGACATGCACAACATGATGACGTTCGAGACCGACCCCACTCCGGTAGACCCCGAGTTACCACCCCTGCACAAGATCGGTATATCCGTGTCGTCCATCTCCGGAACCGGCAACAAATGGCAACGACGACAGCCAGGAACATCCCTAACCTGAGACGGATACATCCTCAAACAGTAATCAGCCGGCCGAGAGAATACGGCTTACGTCCTCGAAGACCTGCAATTCGTCCGATTTTGACGTTACGTCATCGTCGTGCTCGACTGCAGTGGTGTAGACATCTCAGGCATCCCTTACACTGGTGGCGACGTGTTTTATTCACAGATAAATGTCATTTCCATCTTTCATCATCAGATGGCCGCCAGAGAGTGTACAGACGTCGAAACGAACGCTATGCAGATCCATGTGTCGTGGAGCGAAACCGTTATGGGGGAGGGTCTCTCATGGTGTGGGGTGGCATCACTGCCCGTAACAGAACTGAGCTGGTCATTATTGATGGCAATCTCAATGCAGCCAGATATCGTGATGAAGTGCTTACACCTGTTGTTGTCCCATTTCTGCAACGTCACGGCCCCGGCGTCATTCTACAGCAGGACAACGCCCGACCCCACGCAGCTCGTGTTGTTCAACAGTATCTGCAGCAACAACAAGTGGATGTTCTTCCCTGGCCCGCAAATTCTCCCGATATCTCACCCATTGAGCACGTATGGGACGAAATGAAACGTCAGCTACGCCGGCTTCCCCCTGCACCGTCAACGCTTGTGGAACTCCAAAGATAGCTTATCAGAATATGGAACAACATCCCACAACACTTCCATGCTAACTTGTTCGCTTCCATGAGGCGTAGATGCACAGCAGTAGTCGATGCAGACGGAGGTCATACCAGATATTGAGTGTGTGACTTTTGTGTTTGACCCTTAGTGTCTTTAACTCTCCATGGCACCAAGAGTATTGGTCGTAGCGTAATGAAATTTCTCGTGTTGATCACAAATTGATTCATCTGTGACTGAATAAAATTTCCATGAATGAAAATGACATATATCTTTTTTTAGTGTTATTTTTTAGCATGCACACTTTCTTTTTTGGGAGAGTATATAATACCAGATTTTTAGTATTTTATCATGCTCAAAGTTTTACATAGTGTCTATAATTACTGCGTTCCATTGAAAAAGAAATTTCAACAAAAACTTATACATATATAGGCACTATACAGACAATATATCTCTCTTACCGTCCACTCAAGACAAGCTTAACATGTTTGTTATATACTATAGAGACATTATATCTCTCTTACCATCCACTCAAGACAAGCTTAACATGTTTGTTATATTGTGGGTTTGATGTGCGATATACCTCTTTTTTTACCCATCATATTAAAACTTCATTATTTTATCACTTATTGCCTCCAATACATAGTTTATGACCCCCTCATTTAATAAGCTCAAGGAATTCATTCCAATGAGGATTCGTTAAGTCATGGAACCAAAATAAGAATTTTCAATTATTCAATGGTGATATAATGAAAATTCTGAAAAATGGTTCAGGCCCTTGAAGATAAAACCCAAACTGGTCAATTCGATAATCATCCTTGGTGATAACATCAAAACAGAATACCAATTCCATAATCTTTAACAGAAGAAAACTGGTATTACTGTCATCATTCCAACATAAACTCTTAAGGAACAAAAAACTCATGTGTGACTGTGACTCAATTGTGAAATAGAAGCTGAACTATTTATTAGTGTTTAAGGTCACATATTTTTGCACAATGGCTAACCATGACAACATGAGTATCAACTGAAGACCAGGGGTGAGCATTATTAAGCCATGCTACCTACTTTAGAGAGGGTTTGCACCATCCAAGATTTGGTGACTGGGTCCTATTTTACCTGTAAAACACAGCCTGTTTACCACAGTGAACAGGCACCGCTTCATTTCCCGGGGTTCCCGCGGGGAGAAGCTGAACTACACACCACTGAGTGTAATAAGGTGCTCAACTCAAAAACCCGAATGTTATCTTCATATTTGCCATTGAAAGGCAAACAGAGCTGTGTACAAATTAGCTGCAGAGCTGCAACGATTAACGGTGAAATGAATGAACTGCAATTCATTCTGACAATACACGTGGACCCAAAATGTCATGAATATTTTGTTAATAACACTTCAAAAATGGTCTCATTGTTAATTATTCGCATCCATTATATGTAGTTTTCCCACTGAAATCGGGATCGTAAAAGTCTGAATTTACATTGCTCTTGTATACTTGTTATCTTTGAATAGTACAAACCATTAACCTCACTCTTCAATCTTTATATCCCATGATCCAACAAGTTCACAAATTCCAAGAAACAGAAGGGTGTCACGATGTTTTGTCAAGAAGTTTGAGAAATCAAATTTCATTGAAATGAAGCTGCTTGACCCAAACCCTGTATGATGATCTTTTATTTGGCCATTGTGTGGGTGGATATTAGACATTTCCCTCTTCTGATAAGCCCAGTAGAAATCAGAGGACACAAGAAGCAAATCTGCAGTCATGGACCAACGGGTGACCCAGTGGTCCATAACTGCAGATTTGGTTCTTGTGTCTTCACTTTTGGAAGACTGACGAGTGTATCGTGTATACGTAGTGAATCATGGGATCATATCATGATGTGCATCGTATCATGTGAAAACATATCGTGGCAGCCCTATGTTAATGACCAGCAGCTGATGTTAAGCTGACACTTTATTTTACGTCAAACCTTGGTTCTGAAAGATAGATGTGATGCACTCTGATTATTAACTGGTATAGTGCTAAATTATTTTTGACCATCAAAATTTGATCACATGTCTTTGCCTTGTTACAATTTGTGGGAGAGTGCCTTTTGGCACTCTCCCATAAATTGTAACAAGGCAAACCTATACAGACTAAATAATTTCACTTCAAAGATAATATGAGGCATATCCACTGAATATGAGGCCTTTACATTATGGTCCCTGCACATCAGAGTAAAGCCCAAATATGGGCTTCCAGCATTCAACCAGTTAACTATTAATTATTCACAGGCATGTATACTATTAGTTACACAGTGTTTCAGCAGGGTGCAGAGGACTGTACTACCCTTCTGAGATCCGAATTTCATGAGGCTGAAAGCCAAAGGAAATACGAATCTCAGAAGGGTAGCACAGTCCCGTACAACCTGCTGAAACACTGTGTGACAACTTTATTACTCCGTCCCTGCACTGTGCCGAGTTTTGTTATATAATCCACAACCAGCATTCCAGTGACAAAAATCTTGATATATATATATATACCATGGTACAAAACATTCACACAAAAAATTATTCAAATCAGCACTAAGCCACTTTCATATGGAAGTTCTGTGCAAAAATCTGATTGCACCTAATTTTGTACAAAATGGCTGCCATCGGCCATCTTGAATTTTGGACCGGACCCCAAAAAACTTTTTCTCATCCCACAGTGATACCAAAGGTACCCAAGAAGTTTAGCAAAGATTGGTTCATAAATACTAGCCCGAGCCGTATTGGCATCTGCACTTACAGTGCTGAAAGTAACACTAAATACATCAATGTTAGTCTAATTTGCATAATTTACAGACAAGAAAAAACCCCATATTATATGTGATGTATCCCATGGTACTACACATTCATACAAAAAATTATTCATATCAGCGCTTTCAAATGGAAGTTCTGCGCAAAAATCTGATTGCACCTAATTTTGTACAAAATAGCTGCCAGCGGCCAACTTGAATTTCGGATCTGACCCCAAAACACTTGTTCTCATCCCACGGTCATAACAAAGGTATCCAAGAAGTTTCGTAAAGATCTGTTCATAAATATGGCCTCTAGCCATAGCCACATTGAATTATTGATGGACAGACAGCCAGACGGACGACGGACAACTGGCCATGGCATAAGCTCAAATTTGGCTTCACCAAAGTTGAGCTAAAAATTTGTAAAAAAAAAAAAAAATAAAATGAATAAATAAGGCCTAAAATAGTAAATGAAAGTGTCAATGACACTGTAGCTCAACTTGTGTTAGACATGTACATGTATTGTATGTGACACAGCAATGACACACATCTAGGCAATGACCTGATAACAAAGGTACATGTAAAGTGTTGTAAAGGTCTGTACATAAATACGTAGCCTGTAACAAATGTACAGGTAAAGTATGACTAAACTAAGTTCTAACAACGTTGGCAGCGGCAACATTTTTTGACGGAAATTGAAGAAAATTGATAGCTCCCATCTAGAGGTCTCCCCAAACAAGCATACCGGGTTTCAAAGCAATCCAATCATAAATGTGCCCTGTACGGTGTGCCAAAGAAAAATATTGAGGTCTGACTAACTAAACTATGTTCTAAGAACATTGGCCGTGGCAACATTTTTTGACGGAAATGGAAGAAAATCGATAGCTCCCATCTAGAGGTCACCCTAAACAAGCATACCAGGTTTCAAAGCAATCTAATCATAAATGTGCCCTGTAGGGTGTGCCAAAGGGAAATATTGAGGTCTTCTGACTAAACTAAGTTCTAAGAACATCGGCTGCGGCAATATTTTTTGACGGAAATGGAAAGAAATCGATAGCTCCCATCTAGAGGTCTACCCAAACAAGCATACCAGGTTTCAAAGCAATCCAATCATAAATGTGACCTATAGGGTGTGCCAAAGGGAAATATTGTGGTCTGACTAAACTGAGTTCTAAGAACGTTGGCCGCGGAGACATTTTTGGACGGAAATTGAAAAAAATCGATAGCTCCCATCTAGAGGTCACCCCAAACAAGCATACCAAGTTTCAAAGTGATCTGATCATAAATGCAACCTGTGAGGTGTGCCAAAGGAAATTGTGGACATACGTACGTATGCCAACGGACGAGAAGTGATGGCAATAGCTCAGCTTGACTTTGTCAAGTTGAGCTAAAAATTAGTTTCTCAGCCCCTGCTTTTATAACCAACACAAATTTGAAGAAATAAAAATTAAATGATTAATGTCTGATATTTTACCCAAGTTAATAAAATTAATAATAAATTTGTCCCTTGAGTGCAACAAGGCTTTGCAATGCTTTCGCATTGCAAAGCCTTCTGGCACTCAAAGGACGAAATACACTGTCACCCATAAAATTCTACAACTTATGAGGCCAAAACATGAAACAAACAAAGAACATGAACATTTGATGACGAAGAAATAATTATAAAAATAATAAAATAAAATAAGAAACCACCCGCCCACATACAATTTTACAACAAATGGCCTGAGAAACAAGATCTACTTTGTGGGGCCAAAATTTATATTTTTTGACATCAGTCCAAACAGGGACCCAAAGGTCGTAAAATATTCTTTTGGTGTGACATATCATTTGGACAACCACCCCCCACCCATCCAAAAAACAATTGAATATTTTACATCAACACATTTGGTTGTAGTGCACAAAATATTTTTTACAGCCTCAGGGCCCACATTTTAATATTTTGTAGTCTGATTAATCCAACCAAATAAATACAGCCATGTCCTTCATATGCATGTATTTATTTATATATTTATTTATTGGTGTTTAAGGTCGCATACTTATGCACAATGGCTAATTGTGACCATGAGTTTTACGGGTGGAGGAAGCCGGAGTACCCAGAGAGAAGCATCGATGAGCAACTGTCAGCTCCTTAACATTCCAACTCTGTTCCAGCTCCCCTCAAGCAGGGTTACAGCAGTTAAAGACATGTGCACCATCGATGTGCAGTATGCCTTAGTACACGGCGTCATTGAGCCCCCATGTAGTCAACTGGGACAAAGTGCCTTGCCCAAGGACACAATGCGATCGAACTCTGGACCTCTAGCATAGAAGTCGAACAGTCTTCCACTGAGCCACCGTGCACATTCATATACACATGTGCATGCAATGTTCATGTGCACATTCAGAACATCATCATTGGATCTACCAAGTGGTTGTAAAGAAAAACCACAGCCAATTTACAACACCAATAGTCAGTCACACTTTAATGACGACTATTATAATCTAAAGCATTTCATAATCCATAATTAAGTCAACTAGAATGTGCAATTATCCGATATTTAACTGTAAATGTATGTGATTGACGAAAATACAAGTGTTCATTAGCAGAGGCCTCTCAAACGAAAAATTCCAATGAATATGAAAGTGTCAATGACACTGCAGGTCAAATTGCCCAAGAAGAGACTGAACGAAGTAGAAAGCTCCAGTGAGGCCTAACAAAATTAAAAATCTGTTTCTCAGGCCTGCCCACAGGGTCCTTTTGGCTGCTGAATGCTCTCTTTTTATAATCAATGTCCAAAAGCCACATCTGAAATTTGGAACTCGAGTGAGAACTGCTGCTCGATGGTGAGCTAAAGGAATTGTGGATGAACACATCAAAACCCATCTCAGTAACTCCTACTTGATGTTGTCAAGTTGAGCTAATAAAAAAACAAGAGGCCACACGGAGCCTGTAGCGCTCATCTTGAACAGAACACAATTTAAACAGTCCAACAATGAGTCTACACTAAGCAAGCCATCTCCATAGGCTACACTGTCAATCCTTGAGTCCCTCAGGAGTGATAAAAATAATCTGTGCATCATGCCTTTTCTTCTGTTGATCATAAAGTAAAATGTAGAGCTCCCCTATGAAGCCCCTTGATACAACCTATGTGGATTAAACTTAGTTACACACCTATGGAGGGTACTGAATACAAAATTTTTAATTCTTCAGCAAACTGGCCAATTCCGGCTCCCATAGAGAGCCCAAATATTAACCCAGGCTCTTGATTTGAACACAGTTGAATCTGACTTCCCTAGAGATGTTGTGTACCGAATATGAAAGCATTCTGACTGTTTGATCTAAAGAAGAGAAACTGTAAAGAAATTTCTTTGAATTGCACTAAGTTCAAATTTGGGCTACCATAGTGAGCCCAAATATTAATCTATGGATCTGATTTGAACAAACTTGAATCTGACTCCCCTAGAGATGTTGTATACCAAATGTGAAAGCATTCTGATGAGTGGATCTGAAGAAGCAGATTTTTGAAGAAATTCCCTCATATTGTACTAAGTTAAATTTCATGTTCCCATATGGAGCCCAAATTTTAACCTAGGCACTCGAATTGAACAACCTGGAATCTGACTCCCTTAGAGATGTTGTATACCAAATATAAAAGCATTCTGACTGGAGGATCTGAAGACGAAGATTTTTAAAGAAATTTCCTCACATTGCACTAAGTAAACATTGGGGCTACCGTAGTGAGCCCAAATATATACCTAGGGATCTGATTTGAACAAACTTGAATCTGACCCACTTAGAGATGTTTCATACCAAATATGAAAGCATTCTGACTGGTGGATGTCCAAATATGTCGTAGGAAGCCCAAATATTAACCTAGGGACTTGGTTTGAACAATCTTGAATCTGACCCTCATAACAATGATGTATACCAAACATTAAAGGATTCTGACTGGTGGTTCTGAAAAAGATGATTTTTAAAGAATATTCCCCATATTACCCTATGTTAAAACTTCGGGCTCCTGTAGAGAGCCCAAATATGAACCAATGAGCTTTATTTCAACAAACTTTTATCTGACCCCCCTCCCCCACCCTCCCGTGAATGCTGTATACCGAATATAAAAAGGTTCTGATGATTGCTTCTGGAGAAAAGATTTTAAAATTTTTTTGCAAATATGCTGACTCATCATTTTTTCGATGTCCATTACAGAACACCCTAACATAACCGATGGCAATTTTTTTTTTACCATTCAATTCTACTGGTCCTAAGGATACTTCATACCAAATAACAGACCTCTGTTCCCTGTGGTTTGGGAAATATGGGCGTTCGAAAATATTTCTATTTTTAGCTCCCAGGGTTCCCATGGGGATGCAGGAATTTTTTTTTTGCATGGGTCAAGTACTTATGACCCAATAATACCACAAACCAAATTTGGTTCATACCGGACCATCGGTTCAGAAAATAGAAATTTTGGGCGGGGCCAAAAATCTTACCCCTCCTATTACAAAGCAAAATATTACTTCACGAACTTCGTTTGAACAAACTTGATTCTACACCTCATATGGAAACTCCATAGCAAATATCAAGTCATTGTACACACTGGTTCTTGAGAAGATTTTAAAAATATTTTGGAGCATTTTAACCCACTCCCTCCCTGTGGGGCTGGGCATGTTGAGTTGAACAAAAATGAAATGCCCCTTTGAGACCATCACTCACACAAACTTTCACTTGAATTGGCCCAGTGGCTTTGGAATGGAAGACCAAGACATGGTGTTGACGGACGGAAAGCGATGAGATTAGCTCAGCTTGACTTTGTCAAGATGAGCTAACAAACTGCACTAAATCACAATAAGTTAGGAATCAAAAGAGAAACACACCCAATGTTACCTTGGGCCAAATTATCCCAAAAAGTCAATTTCCATGCATATATTGTAAATTGTCAGAAAACACACATTCATATGCACACAGATGCACACTAGCATTTATATCATTTTTTATTTAGGTATTTTACAAACGCACAAATGGCTGTTTTCAGGTGCTCTGAGTAAAGTTTTTATACTAACTTCTCTTTCTTTCATCTTCTTGTACCCTTTGAAACCAACTGTTTTTACTGAAAGAATAAAATAACCATGCATTTAATACAAGTTTTTCAATATTGTTCAAGCAATGCAAACACTAGAGATGAATGCAAGGCTGCATGATATATCGATAAACCAATAAATACTGGAATTTAACCTTTTACCTAACATGAAAAGTAGTTGACACTTGGAAACAAAATCCTTGAGCAACTACTTTTTTTCATTTTTTGTCGCAAAAACCTAGGTTATGACTCCCCATTGGAACTCGCACGACAAGCTCGTTCGTTCCAAAGAGGATTCAAATTTTTAGACAAAAAATGAAAAAAGAATGAAAATTAATTGGCAATATTTATGAATAGCACTGGCCATTAAGTTGGGTAAAGGGTAAAACCAGTATCGATTGAATACCAGTGAAATTACAAAAATATTGGTCTATTGGTATTATTTATTTAACTGTAGACCCGAATGAATAATATTATCCCTTTACGTAACGTATCAACAACATCCCCCACGCAATATCAAAATTGAGTAGTTGAGAAAAATATTTCTCAAAAACCATTAAACACTATCATGTGACCTCTTATTGGGAGAAGCTCACTGAGCTTGTTTCAATGAGTATTTAAAATTATAAATTTTGATATCGTCTACGTTGGGTAAAGGGGTATTTAAACTGCATGATCAAGGCATGCCGATTCATTCAACTGTGATTGCTCAAGACCTATGGTATGTATGTTCAGTTAACAGCCCTTCGATGCATTGGTACACAGGGTTTTTTTTCAGTTGTGAATACCATGCGGTCCCAGCTGAATGTTAACACAATCCAAATTTTTATCTGACCAGTGACAATTTAGTATACTCTAGTTAACAAAGTTTGAGTGTGTTCTTCAGTAATTGTGCCTGGCAGCTGATGTGTTGAAACTTTGTAAACCAAACAACTTCTTCATGTCTCAATATCTTGGTTTGTAACACAGTATACAAAATCAACATCAAAGGCATTTGTGGATGACATAAATCTGTGACAGCTCAAAGTGTTTGAATTATTAATTACCCTTCCATTTGACAGTAACTGAATGAGTAAATCTGGTGGAATGAACTACTTTTACATTTAAGATATTGGTGTAAATTCAAATCACCAAAATGTGCAAGGCAAATTTACTGTGGCTTGTTTCAAGCACTGTATAATTATTCCCCTTGAATTCAACAGTTAACATAGTATGGAAAACTCTTATAGAGCAAACTTTTAATTTCTAAATTTCTTAATATATTAACTGTAAATTTGATATAATCCACACATCACAGGTTTTACAGTTGTCTCCCATTGCAGAAACAATGGATATGAATAGATGCCAGTGACCTTAATTTTCATAACAAATTTCAATGCTTACTTGTAACCCACAAGGAGGTTCATATACACTGGAGAGTAATATAAACCAGCATGACGTGAGGTGCAAGATGGAAAACTCTCCCTCGAGAGGGCAAATTTGAGGATGGACATGAGGGTTGCAGAGTGTCCGGCCCAAAAATCAGACCCTGAGTGTGAGATTTGTCCATCATTGTAATGTGCTAATCGATTTTTGGGGCAATGTTTGGCTATATACTAGAGGTATATACCACAAAAAACAAAACCATGGCCCACACTTGTAGGGTTCACGTGTCCACCGTTGTCGAAAAAGCTGATGTTTTTCATCACAGTGCAAGTGCTCTCGAATGTGCGGAGTGATCGTAGCTACATAAAAATGTATGGTTGAAAAGGTTTTGGATTTCCTTAGTGTTTTTATTTTCAATTGCTTTGAGGAACTTTGAGGAATTCAGCCATGTCTATAGACACAAAAAATAAGTGACAGCCATTGTTTTTAATGATTTTAAATAGTTCAATAAACATGTATGCAAGTGTGTTACATGGAGTATATAAGATAATAGTTACATGGGCTATATGAGATGGGGAAAATGTCCATGACTTTCTTACATAGGATGCATGTGCAAAATGGAATATGAGGGAGGGGAGGGGGGGGGGATAGAGAAAAAAAAATCCAGAGCTTTTCAAAGTAATTTTTAAGCACTTAACCCTTTACATAACCTGAAAAGCAGACGACACTTGCAAAAATAATTCTTGAATAACTAATTTTTTCATTTTTTGTCTCAAAAACATAGGTTATGACCCCTCGTTGGAACGGGCTCGACAAGCTCGTTCCAATGAGGGGTCATAACCTATGTTTTTGAGACAAAAAATGAAAAAAATAATGAAAATTAATTGACAATTTTTTAGAATAGCGCTGACCGGTTTTGGCCGTTATGTTAGGTAAAGGGTTAACAGGACATTTGGCAAAAATTCTTTTGATTACCTCAGTGTACATACTGGTAAACAATTTTTATAAACTACACATATATTCAACCAAACATCGGCAGCCAACATTGAAAAAAGGCTCCCTCAGAGAGCTTCCCAAGGACCACTGTCACTGGCTCAAGTTTTATTCCAGGAACGACAAAAGCTTGCTGCTTGGGGTGGTTCTTCCCCGATACAGCAACACTCGTGGAAACCAGGAAGATTTATACATTAAAGGTTTGGCACAATGACCCCAAAGCAAATATAGTTCTTCCTTTCATCATACCCAACTCACAGGTCAAGTTTGGTTTCAGACAGCCCAGTAGAGTTTCAATTAAAGAACAAAAAAACAACTCACAGAAAAATTTCAAGTTCAAGGTCACTATGACATTGACCTTTGAAATAATGACCCTAAAATAAAGTTCTTCCTCTGATCATATCCAACCCACATGTCAAGTTTGGTTTTAACTGGCCACTGGTGTTGTACAAGATGAAATTATGACATGTCTATTGAAAAGTGCTGATAGCCACTTTAGTGGCTTTACACTTCATATAAAGCAACCCTCCCCCCCCCCCTGATCAGCAGATCATTCCAATAAGGGATTACTGTACATATGGTTTTGTTGAAATCCTTTGAAAAATTTGTTTTTCATCTTCTTAATTTGCAAATTATGCTGATAGATGTGGCCAATTCGTTAGATAAAGGATTACCAGAATGGGCAAACTAATTGCCTAAGTTTATTTTTCAATAACCTTTGATAACTTTTTCAATGAAAATCTAATTTTCAAGCACTTCCAAGTGCCAGGAATGTCCATTTTAAATTTCAAGCACTTTTGATATCAACTAAATTTCTTACAGGATTTAATTTCATTCAGATTGCAAACCAACTTTTCAAAACTTCAAATATATTCATACTTTGAATGTGACCTTTGGTGACCTTACATGAAAAGAGATCTGGTTATGTATCAGCAACATTGGAAATCAGATCATATAACATACGCACACTATGAAAATCACAGTTCTCTGAATCAACATATGTGTATATCTTATCAAACACAAATGCAAAACTGACAAAATTGAAAATTACTTAAAAAACATCAGCCAACATGGTAAAGCATTCTGAATTAAAGGAACTTTTTTAAATGAAAACACTAGTGTAACTCAAATCCTGTCAGAAATATGAAGACTTATATCCTCCTTTTACACAAAGTCAAAATTTGGACTCCCATATGGAGCGCAAATTGGTATTCAGGGGCCAGATTTGAACAAATTTGAATAGGATCCCCCAAAGGATGTAGAAAACAGAATAACTCTCTATTCTGAATGGTGGAACTAAAGAAGATTTTAAAAGGAATTCTCAAATTGCACAAAGTAAAAATTTAAGCTCCTATAGGGAGCTTAAAACACACACACAGACTTGATTTGAACAAACTTGAATCTGAACCTCCTAAGGATGCTGATTTCCAGATATCTAAAGATTCTGACAGGTGGATCCAAAGAAGACTTTTAAGATGATTTTTAGTACGCGGTAAACACATGTAAACACATGTGTGAATAGTACTGACCACGCTTAGATTATGACCAATACATGGCAGCTGTACTGTACAGAGGCCAAATAGGAGAAATAAACACATGGAACAGAGTGTGTATCATTGTTATCCTTAGATATATTACAAGTTTTTTTTAATTACGGCAAATGGTTTAGGGGTTTGGAAACTATTCATTTAACCTGGTTATTCAATTATGAGATATGTATTCAAGTGAGAACCATTGTACAACAGTTTTGCTGACTTGAGATATGAGTACACTAGTGTTTCGAGAAAAAATGCAAAAGCTGTATAAATATAACTCTTAATAAAAATGAACTGTCATTGAAGACAAGATTTTTGGCAGAGCTATCAGGAAGCAACATCTCTCTTCACAAAACTGAATGGTTCCATTTCAATGAAAAATTAAAAAATTAAAGTACCGATCTCTCAAAATCAGAAAAAAAACCTGGACATATGGAAAGAAATGAACTTTTTGTCCTAAAAATAGGAAACTTGGAACAAACTTATGTTCATGATTGCAATGCCAATAACCAGAGTTCAGTGGAGCCATCAGAAGGCCCTGTAGATTACCTTTCTTGTTGGGTGGGGGGCCACCCTGTCTTTTACCATCTCTTCTGTCCTTGTTGTCGAACTGCTGCTGAAATGATCAGTTTTTTGCGAAATGTGGCAGTGACCAATAGAAGTAGCTCCTATTGTAGAGGGTCACCGACTGCACATTATGCCCACATAAATGCCAGTTCAGTTTTCTTTCAAACTCCAACAGTTGGAGCAACAACAACTTGGTAGTAAACAAAGGAGAACAAAGGGCAGACAGAAAACTTCTGTCAATTTAATACCTGAAATGAACTTCAACAACAATATTATTGTATATGTATATACATGATCCTAAACATGCCGCATGAACCAAATAAAAGCTCATCTGCCATAATTTACCATCTTCATTAAGTCACTGGACAATTTAAAACCTCAAATTTCTTTTAAGGGTAAATACAGTGGAACCCTGTTAATTGAATAGCTACTTTGCTAATGAAAATTGTTCAATTACTGTATTCAATGAACAGGGATTGTGTCACTTTCCCGTATTCTAGAGATAAACTTGTCATTTATTTGATTATATCTTGTATGACCGAGCTCCATGAGCTCTGTTAAAGAAGATATAATAGATTAAATGCCCGCATTGGATGTACTGAGGCCAACTAGGTCTATAAACAAAGGAAAACTGGGGAGAGTCAGTAATTTCTCGACAGATTACAAGATTTTTTATTCAGTTAACAGGAGTTTACTCTATAACCCATATTCAATTAACAGGTCAAATTTGTTCTGGGGTATTGTAAAAGGTTTTGTGCTGGGAAAACTATATTCATTTAACATGGTTATTCAGGTAAGAGCAATCCAATTAAGTGGGCTCCACTGTATACATTAAATTTTTAACTCAGTCATACACAAGTATATGTAGAGAGATTAGGCCAACATTACCTTCTTCACATGTCTGTCGTCGTAATCTTGTTGGGAATTGGCAGGCAGGGCAGGCACCCACTCCTTACTCTTAAGATGTAATTGAAGATTCCCGTGTTTGATTTGTCTCTACTACCATATTCAGATTCGAGAAAAATGCACATTTTTGCCCATATTCAACAAATTTACTCATCTGGCCGAAACAGTGAGCATTTTTCTCAACGCAGAAGTGGACAAGTCACGACAATAGCTTTGTGTATTGTCTTTCTTCCATGCCACATGGCAGATAGACCACTGTTGATATGTATCAGTGCATGGTTGTTATTCAGTGAGACTACCCATCATCCCAACCCCCATGAAGCTAAAAAACAGAATGTTGACTGCTGAAGGGTAGCAAATAGGACTGAAATGGTTAGCTCATTTTCACAAGTGACTAACCATGAGCTATAACCGGATAATATCCATTATTTAGCCATTATTTCACACAATCAAAACTTGAGAAATTGGAAAGCAGTATTCTCAGAAACTATTCCATAGTGTGTATATGAACGAACGTTGTCAAATACTCGACAATGTTCATTTGTATACACACTATGGAATGGTTTCTGCAATTACTCAATACTCACGAAAACTGTCGATCATTAACCAAGTCTTGGATGCCAAAAGCGATTATTTCTCAATATATACAACGTGGCTTCGGGTGTAATCTATCACAAAGAAGAAGCGGCAGATTTGCTACCTTTTAACCGTGGAATGACAATCACTATCGATATTTGGGTTAACTGGTTGCTGTTTTTTTCAAATCGGTTAGGTAGATAACCAGTTTCAAACCGGTTATCCGGTTAACCAAACCTTCATTTTTGTGGCGGGCGACTGCTCTCACATGCCATTGCTCACGCAATTACAATTTGCGGAGGCCAATCACGCGCGTGAAAAAAAGCAGTTACTTTTTTAGTTTACGTCAACAATAGCAGAGTTTCAGAAACTGTCTAAATACTAGGCTGCCTCGCCTATTCGATTAATCGAATAACCGTCGTAAGGTGCTATAGTTTACTATTATTTTTCATAATCGACTATTTGTTTTAGCCGTATACATCATGCCACTGAATGATAATATTGATCTGCAAGGGACACGTAATGTTTCTCGGTACATGTTATCCTTCGTATTCATTGTTTATGTCACGAAAATGGTCAGTAATTTTGAATTTACCCTCGCATATTATTTCATTAAATGGACATTGTCATACCAAAACTCTGCTATGGATCAAGCTATTGTGAACAAATTGTTGATAATCCATGTTAATTTTTGCCATTTTAATTTTTAAATCCGATAAATTTAATATCGATGTGGAATTTGTTGACACCAAATTTCTGAAAGAATGTCTATACTTTGAACTGTTAGCATCACATGACAGTGACTGAAACAAAATTGATTACGGCAATGAATTCCCGGTAAACTCTAGTTTTAAGATGACTCGATTGGTTGAAATAAACACCATGTGCTATATTCCTAGCAATTTTCATTAAGCAAGTTTCAAGATCCCCAAAATAACTCAAATGAAAACTTCAATAGTCCAGACGGTGCTTTCATTTTCACTTGTGTTGTCAGAATTTTGAACTGCATTTACTTGTACCTCACTCAATATTCCACTGCATATTATGCTTAAAAGTTGGAAATTTAGTGTTAAGAAATTGTAATGTTTGTATTATTAAATTTAAACCAATTTGCACTTTATTTCAGTGCTTTATATTATTTCGTAATTGCATCTCCTTTTTGTGCCCTAAGAGGTATTTTCCTAAATCGACGTGTCACCAAAGAAACCCTGTGCCTTGGCATCATCTTGGGAGCAACGTATAGCGTGTCAAGATTTTTTTAAAATGAAGGTCTGGTTAACCATTTCAGTTCTAGTAGCAAACTGCATAAATATCTACATTATATAATAGTATAAGAACAACAACTTATTTAATAGAGATTACAGAGGCTGATCATTATTTCATGCAACAATGTGTTATAAAAGTTACTACATGTACTATACATATAGTAGCATATGTATCAATGTTTTTAGTTTCAATATGAAGGTACCACTTCTTATTCTTTGAGTATTTCTTCTATAAAATAAGTTTCCAATTGGGGCTTTAATGACGCAGATTTTCAGATCTACATGAGCCCTGGACCATTTCCCAAATAGGGCAGAAAAATCCCTGCAATGAGTCAGATTATTAATGCGAAATAAAATGATTACAGGTAACTAAATTAATTCATTCAATTTGTCAGTGATGAAGTCCAGTTATATATATATATGAAGCAAGTTAATCTTAACTTACACCTGGATGAACTAATGTTGGCAAAAGGGAAAATCAGCAGGATAAGAGGCAGTCAGGTGTGGCACTATAACCACCACTTTTGATAATGAAAAAAAACTCTTAACCACCACTAAATTTCTTTACAGCCAAATTAAGATGACAATCGCACCACAGGAGACCTTTAGACAGCTTTGGTCTGGAACTCAAGAAATTTTGAGTTTGAACCACAAATCCGTCCTACTAATGGTGGCTTGCATTACAAATGGTTGCTCCTCCCATTTTGCAACCTCTGGCCAACTATACATCATCAGGACTTTAGATTGACATAATCTGGGCAAAACAGGTGACTTGTGGAGACAGCTGAGGATACTTTTATCAGTCAAGTTATTCAAATGAAGCCATAATTTGGGCACAATGTCCTAAATTGGGCACAATGTTTTTCTGTTGGTAATCTGGGGGGGGGGGGGGGACTGAAGGCCTAACATTGTATACAAGAACTTTCAATGATTCATAAGCCATTTTCAAGTACATCCAAGACCTTCAAATTCACTAACTGGTTAAGGGCTACATTATTTTTGGTGGTCTGAATTTATTATTCATTTATTTTATTACAAATTATTGGTGAGTGCCAACAGGCACTCTTCAATAATTTGTAATAAAACAAATTTATATAAACAAAATATTATTTAGGTTTGAATGAATAAGAAACATGAGCAAGGAAAATGTTTTCTTTTGCTCTGGTATCCCCATTTTTGTAAAGCCCCGATAGTGACTTTTAGAACTCAACCAATTAAAATTCATTCAAAACTACACCTGAATGATTGGTCTTAATGGAAATGCCCCCAATTTTTTTATTTTTTCAAACTATAAATGGTCAATTCAATATTATAATCACCCAAGCCACATTGGCCGAGTTGTATACCACAAGCTATTGTTCAAGTTTATGTTGATCAATGTCAGCATCTAGGACTGTATAATGACCAGAACACAAGTAAATGGTCAAATTTAGCTAGGCCATTTATAACTGTACTGCACACTTTATGAGTCTAACACCACAGGTCCTCGTTAACCAGCTTCGTCTTACAGCTTGTTCACAACAGAAATAATGGAATTCATTTCCTACACTTTGTTTATTGGGCTTAAGAATGCTTGCAGTGGACAGGGTCATATTGTATTTCACAGTTTTACAGGTGGAGGATGCCTAAGCACACAGAACCATTGAGCAATGGCAAACTGTTAGACTATCTCACTTAATAATTACAAGGCGAGTTCACAGCAGTAAAAGGCAAGTGAATCATTGCTGTGTAGCATGCCATAGTACACAGCACAACAATGTCCCTGGGCATTCAGAATTAGGTGTCATGCCCAAGAATCCACCTTTCAGCAGGGACTGATATAAGCTTCATACACCATAACCTTAAAATAGGTTACGGTGTGCCTAGCATACCGTAACCTTAGGTTTCTGTAGTGTAGATATAAGGTAAATTATTAAGGTAATCAGTTTCCTCTCATAACCTAATAATAGGTCTCGGGTAACCTCCCCCATAACCTAACCTATATGTTACGAATTATGTCGGACCCTGTTTCAGTTTTAAGTCCATGCTCTAACCAGTTAGAAAAGATATGAATTCAATCAACTCACACATTCTTTGGGTTTGTACCCCAAATTTGGTTTGAAATTCAAGGACTTTCAATGACCTGATTCACAAATATCAAGGACCTACAATGATATCTGTGAAGCTGAATACATGTAATCAGGGACCGATAAGGACTATTTAGAATACGCTCTAGCCTCGGAGCCTATTTTTTCAATTCATGCGCCAGATTTCAATTTACGAAATCACACTGCTGTTTGAAACACACACTGCAAGTATGTAATAGCTCTCATCATTTTCATTTAGTACACTATACCAAACATTAATCTTCAGTGGTTTCTGATCAAGTCTTGGCTGCCTATTTAGGCAGCCAAGACTTGATCAGAAACCACAGTGAAGATTAATGCTTGGTAATTAAGACTTGAAGTATTAACCTAAGCACTCTACAACAATGATAAATGATAATCATATATATAATATATGTAAGAGTGTCTCTCTCGATTATCCATCGAAAGAATATCAAAATATGATCTGCGAAGTTACGCGCCAACTGAGAAGCCTATTTCTGAGATTTAAGAGCTAGGTCCTGATGTTTCAGAACCAAATACGCACTGGTGCATTCCCAGGTCGGTCCCTGTGTAATATAAACAGTTTATTTTTTAATACTGATCTTTCATTCACTTGAAAGGTACTGCTGTTTTGATCGCTGCCTGATGACATTTTGACTAACAAGTAAGGATATTTTTACTCAAAATGGGGAGACATTTGGGCTACCCATTCAAGGGGTTTCACTTTGACACGCACCTTTAAGTTGACAGTCAGGGTGTTCTTATGAAATAAAAAGCAGAAACTCAGCTTCAATTGTTCCACTGCCATTTTACTGCAAATGCTAATCAATGGGAAAAAATTGTTAAGTCGGGTCTATTGGCCATTTTTATACTCCTAGGTTACTTGCCATATTTGAAATTATCAGTACACTTTCCTCTCTTTGTAGATGTATTCCCAATATAGACCAACTTGATAGCCATCTTTCAAGTGATGCTTGAGATACTCAAAACTATTTTTCCTCCACCCACCTTTTTTTTCTGAAGACGCACATACCTAGCAGTTTGTACATCCTATTCTCATGTAAAACAATAATTTATGTATTTATTTATTGATTGAGGTTTAACAAAACTTTCTACAGCCAGGGCCATCTCATGTCTGATAGTTTTATGGGCAGATGAAGCCAGTGTAACCAGAGAGAACCGAGCAACGTCATTCAACTGCCAGACTCCCCAATGTACTAACTCCACGCAAGCAAGGCTAGCATTGGTCGAGGACAAGTGAACTTTCAACATGCAGTACACTTTAGTCACAGCGTCACAATGCCCCCAATTGGGATTAAGTGCCTTGCTCAAGGACACAACACAGTTACTCCTGGCAGGGATCGAACCCTGGACCTCTCGGTTTGAAGTCCAATGCCATAACCACTGAATAACTATGCTCCAAACACAAGAATTAGAAACCGAAGTGCATGATCAATGAGAAAATCCAACAGTATCAGACAAAACACTCAACAGAAAATAAAGCAAACAGAAAATTTTGACTAGTGTATGAGTGCGACACAGTTCCTAAAATTTTGTCTGGTTTTCCAGAACATTCAAGGACTGGCCTAGCAAAGAGTTTCTGAAAATGCTAATTCCAGGAATTTAAAGATTCCAGGATTTGCATGAGCACCCAGCATTTTAGTGTGTGTCTGCAACTGTCCAACTGGCCACTGTTAAAACTAAGCTGTGCAACGTGGAAACACTTTTTTCAATTCCTATCCAAACAAATAAATGCATATCTTCAACATACTCACCCTTGGTCGTTTTCTTGACTGGTCAAATCCACCTCCCATTCCTCCTCGTCCCATCATGCCTCCCATGTTGTTGCCCATCATACCACCACCTCCTCTTCCTCCTCCCATAAAACCAGACTGCATGCCCATGCCCATTCCCATACCCATTCCTCCACCCATCATGTTGTTCATGTTGCTATTCCGGTATCCTCCAGTGTATTGATTTCCACCCCATCCTTGTCGTCCAAAGTTACCACCTTGCATCATCCTTTCTGTTTATAATCTGGAAAAAAAAGGTTAATACGCAGTTAATAAATCATAAACCTATTATTTATTGCAGGGTTCCAGCAGGCAAGGACTGATAAAAATCAAGGCTATTCAAGATGATTAGGACAATTTTCAAGGCCCCACAATTGCCTAAATGAAAGATTTTAAAGATCCTGTCCTCACAAAATATAGTGCACAGAGGAATCTATGCTGCCATGTGGACCAAAAACTATTATTTTTCACCCGCACAAGTGCACGTGAAAAATAAAACTTCAGTCCACACATGAGATAATTCCCGATATTCACTAAAATAGCATAGCTTTTGTTTTTATTATATGCTATGTGACATTTTACCATGCAATATTCAGCCCAATTCGACTGCAAACAGTTTCAAGACAAAAACAAAAAGCTGCTAATTGTTCCATCAAGGCGATGTTCAAGGTGCGGCATGTGCTGAAGCGTAACGTCATTCAGGAAGCTGCTGAAAAAATTCATCATTGGGAACTGAAAATACTTTTTTGTCACTTGTGCAAGCACTCCTGAAAAATAAAACTTTCAGATCCACACTCATGAGATAATTCCAGATACTGACTAAAATAGGGTAGCTTTTCTTTTTTACTATATGTTGCGAGACACTGTATTGCGCAATATGCAGCCAAAATTCGATCCCAAGTGCGTACATTTCACAACAATAACAACCAGAAGCTCAAGTGAGCCTAAAACTCTCACCTAGCTCAAATTGTCAAAACAGAGGAGTGTATCAGCATGCAATCAGCAGCAAGAGCAATTTGTTTTTGATTTGCTATGACATAACCAAAGGCAACTTTTTTGGTCATTCATTTCTGATTATCCTAGGAAAGCTTCCTAGAAAATATAAATTTTAGAGTAAATTTCCTTTCTTATTATACCTACCGCAATTGTTTACTACAGGCTTGCACTACAGTGGAAGACCCTAACTCGGATAAAATACTCTCTATTTTAATCTTTTCCAAGAGATGTGGGAAAGAAAGTGGTGTAAAAAACTCTATGATTGAAGGAGTGACAAAAGCAACAGACATCGACAGAAGGACCTTCTACTTAGCCAGAGGCTAAACCAGTGGAGTGAGTGCCTCCTTGAAGAAGAAAAGCAACTCCACTGCTTGTCTCTAAAAACCACTACGGAGGAGACAGGTCCCGATGAAAGACATGCACGAAGGTACAATGAAGTCGAGTAAACTTGAAACCTCCTCAGAGACTTCGGCAAAGAAAGTCGCAACGTAGAGGGAGACATTCCAGAACCGCCGCTAACAGAGAGCGGAGCAGATTGATCCACACCCACTGAGGCGACAAGGGTGTGATCGAAAGAATTCGACGGGTGCAGTTTCATATCTGGGCTAGAACCTGAGGCGGAATCGGAACCGGCAGGAAGGCATAGCTCAAAGGAGGGCCAGAGCGCTCACGGTGAAAGCCAGAGCATCTGGACACGGGGACACGAAAGTGTCCACCTGATGGTTGCAACGAGTTGCAAAGAGATCGATGGAGCACCTCCATGTGGAGCATCCACTCGGAGGAAAAGAACCTGCCCCATCGGGACAGGGAGTCGTTTGGGACGTTCAGACGACCAGAAATGTGACGAACAACCACCCCGGTGTTGACATCCTGAGCGAGCAGTAGAAGATCCCGAGCCAATTCGTACATTGGAACCGAGCGCGTGCCGCCCTGGTTCCGAATGATACAACCACTGTTGAATTGTCGAACAACAGAAGGACCTGACGATTCGACAGGTGAGGGAACCACTGTATGAAACTCAGAAGAGCAAGAACTCCTGTTTGATGTGTAGAGATGCCCGATCCTGGTCCCACACCCCTTGAAGGGAAAGCCCTAGAGGATCCAACGTTGCACCCCATCCGAGATTGCTGGCATCTGCCGTCAGAACGCGATCAAACGTGGTTAAGTCCGAGACACCCTGCGTGATCCACTGCACATCATCCAATGGAGAAGGTGAGGATGAAGGGATTCTGGAACTGAGGCATCAGATCCAGAGAATCAACATTCGGCCTCCGACTGAGCAGAAACTGTTGGAGAGGTCTGACATACAGCCGACCTAGAGGAATGAGATCCGTCACCGAACCGCAGAGACCGAGCAGCCGGAGAATGCACCGTGCTGTCGCGGATGTGGACTGGGAGAGTCAGAGCAAAAACTGAGAGAATCACAGCCCTGGCCTGGCGAACCGCCACCATATTGAACTGAGTGTGGAAGGCCATCCCCAGATGACAAAACGACAGAGAAGGGACCAGATCCGACTTCTCCTCATTGACTTTGAATCCTAGCGACGTTTGCAATCTCAACAGAGTGTCGACATCCAACTCCAGTAAGGCAGCATTGGAATGCCTCTGGAGGATATCGTCTAGATATGCCGAAATAGTCACCCTGGACTGTGTGCAATGGAAGGATATCACATCCGACATCAGTCGGGTGAAGGTCCAAGGAGCCAGGTTGAGGCCGAAAAGCATGGCCATCAACTGGTAAAACTAGTCTCGCCCCAGAAAAGGGAACCTGAGATACTCCCTCGACACACGATGAATCGGAGCGTGAAAGTAAGCGTCTTGCAGGTCAATGCTGGAAGCGAAATCTCCCTGGTGAATGGAACGGCAGACCGAACTGAAAGTCTCCATGCTGAACTTGGGAGCAATGATAGGCTGGTTCAGTATACTCAGATCGATAACCGGTCGGAGTTGGCCGCCCTTCTTTGGCACCAAGAACAGGTGGGAATAAAACTCTGCTGACTGAATGTTCTTGACGACCTCGAATGCCCCCGTTGGCCAGGAGATTGTCTATCTCTATGGACAAAAGCTCCCGACGTAAAACGTCTGAAGGAACTGTGGTTGGAAGAGGCACCCTGGACAGAGTGGGGTGCCTTCGGAAGGAAATTTGCAGCCCAGACCGAACAACATCTAACACCCAAGGATCGGATGTGATGGTGGCCCAACGGTCTATGAACTCTGCTATACTTCCTCCAAACTGGGACGAATCGAGGTGAGGACCTTCTGTTTGTGCCGCAACGAGGCCCGCGAGAGGAGAAACCACCTCCTCTACTGAATGAAGAATCCTGAGACTTCCTTCTAGCCTGCCGACGCTTAGCCTTACCCCGTGAGTAAGAAGAAGCGGTGGCAGAAGGATCAGCCCTTTGCTTCGCAGAGGAAGCAGAAGGGTACTTGTTAGGCTTTGAACGTTACCTGCCTCCCCTAGAAGGCTGATCAAGCTGACGAAGCTGCAGCTGATCTTTGGAATGACGTAGGACATCAGCCCGGACAGTCGACATGGAACCCATGGAACAGTAGCGGACCTGCCAAAGAAGCAGATTGAAGAGCAGCACGCTGCCCCCAGGAAGGGATCGACCTGTGTCCAGCACAGAGTCCCTTCGAACTTGTTCCAAAATAGCCGTGTCACAGGCATTCGTGCGAGTAAGATGCATGAGTGCTTTGGACAGCACACGCAAAGGAGCCTGTAGATCGTCAAACCTATCTGGAGGCAGATAGGCAGCTAAGGCAGAGATGACGCGATCGGAGAGAGTACGCATACCCAGCATTCCTCTTGATAAGCCCAACATGGACTCCAGAGTCATCATAGGAATGAGGCAGACTCGGGCCTGGAAAGCCCGAGGGAATTGGAGTCCTGATCCAAAACCATCAAAGTCTGGCAGACTGACGAATTGGTGAAATTGTAGCAACGATAACGCACTGGAGGCAAAAAAGGTGTCAACCCTGGTGAAGAACGGAGCCTTCATAGCCTTGGAACTCAGCCTAGAGTCCAAGGCTGAAAATGCTTCAACCACCTGTACTGACTGGCACGGTCGAAGACGCCCAGAAGCAGGTTGCTCCACAGGCTGTAGGCACGCGACCGATGATCGCGGCCTGGCTGACACTGTCCGCTGGTTTGATGGTTTGAGATCTGGAAGGAACCCAAATGCAAAGTCAAGAGCTGCCCCCAAGTCAGAAGACTGCAGGCTCTCGACATCAAGAAAGTCTGACTCCTCCTCGGAGTCGGAAGACACATTGCCCATCATGGACAAACCAGCCAACGCCTCCCATGGTGTAGGCACCAGGGGGATCAGAAAGCGGCCTGTTTCCAATCCCAGGAGGCGGCGGCTTAGGGGCGTCTGAAAACCACTCGCTGGAAGCAACAGGAAGACTCTTGGACAGAACCAGAGTGAGTAAGGAGAGGGCCTCCCTAAGCTCACTGCCCGTACTAGCCGGTTCGACATGGGGACGAACCAGCAAAGTGGCTTCACACCTGACCCTCTTAACCAGTGAAGGGCCACAATCCTCCAATACACCTGAAGTGGGCCGATGGGTGGCAGCCGAAACATCTGAGGGCAGACGTGTATAGGGGTACGACACACCCCGAGGATCAACATAGCGGGAACTCAGGAGAGTTGTTGCGGACATCTGCGGGACAGAAGGTCCAGGCTGCACAGAAGGCTCTGGTCCTGCAAAACTGGCTGTGACCAGAATGAGTGGACGGAAAACGCCACGGTAAAAAAAACTGCACATCCACCACTAAAGTGGAATAACTCTCAGACATGGTCGAGTCGGAAGCCCCGAAATGACAGCGCCCCCTCCCCCCCCCCTGGGTGTGGGAGGAGCTGCACATCCCCCATGGAGGGGGTATAACACACACCAGACATGGTCGAGTCGGGAGGGTCCGAAACGACAGCGTTCCACACCACTCGCAGCCACGAGAACGCACCAAGGCGAGGGCAAAAGGAATTGCCCTAAAGGAACCGAATTGGAAATAAGAGGTGAGAGCAGCAGAAGAAAAAGGTGAACTCAACAGATACAGAAAGAAGAACACCCTCAACTACGTGACAAGGTGGCAGAAAAAAAAAACTGTGGGTCTACGACAGAACCCAGACGGCCGACAGGGATCAAAAAAAAAAAATTTCAGCCCTCAATAGAGTGAAGAAATCCTGTCCAGACAGTCCCTCATTGACACCTAATTACAATAACAATTTAAATTTACCAACGAAAAATTTCATCGTCGAACCGTGTTGACAAGATGTCGAAAAAAAAACATTCGCAAAAACGGAATAATAAATAATATACAATGAGAATGTGGTTGAAAATATTAATGAGAATATATAAAATACAGTCCTGTTATTATACGATCTTCAGATCCATAATTCCAGTCACAGGAAAACCATTATCGATGAGTTGAATTATCACTGTTTCGTAAGGCAAATGGCGGAGACACATCCATCATGTGTCTCGGACAGAAAAAGAATGATGAATTGATGATGCACTGCACATTGGTTAACAGAAGTCGTGGATTTGTACTAAGGGAAGAGCGTCCCATACTGGGTGTGTGCTTGGCCCAGTTTTGGCTTATTTTTTCGTGGTGTTTTTTACACCACTTTTCTTTCCCACATCTCTTGGGAAAGATTATTTATTTATTGGTGTTAAGGTCACATATTTCTGCACAATGGCTAACCATGACCGTGACAGTTTTACGGGTGGAGGAAGCCAGAGTACCTGGAGAGAACCATCGAGCAACGGCGAGCATCTGTCAGCTCCCCAACATACCAACTCCAAACAAGCAGGGTTAGCATTGGTTGAAGACAAGTGCACCATCAACGTGCAGTGCGCCTTAGTACTCAGCGTCACCGTGCTCCTACGTGGGCAATAGTGCTGGGCGGTTTCCCGATTAATCGGCAGTACCCGGTTAAAAATTCAATATCGTCAGTAATATCGTCTAAAGAAAAAATATCATCATATCGTCAGTTATCAGCAGGCGTCAACTTGCCATCAAGTAATCATACTTCGCATGTGTGTGTCCGTGTGTGTGAATAAAAGTGATTCTAATTTAACGCAGCTTGAGTTTTCCAAATCTTAAATTAAAGTTAAAATGCCGTTATATCTGCGTACGCAATTTAATTTGTAAAACACACAGAGAAAGCGTCCGTATTGGAAGTGAATCTGTTGAATCTGGGCATGTCTGGTGACTTCAGTCCAGAACCACTTTTCATACAACATGATTGAGACAGTTAAGACGCAACTAGGTCATGGTTCGTGAATCATGACGTGTAACTGTAGGCTGTAGCAAAATATCAAGCTCAAACGCCAATCTAACTCTGTAACAACATGAGGCAAACATCAAAGCATCCAGTCGCACATCTTTTCAGCAGCGGGGAAATAAAATAAGGTGATCCTGTTGCTTGTCGGCGCTGTATCAATTAAAAGAACAGCGATGCAAGGGAGCTAAGTGTTGTTCATTCTTGCATTGTTTTTACTAAGTGCATTTTTCGTTTGTGGAATGTTTTTATTTGGACACAACAAAAGAAGAATTATTGCTAACTGAATGAGTTGTCCTTAATTATGTGAATTCCTCCCCTTATCATCCTGCCAATCCACGAAAGGAATGTGTGGAATACTTATCGGAAACGTCTTTTATTCATCAATGCTGACTTCTTATTTACATGCTTATTCCATTTAAATAAACAGCCAGCATGGTTTTGAGAATGGGTTTTTCCAAATAATTTTGAACATCATGTCACACATTTAGGACAGTAAGGTTCAGTTGGATCACATTCTCTGCAAATATAACTGGTAAGATACGATTTACGTTTTTTTTTTTCAATGTCATTGACCAGCTTGATAACTTGATGTCAATTGAAGCCTGTCAATGTGACTCGCATGCCTTCAATGTATTCGTAATACAGGCGTCAATCGACGGTATTAGACCCTCCCCACACAGTTTCACAGTTCGTGACTCTTGTGTCTTGGGTTTCTGAAAAAAATAATACACGCAGGCACATAAACAATTAAAATTCTCTTCAATTTTATTCCAAATACAAATCATATTATAAAACAAAGAACAACAGATGATACACAATACACAACATGTACAGTTTGCTGGTTGTGAGTTGGGTGTTAAAAACCGCGATAATATCGTTAACCGCGATGTCAGTACTCAATAATCGCGGCTTTTATTTTTTTCAATATCGCCCAGCACTAGTGGGGCAATGGGGTTGAAGTGTCTTGCCCAAGGACACAACGCGGTTGCCGCAGGTGGGATTCAAACCGAGGACCTCTCGGCTTGCAGTGTGCACCTCTACCAACTCAGCCACCGGGTAGGTTGATCAGAAACTCGAAAACTCTGTTCTGTGTTCTGTGAAGTATTAAAAAACAACAACCCAACAAAATTGTTTTGTTTTAACCTACTGTGACTCTTCAGCGCTGCCACCCCCCGCCACCCCGCCCCCCCCCCCCCACCCCCCCCCGCCCCACCAAAAAAACAAAAACAAGAAAAAACAAGCGAATTAATATGAACAAACTTGAATTCTACACCCTTAGAGATGTTACATACCATATATGAAAGGATTCTCACTGGTGGATCTAAGGAAGAATTTTCAAGAAATTTTCTCATATTGCTCCAAGTTAAACTCTGGGCTTCAATAAAAAGTCCAATATTAACCCAGGGATCAGATTTGAGCAACCATCAATCTAACCCTCCCAGAGGTGTTGTACACCAAATATCAAAAGAATTTAACTGCTGGATCTGAAGGAAATGATCTTGAATGATAATTCCTCATATTGCACTAAGTAAATATTTGGGATCCCTTGGAGAACCCAAATATAACCCAGGAACTCGATTTGAACAAATCTGAACCTTACACCTCTAGAGATGTCACATACCAAATATGAAAGGATTCTCAATAGCAGGTCTGAAAAAAAGGATTTCTTGAAAAATTTTCTCAAATTGCACCAAAGCTAAAATTTGGGATCCAATAAAGAGCCCAAATATTCTATCCAGGGATCACATCTGAACAAACTTGAATTTAACCCCCCTGAAGATGCTGCATACCAAATATCAAAAGCAACTGACTGGTGGATCTGAAGAAGATTTATCCGACTTCAGCCTGTTATAAAAAACATCGATTTCAAAGATAAACAATTGTACTACGCATGCACACAGATTACTGTGCGCATGTTTAGTACAATTGTTTTATCTTTGACATCTATGTTTTTCTAACGTGAAGTCGATATATTCAACATTTCTTGAATTTTGATGCTGTGTTTGCACTAAATAATGATGCAGACACATAAATAAAGGATATCTGGGCTGAGTACAACAAGTAGTAAGTTGAATCTGTGATTTTTGTCTTCGATATGAAGCGTGGAACTGAGTCGACCCAAGTGCGACCAGTTTCTTTCAGTTTTAGTCAGATGACATTTGTACAGGTTGCTCAAAGACTGTGAGGGCCAGGAGGGCCCTGGGTCACAGTCTTACAAAGACTACCCACTAATCTCCTCATAATCAGAAAAAAAAGAACCAGGATAATCAGCCCGTCTCGCTGTGTTAACACAGCGTTATCCAATTAATTAGCTAACACTGCGCCGAGTCAGCCACACTTTTTAGTGTGTTTGAAAGATAAACTGTCGTCCTAACATTGTAAAATAACATCGTACAAACTTCTCTTTTGGCATATATATTTCGTATCGTGCCCAGAGTATACTTTCCCAAATTTCATAGAAAATGACCATAAAATAAATGAGAAAACTATAATTTAATTCCCGACTACACCTTTTCTCCGACACGGACTACACATTTTAGTGTGTCCCTTTTGTCAACAAAAAACAACAAGAGGCCCCAAGGGGGCCTGAGGGCGCTCACCTGACATGGTAGCCTAAATATCAACCCAGAGAATTGATTTCAACAAGTTGCATCTGCTCCTCCTAAGAAAAGCTTATACCAAATATCCCAAGATTCCGACCAGTGGATCTAACAAAAAAATAAAAGATTTTAAAGAATATTCCTCATATTGAACTAAATTATAATTCGGGCCTCCCACAGGGAGCCCATATATGAAACTAGGGTCTTGGCTTCAACAAACTTGAATCTCACCCCTCTAAGGATGCTGCACATCAAATATCAAAACATTCTGACTGCCGGATCTGAAGAAGATGATTTTTAAAGAAAATTCCTCATTTTGAACTAAGTTTCAATTCAAGCTCCACAGTGAGTCCAAATATGGACCTAGGGACATGGCTTGAACAAACCTGAATCTCCCCCCCCCCCCCCCCCCAAGGATGCTGCATACCAAATATCAAAACATTGCGACTGCTGGATCTGAAGAAGATTTTTAAAGAAAATTCCTCATTTTGAACTAAGTTATCATTCAGGCTCCCAGAGAGAGTCCAAATATGGACCTAGGGACATGGCTTCAACAAAGTTGATACTCACCCCCCTAGAGATGCTGCATACCAAATATCCAAACATTCCGACTGCTGGATCTAAGAAGATTTTTAAAGAAAATTCCTCATTTTGAACCAAGTTATCATTGCGGGCTACCACAGTGAGCCCAAAAATGAACCCAGGGACTTGGCTTGAACAAACTTGAATCTCACCCCCCCCTAAGCATGGTGCATACCCAATATCAAAAGATTCTGCCTGCTGGATCTTGAGAAGAAGATTTTCAAAGACATTTGCCTGAACATGCACTAAGTTCGAATTCGAGCTTCTATAGTGAGCCCAAATGTAAACCCAGGGGGCCGATTTGAACAAACCTCAATCTAATAATATGAATCTAGGAGCCGATTTTGAACAAACTTGAATCAGATCCACCCCACAATGTTGCTTACCAAATATCAAGATTCTGCCTGCAGAATCTGGAGAAGAAGGTTTTTTTATGAAATTTGCCTGAAAGCACTATCGTTCGAATTCGGGCTTCTATAGTGAGCCCAAATATGAATCAAGGGGGCCGATTTGAACAAACTAGAATCAAATCCACCCCACAATGCTGCATACCAAATATCAAAAGATTCTGCCTGCTGGATCTGGAGAAGAAGATTTTTGAAGAAATTTGCCTCGAAATCTGCACTAAGTTCGAATTCTAGCTTCTACACTGAGCCCAAATGTAAAACCCAGGGGGGCCGATTTGAACAAACCTGAATCAGATCCACCCCACAATGTTGCATACCAAATATCAAAAGATTCTGCCTGCTGGATCGGAGAAGAAGATTTTTTTAATCTTTTTCCCATTGCCTACAGTGTTAAAAAGTGCTGACTCGGCACTTTTTCAAAGTTCTGAAAAAAGTACCTTGTGATCAAACTGATAGGGATTTTTTTTTAACCACCCTATTCTACTGGATAAAAGTAAGCCTTTAATACAAAATAAGAATTCTCTGCGCCATGTAGTTTTGGAGATATGGCAGTTTTAAGGTTTTCTCTATTTTTAGCTCCTGTGGTTCCCACGGGGCAATGAGAAATTTTTTTTTGCATCAATCAACTACTGACCATTATCATCCAGGCCTTGAATGTTCCAAAATTCTCCCTGTCACACATGACAAGTGGATTTTATTCTTACCTGTCGCTTCAAATTTTCACCTGAACACTGGAAGCTTGTGTGAATTATGAATGATGTATACAGACACAGTACTGTGAAAAGTTGTGTTTAACAATGCATACTACATGTATGTTGTAGTGCTGGGCAGTTTGCCGATATACCGACTTAGCCGGTTTGAAAAGCAATACCGTTAGTGATATCGTCTTGTTTTCAAAAAAACGAAATATCGCGAACGTCATTGGCAACCACCCATCATTTGATGAAAAGGTGCAAAACTTTGTGAATACGTCTCTGTATAGCCATGTAATGGCAAGCTGTTTGTGAGAAAGTCGAAAATACTTGCACTCAGGTTTTTTTTACCAAGACGGCAATGAGAGAGTTGAATCCGGCCCCATTGGCCATTCCCAATCAAAAATAGTCACTTTCCCCCCCAATTTGCTCCCAAACATTCCCAATTAACTCTGGTTTGGAAATCATTTCTGTGTGACCAATCGCTTATTTTTAGTGTCGTGTTGATTTATTCGCTGTTTTGAGGTACAATGTTAGGTTGTCGATTGGCGTGATGATAGCGGAAAAAAAGGTTTCTATCCAATGACGGAAAGTTGGAACTTGGAAAGTGGCTGTCAGGTAATTGATTGATTAAAACAAACAAAAGTTAAGATGATGAAACTTTGAAACAACAGTCGTAGATGAAGGCAACGAAATATGGTAATTCAAAAAGCCCACAGTAGAACGTTTCTGATGGTAGTCAGTGTATTTCTGCACGCCAGTTTAGGCACCTTTGGATCAGAATCGCGCATCAGTACACGTTTTTTGGAATGCCATTGGTTTGTTATCAAGAATGTCCCCTTGTTGGGCAATCCTTTAACTTCAAGTTGTCATGCCCATTTGCTTAAATGGCCCGATCGGCGCCTTCCCCAAAAATATCGCGATATTGTTACGAAATATCGCGTTATTATTTGGACCGATAACGCCCAGCACTAGTATGTTGTGCTATACCATTCATCAGTGACACAAATACTGTTGGCTTATCCCTGATCTTGATGCTTTGATTTTAGAATCAAATCATTCACTGGTTATAACCCCATTATCTAACACTAGTTGCAGACGACAGCTCTAGGGCCGGGGAAAAATAATTAATTTGTTCAGGGAACCCCGCCCAACGATATTTTTTATCGCCGGCTCTAATTGTTTCTCCCCAAATCTGTAAAAATTCCCCAACAAATTCTGATGCAAAAACACACAAAAATTGTTGACCGACCAACCTCAATTTTTCCGGCATGTTCCCTGACATTATAAATTATTTTTCCTTGGCCTAATAGTTTTTTCGAAAAAAAAAATCCTTTTTTTTCTCCCAAACCATAGCTTATGACCCCTCATTGGAATGAGCTCATTCCAATGAGGGATCACTGATCATAGGCTATGTTTGAGAGAGAAAAATTAATACATAGAATGCCGATTTTTGTATATTAATATGGAGTCCAGTTTTGGCGCGATTTGTCAGGTGAAGGGTAACTGGCCTGTCATATGTGACAGGTATGATTTATTTTTACTTGTCGCCACCCAATGTCTGGCTGTCAGTGACAGGTGGACAGGTGTACATTTCGAGCCCTGTTATCATCTCATGTCAAATTGGTTCAAATCGACCTCACGGTTCCGAAAATCAGAAATTATAGGCATGGCCAAAATTTTCTGCCCCTCCCATAACGAAGGCAAATAATGCCCAGACAAACTTCACGTGAACAAAACTTGATTCTAAACCCTCAAAGGACTCTTATATACCACATATCAAATCTCTGCTACTGGAGGTCATTAGAAGATTTTCACAACATTTCTGCCATTTTTTCCCCACACCACTGCTCCATATGAGCTGAAACCTAATTTGGATAAAAATCAAAATGCCCTTATATAACCCCCTACTCACATGAAATTTCATTAATATGCGGCCAGTGGTTTGGGAGAAAAAGGCCCAAACACAACCTTCACGACGGACGACAGACGACGGACGAAAGTGATCAACAAAAGCTCACCCTGACTTTCAGTCAGGTGAGCTAACAATGAACTCATGAAACTTTCAAAGACGACGGGCAACATATTACTTCACAAACCTGGAATAAAATTTTAGTTGAAATGCTCTTCAAATTCGTTTTTTTACGGCTCAACATCACCTGACTGCCTGAATGACTGTACGATAAAAAACATACAAATTTATGATTGCCGGTAGTTCTACATCATATCAACACAAATGAGATAAATCCAATGTGCTCTAGGAGTAGGAAGAACAGATGACATGAATGGATCTAATACTTGACTGAATCCTAGTCAAAACGTCCCCTAACAGATTCGGTCAAAACATCTCCATGAGTGCTTCAAAACTCCCAAAAAAATTAGTCAAAACGTCCCCAACATTAGGTCAAACGTCCCCAAAAGTTGGTCAAAACGTCCCCTTCGTTGTTTCATAACTGGGACCTTTGGAATAGCTTGTGAGGTAATTTTAAAACACATTTATTGTGTTACAAAACATTAATTATAAATAACCTCCACTTCTGTCCAGCCTGCTGTTTATGCGTGCCCTCCCCTAACTTCGCGAGTGCCTTATGAATAGAAAACACTTAATACCATAGCCGGGGAAAAGGAATTCGTACCAAGGTTAATTCTATTAAGGGCTTCCTTTCAAAAGTTTTGGGATACAAAGGCATCTGACGTGAGCCTATGAACGATGATGTGGAAGGGGTGCCCCCACCCCCCCCCACCACCCCCCCCCAAAAAAAACACTGAAATCAGTTACTCTCTGGAGGCTTTTGTGCCAAGTTGATTTACGTAAAGTTGCAGTCCAAGATATAACTGTTGGTCAACGGCAGAGACCCATTCTTGATACCGACTGGAGGGGGGGGGGGGGGGGGGAGAGAATGCAAACATGATATATTTGTTTTATTGGGGTCTGGTAAAGTCCTTCGTTAGGACGGACAAAGCAAAAAATTAAAATACCAGTCTTCAGGCCATTTTGTATGGGGAGGGGGGATGCACGTGTAGAATCTAAAATTCTTCTATTGCAGGAGGTGAGAGTATATGGTGGGTCGGGGCTTATTGAAAGAAAAACGACTGGATATCAACAAATTTTATTACACGCCAATGAGCTTAGGACGTACACTCACAGGCCCTTTCAATTAGGAAAAGCAAGGGAAAAAACTTATCCCAGATAGCTGCTGAGTACCACCATCCCTTCTCCCACTTAAACGCACCTAGACACGTTGAGGGAAACTCATTTCTACAGTCAAAGAGGGTTGCCATACCACCCCCGCGCGCCTGCTGATGAAACTGCGAAAAATGGGAAAGATGAGTTGGGGACGTGTTGACCCAACTCTTGGGGATGTTTTGACAAATTTTTGGGGATGTTTTGACAAATTTTTGGGGACGTTTTGACCAGCTGTTATAGCCCCCATATTATATTGAGATTGATATATCCTTAAGTTGATAATTATGTGAGAAAGATTTTTTTTTATTTCTGCATTTTCTGACTGGTCTAACTCTTTTGCACTCAGTGACCTTGTTTACATCTTTGTTACACTGATATATTGTACATATAGCTGTTGATTGTTTAATTGTTTAAATAGGTCAATGACCTTGTTTACTTGAACTTTAACAGAATTCCCCAGAAACTAATAGAACATTGCAGAAACTTCCTCTTCTGGGACATTCTATCTGGTTACTATATAAAGGTTTGTCAACAGAATTCAAAAACTCATTCTTAGAAAGCCTTTCAAAAAGACTCACTTCAGTTATTTCCATTGGAGAATATTATTGTTTCAGAATAGTGCATTTATTATAGAAGCAGTGCTTCTTTGTGAATTTGGAGATTGATTCCAAAAGAGAATTTTGAAGAGAATCTATTCGTCTTGGAAAAGAGAATTTATACTTTCTGTGAAACAGAATAATATTATTTTGTGAAAAGCCAGGATTCTACTGGATTATTTGGAAATTACCTGTGGCACCAATACTTCTTGGATTTTTACTCCATTTGAATTTTGCGGAGCATTTTATTATATTTTATTGGAGACTGCTGAAATTTCAAAGTGAAAATTTTATTACAAATCTACGGGGTACTGTTTCTGAAGAGACCTTCTTGGATTTAATACTACATCTACCAGCTGGTAACCTTCTTCAGAAGATACTTCACCACTCGATTACTGGATTCTGTCAAACTGTACTTTGGACTAATTCTATAATTGATAAGTACCATTGTTTTTTTTATTTTCTGTAACCCAATTAGTGTAAAAGATCTTTGTATCATTTTTTTTTATATCAATTTTTTTTAATTAAATTTCAGAATAGTTAAATTCATAGTTATTGTTGCTGATTCTCAGATTTCTTTCTGTTACCAATATCATTAATAATTCCACACCGTAACACCAGCACCCACTTGACTGTACCTCCGGGGGTGCTGGTCAAAACGTCCCCTAATTTTTTTGGTCAAAATGTCCCAAAGAGTTGGTCAAAACATCCCCAACAATTGGTCAAAACGTCCCCAAGAGTTGGTCAAAACGTTCCCAAGAGTTGGTCAAAACGTCCCCAAGAGTTGGTTAAAACCTCCCCAACTCATTTATCCTTCTTTTGTAGTTTCATATTTAATTTAGCCATTTTTATACTATTTTTCGTTCAAACTACGAGATTCTGCTCTGTGTTTACTTAGAAACGTGGGCATATTTATATGGATGGTAATACTGAAACCGCACATTGATGGTTGTCTTAGAAAAAAAAGAAAAAGAAACCCAAACAGTCGTTCGGGAGCAGCCCCAGCACATATTGTCCATAACGGTTATAAAAAAAAAGGAAAAATTATACCAATATGTGTTATTGAAAGATGGGAGTTACCCATCAGCCTATAAGGCGGAGTGGACGCTGAGCCTTGGCCATCTGGTCTGCCTTCAGGGGAACGGACCCCCCCCCCAACGACAAAAAAAAAAATCCCCACTCACAGACATACACTTAAAAACGCTTAAGGCGTTGTTATATCTTCATTCATATGTTTATTTATTTAAAATGTACACTGGTTCCAGCCTGGCAAGTTTGTTTAAATCCTTGCTTGGTGCATGGTTTACCGCGTGGCGAGGCAACCCTCACGGACTCCACACACTTTTATTCTATTGTATAATTTTAATTTTCTGTGACTTTTATTACATCCCAAAAATTCGTCCACATGCGTTTGTCGTCTGAGAACTGCGATAGTTCAACATATCAACTGTTTTTGTTGCCATAAGCCATTGTTATTTTAAACACTTTGGTGTCTTACACTGTAACTAATATTCATACAAACTCGATGTGTTTCCACCATGCCAGAATTATCCCACAATTATTCTGAATTAACAAATGACAAATTTGGACAGAATAAATAAAGTAACAGGCCACTCCCACTTACAACATCGGTGACATAAACCAATGATATTTTTCAGTCCTTTTGCAATAAATTTCATCCAGGGAAAAATTCAACTAAATATTCTTACAAGCTGGAAAAATCAGTTAACGTTTTCATAATAGTATTACTAGATAACGCTGCATAAAATCTACAAACAATACAAGAAAAAAATTATCATTACACCTATTTGTTACAGCTTTTTCTTGATAATTTAATTAAACGCTTCATCGTGTTGATTCCGATTGGCTATTCCACGAGCCATGTGATTGTCATATAATAGTAGTCTATTGTTCTATGCCTTCTTTGATCCCTATACAATTATTTCATTGGTTCATGTCAAAGATAGTTTTAAAAACCGGGATGGTCAATTAGATGAGTTGACTGTGCGTGTGTGCTTTAAAATTTGTTAACATTATTTCATTAAATTATGACCAACATAAATTCTGGTGAGTGACCCTTTTAAGCATTTCAGCATTCGCAAGTCTGGCAAAAATACTGAGTTAATTATGCAAAAACGGGCGGTGCTTTTCAATAAATACTTGCGAAATAATTTCAGGTTGTGTCGAAGTGTAGTAGTGTAAGCCACAGTAGGCCGTATGTTAGAATTATTTGCTGAGATGCTAACAGGCCAAATTTTCAAATGTTTCGGCCTGCCCTCGCCTCCAGTCCAAAAACAACCTCAAATATTAAATGTATTTTTATTTTTTGGGCTTGGTACGTCTTTCAAAGGACGTACCAAACGAAACTTAAAATACGGTTGTAATTTGTGACTGCGTGATTCTTGAAGTAATAACTTTATTCAATCAACTTGACGTAGTAAAGTTATCACTTCAAGAATTGTGCAGTTAAAACCTATAATTCTAGATCACTGGATATTCAATGATGAACTTGAGAATTCAAAACATGCTGCTAAAAACGACAGCCAACAAAAAAATAACGTGATTTTGGGGTACCAAAACCCGAGAGAAGTCTCCATGTATAACAGATTCAATTTGTTTTTGTTTTGTTTTTTTTTTTTTGGGGGGGGGGGGGGGGGGGGGGGGCACCCCACCCCCATCATCGATCGTTAGTCGTGTCCAACCCAATCAATGCCCGTGCCTGCCTTTAGCATCTACATCAGTATCCCGACACTTTTGAAAGGAGATCCGTGACAGAATTATCGTCGCGTTACCTGTTTCGACGAATCGGCATTTTTCATGCGCGTGCGGCAAACGCGGAAACCTCTGACGTCACTCAATCCTGTTTATTGACATTCCGGCTGTCAAAAATATCTACGAAGTTTTTTCATCAAAATGCGACAAAAACAAGTAAGTAAATTTTTTTTACTTTTCTTTGTATCGCTAAATATTGCATTTTTGATTAATAACATTTTACATGACCCCTTAAAAGGCCTATTTCGGGAATTAAATGACAACAATTCACCATAATTTCAGTGTTGACCAAATCCTTATCGTCTGACAGTAAAAGTCACGTGACAGTCATGTGCCTATATTGTAAAATGTTTCGTACGGAAGCATTGAAGTGCATTCTGTTTCTTATGCTAAAATGCCAGTTCAAATGTTCCCGAGACACTAACACTACCTCATCTAGATTGGTTATTTGGTGTGAGGTGATGGATATATCGATAAACAATAATTTTGACATCCCAGAAACTGAGCTTTGATGTTAGAGCCACTGATAATTGATAGAAAAGCTATATTCATTAAAAAAAAGACCCCCCCCCCCCCCCACACACACACAGCATGCAAACCATGTACCCATAGGCTAAATATATGAAAAGCAGAGAATCACCAAAACACTAGCACAGTGGAATTCCACCCTCAAAAAAATTCAAATATAAAAAAGTACTTTCATGAACTTTTTAAATCTCATCAGTGCTCATTTACCTTTCCACAGAATACATGCAGTAGGTGTAATAGGTTTAGTGGAATTCCACCCTGCAAGTGTTTTAGTGATAGCAATTTAGAAAAGTTTTCACAGTTACAGAGCATACTAAGGGCTTTTGTATTTTTATTTCCAGATAAAACCAATGAAAGCCTCTGTTAAGTATAGAATATACTCACCAACATCACTGACCAACGACTTCTTAGCTGTCAGGGAGAGAGGTTTTTCTGTAAACAAAGCTGCTCATCAGTTCAGTGTTCCTGAGGCAACACTTCGCAAAAGAGTGAATGGGTCAGTCAGTATAGACACCACAAGCTCAGGACCCGATCCAGTTCTCACCCAAGAAGAAGAAAGTCTATTGACTGAACATCTGAAGTACATGGCAAATATGGGATATGGTTATACTCGGTCAGAGGTTACCAGTATTGCAACTAAACTGCTTATTGGTTTGGGGAGACGTGAGAAAACAAAACCGCTCAGTCTCAAATGGTTTTACGGCTTCATGCGACGGTGGCCTGAGTTAAGTGTTCTGAAACCACGCTCACTTTCCCATTATCGCGCAAAAGCCACATCTGCAAACACAGTAGCAGACTACTTTGAAGAACTGGGGCGTATCCTAGATAAGTACCATCTTCATGATAAACCAAACTGCATTTATAATGTTGATGAGAAAGGCATAAAGCAGGAACACACACCACCATATGTTGTCTGTAGTTCTATTCGAGCTCCACCTGCCATTACAGCCAACAAGGGGTGCATAACGACAGTAATCGGCTCTGGAAATGCCCTTGGTAATGTCATTCCACCATTCTTCATTTTTGCGGGTAAGAGGATGAGATCAGAATTGCTGGATGGAGCAACACTGGGTGCAGATGGGACAGTTTCTGACAGTGGTTGGTCAAATACACAAATATTTGAAAATTATCTCAAAAATCATTTCTTAAAATATGTTCAATGCAGAGATCCAACTCAACATCTTCTTGTTCTGTATGATGGCCATGCATCACATGTATCCTTATCTCTTATCAACTGGGCGCGTGAATACAATATAATCCTGTTCGTTCTCCCAGCACATACCAGTCATGTGTTACAACCCATGGATGTGGGCTGTTTCGGTCCGTTTGAAAGGATCTTCAATGCACAATGCCATTCATTCATACGCAATGAGCCAAGTTCAGTGATTAACCGTTACAACGTTTGTTCCCTGGCCTGCAAAGCTTATTCTAAGGCACTGTCTCCAGATAATCTAAGAGCATCATTCATGAAAACTGGAATTGTTCCTTTCAATGCATCTGTGCTGGATCCAATTCTGTTTGAACCCTCTCGTCCTTTCAATCAAAATGAAGAGGGCAACAGCTCTTTTCCACCGCAGAACATTCCAGCCACAAATTTGCAGGAATCCACAACTTCAGCTGATCAAGGATCTGGTGCTGATTCATTAGTGGTCACACGTGATATTTTACAAAACAAAGTTAAGTTAGTCACAGAAAAAAAGGCTGTCAACAAAAAGTCAAAATACACTCTAAGCAAGGTGACATCTGGAAAAGCCATCACCGAGTCCCAAAATTTTGATTTAATTGTCCAACATCAGGAAAGTCATAAGAGAAAGTCAACAACAGCAAAATCTACACGTGGTAATAAAATCAATGTCAATGTGGCCAAAAAATCAAAGAAATCGTTCAATAAAACATCTACCTCACAGCAGCCGGGTCCATCTGGCTTGCAAAACAGAAATTTGAGTAATTTATATGATTCCGACTCAACTGTTGATTCTTCTGAGGATGACAAATGTTGTGTTTGTGGTTTGTTTCAGCCAAGGGAGCTGAAAAATTGTGTTTCCCTTGTCTTCACAAAGTGGGCAAAGTGTGATCATCTTGGCTGTGACCACTGGACCCATCTTAAATATTGCTGCCCAACAACTGTGATAAGGCGTAACGACAAATTTATATGTCCTCATCATGGTGGTGGAAATTCTGAGGAATAAAGTTATTTTCATACTGGAAACTTTTTTTTTCTGTGCCAGGATAACAACATGAGAAATTCTCTGTTTGGAGTATTGATTTATTGCTGATGAACTTCCTGATATTGGTTCTTAGAAAGTTTTCTGCACAGGCATGAGGAACAGTGACATCCCCCAGACCCATAATCCAACATAGGTAAAGAGATTAAATTTTGCTGGTGTCACATGTGGAATTGTTTTAATGGGGTGGGGGTCATGAGACTACTTTCAGGGACCCAAACATAGCGTCTTAGGCAGGGACATTTTTAAAAAAAAGGCTTTAGGGCAATGGTATTGTGTGTCACTCTCAGCCAGCAACATCCCCCCCCCCTCCCCCGCAAAAAAATGTGTTCCACATATCATTCCAATATGCCCCTGGTTTTGTCAGATCTTCCCAAGAATCAATACCAGCAAATTGTAATCCCAGTTTGGATGAACAAAATGTTACTAAAATACCTTGGAGTATTTCTCTTGTTGTTATCCTGCAACTTATTTTTTCTACAAGTTTCTGGCTTCCCATTTCAAATGAAGGAATGATACGCGTTTCAAAAAATATTACTGAGGACGTGAAACAAAAGTAGAATGTGCATTCTCTTGAATTGATTCTGTGGATGTGTTCAATTTCCAAACCTGACTTCACAGTCAAATATGAATTCATTTCTGGTGAGTATTGGTAGAATATTAACTTTTGCATAGCTGTTTAAAACTTCAGTAAATTTATCAGATGTGTCCAATACTGGTGAGTATTGTCAACTTCTGCAAAGATGGTTAAATCTTCAGTAAATTTATCAGATGTGTCTCACAACGTTCGAAACCGACCACGCATTTGGACAGTGACACGCTTTCTGAAATTTGACAACAGTATGGGGAGGGATTCCCAGAATAATGTCACAATTACACTATTTTTAGAAAGTTCGTCGAAACAGGTGACGTAGTACACAGTGTTATGATTTCGATACGGATTTTGTTTTCAACCATTCGAGCCCTTCCCGTTGATTGCAAAATCGAAATAAATATCAGGAATTAACAGATGCATTGTGCTATTATTGAATTTATTATAAAATAAGATTCATTTCATATTCACGGTATTAAATTTACGTATTTGTTCTAAAGTTCGTCGAAACTGGTAACGCAACGATAACCCTGGACTGGAGTCCACATTTCCATTTCCCCAGCACTGGTATTAATTAGTGTTTTCTATTCATAAGGCACGCGGGAAATTAGGGGAGGCACGTACAAATATCGGCCTGACAGAAGCGAGGTTATTTATAATTAATGTTTTGTTGTAAAACAATAAATTTGTTTTAAAATAACATTGCAAGTTTTTTCAATGCCACACAATGGCCTCAGTCAAGAAACAGCAAAGTGGACTTTTGACCAACTATTGGGGACGTTTTGACCAACTATTTGGGGTCGTTTTGACCAAAACATCTGGGGACGTTTTGACTAGGATTCACCTCCGGCGACCTCAATATTTAGGTACACCGGTTCCAGTACCACGCCATCTCATTTTTGGTCTGGCTGGAATTAGGCGCGGCGTTTGGATGAAATTTGATAAGTAAAGGAAAACAAGGTTTAAAATTGAATCCGGGTTATGCTAAAGAACGAATGCCCTAACTGATTCTAAGTTATGGCTGTTCACCTTTAAAGACGCACGCCAGCGGATAAATTTACTTCACAGCTTCCTCGAACCTGATCTTCTGCCACGCGAGTTTCCCCAAAAGAAACAGATCGTCCCTTTCTTCTGAATTTTCGTGAATTTCCGTCAAGAGCGAAATCAGCCGATATCACTTTAAAAAGGTTGTCACTAAAAAGTGTACTCCGACCCCGACTCCAAAACTATTTCTTTTTCTAACTCTGTTATTAATGGATCAATTACACTGAAATTCAACATAAATGTACAGAATTATGTGTAGTATACATAAAATCATATAAATGTTACAAAAAAATTAAGATTTTCATTAAATTGACATTTATTGAGTTTTGACTCACTAAAAAGTGTACTCGTCGATTTCAACGAAATTTCATTCTCTCATTCATATAATACATTCTTCCAGCTAATTTGTTGCAATATTAAGAATATATTCGTATTTTACGATGTCTTATGCAAGATTTATAATTAATTTGGAAATTAATCGTGCTTAAAATGGAAATTTACTCGAAGATGAGAATCGCCGACTCCTGCTTCATTTGCGGTTGTATGTAAAATTCTAACTTGCAATTGGGAGATTACTGTCACTCTCGTGAATGTGGGAATCAAGTAATGTGCATAACATTGTCGAAGATTCAAATTCATATTGCACCTTTCATTCAAATGAAATTATGACTGTCGCAAAGCCGAACTGGGAAGAATTTTAACAAACCATTTCCGAGGTCCATCGAGATTCCACATTTTTGATCTAACCAAAACCGAGCTAATTTCGCTACACTTCGACTCTTTCGGATGATTACGGCGAACAAAAGTGCAACTGCGCATGACCGACTGAGGCGTTCTCTGAGAAGCCATTTTAAATTTTCATTGCATCTCGTGTTAGCACAAATAGAAAGGTAATTCGGAATAAATACTTTTTCAATGTTATTCATCATTTTGAAATTTAATTTGAATAATGTATTGTCACATAATTAAGAAATACCGCTGAGAAATAGCTGATTTCCGTGACTGTCTTTGCAGGTTGGGGACCGACTTGGAATGAATCATTGAATCGTCCTTGGCTTGGTGACTCGGGTTCTTAATCTTACACGTGGTACCCAGTAACAATGTCACAGATAACGCTAACCGCTTCCCGGTTTTAAGTCTTCCTTTTTCACGTGATTTCTTCCATTGTCGGGTCTGGAAAAATCTGAAATTGTGCTATGATAGTTAGATCAAGCAATAATCTTTCATTCAGGCGACATTTTTCAGGGGACACACTAAAAAGTGGAGCCCGAGCTGAGAATATGGTGTAGCTGTAGGCTTAGTTCAGCGATCCGAACGTAGTGGCTACCCCTCTACGTTCAGATTCTTCCCATTCATTCCTATAGAAAAAGTTCCCATCAAGTTTTTATGGAACTCAAAACTCGAAATTAGGAATATACATCAAGTTTTCGCCCATATTACCGGCTGCAATCGATAGTACACGTATTTCCTTACATTTGGGCAGAGTTTATTGATCCAAACTATGTTTTATTCTTTGTCATCATTTGAGTACTTGTGAGGCGTGGAATAGGGATCCAAAAAGGGATTCTGGGAGAATTCTAATCCAGAACATTACTCTCAACTCTAAACAGAATTGTGTGGGGCGGGGGATTCTATTATTTTTCAGTCAATTTCTTTGGGATTTTATTTTTGACACCCCGATAATCCTATAATTGGCGCCTTTAGTAAGAGCGTCTCATAAATATAGGCTATGACACCTTAATTAAGTGTCATTTACGAGAAAAATTCTCAGCTATTCATGCACACACACTCTTGCCCCACCCAATAAGTTCGAGATAAAAGACGCTATCTTACAACATACTCTACTCAACGTTATATTGGGTGGGGTATGTTGTGAAAATAACTTCTTTTAATCCGCTGGGGGGAAATAAAAAGTTTTCGTCGAACTTGTACTTTTTTATCGTCGAACTGTCCAAAGTTTCGTCGAATCGTCCAAAGTTTTGTCGAATCGTCTAAAGTTTCGCCAAATCGTCCAAAATCTCGTCGAATTTGTCTTTCGTCGAATAGTCCATAACCCTCGTGGAGACCCGGTGTAAAAAGAATGCAAGTCCATATGAAGAGTAGTCCCGCCTTACTACAATTCCGCAAAATAATAGTCCGTGGTCTAACATTTCTAGGACATCTATTACTAGAAATGTTAGATCACGGACTATTATTTCGCGGAATTGTAGTTAGGAGGTACTACTCTTCGCACTGACTTGCATTCTTTTTACATGGGGTCTCCACGCATTTGGCGGCCCTATATGCATCGAAGAACAAAATTTTCTGCAAGTATAAAGGACATTATTGAACAATTTATATCTGAATCCTGGGGTAAGAGGTTTGAGAGAGAGTTACAATGTATAGGGTTGCACATTTATAGGACACATATATAGCACAGCTTGGAAGGAGTAAACATAGCACAGTTCATTGAAAGCAGTTACTAAATACAAAGTAAAAAATAATATAATATACAGTACAAGTCAAAGTATAAGTTGGAAGAGAACCACTATAATATAAGTGTTCAGCTTTCCTACATTGTTAACACCACTTTCTGGCATTATTTTTTGGAAAGATCTCATACAAAGTGCTTTCCAAAAAATAATGCCAGAACCTGGGTATTCAACACATAGTTAATCGGTCCGAATCGTCCATAAGCATGGTCCGAATCGTCCATAGATCTGGTCCGAATCTTCCAAAAAAATCTGGTCCGAATCGTCCATATACCAATAAACTCTGCCCAAATGTAAGGAAATACATGTACTATCGATCGCAGCCAGTAATATGGGCGAAAGCTTGATATATATTCCTAATTTCAAGTTTTGAGTTCCCATAAAAACTTGCTGGGAACTTTTTCTATAGGATTGAATGGGAAGAATCTGAATATAGAGGGGTAGCCACTACGTTCGGATTGCTGAACTGGGTGTAGCTGAGAAATAAAGTTCCGTTTTCTTTCATATTTATTGTTAGATTTCAGTTATTTTTAGTATACAAATCATTTGTAGACAAATGAATCGAGACAAAGTGAATTGAGTGTCTTTAAGCGTATATTTAGTGAAATATACGATAAAATTGCTCCGAGAGACCCTAAAAAGTACAGCCGAGTAATAAAGTGTCGTTTTTTCGTTCATTCATTAATTCAGTTTGTTGAATATAATAAATAAATAAATGGATGAATAAATAAAAAATGCAACTCCCGATGTTATCTCAAATTCACGGTCCTACTAATTACCTACCAAAACCGACCAATAGTGCTGCCGCGGTTAAGACTTTTTTGTGACCGGTTAACCAGCGTGTTTGACCGTGGTTAACCGCATTTCAGGCCTGGCATTCTGAAAAATGCAGGAGGGCAAAAAATCGCTCTCCTCAATCAACTTAGGAGAGCAATTAGTTTTACACAGCATTTTAAGTATCCAGTCGAATGAACTCATTGAAACTGAAACCAACAGACTATTACCTCAGTGATTTTATTAACTTTACTAAGGTGAAGCAAAATCTCTTAGACATCTAGATGTCTCACTCAACAACCGAACACACACCTGACAAGACCTGTGTGTGTGCCCAAGTTGGGGGGAAGGTGGTAGTGGTAAGCGTATGACTTTCTTGGACAACCTACAGTCTCATCCTGGTCGTGCACATGCTTCAAGTGACAGGATAGTAGTAATGGCAGTATATTATAGTGTCAATATTCCTTGATTAATTACCCTTCAAACTGTGATGTCAGTTGTTGAAACTGACAGAAAAAAAAATATTGCTGGCTGTGACCCATTTTGCTTCAAATGATTGCAACTGTGTTTGGGTATGTACAAAGTACATACCCAAACACAGTTGCAGCCATTACCTTTTACCACTAAACCACTTTCAAAATGAAATTACATAATGTGACTTGCTTTACAACAAAAATTTAATGTGAGCATAATACATGTAATCTCAATTATCCCAGACCAAAATATTTAGGAGGGCAATTTTTCGCTCTCCTTAATTCTTTCAGGAGGGCAGTAAGGAGAGCTATAAAATCGCTCTCCTGAAATTGCCAAGCCTGGCATTTAAGGTACCTATATTTGTAGTGTGTTCTTGCTTCAACTGTAACTATTATATCGGGCAGGCCAATGTTATTTACATTGACCATAAATAATAATGAAGTATTCTATTTAGTCGTCGTTGTTCAATCGCCCATGTGTTTACATCAGTGCGTGTACCGGAAGTCAACAGGTTTGTGGGGCCAATATGGATGAACCCATACAAAATCATCAAAATAACAACGAAAAAATAAGTAATAATACATTAAATGTTTGCCAGCAATACCTGGAGAGACGTATTCATTTATTCCACAGTCCTCGGAATTAGGAAAATATTGCGATGGCACAACATTGCTGTCGCCAAAAATTCTGCGACGGCAAATTTTTATCAGCGACGGGACTTTTGAATTGAATTGTTTGGATGTCAGTATTATGACACTAAGTGAATAATAATCATTAATCAGAACAGCTGACTTCGAATGGACAAGAGATCACTGGCGGGTGGTCAGTTGGACAAGCTGTAGTTCGATCAAGTGATCAATTGATTGACTGGTTGTCCTAATTTTAGGGGCTGGTTGTAACTCACATCCATGCATTATTAGCCTATCGGTTTTGACAGTAACTGTCAGAGACAGAAATATTTGCATTGCGCATCAACCCGGGGCGAGTTGACTCTGACCCGATAAACACAACAAGAATTATTTTCCAACTCACCCTTGTTTTGTGCTCAATGCGTTTATTTTTTTATTGAACTGATTGATTGTTTTCCAATTCAGTTTGTTTGAGATTGTACAGTTTACATATGCCACAAGTGGAGAATGCTAAAATTAAAATGGAACATGACCACATGCTCTGTTGAGATTACATCAATGACCAATAGAACTGCCGCATTGTCCCAGTACACCAATTTAGCATACTTTCATGAAACGAAGAATTCGATTGGTTGTATTTATGTAAGGTGTGACGTCAAAAGGGAATTGCCCAGGAATTCCTGGGTTATTTTAAACGTGCATCACAGTCAACAAGGGGGTTCTTTCGAAAAAACACAAACGAAAAACAACTGGTTATGAACAGTTTTTAAACCACATACATTTTGTACAAACTTACTTTCAAATTAATTAATAATATAAGATATTTCCTCAACTATTGATTTTATACACCAGTTACGACTATAAAACACGTTATGTTGGGTTGGATGATCAGTTCTGACAGACTTCAGGTGATTGGGACAAGTAAAAAAAATATTATGGCTGCCAATTTGCGACGGAAAGAAAATGCTGCCGTCATGCCCCACGGCGGCAGCGTTTGCGACGGCATTACCGAATGCCGTCGCTGATTCCGAGGACTGATTCCATGAACTCCAATTCACTGATGTGTAATGTCCGGTTATAAATTACGCACACATGCTCCAGGTAAAGTTAGTTTCAATAGCACCAACAATGCTTAAGTAGGACAACAATTTCAAAATAATTTGCACTGTAACCTGCGCATTTGTTGTATTTTGATTGGATTTTCCGGAACGTTCTCGCATTCCGATAAAACCAACTTAATAACAACTACGCAGGTTACGGCGCAAATGGTGCTCTGATTCTGAACTATGAAGTTTCAGTCAGAAACGAGCGTTGGATTTTCTTGACAGGGATGAAGACATTGGGGTGAGAAACAATGAAAAACAAATAAATGCGAGTATTTTTCAAATCTTTAATAATAATTTTCCTTTATTCTTTTATCTTATTCACCACATGGTAACTCGCGAAAACTTACCTATTTCCGTTGCATCCCAAACGACTTATACACAGGCATATACGGTGAGTATAGTGAATGTAAGGTTAACCAGTTAAAACATTTTCTTGACCGGTCAAAGTTTCAACCACAGGTTATCCGGATAACCGCAGCAGCACTACCGACCAAAAGTGCTCATTACCGACCAAAACCCAATGAGTACCATCCCCCCCCCCCCCCCCAAATTATCGGAGATCTGATGGGTTTTTGGGTTCAGAGTTTTGTAAATTCAAGATAATGATGATTAATGGTGTCCCGGAATTATTTATTTGCACATTCTCTGTTCACTAATGCGCAGAAACATAAGCCTTATATTGCCATTGTCCTGGTGTTGTTTAACCCTTTACTTTAAGGGTAAAACAACACCAGGACAATGGCAATATAAGGCTTATGTTTAACTTTCTATTAGCCTTGAAACTCCCCCCCTCAGTTTTTTTTGCCAGACTTGCGAATGCTGGACTATTATATGACAATCACATGGCTCGTGGAATAGCCAATCGGAATCAACACGAAGCATTTAATTAAATTATCAAGGAAAAGTTGTGACAAATAGGTGTAACGATAATTTTTTTCTTGTTTGTTTGTGGATTTTATGCAGCATTATCTGGTAATACTATTATGAAAACGTTAACTGATTTTTCCAGCTTGTAGGAATATTTAGTTTAATTTTTCCCTGGATGAAATTTATTGCAAAAGAACTAAAAAATATCATTGGTTTTTGTCACCGATATTGTAAGTGGGAGTGGCCTGTTACTTTATTTATTCTGTCCAAATTTGTCATTTGTTAATTCAGAATAATTGTGGGATAATTCTGGTGGAAACACATCGTAGTTTGTTTGAATATTAGTTACAGTGTAAGTCACCAAAGTGTTTAAAGTAACAACGGCTTACGGTAACAGAAACAGTTGATATTTTAAATTATCGCAGTTCTCAGACAAACGCATGTGGACAATTTTTTGTATCTGGTAAAGGTCACAGAAAATTAAAATTATACAATAGAATTAAAGTGCGTGGAGTCAGTGAGGATTGCCTCGCCACGCTGGAAACCATGCACCAAGAAAGGATTGAAACAAACTTGCCTGGCTGGGACCAGTGTACATTCTAAATAAATAAACATATGAATAAAGATATAACAACCCTTTAAGCATTTTTAAGTGTATGTCTTCGAAAGAAGGATAAATGAGTTGGGGACGTTTTGACCAACTCTTGGGGACATTTTGACCAAAAGGATAAATGAGTTGGGGACATTTTGACCAATTCTTGGGGACGTTTTGACCAACTCTCGGGGGCTTTTTGGCCAATTGTTGGGGACGTTTTGACCAGCACCCACTTTTTTCGGGAGAGTGCCGCCCAATTTCGGGCAAAATCTTCCATTCCCCTGACTCACTTCTAAAAACTTTGACCCGTGCACCCGTGCCCCTGTAGTTTTTGGGCCCGACTTCTCTCGTGGGCTGACTTCTCCTAAATTGCTATGGGGTGGGGTCGACTTCTGTTTTCAGATGACTTATCATAAATTGTTGTGGCCGTTCTCGTAATGGCTGGACTTCTCTGCACCTACAGGTACTCGGCCAAACTGAGAACTCTAAAAAATTACTTTTAATAAGGATTTTTGGGATCGATTCTCTCCATCTCCTTAATAGATATAAAATATAAAATACAAGCTTGTATTTTATATCTGTTGAGGGAGGTGAAGACAATCGATCCAAAAAAATCATTATCAAATGTAATTTTTAGCTCAACTTGAAAGTCAAGCTGAGCTATTGCCATCACTTCTCGTCCGTCGGCGTATGTACGTACGTATGTTAGTACGTACGTCCACAATTTCCTTTAGCACACCTCACAGGTCGCATTTATGATCAGATTACTTTGAAACTTGGTATGCTTGTTTGGGGTGACCTCTAGATGGGAGCTATTGATTTTCTTCAATTTCCATCAAAAAGTGTTGCCGCAGCCAACATTCTTAGAACTTAGTTTAGTTAGACCACAATATTTCCCTTTGGCTCACCCTACAGGGCACATTTATGATTAGATTGCTTTGAAACCTGGTATGCGTATTTACAGTGACCTCTAGATGGGAGCTATTGATTTTCTTTCATTTCCGTCAAAAAATGTTGCCACGGCGACCGTTCTTAGAATTTAGTCTAGTCAGACCACAATATTTCCCTTTTGTACACCCTACAGGGCACATTTATGATCGGATTGCTTTGAAAACTGGCATGCTTGTTTGGGGAGGCCTCTAGATGGGAGCTATCAATTTTCTTCGGTTTCTGTCAAAAAATGTTGCCACTGGCAAAAAAAATGACATTGGTACCAATGATCTTCAATTTTGCCATTTCATTTATAACTTACCAAATTCAAGTTTGTCAAGTTGAGCTACAGTGTCATTGACACTTTCATTTAGAGTTCACAGCTTGTGCCGAGCACCTGCATTCGCCCCACAAATAACTATTTAAAAACCTTTGAGATTCTAAAAAATCATATTTTTTTGGTCAGTACTCATTAAAAATTTTTGGTCGGTACTGATTGGGTTTTGGTCGGTAATTAGCACTTTTTGTCGGTAATTAGTAGGACCCCAAATTCATTCATCCATTCATTCGTTCCTTCATTTATTCATTTTATTCATTCATTCATTCTCTTCATTCTGTTCTCTCTGCGGAACGAACTCAATTGAGGAAATTCAGCTGAAAGAATACTGAGAATAGAATGAATAAATGGATATATGAATGAATAAAGTAGAAGTAAATTCATTCATTCGTTAAGTAGATAAATAATTGAATAAATAAACAAATAAACAAGTCGTGCAATTTCCATGTATCTTATGTGTTATAAACTTCTTCACGCTAATTTATTTTTAACTGTTATCGAGTGCTATGCTGTTTATCGCTTGTTTTATGTCGTGTCTGTCTACTTCACTTTAAAGACTTTTCTGTAACCCTGTTTTATTCATTTTTAAGTGATTATCTAGAATAAAAGATGGCTATAACCGGTTGTTGTTGTTTCTTAAGTCATACCCAGTCAGTTCAATCACCCGTTGAAATTTTTGTTCTGACACAATCCATACTCTCCTCTGTTAACTCGCTCGGCAATCCAGATACACTTTCAAGTGTATATCGGAGCCGGGCCAGTTAATTAACTGGCTCGGAAATTCAGCTACACTTATGTGTCTCTCGGAATTATTTTTCCGTATTTCTCTCAAAATATACTGCTTAAAATAACCATTTCACTTTGTCTGGATTCGCTTGTCTATCACTAATATATATACCAAAAAGTATTGAAATTAATATATAAACAAACGAGAAAACGACACTTTATTACAAGGCTACTCCAGATTCTCGGCTACGCTTTTTAGTGTCTCTCCTAGTAATTTTTTCGTATATTTCACGAAATATACGTTTAAAAAACACCCATTCACTTTGCCTTGATTCATTTGTCTACCAAAAAGAACTGAAATCTAACGATAAATAAGAAAGAAAACGAAACTTTATTTCTCAGCTACACCATATTCTCAGCTCGGGCTCGAGCTACACTTTTTAGTGGGTCCCATTTTTCAGTTCAAACAGCCTTAACACGGGGGTCCTACTAATTACCTACCAAAACCGTCCAAAAGTGCTAATTACCGACCAAAACCCAAATGAGTACCGACAAAAAAATCTTGCAGGTTTTTAAGTAGTTATTTGTGGTGGCGGACAGAGGTGCTCGACACAAGCTGAAAACTGTAAAAAATGATATTTAGTAAGGATTTTTTGGATCGTTTGTTCTCAGTGAGCTGGTATTTTATATCTAGTAAGGAGATGGAGAGACTCGGTCCAAAAAATCAGAACCTGACCCCAAGATGAAGTCGACCCCACCCCATAGCGATTTAGGTGAAGTCGGTCCACGAGAAACATGGACGCCGGAGCGAATTTCGGATTGGGGGGGGGGCATGATGGGCCAACCCTAGTTTATTAACTCTCAGTATACAAACCACGAATACAATTCTCGATTGAGTCTCAATCGAGAATAGTATTCGTGGTTTGTATACTGATTGTTAATAAACTCAATTTTTTACATGATGTGAAAAATATACACAGTTCGCATTTGATAAGATTATTATTATTGCGATGTTTTCCAGTAAATTGTTGCAAAATAATACGAAAAAAATCTCAGAACATTTGACCTATACCGTTTAGCTGGAATACTGGAAAGCATCTTAACAAAAACACATTTTTAAGATACATGTACATAGCACAGTGGCACAATAGCACATTCGAAATAGCACAACAATACAGAACAAAAACGTTTTTTTCGTTTTCCAACGGGAGAACTTGGCCCTCAAGACAAAGTTGACCCCCGTGGCACAGGTTGAAAGTCCATTTCTTGTAACAACCAAATTTTTATTTTTTGTTTTTTATAGTTTTCAACAATGATGAATAATGCTGGACAGTCGTGGGGTTCTGGAGCCTTTGGACAGATGGATATGCAGAGAGGTTTGATGGGTGCAGCTCCAGAAAGCATACTGGAAAATAAAATCACTGAAGTTTTAACCAACATGATGGGTGGTATGAATCGAGGCCAAAACATGCCAATGGGTCAGGTGGGCTTTCAGAATCCTAGTATGATGGATGATATGGGTTTCCAAGGAGGACGCTCAATGAATCAAATGGGCTTCCAGGGATCCTTGATGAGTCAGATGAGTTCAAGGCCACGATCTCCTTTGCGTTCTCCTAGGTATGGAGGCAGGGATGACAGAAATAACAGAAATGACAGACGTAGAACTGGTGACCGGATGAGAGATGAACCCGATATGAAGAAAAGAAGAATGGGTTCACAGGTATTAAAAATGCATTTGAAAACGTACAGCTCATTCCAAAAGCTGAAATTTCATAACAAATCTTCCACATCTGCTCATATATAATTAACTTCTATCCTGCCGAGTATTTTCAAGATATGTTTCATCATGGCTGCTGTTTTCTCGGGGCGTTTATGGACCAATCTGCTCAAAACTTTGTATGGATTTTCACCACCAGGGGAACCTATACACCTGCAATTATAGTTCCGATCAGATTATTTTAGCCAGAATTATACCCCCTTTCATCTCGAAAAAGCAGGCCTGGAATTTTGTTCAGCGATTTTCTCAAGATGTTTATGGCTTGATTTCTTTGAAACCTGGTATGAGTGTTCATTACCATGGAAACTTGTGCACCTGCTAATATAGTTTCTATTGGATTTTTTTTTTTTTGCCAGAGTTATGCCCCTTTTTATCTCAGGCTGCCGGAATTTTGTACCAAGATTTTCTCGGATGTTTATGGCTCAATTCCTTTGAAACATGGTATGGTTGGGCGCCTATGCACCTGCAATTATGGTTTCGATCAGAGTTTTGCCCCCTTTTCTTCTTAGAATACCTGAATTCTGCCCGGAGAATTTCTCAGATGTTTATGCGTTGATTCCTTTGAAACTTAAGGATGTTCACTACCATGGAACCTGTGCATCTGCGATTATGGTTTCTTTCAGACTTTTTTTTACCACAGTTGTGCTACTTTTCGTCTTGGAATTATCATGGCGGCAGGGGTATGTGCAGGCCCATCTGGAACAGTCTTAACTCTAGTTTTGCCACAGTTATGCCCTTTTTTTTTTCTTAGAATGTCTGCGGTTTTCTCTGATGTTTGGGGGTTGATTCCTTTGAAACTTGATAAGGATGTTCACTACCGTGGGAACTTGGGCACCTGGGATTATAGTTTCGATCAGACTTTTTGTCACCAGAGTTATTACCCCTTTTCCCCTTTTCATCTTAGAATGCCTGAATATTGTCCAGAGATTTTCTCAAATGTTTATGGGTCGATTTCTTTGAATCTTGGTATGGATGTTCACCACCATCATCCATGGGAACCTGTGCACCTGCGATTATAGTTACGATTGGACATATCTTGCCAGAGTTATGCCCCTTCTAAGACTACCTGAAATTTGTCCAGAGATTTTCTCAGAAATTGCAGGCTTTTTTACCAGAGTTGTTGGGGGTTCAGTGCCATTGTGGTAACCGGTTCACGTCACATCATCGGAGTTGAGCAATGTCGAGCCCGGTTTGTCCTCAGATTGGTGGCCGTCGGAGTGATCGATTCAGGCTCACACATTGTGTTCTTGGGCAAGACACAACCCGATTGTCCCCATGGGGGCACGAGGATGCCATGACCTACGTACAGCACGTCGATGGTGTGCTGCAGTGAGGAGTTACGATGTTCGGGAACTGGCAGCAGCCGCTTGGTGGTTCTCTCTGGGTACTCCGACTTCCTCCAACTGTGAAACTGTCACCGTCATGGTTAGCCATTGTGCATACGTATGTGACCTTTAACACCAATAAATAAATACCAGAGTTGGTCCACTTTTCGTCTTAGAATAAACATCGTGGTGGGGGAGGGGGTATGGACAGGCCCATTTGGGACAGTCACATCTCAAGGGGTTTATTTTTGTCCTCTGACGAAGACATTTTGTTGAATGACTACTATAATCAGCTGCATCTGTCTGCACCAAGTGTTAACAGAAGTTTGCCTGATAACTTTTGTTTGAATTATTGAATAAACACCAACTTTTGTACATGGGTCTGTCTCGTGAATATGCAGATTCAATTCGAATTTGGGTTCAGTCCAACCAATTTTTGCTGAGTTATGTCCCTTTTTCCATTTTTTTGACTTTCAAAATTTGTTTTTCGGAAATATGTCCAAGGTAAGAACTTGCTGTCAGGAGACAAAACCCATGCTTGGCGGTGGCCTTGTTTAATATTACCTCTGCAAAAGATAACCTGGTTGTCTTTGGTCACAAAGTTCATAACTCTTTCGATTGCCTGATAATCAGGGTGGCCACATGGCCTTAGATTCGACGAAAATTCTTGAAAACAAAAAAGGACAACTTGATACTTCATTATGTATATTTATGTACAAAAAAGTACCAACAGATAATATGCTGACCCATTCCTTCCCCCATTTTTGCAATTTAAACCCACCACCTCCCAACCTTCTGTGTCGAAAACAAGGTACCCTTTCCATGTTCAAGCCCACTCTCCCAATTTTGAAAACTTCAAGAAAGGTCTCTTGGTTCGTCGGTGAAATGAAAATAGGTGAGTTAGATGTGTTATTGCCTGGAAGAAGGTGCAGATTTTCTGTCTTGTCCGAAATTGATTGTTGCATGTCTTGATATTTGGGTTCGTACGGGTCATGGAATCCTGGAAAAGTCATGGAATTTTAAAAAAAAATTCAAGGGCCTTGACAATTTTGGAAAATGGGCTGGAAGGGTTCAAGTTTTGGAAAACTTATGGAATTCATAAGCAGGTTTAAGGGGGATTGACTTTGTGTAAAAATTGCGCGCGGCTTGCGCAAAAATTATACAAAAAACAAAGCTTTTCTGTTTGGGTGCGATCTAACCCGGTCGTGAAATTTTTTGGAAAAGTCATGGAATTTGATTCTCTGAAAAGTGTATGAACTCTGTGATATGTTAAAATGAGGTAAGTGGTTTTACTTGATTAAAAAGAAATTCATTACGAAGAAAAATTATATTTTTTTTTTTCACAAATTCAGTTGGCTGAAGATCAACAAACTTGATATCATACACTCTCACTTGTGAATTTTCCCCTGAGCACTTTCATAATAAAAATCAAACATGAATAATTTATTTTCCCTCCATTTTATGTAGTGATGATCTCCATCTGTTTTTGTAGCTGTGATTGGGAAACTTATACTTCATTGTTGTGCTGCTTACATAACTAATATGCTACTTTCCGGTGCAAGGCTCCTAGGATATATAATTTTGGTTGTTTGAAGTGTGTTGATATGCTCAGGTAGGGTCTATGGATGTGCATAAATTTTTTATTCTGGCCTCATGTCGTCACTTTTGTTGTTAAAGATTCGGTTTCCAGGGGAAGGTTCCTAGAGGATTTAATTCGAAACGTTGAAAGTGTCTGTATGTTCAGGTAGGGTCTCTAGATGTGCATAAAGGTTTGGGATTTTATTTTGCCCCATGTGGTGCCCATAGCACCACTTTTGTTGTTAGGAAGGAGGTTTCTGGTGCAAGGCTCCAAAGGGATAACACTTTGATTGTATGTCAATTGATTTGTGACCATCGTGATGGCAAACTGAAAATGCGGGGATGTACCATACATAGTGTGCTCTGCACACAGTTGAAACCGTTCTAGTTCAGATTGTTTTTTGTCTATTTTTCCTACTGACTTGTAATATCTTTATATAGTGTCTGGTCATATTTGAAGATAGCTTGGGGTGGAGGATGAATCCATGTAACATGCAGAAATCACAAATATTCTTGTGAAACCACTTGAGAATAACTTGTCAGTCGATCAGAGTTTGTTTTCTTTATTATAATAAACATACATGGTTGTGTTAACCAAAATTATCCGTAGAAAACAAGGGAGTGATTGGCAGACTTGTACGTAAAATAGGGGTATTTTCAGTTTGGTTTGAATAGGGCTGGACGATATTCGGATTTCAATACCGGTAACGATATTTTTAAAAAAATATCGCGATATACCGGTATATCGTCAAGTTCAAAACATGTAAGATTCTCACCCAAATCGTCCCAGTATTTTTTTGTCATTCGAAGCCAAATAATTACGCTTTAAAAGCATTGAAATAATAAGCCTAACTTGTCTTAATTCATCTTGTATAAATATTTGGAAATAAACTTCATGATGGCACAACAAATATTGTTTATTTTGAGTCGATAATATCAAATAAATATATACTATTTGATCCATCGCTTTACAAAACAAAAACGCTAAACCTGCGTTTTGTCGTGTACATGTGAATAGATCACCACAAGAGGGTGTTTGCCATGTACTGGTTAAGCCGGCGCTGCTAGAGGGCTAGGGGTTTGTACACATTTCCACAAATGAAAGCAGTCAGTTTTGTAACGCGGTATCACAAACAGCAGAAACGCACATGCTCGATAGGCACGTTTTGATGTGCCGGTGAACCTCCTCATGCAGTGGGTGAATGCTGTCGATGTATAAATACTATTTCAATATTAAATCACTCTTAACAAAGTGAAAATAAACAATATTATTCCCTTTATATTTTTATTAGTGTTCTGATGACTATCTAATTTTGAAGATGTGGCATACAACTTACAAGTCAGATCAAAACGTTCACCTACTTTTCAAAACATTAACACGTGCGAACTGGTGTTGACAAAAATGAATATTCATTACTGCAGCGCTTGGAATTGTGAGTTCATTAATACGTATGCGATTTGTTCATATTGAAAAGCACATTCCAAGTGTGCCGGTAATAAAATAAACTTTGAAAATTTTACTGCAGCCCTTGGAATTGCGAGGACAAGTGCAATGAAGTGGGAGGAACTATTAGTATTAAACCAGAAATTGCCCGGTCCAACAAAAGCCGTTATTAATGGAAATACGGTAATCATTCTTCACGGTGTACGTTCGAAGCCATACTGTTTGGGCAAAATCTGTACTTCCCTGTGTCATCGGAGAAACAAAAATAAAACAGCTTATGGGAGAATATTTTACTTGTACCAGGACATGAAGTGTAGTGATAAAAAAAAAAAACTGCTTTCACAGTTTCTGTTTATATACACTTTTTTTCAATCAGCTGTGAGATTAAAAAGAAATTTTTATGGAAAATGTCTGTCACTAAAAATCGCGGCTCGAAATGAATATCGTCACAGACGATATATCGGTATTAAAAAAAATGGACGATATTTAACCGGTTAAGATTTCATTACCGGTATATCGAAATACCGTGCAGCCCTAGGTTTGAAAGTGAACAAAGTTATTACAGGAATGAGATTTTTCAGCAAATTCATGCCCCGGGTACTGAAAATTCAGGCAAATTTATAGAAATTAAATATCTCTCAATCAGATTCACTCTGTGTTCTTTAAAAAAAAGAAAACCCAATTTTCCCAAAATTATCCTAAAAAAATTGTGGGAATTTTTAAATATTTCAGCAAATTTTGTTGCTTGCCATTCTCATCCCCGGAAGTAGGACTGTAAAACAATGTCTGGACATGTCAGAAGCAGATTTAAAACATATAGCAAATTAAACTCAAACGTGTGTCTTTAGTAAATTTTCAGCAGTGATGAAGTTTGGTACAGCTACAAAAAAAGTATGTCTTATCAATAGAGCATGTTACATACTTGTTAATGTTAGTATTACACACTTGACTTTAACCCTTTACCCAACGCAGACGATTTCAAAATTTATTATTTAAAATTTTTTAAAATTTTTTAAAAAAATTTCAACAAAACCATATCATGTGACCCCTCTTTGGAATGAGCTCGTTCCAACGAGGGGTCACATGATAAGGTTTTATTGAAATTTTTTGAAAAATATTTTTTTAACTGCTGAATTTGCATATTACGCGGGCGGATGCGGCCGATTCGTTCAGTAAAGGGTTAATGAAGGATGATATGTCCCACTTTATTAAAAATTATGAAGTGCAATAGCGCCTTAATAACCAAAGCATTATAAGTTATTGTGATGAGTTGATGGTAACATGGTCTGAGGTTTGCGACTCGGACCTTATGTTTCGAGGTTGAACATGCGCTCCAAGCTGCAAACCTTAGACCATGTTACCATCAGTTCATCACAATAACGTATATGTTCCAATAGACACTACCCACAGCCCAAAACCTACATCGTGAAAGATCAGAGGCTTATTTACTAAACTTGTGATTGTTAAAAGTTGCCTTGTTCAAGGCAACTTTTAACAAATCACAGGTTTAGTAAATAAACCTCTCGTGTATCCACGACTGCACTGGATAAATAATAAACCAGATAAACTCATTCCATCTTAGTTCAAATTGTAAATCGATTTGTAATTTAAACAACACTTCATCCGGAACACCGTCTGCTGCACACATGAAACATCCAGAAAAATAAGTGGCTTGCTAGTCACGTCGTTGATTAAGCAGTTACAAAACAGGCAACATCATTTCAAATATTTCGCATTGTGACGTCTGACTATAACATTTGCCACTTCAGCCGTAAACATGGACTATACTAAGTGAGCTCTCGTCCAATCAGAGGAGGATGATTTAGTCTTATTGGAACACATGTTGACTTGTATCGATTCAAATTTTTAATCAAGACATGAAATTCTGACAGACTGAAGATTCACGGGATGAACATTTTGACATCGATCTGGATTTCTCTTGTCGGTTTTGCAAATAACACAATGCTTTTGCAATTAAATGTAACGATATTGAGAGTAAATGCGATAATATTGGGCATCGGCTAAGTGGGTGATATCTTCATCTTGGCACCACTCCGCCAAATTTCTGTTTGGGCAAAATCAAAGTCGCCTTGTGATTTTGAAAAGCTATTGTAAGAAAAGTGATTGATCTTAAGTCATTTATTTGGGCTCCCTGTGGTAGCCTGAATTTTCAGCAGTGTAATTTGAGGAAATTTCTTTAAAAATATTCTTCAGATCCACCAGTCATACTCCTTTCATATTTGGTGTTCACAACATCTCTTAAGGGGTCAGATTCAAGTTTGTTCATATCGGGTACCTGGGTTAATATTTGGGCTCCCTATGGGAGCCGGAATTTTAACTTGGTGCAATCTGAGGGAATTTCTTTTAATAAAACTCCTCTTAAGTTGGGTTTGGAAGGAGCCTGTGGTATTGTGGGGGGGGGGGGGGGGCTGGGCTTCCTAGAAACCCTCTGGCTCCTCCACTAGATCTAACTAACTTGTTATTTGGTACACAATCAGAATCTTTTGATATTTGGTGGAGGGGGTGGGGCTGGGCCCCTAGAAACCCTCTGGCTCACCAACTTGATTTTCAGTGTCTGACAGGACTATTGACGCATTTTAAAATATTAAAATTCTCTTCTCGGCATTTCTTTCTTTAGAAATTTCACTTCTCCCTGAAGAACTCTCCCTATTTTTCTGAGAGGGAGACTTCTTAAAATTCACTCCCAGACTGATCCCTGGATAATTTTGGGAAATAATAATTATTTGAGCAAATGAATGGAATACTATCGAGCATAAATGCAATACTACCTCAATAAATGCAATACTATCTGAATACAACTGTGAATGCATGTAATACTGTCATGAATAAATGCAATACTGTCACAAATAACACAATTCAAATACGAATAAACACAACACAATTGTGAATAAATGCACTTTCATTTTTTCCCTTGACCGCAGTGTCCTTTCGTGGATATTAAAGCATTAAAAATTTAATTTTATATTCTCGGTTGTCCGGTAATCTTGGTTTTTAGCTCACCAACTAAGTTGTGTGAGCTTATGTCATGACCTGAGGATCGTCAGCATCAACACTTGTGTTAAAGTTATTGTACGAGTCCACTTTGACTTTCAGCCCTGTGGCTATGTACTTTATTGTAAGAGTCCATTTTGACTGTTCCACCTGTTGCTATGCACCTCATACTGTTTCTCTGGCTTAGTTACCCACAGACCCTTAACCAGTGATATTTTATGTTTGAAAGTAGAATAACCCAGTTTGAAAGTAGGTTACTTTGCTTAGGATGCCGAAAATGTATACACAACCGACATATTTTATAACACTATTTTTATTTCGTTTTGCTGACGACTATTAACTGTTGGGACATCTATTCCCAGAAAAACACGAATGGAATTGAAAGACATGAAGAAAAGCTTTGTACGGGGCACAGTTGTGCATGTGGACGATCTTGAAAGAGGGTCCTCCTAAACACCGGAATGACACCAGAATGCCATAAAAATGATGCGGAATGGCATTCTGGTGTCATTCAAAATTCATTACAAAATACTTGACCCCAGAATGTATTTTGTTAACTAACAAAGTACCTCTCAAGCAACCTTCTTACATCTGGTCCTGTTCACACTTTCAGACTTAGGAAATTATTATACCCCCCACAACAAAGTTTGGGGGTATATAGGAATCACCCTGTCCTTCCATCCATCTGTCTGCCTGTCCATCCTTATAAGCGCAACTGCTCCTAAACGTTTTGAAGAATTTTCATGATACTTTACACAATGGAAGAACTATAATTCCGTTCTGACATTTCCAAGGTGAAATAATCTAGCTTATACATCTCAGGCGCGCACGTGGGAGGGGGGGGGGGTCACTTTATGAGCTTGCTCACAGTACCTCTAGTTAGCTTAGTAGACTTTTGCGAAAGGCAACCACAGAAGGGTGTTGGGGGATTGGCACGAAGAAGAGGGGAGGGGCAGCAGTGTCTGACAGGACTATTGACGCATTTTAAAATATTAAAATTCTCAAAGTAATTGACTCGTTCAGTCAATAATTACTTTGTGATTTTTTAACCTGGCATCGATGTATCATAGACAACTGGACCTGGATTGATTGGACAATAATGGAGGACCACAAATTGAAAATATGAAGGGGTGGCAGGGGGGTGGTACACAAATAATCTTAATTTTCCCCACTAGACTATGAAGTCTCCCTACATGACTCAGCAGTCTCCCTATTGTTTCTGGAGGGAGACATGAAGTCTCCCTAAAATTCCCCCCTAGGCTGGTCCCTGACTTTCATATTTGTATATCTGGTGTTATTAAGGCTAAAATGTTGACCAATGGTAATTTTGTTACAGGCTGTTTCGTATAAAACCCTGACCATTGGAAGTTATAATATCTGAGACAACCTACACATTCATTGTCATGCAAGGAAGCAGTGTTTAAGTGCTAAATAATAAAATATGCATCTTGTGGAATGAGAGAAATGTCATTTCCCCATGAAGATACAATTAATAAGTAAAATAGTATTTGTTTCTGATAACCTGGAATAATGCTAAAATGAAATTTAACCGTGAGCTAAACATACATGAATTGTATTTGGTGTTTTACATTTCATGATAAAACAGTACCATTATCCATTGTAATAAAATACCATGCATATGAGGAAATCCAAATGAATAGCCCTTAGGAAATGATCAAATTCTTAAAATTCTTCAGATTTTATCCAGGAGATCCATTTACTGTCCTAATTATTTGAGACTTCAATCAGCAATGGAACTCTTGTTTAGCCTTACCAGAGTCTGCATTCTTGTGTAACTTTTGTGTGGAGTTTTTAGTGATTGTTTACAAATCGTGCTCAAATGAAATTATTTTGAAATGTTGCTTCAAACTCGACTGCTCTTGAGTTTCTAACAGTATGAAATCCATTCAGTAATGTGTACAAAAATTGAGTTCCGGCTATGCTTCTGTTTCTGTCTTTCTATACGTCCAGTGTTAATGTTGTATCCTGAACAATAGGTATTAGATTTTTATTTTTGATATACACTTAAAACTAACGATTTCATAGATATTTTTGAAAACCACTGATTTCAGTGGAATTTGTCGGTGTTATGTAGCCCTTTTGCAAGAAAATTAATTGCTTATTTAGTAACTTGGACAGTGAGCCACAAATTAAGGCTAAACAAAATTAATCTTTTGATTCTCAGGCAGTGGCACATGTGTTTTTTCGACCCATATTTATTTTGGAGGCAAAATTCAAAATGTATAAAACTACCATAGGGTGTGATTTTAGCAGTATTGCATTGCGATTTCTGATGCAATATGTTGTATACATTGATACAATATTGTTATTCACTTCGTGAAATGTGAAACGATTCTCATGTATGTACCAAATAAATATTTAACTGGTCGAGGGCTAGTTTAATGGTCTGAATTTGTACATCAAAAATGGTCAAAAGCTGTTTTATTAGATTATTGGAGAGTACCAATTGGCACTCCAATAATTTGTAATAGAACATTTTTTTTTTTAAATTTACGTTTTCACTGAAAATGAAACATGGGTATTATTGTCTATTGACCCAGCTGCCAGAGGGAATCACCATTCCACCAAACACTTAAATAAGTTACCAGAGTTGGTAAAAAACATACTGCAAGCAGATGAAGAGGATATGTACTACCAAGAAGTGAATAGATACCAAACACAATAATATGCCACCATTTGAAGAAAAACATGGGGAAAAAAGCATTAAAATTAGAGTGGATACATGATGGAATGCAGTTAAGAGCAAAAAATATGTAGCTTTGTCAAAAATGATCTTTGCACTCCTCAGTTGTTTTCATGGACCACAAGTTGAGGGAAGTTTCAGTGTCATGGGTGATGTTCTGAACTCCAAAACTGGCCGGATGAAAATAGAAATGTTCAGTGCTATTCAGGCAGTAAAGTATAGTCTTAGACAAACTGGAGGTGCATTAAATACATTTATTAGAAATGACATTTTAAATGACAAAAGTGGATCCAGGTCTTGTGCGAAATATTTGTTCTGCAGGGCGCTGTTACAAAGAGAAGGCAAATAACTGGAAATTGCAGGAAGAAAGAAAAGATCAAATTGATTTGAAAGAGAAGCTTCAAACCAAATCAGACTATAAAAAGATGTGTAGCAAGATCTCGGACAAAGAACAGGAGAAACATGAACATAAAATAGCCAAGAAACGGAGATATAAGGCTCTTTGAGAACTAGTAGAAAAGAAAAGGAGAAAAACAAATTAAATCACATACCTTAGTTACCGAGTACTGTCAAGATTGTGCTATGCTTGAGCAATTCCCTCCAATGATGTCAAATGCCTATCATTGTGCACAAAATACCAAACTCAAGTAATAAGATATCGCCTGACAGAGCTGATGTGGTTCTGTCAGACAGTATATTATTGGATGAATTTGGAATTGTGAATACCATTGTTTTGTTCTTCAGTGTACAGTACGTCTATCGTGGATGAGTCAGATGCCACTAGTGGGCTTTTATTCCACGAAGACAATTCAGAGATTTTGCTTACTGCCGTACAGAGTAGAAAGCTGTCTCTGAATTGTTCACGTGGAAAAAATGCCCACTCATGGATTCAGACACGGCCTCGATTCCTGTACTGTTTGTAACTACACGTGTGTTCCAAATATTCTCCTATTTGCTTCAGTTACAGTACATAACATGTAGATCACATTCACTTACATTTGTACATGTATCACAAACTTTTTAAAATGAGCAACATACTTGTATTTGTATTCTGTAATAAAACTAAAATACAATTTATTTCTTTTGAAGTTTAAACTTGCACAGTATTCTGAACTTAATGTGTAAATACATGTGTACCCTTCTTGACTTGCACAAAGACTTATGAATCTTCACTGTTAGGAGAAAAAAAAAATGACACCTTTAAACCCTAAAAATGTTGATAACGGCGGAACCTCTTGTGTGTAAGTGTGCATATTTTTAAAATAGCTCAAAGGCACAGAGGTGCAGCCTTCATTTCTTGTTTCGAAATATTACACTGGCATAATTTAATGGAGAAAGGAAATGAACGCAATATAATATTTATAAATCAGATTGTCTGTACCAAGTAAAAAAATTGTCTCATTTTGGAAAATTCTTAGGAAATGCTCTGGTGTTTTTGCCCATCAAGTGTTGGTTATTAATGATTAACATGTAAGAAATAAGAAAAATATGGGTATAGTACTTAATGTATGTACTGGTATACAAATTCAGGACGACTGTACATAGACGTATTTCCATTTCAAATGACTCATTTGAAATTGAAGTCATTTGAAATTGAGTGTACAGTCGAGGTCACTCCCTAGCCCCGACAAGGGGTTTAGCACCCTTCTCGTACTCTCCCCACCTCATGCCCCAGACACTCGACAAGAGCCTTCGGCTCTTGATGTCAATTCACAAAATTAGCTTCAGTGCTTAATATCAGGCTATAACAACTGGATTTTAGGCATCGGCGACCATTCCATCAGGAATAGAAAATAAGAAAAGCTCTCCCTCATTCATTTTTAAAAAAAATTGTCTTGAGAATCAATTAATTTTGTTTGCCTGAGGGCATTTTGATGTGCTGCTTTGTGGTATATAATGTTTTTGACAAGTTCCAAAGCCACGGTATTTTGAAAATTGAAGGAGTTACTGTCCTTTGTATGTTTTGTTTTGCTTGCATGTTTGATATTTATGAAATAACATGAAAAGTAATTATCACATTTCAGTAACTTGTGTTAATGTGCTGCTTTATATTAAGGTTGGTATGTACAAGTTTAAACCCATGGTAATTTGTTGAAAATTTCAGTTATGACCCTTTGTGTTTTATTTAGTTGGATAATTTACTGATTGGTAACATGAACAATATTTATCAAAATTTCAATCATTTTTACTTGTTTATTACACTTCTACTTGTGGCATCGTGCAGGGGATTTTCTTTGCAATGCTGTGCTCTTTTTCTTGTAATTGACTCGTTAAGAAGTACGTTGCATAGTGGAACAAAATATTCCAAGAAATGTATATCTTAGTACGTGAAACCAGTTTTCCAGATTTGTTCATCTTTTTCTTGCAGTTGTCAAATGACATGATTTTGACGTTGAAACTAGTCCAAGACTACAACATGTACCCTTCATTTTTCAGCCTCAGCAAAACAGAAGAAGCAACAATAGCAGTAATAGATCAAGTGGTAACAAACAACAAGGTAATGCCTAGCCCCTTTGTTGCATGGGCTCCATTACACTGTAGGTATATGCTACCCCCTCTTTGAGCTGCCTTCCTTGTTTGAGTGGAAGGGACATGCAAATGAATGATCTCCATGCCTTCATTGCACTATACTTACAAATCTTCACAAGACAAAAGATGTTGGCTGTGTCCAAGATTGCCTACAGTGTAAATGCCATGCTATGCCAGATGCTGAAATGAAGGGTAAATTTCTAAATATGAGATAGCCCTCTTGCCCCCCCCCCCCCCCCCCCCCCCCCCACTCTCCTCCATCTTTGTATCCCAGATACTGATATATCTATTTAGCAAGTACCAAGGTTTGTCAGATCATTTTCATGTGAAGCTGGAACCCTTAGACGTCCTTGCATTCCTATGTATTACCAAATGCTAAATGATTTTCAGATTATATCTGAACTTGACCAACCACGCTTCCATTTATTTTCCCAATGAAGTGATTACATTTTCAGACTTGTTCATCTGAATTTAGATCTAAAAAATTCAATCATATGAATAATTGTTTATTAAATGAGGCATTCTATCGATGACGATTCTCTGGGAAAAGAGAATTAACTGAATTATTCAGGTCAAGTTCTCTTTAAAACTGGTTTATTTTTTAAACCGACAACATCGAGCAATGCCCCACAAACCTGCAAAGAGCTTCACCTCGACAGTTTAAGATGAATTATTTTATGAAATTTATTTCATGGTTCATTCACATTTTTTTTTAAAGATTGTGATATTTGAGACCCCCTATCATAAAATGCATTTTGTCACTTTTTGTTTTTATTCAACCTGACTGTCAATGGTAGATTCATTGACTGGTCCCCGAGTCCATGAAAACACAGTAGATTGATGGCCACAAGCAACTATTATCACATTCTCTTCACAAAGAGCCATTATAAACTGCCGACACCAAATATGATTTGGTACTATGGGCTTAAATTATAATAGTCCTGGTAATCAGTTGTATTTGCTTAGAAATAAAGAAGAAATTTATCAGTTCCATGATTGACCCATGTGGGAGTTTAATTCTATCACATTCTGATAGCCATGGGTAGCACAGTAAACAATAGTTCCCAGATGGATTGAAAGTGTTGCAAACAGTGAATTGGCCATACTTTACAAGAATTTCCAGAAGGAATTGAGGCTAGTCTTGTGCAAATATTTTCTGTAGACACTTAATGGTATTTCATGATTGTAAGCAAGGTTATTAAAGCTGTCTGTTCGAGAGCAACTTTTTCACTCTGACTATATGTGGAATCCAACTCTGTCTTCAACGTTGAAAGTATTTTATTAATACTTCCTACAGAAACAAAGGTTAAAGCCTTTAGAAATCACAGCTCTATCATCAGGTTTGTTTCCAGTTATTTTGAAATAGTGGAAAACAAAACTTATGTGCTGTTTGAATTCATTTGAGTATATTTCAACCACCAATTAGAGTTCGAGATAGTCCACTTGTGATTTTGCTGAAGCACGCTCATATATCTTTTGTTGCTACCATATCAACAGCCTTTCAAGTAATTTTGCCATGAAAAAAGCATTTTCTCTTCAACTTGTAGTTTCTGATAAGATTGAAAAAAACATTTTTGTTTTGAATATTGAATATCTGGTCAGTTTGGTAAGTATGCACTCTACCCTTTACCTAACAAAATAGCTATTTTCTGTTAAATTTTTCGTTTCTTCAAATCGGTTTCAGCCCCTCATTGCAATTAAATCATTGATTTCACTTCACTGAGTAATCATGAGTACCCGTGCTTCATTTTGTCAATAGAAGGCGAGCTAAAAATTATGTCTAAACTAAGATATGATGCAAAGAGAGCTAAATTTGTCGCCACAGACACTCATTGGAAGTTTTTGTGGAAAGAATGTAAATATCGCAGACCTGATCCAAATCAACGCCAGATCCAAATCTAGGCCAGATCCAAATTAGGATTTTGACTTGACTTAAAACTTGTCTAGGCCAGATCCCTCTGTTCACAAAAATCACCATTTAATTTTCTTTATGTCCCAGACTTGTTAAGTTAAAGGGGTATCTAGTGGAGACCTCCTCCAGTCTGTCCCTCCCAACATTTGCCTTTGTCTCTCAGCCACTGCTACTCAGATTTGAATATTTGGTGTTGTGTGATCATCGTGGAGGAACGATACCTGTGTAGCGTGGGTTTCTTCCAAAATATTTTCTAGAGTTATGGCCCTTTTTCACTCTTTTGACTTGGAAGAAATGTTGCGGTCGGGGGCATTAGCAGTGCTTTGTGATGCAGGACTCTTGGTTTTCAATTATTTTGTCTTGCACACACCACTTTCTACCTCTCAATGGAATGAGCTCATTCCAAAGAGGGGTCATAAGTTATGTTTTTGACACAGAAAGATGGGGGGTTGGGGGGGGGGGGGGGATATTGTTTCAAGAATTTTGTTTGCAAGTCTTCTCTGCCTTTTTGTTAGTAAATAGTTAATAGTATTGTGCATTTTATCCCAAAGTAATTAATTATTGATTGATCCCTGTTTTAAAGTAGCCATATGATGATTTGGATCTGGTCAAGACCAAATCCCAATTAATGACTGGTCTGAGACGGTTCTAAATTGGACTAGGTCAAATCCTAAATAGGGACTGGCCTACTCAAAATCCAAATTTGAATCTGACCAAGACCAATTGAAAATTAGCAAGAATGTGGATCTGGCCTGTGACATAATTTTCTTAAAATTGGTACTCCTGCAGAGCCTTGGATTCGAAGAATGGCCTTGAATTTGTCGAAAGGCTGTTCATGACTTTGAAATGCAAGAAAATAGGCCAGGAGGCCAAGAAAAAGCCTTGAATATGTGTGAAATGAAAATGCTGACAGTGTGTTGTCACAGCTATATAATTTTATGTGCCATAGTTCACGAATTCATAATTCTAATGAGAACCTTCCAGCCATTTCTTCCTCCTCCGATTCTTCTTGAAGGGAAGTGGGAGTCGGTGTAATTAATGACTTTGGAGGATCCTAGTTGAGATTAATGAGGGCACAGCTTAAAAATTAAATATGGCTATTGTATAGCCTTGATAAATGTTCAGAAACATCCTTGAATTTCATCATTCTCTGTCAGCGGGAACCCTACAAACTTATGTAATTATACCCCCTCTCTCAAAGAGACTGAGTGGATGGATTGCAATGAAATTCAGTATGCACTGAGGCAGTATGCAACAGTGGTGGTATGCAGCGGGCCATTGCCCAACTCTTGTTTATACATGAGGAAGTACCAACTGAAACAGTATGTTGCATCCAATTCAAGGCAGCAATATTCCGGAGTCTATTTTCTGTTTTACTAGTAGTCTACAGTACTACCCCCCCCCCCCCCCCCCCCAACGCCACAATGCTCACATACAATATCAGTAGTATGATTTATCTAATTTCTGTCACACTGGTCTTTTAACCCAGATAGACCTGTGATCTAACATAGGAATTTTTAGATATATCCATCAGATATTTTGGGAAGGCTTGAAAAAGTGTGCCTCCGTTGCAAACGAGGTATTTCCTTGGTGCACCAGCATGGTCACATACATCTGAAAATGAAGCACTGGGATGTTAGAATTTAAAAAAAAAAAAAAAGAAGATTTTCAGTAGCTTTTGTCGAAGTCTTTAGTTAGGTAGAGGGTTAAAAAAAATTTAAAGTTGATTAATGAGATATTTTCTTCAATTTCACAGGGAGAAATCAACAGCAAGGAAGAAACCAATCATCGGTGAGTGTAATTTTTAGGTACCCAAAATTTAATTATTATTTTCTTAAATTTATCCCTCTCCTGATGACTCCATTTTTTCCAAAAGTGTCTATTAAAGTAATGCACTTAAAAAATTTCTATTTTCCGGTATTTGGTCTCGGAATATACAAGTGAGCAAATTTGTTGTTTTAAAAACTTATGTGGCTGGACTATAAGGTCCACTTTAAACTTAAATATGTTCATATATTCATTTGGTGAATTTGTTGTAGTGACCTTTTAACCCTTTACCTAACATGAAAAGCAGACGACACTTGCAAAAAAAATTCTTGAATAACTTATTTTTTTCATTTTTTGTCTCAAAAACATAGGTTATGACCCCTCATTGGAACGAGCTCGACGAGCTCGTTCCAATGAGGGGTCATAACCTATGTTTTTGAGACAAAAAATGAAAAAAATAATGAAAATTAATTGGCGATTTTTGAGAATAGCGCTGGCCGGTTTTGGCCGTTACGTTGGGTAAAGGGTTAATTTCTGTTGACAAGCATCACTTTCCACTTTCATGAATGAAAATGGTAAGCAAGATAATGTCCACCAGCATAGATGTCCACCAGCCTTGTTTATTAATGTGGAAAGGGGGTGGGGGAGGGTTGAGGTGAAAAGGCTTGATTTTTTTTTTTTTTTTTTTTTTTTTTAGCATCTTATATCAGAGGATATCAGTTTTTCTAGGATGGCACAGTTAGTTTCATGAGTTTTATTTTAATACGGCAGATGGATTTATCTAAATGAGTTTCATATGGGCACACAAAAAATTTGGTGTTTCTGTTTCACTGCTACTAATAAAAGCAAATATAGCAGGGGTTTTCCTGAGTGTTGACAAGTTCTGAATATTAGCTTTGTCCTCAATGCAAATATGTTTTCCTGAATTGCCATCCTCCAAATGCCATTTACGTTCATTACTCATTTGTACTTAGATGATGAAATTCACATGGGAACTGCAGGGAGAGAAGCAGTGCTTGTTCAACTATGGTCAACAGAGATGCTAGTTTGCAGGTTTTTAACTGTTTTCAGGCTTTTTTGTGTCCTTAACTAAAATAACTAATTTGTGATTTTTTCAAGTATGCAAGAGTATTTTTAATATTTATACTGTTTACTATTTTAAAGCACTTGTTACATATCATTGTAATAAATTGGCTGCAATTCTGCATTAGCTTATTCGATGCAGAACATTTTCTTGGCTTTTCAGCCTTTTTACTGATATGTCACTAGCTGCTCTTGGAGATTTCTGTGCTAGAGGTCCCGAGTTCGTTCCCTGTCCGGGACGACCCACATTGTCTCCTTGGGCAAGGCACTTTATCCTGGTTGCCTACATGGGGCTCGATGACACCATGTACTAAGGCACATGTCTTCAACCGCTGTAACCCTGCTTGAGTGGAGCTTGAACAGAATTAGAATGAGCAGAGCTTGATCAGTTAGAATGAGTAGAGCTTGAACAGGGTTAGAATATTAACTGACAGTTGCTCGCCGATGCTTGGTGGTTCTCTCTGGGTACTCTGGCTTCCTCCTCCAGTGAAACTGTCATGGTCACGATTAGCCATTGTGCACGAGTATGTGACCTTGAACAACAGTAAATAAGTATAGCTTCTCTTGGTAAACAAATTCAGTTTTACTTGTAAAATAGGACCAGTCACCAATGCTTGGGGCGGAAGTCCTCTAAAATGGGTATAAATGATTGACTTTATCTGTATGTTGCAGTCATGATTATCCATTGTGCAGAGATAGTGACCATAGCCCTTTCACACTGGAGGCATCTTCCATGCCAGTTAAATGGCAGAAATTTGAAGAGTTCATATCCATTATTTGGGGGGTAGAGCAATTAAAATTTTCAACATGCAGCCTTCAGGCTGCACTTTGAAAACATTAATTGATCTACCACACACGTTCATTTAATAGCCATCCATAATAAAATTATGATGTATCATGTTCCTGGACCGGAAGAGTGGCCTCTCGTGTTGAAAGAGTTGAACACCAAAACATAAAAGATTACATTCTCGTGTTGCTGTGAATAACTATTTATATCCCCCCCCCCCCTCCTCCCAAACGCATTGTTAAAAATTATTCACATCGCATCTGTACAATGAATTAAATAATTTAACAGTATCCTTGATACCAAGTGGGTAAGTTGAGGGAGAGACAAAGCAAAGTCAACTGAAAACAAGTGGATCGCAAGAAATATGAATAATGGGCTTCTGCATGTTTGCTCCTTTATGCAGCTTTCTCATGTGTAAATAATTGACAAAAGTTGAAATAAATGGCAAAAAAAAACCACGTTTCTTTAATTTAGAGTAACTAGAGTTATTGCTTGTTGGACATGGAATTTCTTTTCATTACATTTTTCATTTTTTGCTGTCACATTTCAAAGAAAACCATTCCAAAATTGTTTTCCTTATTTCATACACAGCTTTTTTGTGATACACTGGAGCCCACTTAATTGGATATTTCTTAACTGAATAACCCAGTTAATTGAATATAATTATCCATCACAAAACCATTTACCATACCTGAAGTACAAATTTGGCCGGTTAATTGAATATTGGTTATAGTTAGAGTAAATGCCTGTTAATTGAATAAAAAATCTTGTAACATGTTGAGAAATTACCCTGACTCTCAAGTTTTCCTTTGGTTATAGACCTCTTTGGCAAATATAGACATTAATATTTTAATCATTGAGCTGTGTCAAACAATATATAATAGAATAAATGCTAAGTTTATCTCTAGAATATAGGAAAGTGACACAATCCCTGTTAATTGAACACTCCTGTTAATTGAATAATTATACCCCCACTTCTGAAATAAATGGGGTATACTGGATTACATCTGTGTGTCCGTGCGTGCGTCCGGCCATCCGGGCACGAGAATATTCCTAACTTTCATAACTTAATTCATTTATGCTTCATCAATCCAGCACTGCATTGGGAGTATGAATTGCCTTCAGCAATAACTCGTTTTCTTTGGGAAAGTTGCTATTCAATCAACAGGGTTCAATGTATCATAAATGAGATTACCAACCGTCTCCCAGATGTCTTTGAGAGTTACCACCCTTGTAGTTGTTTGGGCTTAGGTGGCTATCCCACAGCGTTGAACTGCTTTTAGTTCAAGTACATACATTTGAAGTGGAACTTTATTGCCGACGACCTGTACGCTGGTCTGTCCATCCATCTTAACTTGTTTGCAACTCCTACATTATTGACCCGATTTTGATAAAACGTCTCAAACATGACTAACAAGTGAACATGCACATATTGTAGATTTTTTCATATGCGACAATTTTAACCAGGTTATCTTTCGTGGACTTGGATTTATTATGGATTTTCAAATGTGATTCTTGTGTGTGCAGCAACTCCTACAGTATTGAACTGCAATGAAACTTCTCGAACATTATAACTAGCATATTCTAAAAAAAACTTGAATTTTGAATATTCTCTGTTATGAACCTTGTAAGTACTAATTTATCAGTGAAAAGGAACCCTGGACTCTTGCGTAACTCGTTCAGGATAAGACCACTTGAAAACTTTACATTCTTGTTTTTATTTCAGTCTCAGGCGAACAGACGAAATGATAATAAAAATAAATCAAGCTCTGGTAACAAATCACAAGGTGAGGTTAATGAGAGTAGTGCTTTGCGATATCACATAAAATAGAATTTGTAGGTGTTAATAATTGTGGTTCTTGGCTAAAAAGGTTTTATTTCATCTGTAAAAAAAAAAGTCTTACTTTATCAAAGAGTGGGGTGTGGGGAGTAAAACTGATAATTTTACTACCATCAGTAAAAAGTCGGAGATGAGCAAAAACTTGCAGGTTACTTTTGTAGGTTGAGCCATTCTTTCATTGAGCCGAAGATGCACTGTTATGTAATACTCTCAGCCACTGTAATCAGCTCAATTTACCCCAGTGAGAAATTATGTAGATTTTGCTTTGGCTAAAACCATAGGTTTTAATTGAAATGCACCATCTGATTGGTGTAGCTGTAAGATAGAGAGAACATAAGAGGCAGGCCTTGTAATTTGAAAAAAAATGTAGGGCTACCAGTAGTCCTCATAGTAGCTAGCACTCGGATGATGCAACAGAATCTACTTCAGTTGGGGGTACCGTGACTCAATCGTAGACTGTTGTACTTCTGGTAGACTGTTGGACTTCTATGTTAGAGGTCCTGAGTTCTATCCCAGTCCAGGATGACCCACGTTTTGTCCTTGGGCAAGACACTTTATCCTGATTGCCTACATGGGGGCATGATTACACCATGTACTAAGGCGCATTTCACGTCAGTGGTGCACATGTATTCAACCACTGTAACCTTGCTTGAGCGGAGCTTGAACAGAGTTGAAATGTTGAAGAGCTGACAGTTACTTGTCGGTGCTGGGTGGTTCTCTCTGGGTACTCCAGATTCCTCCACCTTTAAAACTGCCATGGTCACGATTAGCCATTGTAAGTATGTGACCTTAAACACCAATAAATAAATCTTCAATCACTCTGTTTTTCTGTTGTAAAACCACCAATTGCGAAGAAAATGGGGGTATACTGGATTACAGGAGTCAGTCCGAGAATATTCATACCTTTCATAACTTGAGTAAATTATTATTTTTTATAATATGTTTGTCATAGGTATGCCCACACTAGACGGTACACCACGACAGTCCAGCTCTTGTTTAACTTTGTATTTAACCAATTATGTCTTGTTTGACGAAGCTCACTGAGCTGTCAAACAAGGTATGTTTGGTTAAATTTCAAACTTGGTCTTAGTTTAGCAAGAATTTAGTTCTTTAAATAATTTTGTTACAATTTATTGAAGAGAACCAACTGGCACTCTCCAATAAAATAGTAACCAAACCATTTACATAAATGTTCTACTTCCAAACAAAGAGCAAGCTAATGCATACTGTGTAAAGCCATAAAGTGACTTCCAGCACTTTTCAATAGAGCCAGAATGGTGGCTTCTAGCACTCAACCAGTTAACCTTAACTAGCATTTACAGAACAAAAATAAATCTACAACAAAATTTGTTTAACCTAATAAAATTGTTGATAAAAAATTTTTTACATAAACATTTTTATGGTCAATTAAATCTGGATTTGGGTTTGCCATGCATGTGAGCATAAGTTGTGTGGCCAAGTGAAATATGATGTGATAAAACAAAAAAATTGGTGGGTTTTTGCAGGATTGAATTGTATGTGGAAAAAGACCCTTCATACATAAATCTTTAGGGTGAAAGTTGAAGGATTTTTAGCTCAACTTGACAAAGTCAAGCTGAGCTATTGCCATCACCTCTCGTCCGTCGGTGTTAGTACGTACATGCGTTAGTACATACGTAAGTACGTACGTTGGTACATCCACAATTGCCTTTGGCACATCTCACAGGTCGCATTTATGATCAGATCGCTTTGAAACTTTGTATGCTTGCTTGGGGTGATCTCTAGATGGGGGGGGCTATCGATTTTCTTCAATTTCCGTCAAAAAATGTTGCCACGGGCAAAGTTCTTAGAACTTAGTTTAGTCAGAGCTCAATATTTCCCTTTGGCACACCCTACAGGGCACATTTATGATTGGATTGCTTTGAAACCTGGCATGTTTGTTTGGGGTGACCTCTAGATGGGAGCTATCGATTTTCTTCCATTTCCGTCTGTCAAAAAATGTTGCCGCAGGCAACGATCTTTGAACTTAGTTTAGTCAGTCATCAGTATATTCCTTTGGCACACCCTACAGGGCACATTTATGATCAGATCGGTTTGAAACTTTGTATGCTCGTTCTTCCATTTCCATCAAAAAATGTTGCCACTGGCAACAGGCCTGAAAATAAGCAATCTGACATTTGCAAAATGAGGTCCCCAGAGGGTGAATTTGATGATGCTATCCCATATAGTGGTCCAATTTATCCTCTGGGTACCTCTTTCTATTTAGTTTTGAGACCCTGATCCAGACTGAGGTTCACAGAGGGTAAATTTAGTGATGCTACCCTGCTGTGCATCTAAATTCATTAAATTCCCCCTCTGGTGTCCTCATTTTGCAGATGACAGTCTGCTTATTTTCTGGCTTGACTGGCAATGACCTTCGATGAACTTAGTAAAAACTTTGTGCAGTTAAGCATCAATATTTCCCTTTGACACACCCTGCAGGGCACATTTATAATTTGATCGCTTGCAAACTTGGTGTGCTTGTGTGGGGTGACATCTATATGGGAGCTGTCGATTTTCTTCCATTTCTGTCAAAAAATGTTGCCCCTGACCTTTGAACTTAGTTTCATCAGGCCTCAATCTTTCCCTTTAACACACCCTTCAGGGCACATTTTTGATCGGATCACTCTGAAACTTGGTATGTGTGTTCGGGGTGACCTCTAGATGTGAGCTATTGTTTTTTTTCATATCTATAAAATATTATTGTCATTTGAAGCCTTTGAACTTATGCATTTGTGCATCAACTTATCCCTTTTGCACTCGCTGCAGGGTGTATTTATGAATTTCCAAAAAAAACCATTGCCACAAGCAATGACCTTCTACTTGGTGCATTTGTGCATTAACATCTTCCTTTGGCATGCATCAGAGGGCACATTCATTATCAGGTTGTTTTGAAACTTTGTGTGCTTATGCAGGGTGACAAAGATAGGAGTTATTGATTTTCTTTTCATTTCCATCAAAAACTGTTGCTGTTTGCAACAAACTTTGAATTTATTGCATTTGTGCATCAACATTCTTCTTTGACATGGCCTACAGGCTACATTTATCATAGGATTGTTTTTGAACTTGGTGTGCTCATTAGGCAAGACCTTTAGATAAGAGCTATTGATTAGCATTCATTTCTGTGAAAAAGGTTGCCATTTACAATAACCTCTGAACATACTGCATTTGTGTATCAACATTCTTCCTTTAGCCAGTCCAACAGTTTACATTTAAAAATGCATGGATTACTCTGACGTGCGCACACAATGCTGTTATGTTGAAATTTCATCAAATAACATTGGTACCAAAGATCTTCAATTTTGCCATTTCATTTATAACTTTTCAATCAAGTTCAAGTTTGTCAAGTTGAGCTACAGTGTCATTGACACTTTCATTTGTCAGTGCAAATCTTCGTACTATATTGTGCTTCCAAGCCATTCATCTGGCATGGAAAAGCTAAAATATAACCATTTGGGTGGGTAATTACTATTTTCTGGGGCGATATGTTCATTTAATTAAATCTTTTAACCCTTGACTCAACTCAACGGCCAAAACCGGCCAGCACTTTTCACAGTAATAGCCAATTTTCATTATTTTTTTTTATTCAAAAACATAGATTACGACCCCCGTTGGAACGAGTTCATTCCAAAGAGGGGTCATAACCTATGTTTTTGAGACAAAAAATGAAAAAAAATAGTTATTCAAGAATTTTCTTTTTGCAAGTGTCGTCTGCATTCCATGTTAGGTAAAAGGTTAATTTAAATTCTTGCTTGCGAAATAAGTAAGCCAAAAAAATTGTCCAGAACAAAACTGAATGCATCAATATGAACCTATACTTTTTTTTTCAGGAGGAAGAGACAAGAAAACGGTGCAGCTTCATGTATGTCATTAAGCTATAAACCATATCCTTTGTGTGATATTCCATCCATGTCTAGTTTAAAAGATTTTTAGGGTATACAAAGATTAAGAACAGAAATTTGTGCTTCTGATCTGTGCAAAATATCTTTGAAAGCTGCCCAATTAAGTGGTCCGAGATTTTGTTTAATTTTTAGCTCACCCAAGCGAATATCAAGGGTAGCGTTGGTGATCACTTTTTGTGGCCTTCTGTCTGTTGAGTGTGAACTTAACATTGAGTTCTAAATTATTGAGCCAAATTGAACCAAATTTGCTGTGCATGTTCTTTATATATTGCTCACCACTGGCAGTTCTCTCCAGGTACTCGTAAAACTGACTCAAGCTGATCCTGCTTGTTGAAAGTGTTGTTAAACCCCAATAAATAAATAAACCTTTGTGTGGTCAAATTCCAGTTTGTTCAAAGCAGGTCCCTGGGTTCATGTATTCACTACAGCTACCTAAATTTTAACATTGTGCAGTATTGGGAAATTCCTTGAAAACTCTTCAGAATTTTTGATATTCAGCAACCTTAGAAGGCTGAGATTCAGATGGTTGTTATTTTGATGTTTGGGAATCTTTGTTGAGGAAAAGATGTGGTAAAGGGGATACTTTTGAGTTCCAAATAAAAGTACAGGGGGAATAAAAGTACAGAGTGGGAATTTTGAGGAATACAAATAGAAGTACAGGGTTGAAAATTATAATAGCGGTGCTGTCATTTCTGTAAACCCCCTAACCTATATAGGACTGTTACATGGGCTCTAAAGCTCAGGTATTACAGTTGTGCGAGAAGTCAGAAGTGTGAAACACTAAAGTACCCATAGTATGTCGCCAATATGAGGCATTCATTTGGCACTGATGGTACAGTAAAACCTGTTTTGAGAGAACTCTGTCGTGAGAGACCACCTGTCTTGAGAAACTGCTGTAACCATGTGCCATTTGGTTGTTTTAATCTTTTAAGTACCTGTCAAGAGAGACCACCTCTTTTGAGAGACCACTTTTGTCTAGCAAGAAGGTTGGTCTCTCAAGACAGGTTCTACTGTATTTTAATAAACATACAGGCCCAAATAAACTTCATACAGGTTGGCCAATATTCTGAAAATTAAGAATTAAAAAAAAACGTAATAATACAGATATGTTTATTGGGAACTAGAGTAGAGCCATTGAGGCTGTCATCTGCCTCCCTAGCAGTAACCAGGTAGAGTGCTAGGTTAAAAACATCTGTCTGAACATTCTCAATAATTTTTATTTGAGAGTGCCTTTGGACAGTCTTCTATAATTAATAGGAAGCCAAATTAATTGGTACAAAACATTGTTTTTTTGTCGGTGATTATGAAGCTCATCTTAGATTGTGATGTTTGTACTTTTCCTAGAGTACTGTTAACCCATATTAGTTCAACGACAGCAACTTGAAGAGTCCATGTTCATTATTTAGGGGTAGACCATTTAATATTTTCAGCGTGCAGCCTTGGAGCTGCATGGTGAAAATATTGATTGGTCTACCACACCCATGCACTTTTAGCATTCATCCTTTTTAATGAAATTATGATGTATCATGTTCCTGGCTGGAAAAACGGCCTCTTGGGTTCAAAGGGGTAATGACTTCCTGCACTTTGGCCAAATAGTAAAAAGTTTGCTTGTTCCCACCCACCGAACTCAAAATTAAGTACAAAGTTACTTACATTGTAAACAACTTTGGTTTTTTTTTTCAGTCCTCTGATATTTTATGTCCTCAAGTATTTTTAGTATTTGAATGTGTTGAGAGAATTGAAGTGGAAGAATATTCTTGGAAAATTAATGATTTTTTGTTCACATTTTACAGGGAAATGAAAAGTACTGCGAGTTGTGTGACATAAAAATGCACAATGAAAAGGTAGGTACTTTATTAAAATTTGAACAGGAAATTTCAATTAGATAACGAACTGAAAATCATTTACTTGAATGGCAAATGCCAGTGAAAAATATTCAGTTAATGGGAGTATTCAGTTAACAGGAATTTAGTTATTTTCTTTCTGGCGATAAACTGACCATTTATTATATCTTCATTGACGGAGGTCATAGAGCTATGTCAAACAAAATTACAAGTAAAATTAAAATCCTGTATTGGATGCTCTTAGATCTTAAAGGTCTCTAAACATGACATGAACGTGCAAATCTCTGAGAATCGCGCTAAAATGCATAAACTGAATGCAATACATGTGTAAGGTCAAGTTTATCCAATCTTGCTTATTGATGCCGCCTACCTGAGATGACTTAAGCACAAGGCATTGATTGTAGGGACTGTTACCAATACAGTGCCTGAATCTGAACTGTAAACAGGAGTATGTCAAACCTGTGTTTTACAGGCCTGGCATCCTTAAAAATGTAGGAGTGTTAAAAATCTCTCTCCTCACATGGCCTAGGGGAGCGATTAGCTCTCCTTAAGCTTACAAAAGCTAAAGGTGGCAAAATGAAGTTTTACTATTAATGAATTTTGCCTAGTGGGCTTAGAACATTTTATTTGGTACTGCCAACCAGGTAGTCTCTGTGAGATGGCTACACTGCCCATCCCACACATGTGGGCCTTGGTAAGGCCCAGAGGTGTGGGAAGGACAGTGTGGCCATATTGCAGAGATCACTAACATAGCAAAGATCTGTAAACCTGTGGGTTTTGGGAATAAGCTGTTGTGGTAATCATTATTTTCTAAGGCTTAGACTATTTTCGCCGCCCTCAGTGTTTTTTAGGCGAGCAGGCCTCGACAATTGAGGCGAACGGTCGAACCGTTCGCCTGGAGGTTACGTAAACATAAAAACCCGCGAACGGACGTCCGGTTAATCAAAATCATAAATCAGTTAACCACTTTTTTTAAATTATCAAAGTCTGAACGTTCGCGGTACGGTATTCGGATAAGTGTGTGAGACAGAGAATTGTGAATCTGCGGTGAACTAGTTCGATTAGTGGATTTCTGGGGCTCTTAATTTCGAGAACTTTGCTTGCGTAGGTCAACTGTATAACACTGGTCGAATGGACGTTTTTTTCACGATGCATCTGCAGTTGGTTCTGATCATTTTCGTTCAAAAGTTGAAAAAAAAAAACGGTGTTTGGTATTTCTAACAACAATCTGCTTTCTCTTTGAAAAAATTAGTCTTTTGCTAAAAATAAAATCACATCGAAACTTTTTTGGTGAATTTTATTATTTTAAAAACGTGGCGAAGTTTATCTGAGGAAAATTGATGACTTACACTTCAGACGAATCGCACATGTGTTGTGAACGGGTCCAAGTCAAACTTTATACACTCGTTCGATCAACTGCTCTGCTCAGTCGCAATTCCTCGGATAGAATCAATGCGAAATATTAGTATGTATGCATGTTCATCAAATCTGTTCTGTGGCAGTTTGTTGACAAATGCCTTCGGGCATTCTCCAATAAACTATCCTCGCCTGAGGATTTATCGGTAACAATTGTAACAACAGTCAACACAGTCAGATGCTCAAAATTCAAGTCATGCATTTTTATCTAGAACATGATCCAAGGGAAGTAATCAAATTAACTCGCAAAGCATTTGAAGTATATGCAAGTGCACTTATTGGCAGAATATTATAAATAGATAAAAGCAACATTATCAATATTATCATTACGGTTACGTCACACCCAACAAAATTTTATTTGTATCGAACTCTGGGTAAACATAAGCTCATCACAGGTTTTAATATAATAAATACATTTCTAATAAACGTTTTCAGTTATTGAATATTCCAAGTCACCGCTGTACTGCTGAGCTGACAGTCCTTCAAATTTATCGAAACATTCCAACGCTTCATGGGCTAGTTAAGACACCAGCATTGCACGTAGTGGGTTTTCCACTCAGCTGGTAGATGGCTGGTTTGGGGTTCCAGTTTTAAAATGTCCCCCGCCCATCTTGCCACATGGTGGCAATTTTGTTCATTCTGTTCGAGTGGAACAGGCATGAAAGTCTGAATAATTCACGAATAGGGCAAGTATCGTAATCAATCGAAGTTAAGCAATTTGCCCCCCTAAGTAAGTCACAGCCATTGACAGGTGAGCGATTTTCAGCCACCCTGGATTTTTTAAAACACCAAGCCTGCAGCCAGATCCCTTCGGGATTTGGGTGCTATGATTCTAAGAAAAAGTTAGGGGACGAGGGCTAATAGCCCGTCAGTGGGTTAACATGGACGATGTTATAGCCGCTGTCAAATTTTTAAACGGCCGCCGCCAGGCCTGGTATTTATTGAATTTTGACTCCTATACTTAAGGTAACAGTAAACAGTCGTTATGTACCAGTTGAATGATAATAAATTAACCCCAATAGTCGAGGTTCCATTGCAATAATGCTGATTTTAATGTACATCGTACCACATCTTACAATTTATTGTACTGTGTACAGTATATTCTATGGTTTACTAGTATATTTTAACAGTGAGTCACCATTATGATAGTGTCAGAAATCCTTGGTTAACCAACAGGTTAACAATAAAAAATTGCGTAACCCTTAAAAAAGGTGAATGAACTCAAAACACGTAACCTATTGACAGGTTAACCAAAATCCTGAATTGTCAAGGCCTGGGCGAACAAATAAATCGCTCTTCTGAAAATGCCAGGCCTGGTATTGCACATCAAGGGTGATAAAATTCACCACATGGCCATGTTTTCAAATTTATTTAATCTGTTTGAAATGTTTGGTTTGTTTCTGTGGGGTTGGGAGTTAGAAAAAATAAATGACAATTATGTCTATCTTTTTATTTTTCTTCAAAGATCCAACTGAACACAGTTACAAGAAAAAGAATGAAAAATATAATGCAACTCTATTGAACAATTAAGATGATTTTCGATGTGGGTGTGGTGTAAACAGTTATTGACCAGAGCTTGCACATGATCAAAAACAAGCCACCTACTGGTAGTGGCAGTTTCAGAAATAAGGTCTATAAAAAAATAAGCCAGTCTTGCGCGAGACATTTTTCTTTTTAACACTGCCTGACGAATCAGTCGCATCCGCCTGCATAATTTTATAAGTTTATTAAAAAAAAGCTATTTTTCAAAAAAGTTTTAGCAAAACCATATTGTGTAACCGTGTATTGGAATGAGCGCATCGAAAAACCAAAATAAATTTTGTTATTCTGTGCATTGGGTAAAGGGTAAATGAAGAAAAATATGTGCCTCATTGAAAGCACACAGTTTAATAAACAAAAGAAAACCTCTCAAAATCAATTCCAAAACAATATTCAGTTTCTGATTTACTAAGTAGGATGCTGGGGGGAGTGGTGGTTCATTGGGTAGAGGTGCAGGCTGCAAGCTGAGATGTCCTCTGTTCGAATCACACCTGTGGCAACCGCGTTGTTTCGTTAGGCAACACACTTCGCCTCCCATTGCCTACGTGGGGGCATGGTGGCATTGCATACTAAGGTGTACTGCATGTCAATGGTTCAGTTGTCTCCAACCAATGATAACCCTGCTTCTGTGGAGTTGGTATGTTAGGAAGTTGAAAGTTGCTCGCTGTAGGTCGGTGGTTCTCTCTCGATACTAGGGCTTCCTCCACCCATAAAACTGTTGTGCTCATGATTAGCCATTGTGCAGAAACATTTGACCTTAAACACCAATAAATAAATAGTAGAATGGTTCAGTACAGTGGAGCCTACTTGAATTGTATATCCCTGTCAGTTGAATAGAATTTTCAAACACAAAACCATTTCCCATACCCTCAGTACAAATTTAATCTGTTAATTGTGTATGGGTTATAGAGTATACCGCTGTTAATTGAATAAAAAATCTTAAAATATGTTGTGAAATTATCTTTATAATCCTCAAAATCCCATTATTTATAGACCTGTTTGGCTGACAAAGTGGCTATTCAGTTAACAGAGTTACACTGTATTAATAAATTCACCTATTTTTGTTTCACTGCCTTGAATTTGGAATTAAGGACTGGCCTTTGACATGGTTAGGGCCCCTTGATTCTTAATGATTCACACAAGATCTATTTCACAAGAAGCCACTTGGATCCGTGTAAAAATTGCCGAAATTTTGCCCATGTGGAATTGATTGTGGTTCCTGGATAGATTACAAAAAAGTTTTTATACAATAAATAAGTTTTCTTTGTATCCTTTTTGCGATTAATAACTTAATATGTGGTTAATAAGTCCAATTTGTTCTGAAGGAATGGTAAATGGTTTGAAAGCTATGTGCAGTGAACAGGGTACTTCAGTTAAGAGATCCCCAATTAAGTGATCTCTGCTTTATGCTATCTTGTCTCAAGTTTGCATTTAGTAATGTCGTAATTTAAAATTTCTTGGGCATAGCTTACCATATCCAAAAGTGTACAAGACCGTAAAGTATAGTCAAATAATTGCACCTTGCAAATTGGGATGTATACAGAGACCGACACTGCATTTACAAAAAGAGCCAGACTTGGAGCCCAATTTTGAAATCCAGAAGCCAGATGGACTTCTTATTCGGTCGAGTGCTACGTTACTGTTGATGGTAAAAATTTCTTCATATGTTTTGCCTTGTTACAATTTGAGAGAGCGCCCTGTACAGGGCATTCCCATAAATTGTAACAAGGCAAATCCAAACAAATGATACAATTTAACTACGATAATATGAAGTACATTACAGAACATGAAGCCGTTTAGTTGCTGCAACTTTAGACCTGCATAAGGCCCAAATATGGGCTTCCAGGACCCTACAAGTTAATTGCAGTTGCATTGCGTTTTAACGATCTTATTGGAAGCATTCAGCTGTGTAGAGCATGCTGTAATTTTGTGCATTTAATTTTTGGCAGGATTGAAGTTGTTTCTCAAATGATAGAAAAATATCATTTCACCTCAAAAACAAATCATTTTCATAATAGTCCATAGTCAAGTGACCAATGGAGAAAATGATTTCTTATGGTTGCAAGCCAATTTAGAAGCCTGAATTCAAGATTCAGGAGCCAAATCAGAACTTTAAGAATCAAATTCACACTGGCAGCCATGACTTTACTAGAAATCACTGCCTATGTAATTAATCTATTGTCAGCAGGACCAACTCCTGAGGAAATGTTAATGGCACATGTTCTGAGATCATAAAAGTAGGAAATGGGTCTTTAAGGGTTAAAAATTCTTGCTGAATTAAAGAATATTTGAATAATTTTTAGCTTAACTTGACAAGTCTGTTGAAGTCTGTTAGTCTGTTCACATTTTCCTTTAGCACAGGCTACACTCTGTAGTTCTTGTCTGATTGTCACAAAATTTAATTTGCTGATTTGGGGTCATATCAAGATGAGAACGTCCCCTTTTGGTCGCGATCAGCCAACTGTGATGGCAGCCCGAGCCCAAAACCCGAAAACCTTTAGCACAGTCTACAGGTTGTATTTATGAAGATATTTCATTGTAACTTGGTAGGATGCCCATGTATAATATCTAGATGAGAACATCCCCTTTTGGTCATGATCTGTCAACCGTGATGGCTGCCCTAGTTCGAAACCCCAAAACTTAGCACAGTCTGCAGGTCATATTTAATATGGAGGGGTTTCAATGTAGCTTGGTAGGATGATTTCATATGATGTCTAGACGAGAACATCCCCATTTGGTCGCGATTAGTCAACTATGACTGCTACAGTTGCCCGAAGCCCAAAAACCGTTAGCACAGTCTACAGGTCATATTTATGAAGAGATTTCATTGTAACTCGGTAGGATCACTCCAGATAATGCCCAGATGAGAATATCCTCTTTTGGTCGTGATCGTTGAACCATCATGGCTGCCAGAGTCCAAAACCCGAAAAACTCGGTCGTACTACAGGTCGTATTTATGAAGGGATTTCATTGTAACTTGATAGAATGACTCGTTTTGGAATATTTTCACTGTACTTGGTAACTTTCGTTGACATACATTAACTGTGAGGGCCACATCAACCTACCCCTCAGCTCTTTAGTACAGAGTACACCCATATTATTTTTATTGAAAAGAGCATATAGGGAACAGAAATAAACATATTCTCAATTATCACAATTTTTGTATTTCATAATCCTTTCATAAACATTGAACATTATCCTTTTCATCAAACACAACACAGACAAGTTAAGCTACAGTGTCATTGACTTTCATTTTTATACCCCCCAACTTAAGTCAGATGGCATATGGTGATTGATGTGCGTGCGTGCGTGTGTGTGTGTGTGTCCCCGAGCTAATAACTCTAAAACTGTTAGGGCCACAGTCATCAAACTTCACACAATTATAAAGGACCATGGGAGGATGTGTCACACACCATAGCCATGTTCGTAACTTCAAGGTAGTCACATTTCAAGGTCACACTAAAAATCTTGTCAATATTCGTGTCTCGGCCATAACTCAGAAATGAATCCTAGTACAATTGTTGAACTTTTTACAAATCGTCGCCCGAGTGCTAGAATGTTCTATGTCCCCTATGGGACATAGAACATTCTAGCACTCAGGTAATGAAATGTTAAGGACAGTCAGAAGGTGTGTAGCGTATAATAGTTTCAACTGCATCTGCAAGGTGAAGGTCACGGGGGTGGGGGGGGGGGGGGGGGGTCATGTGTTACCTTAGTAACATTCTTCTTGTTCTGTAAATGATTTCACAAAGAGATAGCATCAGTAAATTAAATGTTTGCTACCTCAAAGATATTCATGATACTCACATTTAACATTTCAGAGTCTTGAGGTACATCTTGCTGGGAAACGCCACAAAACAAAGGCAGCGAGTCTTGGAGTAAGCCCATCGAAAACAATGCTGACAAAGTGAGTTTCTCTTGATGTAATGTAGTTTGTCTAGTTTGCATACAGGAAACTGTTGCCTGTATTGTTATTTATGACATTTGTTGGCATTTTATTTTGCAAAAATTTCAAGTATTCACTTTCTGCAAAAACTTCCAGATTTTAAACTGGATATCCTGGCTTGACTGTTTTATGTGCCTGAACTGTTGAAACAATGTTCCCTTGAACATTTGGGTTGCCAGTTTTGAGCCCTGAAGTGTTATGTTTAACAATAGGTCAAGCCAGGATTTCCAGTTTAAAAGCTAAATATTCTACTGCATAATGGGACATACTTGCTACTGAAATCTGGGCCTTTTTGACATCAGACTGCAGTGGTATATCATAGACTAGTTCAGAAACAGAATGAAATTATTAGTACCTATAACTGTTTGTCACTGATGCTGATGATTATGTTCAGTTTTCTGAACTAATAAACAAATTTAATTCATGCTTTCTGCGATTGTACAAATTCAATTGGAAAAATTAACTGAACTTTTTTTGTGTTTTCATACATGATCTTTTAACAGTAACAAACTTCTTGTGAGTACCATATTTAAATATCTTGCATGGAAATACAAAATAAATATGCTTGTGCATGATGTGAAGCTGTTTTAAGAAAAATCAATTGCAACTTTACTTTCATTTATTGAAAAACACAAGTCTATTTATATTGGCAAGAAGAACAATAATATATTTTCATCTCACATCACACAAAGAACACTACACCGACAACACTTGTCGGTCATTAAAAGGGAGCCAATGGGATATCAGATGTCCACACAGATAAGAAACATCCATCAACTGCACATAAAGATTTGTTCAAACTGTGTTTTCATTGGTAACTCAAATGAGTGATTGACAGCAATTCATGACACTAGTTGTAAATTTCGGCTGAGTATTGACAATGATCATTCTGATCTATGATTCACTGGCTCTTCACAACAGCAGTTACAAGACAGGGAGGAATTCGAATTCAGAATGATTTCTTTCCATTTTGATATACCCATTGGACATTAAAAAAACCATGTGACATGTACATGTAACTGATTAAATGTCAGTGACAAAACAAAGCAAATATGTGTTTGTAACTATTCAATAAATTGCCAAATGCTGAAATTTACAGTCTGTAAAAATAATTATAGTATATTTTATGGTGGTGTGTAATTTGGAAATATTTCATGTTCAGTGAGGATATCAAAAGTATTACAAATTTCTAGGACTACATTTTTATCATGGGATGGCAACGACTGCTTTCGGGCTTGACCAAAAATTCAAAATGCCGTCAGTCATTTTTACGGAAATTATGTTTTACATTTTTTGTACCCAACTTGTAAAGATTTTTTATGTCAGTAATGTTTGCTATAAATTTATTGGATGCCTTTATTATCACTGTGCTATGAGTCCAAATATTTTTGGGTTTAGACAAACCCACTCGAGGACTCAAAAAGGGAGATAATTAAAAATCTTTTCCAAAAACACCAGACAAAATAATATTTCTTGAATTCAGGATGTGTATATCCAAATGTATTGAAGCCAAGTTCCTGTGTTAATATTTGGTGTATGGGGAGGGTAAACATTATTAGACAACCGATTTTTTATTTCCAGTGAGAAAAATAAAACCTCACCCCTGGGAACCCTGTGAGCAAAAGATAAAAAATTCAAATACCTATATTTTGAGAAGGACTGGACAAATATTAATTAGTAGGAATCATCCTTAGAAGGGTTTGAATCAAACCGGCCAAAACAATTGCTAACATTTGGCTTATGTTGCGCCATACATGGATCCCCATTGTAACATTAACCCCATGAAGATTTATTTTCTAGTTGAGCATCAAACTGTCACCGACCTTTACAATACTTTACCTGTACATTTTACAGGCTATGGTCAGTATTTATGTACAGAACTTTACAATTCTTTACATGTACCTTTGTTATCAGGTCATTACTAGATGTGTGTCATTGCTGTCACATACTTACATGTACATGTCTCACACAAGTTGAGCTACAGTGTCATTGACACTTTCATTGTTTTATTTGTAGAAAGGCTTGGAAGTGATGACTCTGGTTGCGATATGGAAGTTATTTGTTACATTTTATAAAATTGGGGTAGGATTGTCTTGGCGTGGACAAAGTGAAGGGTGGTTTTTGATAAATCTTGTCACACGCTGTTTTATTTTTTTTATGTCTTTTTAACATTATTTTGTAATCTTTCTATTTTTAGGGTGGTCAAACCCAAATGCAAATTCTGTAATGATACAGTCATTACCGAGGAGAACTGGAATGCACACAAAGAAACTACTGCACACAAGATCAACTTGATCAAATCTCAAGTTGTAAGTTGTTCTCCTTTAACTGTAACAGTTGGAAATCTGTCAATTCTGTGCATGTATTCTCAATGTTTGGGTCAAAATTATATTGTGGAGGATGGGCACACTCACTTTCTTCCAAGAGATTAATAAAAAAAATCTTGTAATTATCAAAATAGAAAAAAAACCCTGGAAATTGAAGAGGTGTTTGTGGCGGCAAACAAGTTCCCCCATTATTGATAAAATGGACCAAATAATAATTTAAATGAGGATGTAAGTTGCAGTAATTATGAGAAATCCAAGTTCTTTATACCAAAAACTGAATTAAAATTTTAAACAATTTTCTTTGGAAAAGGCCTTTGATCTCTTTCAGCTTCGTACAACCGTAAATATTGCCAGTCACCACTCAAGAGTTGTATTCAATGGCAACTCCTCGGTTTCCCAGTGGGAACCACAGGAAATGAGACATCACTTGTAACCCCCTCCCCCACCTGCCTCCGCGCTCGACAAGGGAGGGTTATAGTGTAGAGTTCTGTCCGTCCGAACTTCTGAACTTTGTTCATGGCATAACTTGAACAATAGTTAACGAATTTCAATTCTTTTAGGTATATGTCTATAGCAACAATGTCTACAGCAAGATCGATGACCTGCAATATCTGATGAAAATTATAGAAGTTATTGCCCTTAGTTTAATAAAAAATATTGTGTAATGCTTACTTACGGTAGTATAACTTTCACAATAAAAACCAGACCAGATTTCATTTCTTTTAGCTATGTCTCTTGCAACAATGTCTGGATCAAGTTTGACGACCAGTGAGATTCGATAAAAATTGAGTTATTTCCCTTTGTTAAAAAAAATATAGTGTTATGCTTGTTTATGGAATAACTTAACATTAGTCACCAAATATCAAATTTTTTTGGTATAAAACCCTTTGGGAACAATGTTGACCACAATGTCAATATCCACACGAATATGAAGAAATGCAACAGTAATTACTCTCCATGATAATCCCGATTCGTGAAAACATTGTGCAATCATTGCCATTCATGCAAGCCCACATGGTGCCACCCACCTTTCATTGTTTCTCATCAGTTTGTGTCCGGCATCCGTAAATTTGTCACATTTCATCTTCTCTGTAACCGCTGAGCCGGTGTGAACCAAACTTGGCGGGAATGGTCTGTGGGAGGTCCTCTACAAACGATCCTCATTTTGTTACTGTCGGATGAAAAACATGGCTTCCACAGGCATTCTTTGATTCTGTTTGGTGGATTTTCAAAAATCTCTGAAACTGCCAGGCCTATTGTTGATCGGGTTACAAACATGGCTACAATTGTGGCTTATAGTTATAGAAACCCTATGGGAAATCATTTTCATCTTCTCTGGAACATCCGAGTCCACGTGAACCAAACCTGGTAGGGATAGTCTATGGGAGGTCCTCTACAATCGATCCTCATTTTGATCCCATGGGTTTGAAAACATGGCTGCCAGAGGCATTCTTTGTTTTTCATTGGTGGATTTTGAAAAATCTCCTCTGAAACCACAGGGCCAAATGTTTAGAAAGTTGATAACTGGGACTCCCTCTACCAACTTTCCTCATTTAATGTTGATTGTGTTGGAAACATGGCCACAATTGCGGTTTATAGTTACTGTAGAAAACCCTATGGGAAGTCACATTTTCATCTCTGGAACTACTGAACTGATGTGAACCAAACTTCGCAAGAATGGTCTGTAACGATCCTCTTTTTGTCCCCATTGGTTGGAAAATATGGCCACCAGTGACATTCCGTGTTTCTGATTGATGGATTTTGCTAAAATCTTCCCCTGTGAAACTAGAAAGTCAAATGTTTTGAAACTTCACGATTGAGGACTCGGACACCTACCAATGATCCTTATGTAATGTTGCAAACATGGCCACAATTGCAGCTCAGTTACCATAGAAAGCCTATGGGAATCACATTTTTAGATCAACTTGACAAAGTCAAGCTGAGCTATAGCCATCATTTCTACGTACGTAAGTATGTACATACATACGTCCACTATTTTCTTTGGCACACCTCACAGGTCGCATTTATGATCAGATCGCTTTGAAACTTGGTGTGCTTGTTTGGGGTGACCTCTAGGTGGGGGCTATTGATTTTCTTCAATTTCCGTCAAAAAATGTTGCCGCGGCCAACATTCTTAGAAGTTAGTTTAGTCAGACCTCAATATTTCCCTTTGGCACACCTTGCAGGACACATTTATGATTGGATCGCTTGCAAACTTTGTGTGGGATGACATCTATATGTCGATTTTCTTCCACTTTTGTCAAAAAATATTGCAGCTGACCTTTGAACTTTAGTCAGACCTGAATATTTCCTTTTAACACACCCTTCAGGGCACATTTATGATCGGATCACTTTGAAACTTGGTATGTGTGTTCGAGGTGACCTCTAGATGTGAGCTATTGCTTTTTTTCATTTCCATAAAAAATTATTGTCGTTATCACCAGCCTTTAAACTTACTGCATTTGTGCAACAACTTATCCCTTTTGCACTCTCTGCAGGGTATATTTATGAATTTCCATTAAAAAAAATTAAAAAATGCATTGCCACAAGCAATGACCTTCTACTTAGTGCATTTGTGCATTAACATCTTCCTTTGGCATGCCTCAAGAGGGCACATTCATTATCAGGTTGTTTTGAAACTTTGTATGCTTATGCAGGGTGACAAAGATAGGAGCTATTGATTTTCTTCTCCATTCCATCAAAAACTGTTGCTGTTAGCAACAATCTTTGAATTGCATTTGTGCATCAATATTCTTCTTTGACATGGCCTATAGGCCACATTTATCATAGGATTGTTTTTGAACTTGGTGTGCTCATTAGGCAAGACCTTGAGATAAGAGCTATTGATTAGCATTCATTTCTGTGAAAAAAGTTGCCATTTACAATAACCTCTGAACATACTGCATTTGTGTTTCAACATTCTTCCTTTAGCCAGTCCTACAGTTTACATTTAAAAATGCATGGATTACTCTGACGTTGTGCACACACAATGCTGTTATGTTGAAATTTCATCAAATAACGTTGCTACCAGTGAACTTCAATTTTGCCATTTCATTCATAACTTACCAAGTTCAAGTTTGTCAAGTTGAGCTACAGTGTCATTGACACTTTCATTATATGTAGTTCCAGGTGAGCGATTGCAGGCTCTTTAACCTTTGAGACTCTAATTATCCTGATGTTCAAATGTCAGTGGGAATTCAGTTTCTTCAACTTTATTCAGACTATGTCAAACATTGGAAAGTACAAATACAAGATAGTTTTCACATTAGTGATTAACTGGTTGAGGGCTTGATTAATTTTGGTGACTTGAATTAATTATTCAAAACTTGTTTTATTACAAATTGTTGGAGAGTGCCCAATGTTCAAATCGATGATTTATTAATAGCAGCAAATCATTTTCGAAGCATTTGCTGTGCCTCGATCCATCAAATGAACATCGATAATGCTAAATCTAAGGTCGCCTGTTGGCTTCCGTACATTGTTAGCTCACCAGAGCAAAGCTCAAGGAGAGCTTTGCTAATCACTTTTCTGCCCATCCCTACGTCCGACGTAAACTTTACATTATCGACTTCTCACAAACTACTCAACCAAATTGAACCAAATCTGGTGTGCATGTTCCCTATCATATGGCAATTCAAGTTTGTTCAAATGAAGTTGTCATGCCCACGGGGGGCACCACAAGTGGCATAACTCTGATAACATCCATAAATTTGTTTCCAAAATTAAACTCTTCTTCAGAACCACTAGTCAGAATCGTTTCATATTTGGTATACAACTTCTCTATGGGAGTGGGGTGGTAAGATTCAAATTTGTTCAAATCGAGTCCCTGGTATAAGATTTGGGCTCTCAATTGGAGCCTGAATTTTAAATTCGACCAACATGTGGAATATTCTTTAAAAATCTTCTTCAGATCCACTAGCTGAAATCTTTTGATATGTGGTATACAACATTTCTAGGGGGGGTCAGATTCTGTTTTGTTTAAATCGGGGGGTCCCTCGGTTAATATTTGGAGCCCAAAGTTTAACTTAGTGCAGTATGGGGAATGTTCTTTAAAAATCTTCTTCAGATCCACCAGTCAGAATCTTTTCATATTTGGTATACAGCATCTCTAAAGGGGTAAGTAAGATTTAAGTTTGTTCAAATCGAGACCCTGGGTTAATATTTGGGCTCTCTATTGGAGTCTGAATTTTAACTTGGTGCAATATTCTTTGGAAGATTTCTTCATATCCACTAGTTGAAATCTTTTGGTATTTAATATATAACATCTCAAGGGGTGTGTGTGTGGGGGGGGGGGGGGGGGGGGTCGGGTTCAAGTTTGTTCATACTGGGTACCTGGGTTAAAATATTGGGGCCCCTATTGAAGCCTGAATTTTAACTTGGTGCAATATGAGGAAATTTCTTTTCAAAATCTTCTTCAGATCCAGCAGTCAGAATCCTTTCATATTTAGTATACAACATCTCTTGGTGGGGTCAGATTCAGGTTTGTTCAAATTGAGTCCCTGGTTTTATATTTGGGCTTCCTAGGGGAGCCTGAATTTTAACTCTGTCACTTTCTTGTATTCTAGAGATAAACTTGGCATTTATTCTATACTCCATGAGCTCTGTCAAACAAAATATAATAGATTAAATGCCTGTATTGGATGCACTGAGGTCAAATAGGTCTAAATCAAAGGAAAACTGGGAAGAGTTTAGGAAATTTCTCGACGGGTTACAAGATTTTTTTATTCAATTAACAGGAATCTACTTTGAAACCTATATTCAATTAACAGGTCAATTTTGTTCTAGAGGTATGGTAAATGGTTTTGTGTTGAGAAATTACATTCAATTGACAGGGTTATTCAGTTAAGAGATATCCAATTATGTGGCCTCCACTGTAGTATCTTTATCAGCTGGAGATTCATACTAAAAGACTTCATTTATCAAACTAAAATTTCAAGCAAGCATTTAACACTAATTTTCTTGTGGTCAAGAACTGCTTGGACTTGTCTTTGTACAACTGAAACAACTTAACTCATTACTTAAGGAATCTCCCGCATCCACCCGCGTAATTAAAAAATTAAAAATTAAGCAGTTGAAAAAATTAAATTTTTCAACAAAACCATATGTGACTCCTCATTGGAACGAGCTCATCGAGCTCGTTCCAATGAGGGGTCACATGTTATGGTTTTGTTGAAATTTTCGGAAAATTTTTTAAAAAAATAGTAATTAAAATAATAAATTTAGATATTCTCTACCTTGGGTAAAGGGTTAAAATTAATTATTCCCCCGAAAAAAATTCGGGGAATCTAGCCGTGACGTCGTCTGTCTGTCCATCCGGGCGTAGACGGAATTCGTGTCCGCTCCATAACTTCTTACAGCCTTCAAGGATATTAATGATACTTGGTATTATTATTGCCCACAACCAGAGGGTGTGTCGCGAATAAGGTTGGAACGGCTATCGAGGCTTTTTTCGGGGGAATCAGCCACCCTTTGTTGGCCATCCTCTAGTTTTTATAAAGCTTTTAATTACTATCATATTTTATTTCAAAAATTATACATGATTGCACAATGTAAACAACCAAGTAGTTATCAGTAATTCACGAAAAAGGATACAGCAGCTAGCAATAGCTTTTGTGAACTGTCTCCAAGCTATCAGTATGCACGCATTATAATGGTGATGATACTAGGGGACAGAATACAGCAACTGGGCATAGGGAGAAACATAAAAGTGGAGAAGCTTTTACTCATAATGTATGATTTTATTTTTCAGTCCAGAGCTGGTCTAAATATCAAAGTGACTGAAGATGCAGAGGAACCAGAAGGTATGTAAGATTTTTTTTTTTATTTTGTCTTGTCAGATACAAGGCTGGCGATGTCAAATAATATATTGAAATAAACAAGTGATGAAAACAAGTTTGTTGAACCTAACACTTTAGGGTCATATCCGATTGTGTCAAGGGAATGTACGCTAAGAGCGACACCTGTTCTCTAAGTGTCCGGAAAATTTGTGTTTAAAACAGAACCAGCAAAACATTCAAATATAATAACGAAAACACCGAAAGTACATGTCTTTCAACCTTCTCGGAGAAACCGGAGTTTAGTGCATGGTTAGTTTTGATAAATGTTAATCCACATCCTTTGAAATGGTAATGTATTTGTAACAATTTAAATTGTATGTAACTGAAAACCACCTGGGCTTTTATCACATAATGATGCTTTTCTATCAGATGTGTGTGAAGCCTGTGTCAATCTTCAGTTAATTGTAATGCACAACAACTGATATACAAATGCTGACAACCAAAATTACTCACTTCTGATTGGTTGAAAGAGAACTAGTATAAATTTTTGTTTTATTTCTCAACCACTTTCCACTCCCTTTCTTTCTTCTCCTTTTCTTCCTTTAGCAATTTTCTTCTCTGCTAGAAATTGACTTTATTTTCTTTGAGGAATTGTTTAATCCAGTACTTATGGGGAAGAGAAAATCATTGTTTTCATTTTAAAATAAAATTGTTTTTGATTGCCTGATGTGTTGATAACCAAGGTACCGCCACCTCTTTTTCTGAATGTATTTTCATTGAACTGGTTGGAATACCTTATAATATATTCCTGACAAATGTACTAATGTAAGTCAACTGTCTGGGTGAGAAGTGCATTGCCTGCACTCCCCGCTCAAAATCTTTCATTTTCTTGCTTTACTTGTAGGTATTGATTTTGTTGTTGCTGTAACTGGATTTTACTGCAAGTTATGTCGTCGATTTTACACCGATGAAGAGTTGGCAAAAGTTACTCACTGTAAGAGCAAGGAACATGTTGAAAAGACCAGAGTAAGTTTGAAATATCAAGTCCTTAACCCTTTACCCAACAAATCGCCCGCAACCGCCTGTATAATATGCAAATTCAGCAGTTGAAAAATATTATTTTTCAAAACATTTCAACAAAACCATATCATGTGACCCCTCGTTAGAACGAGCTCGTCGAGCTCATTCCAACGAGGGGTCACATGATATGGTTATTTTAATTTTTTGAAAACTTTGAAAAAAATGATATTTAAAATAATAAATTTTGATATCATCTGCGTTGGGTAAAGGGTTAAGTATAATTCAAGTTTTCTAGTACGGGCATTCATTAGAATACAGTATATAGAAATCGTAGTCCAAAAAACATTAGGCCAATCACGCTTGAATATTTTGCCCTTCTGTTCCTTAACTCCGAAGGGCCTGCACTGGTATCCTGAATTCCCACTAACTTACGGCCTTGATACGTCCAGTGGCTTAGCAGTGTTTTCTAGTCAAGTCTTACCTGCCTTAACAGTCGACCAAGACTTGACAAGAAACCACTACCTACCTAATTTGTATGTTGTCAACAGGACCTGATTAGGGCATGTTAAGGGACAATTTTCTGAGGTAAAAATCGTAAATAGGCTTTTATGTGTTAATAGTACTGTTTGTTTACCCAGCACCTATCCCATCATAAAATTCAGCCAACCCCCCCCCCCCCCCCACCCCCCCCCCCAAAAAAAAACCCCAAAATACCCTTCTGCAACAATAGAATTCTGTGAAAATAAATTGTCTTTTTTTATTTTTAACCAGTCAAAAGTTACACTGACGAAAGTCGATTCTTTTCATACTTTGATAATAAATTTTAAAAAATATAATGGAGACTCCCAATTGCAAAAATTGACAAATCAATAATGATTCCCAGGAGAGTAAACATTTCAAATTTTAGACATTCCAGCCTTTTTATGTGTACCCATACTATGTATGGTACACATAATGCCGTCATCCGGGGTGGTCATCCGTCTGTCCATCTGTTGTCCGTATCCATTTCTTTGGCATTCGATAACTTGAAAAATATTGCTTGGATTGTCAAGTTACTTTATATTTGTGTTCAGGTTACTGATGTGCCGAGCTGTATAGTTTTTGGTGTAAATCGGATAATTTGATCCTGAGATATTAACCCTTTATCCTTCAAATTGAAAATTCCTCCAATCCCTTTTGCATTCGATAACTTGAAAATTATTGCTTGGATTGTCTAGTTACTTTATATTTGTGTTCAGATTACTGATTTGCCAAGCTGTATAGTTTTTGGTGTAAATCTGATAATTTGATCTTGAGATATTAACCCTTTATCCTTCAAATTGAAAATTTCTCCAATCCCTTTGGCATTCGATAACTTGAAAAATATTGCTTGGATTGTCAAGTTACTTTTTATTTGTGTTCAGATTACTGATGTGCCGAGCAGTACAGTTTTTGGTGTAAATCTGATAATTTAATCCTGAGATATTAACCCTGTATCCTTCAAATTGAAAATTTCTCCAATCCCTTTGGCATTTGATAACTTGAAAAATATTGCTTGGATTGTCTAGTTACTTTGTATTTGTGTTCAGGTTACTGATGTGTCGAGCTGTATAGTTTTTAGTGTAAATCTGATGATTTGATCCCGAGATATTTTCCCTTTATCCTTCAAATTGAAAATTTCTCCAATCTCTTTGGCATTCGATAACTTGAAAAATATTGCTTGGATTGTCAAGTTACTTTATATTTGTGTTCAGGTTACTGATGTGCCGAGCTGTATAGTTTTTAGTGTAAATCTGATGATTTGACCCCAAGATATTAACCCTTTATCCTTCAAATTGAAAATTCCTCCAATCCCTTTGGCATGAGATAACTCAAAAAATATCAATCCGATTGTCATGTTACTTTATATATTTATTCAGGTTACTGGTGTGCTGTGCTGTATAGTTTTTTATGTAAATCTGATAATTTGATCCGGAGATATTAACCCTTTATCCATCAAATTAAGACACTCCTCCAGTCCATTTCTATATGTACCCATACCTTGTATGGTGTACATAATGTCGGCATCCGTGGTGGCCCTCCATCATACAGCTTTCTACTAGTTGCGCGTATGGGTACACATCTGACGATTTCATCGGCCTATTTTTGGTGTAAACCTGATAATTTGATCCTGAGATATTAACTCTTTATCCTTAAAATTGAAAATTTCTCCAATCCCGTTGGCATTCGAAAACTTGAAAAATATTGCTTGGATTGTCAAGTTACTTTATACTTGTGTTCAGGTTACTGATGTACCGAGCTGAATAGTTTTTGGTGTAAATCTGTTATTTTGATCCTGAGATGTTGACCCGTTATCCTTCAAATTGAAAATCCTCCAATGCCTTTGGCATGAGAACTCAAAAAATATCAATCCGATTGTCATGTTACTTCATATATGTATTCAGGTTACTGATGTGCCAAGCTGTATAATTTTTGGTGTAAATCTGATAATTTGATCCTGTGATATTAACCCTTTATCCTTCAAATTGAGAGCTCCTCCAATCCATTTCTTCGGCATGCGATAACTCAAAAAATATTAATCTGATTATCAGGTTACTTTATATATGTATTCAGGTTACTGATGTGCTGTATAGTTTTTTATGTAAATCTGATAATTTGATCCTGAGATATTAACTGGTAGAGTGCTGGAAGCCCTATTTTGGGCTTTACTAAAAGTGACAGGCAATAACTGTCTGTAGCTACATTCTGCCTGAGGAAGCCTTTATTGTTCCTGGTATGAATCAGATTTTTTATACAATACCTTGCTCTGACATTTAATTGGATAGTGCCTATAAGGCACTATCCAATTAAATGTAATAGAGCAGTATATGATGAGCTTTGATTTGTTGCCAGAAAAAACTCAGCACTTTACCAGTTAACCGTTTATCCATCAAATTAGACACTCCTCCAATCCATTTCTATATGTACCCATACCATGTGTGGTGTACATAATGTCTGCATCCGTGGTGGCCCTGCGTCATACAGCTTTCCATTAGTTGCGCGTATGGGTACACATCCGACGATTTCATCGGCCTATTTTTCAGGGGACGTGGCCGAGCGGCTTTTATTCAATTAACTGGAGTTTACTCTGTAACCTATATTTAATAACAGGTCAAATTTGTACTGGAGGTATGTATGGTAAATGGTTTTGTGTTGGGGAAATTATATTCAGTTAACAAGGTTATTCAGTTTAGAGATATCCAATTAAGTGGGCTCCACTGTACTAGTTTGAGGTTCAAAATAGTGGCTGCAGTCCTTTGGGGTGCTTGGAGATTCATGGTGTGCCTGTTTCTAATATTCTGAAAGTCACATTTTGAGACTAATACATTCCTAAACCTTATTAGGTTGAAACTTGTCTTGGGTTCAAAATAGTGGCTTCAGTTCCTGGGGTTACTCAGGAATTTATGGAGTATGTTCTAAAATTCTGGAAGTCACTTTTTGAGACCTGGTAGTACATTCCAAAAGCCGGTCAAGTTTGACGGACGTATTATGGCGTTGTCTGTCCGACTGTCCATCCGTAAACAATTTTTGTGTCACCTACTCCTCCAAAGGTTTACATGCTACATTGTTCAAACTTTGCTCACATGTTGATCAGAAATTGCTGTTGTGCATGTGATAAGTGCAGGTAACTCTGTTTTGTATTTCCAGAGTTATGCCCCCTTTTAGTATTTAAAACTTTACAGTATTGTCACCTTCTTCAACATACTATACTGTTCAAACTTTGCACACATGTTGATCGCCAGTTGTCGTGCATGTGATGTGCAGGTAACTCTTGTTTTTCCAGAGTTATGCTCCGTTTAGTACTTGAAACATTACACTATTGTCGCCTACTCCAACATTTTACTTGCTTCATTGTTCAAACTTTACACCACACTGTTGATCATCAGTTTTATTTTATTTTTAAACGGCGAGAATCCTCACCGTTCATAGATGTTATAATTCTCAAAATGTCCTTTTCCTTGGTGCCACCTATCGTTATCAATGAAATTAACCTGTCAATAAATGGACGCTACCATTGTAAACGGTGAGGAGAATCTTCTACAGCAGCCTTGCAGCCCTTTAGAAGTTATCTTATGGATAAAATGGATGCTACCATTTTTTAGCTGCGACTAGCAGCTCTATAAGTGGCAATGTCGGTCTGTCTGTCTGACCGAGTTTCAGAACTCAATAACTTTTGAAGTACTTGATGGAATGACTTTATATTTGGCATGTAAGTGTATCTTATTGATGTCTAGCCACTGTTCAATGCATGTGTTGTTCCAAATATTTTTCTTGGAGTTGTGGCCCTTGATGATCTTAGAATTTTGTGACTAACGCGTTTCTAAAAGAGTAACTTTCAAACTACTTGGTGGAATGACTTCATATTTGGTATCCAAGTGTATCTTATTGATGTCTAGCCCATGTTCGATGCACTTGTTGTTCGATGCACATGTTGTTCGATGCACTTGCAGACTGCACCACCCGTCGCAGCTATGGCGTCGATGTCGTGATTTTTTTTAGCTCTTCTTGACAAAGTCAACCTGAGCTAATCTCATCGCTTGTCATCCGTCAACACCATGTTTTGGCCTTCTCCAAAGCCACTGGGCCAATTCAAATGACAGTTTGTGTGAGTGATGGCCCCGGAGGGGCATTGCATTTTTGTTCAACTCAACATGCCCAGCTCCATAGGGAGGGAGTGGGGGAAAATGCTCCAAAATATTTTTAAAAATCTTCTTCTCAAGAACCAGTGTGTACAATGACTTGATATTTGCTATGGAGCTCCCTTTTGAGGTGTAGAATCAAGTTTGTTCAAACGAAGTTCGTGAAGTAATATTTGGCTTTGTAATAGGAGGGGGAAGAATTTTGGCCCCACTCAAAATTTCTATTTCAAGAACCGGTGGGCCAACTTCAACCAATTTGGCATGTAGTTTAAGTGGGTCCTAAGTAATTGATTGATGCCTAAATTTTTTATAGCCCTATGACAACCCCAGGGGCTAAAAACAGAAAAAAATTCAAAAGCCAATATATCCCAAACCTGAAGGAACAGAGAACTGGTATTTGGTATGAAACATCCTTAGGACCAGAAGGAGGGATTTGTTAAAAAAAAATTGCCACCAGTTCGATCAAGGTGCCTGGTAGAGGGTATTGAAAAAATGATGAGTTAGCAATTTTGTAATACTTTTATCTCTGGAGGTTTCCATTCGCATATTTTTGATTGACGTATTGTGTTCTTAAACAAAAATTCTGTTATGAACATTTAATCTTGTTATTACAATCTGTCAATTCTGGGAGGGGGGGGGGGGTACTTTTGTTTCTTTCAGAAAGATTTTTATTTATGTTTAATGAACCATTTCAATGCTGGAAAACATCTGATACCTGTATGCAATTCTTTAATTTAACCCTCTCAAGGCTGCAGGTTTGCAGCAGGCAGTTCCAAAGACTTTAAGTTCATCTTGACCAAGTCTTCTTCCTCCAAAGCCACTGGGCTAATTCAAACGACAGTTTGTGTGAGTGATGGCCCCGGAGGGGCATTGCATTTTTGTTCAACTCAACATGCTCAGCCCCATAGAGAGGGAGTGGGGGGAAAATGCTCCAAAAATATTTTTAGAAATCTTCTCATTAACCAGTGTGTACAATGACTTGATATTTGCTATGGAACTTCCTTTTGAGGTGTAGAATCAAGTTTGTTCAAAGAAAGTTCGTGAAGCAATATTTGGCTTTGTAATGGGAGGGGGAAGAATTTTGGCCCCACCCAAAATTTCTATTTTCTGAACCGATGGTCCAGTATGAACCAAATTTGGTTTGTGGTATTATTGGGTCAAAGGTAGCACATGCAAAAAAAAAATTCCCACATCCCCATGGGAGCTGAAAATAGAAATATTTTCAAACGCCCATATTTCCAAAACAACATGGAACAGAGAGCTGTTATTTGGTATGAAGTATCCTTAAAACCAGTAGAATTGAATGGTAAAAAAAAATTGCCATCGGTTATGTTAAGTTCTGTAATGGGCATCGAAAAAAAATGCTGGAGTCGGCAAATTGGCAAAAAAATTTTAAAAATTTTTCTCCAGAACCAATCATCAAAATCTTTTGATATTCAGTATACAGCATTCATAGGGGTGTCAATACAAGTTTGTTGAAATAAAGCTCATTGGTTCAAATTTGGGCCCAATATAGAAGCCCAAATTTTTTACATAGGGCAATATGGGGAATATCCTTTAAAAATCTTCTTCAGAACCACCAGTCAGAATCTTTTAATGTTTGATGTACATCATTGGTATGAGGATCAGATTCAAGGTTGTTCAAACCAAGTCCTTAGGTTAATATTTGTGCTTCCTACGGAAGCCCAAATTTTAACTTTGTTCAATATGGGGGATAATTTTTCATAAGGACATTTCTTTAAAAAGTCGGAATGCTTTCATATTTGGTTTTAAACATCTGGGGGGGGGGGGGGGGGAGGCGGGGGGGGGGGGGGGGGGGGCAGATTCCAGTTTGTTCAATTCAAGGGCCTAGGTTAATATTTGGGCTCCATATGGGAACCTGAAATTTAACATAGTACAATATAAGGGAATTTTTTCAAAAATCATCTTCAGATCCACTAGCCAGAATGCTCTCATATTTGGTATACAACATCTCCAGTGGAGTCAGATTCAAGTTTGTTCAAATTGGATCCACAAGGAAATATTTGGGCTCGCTCTGGTTGCCCAAATTTTAACTTAGTGCAATATGAAGAAATTTCTTTACAATTTCTCTTCTTCAGATCCAACAGTCAGAATGCTTTCATATTTGATACACAACATCTCTAGGGAGGTCAGATTCAACTGTGTTCATATCGAGAGCCGGGGTTAATATTTGGGCTCCATATGGGTTGCCGGAATTGGCCATTTTGCTGAAGAATTAAAATTTTGTATTCAGTACCCTCTAGAGGTGTGTAACCAAGATTAATCCACATAGGTTGTATCAAATGGCTTCAAAGGGGAGCTCCAAGTATCAGGATTTCAGACGTCAACGGAACCGTTTCTGTGGTTTAAGAGACAGGGAACCCGCCGGTAACGAAATTTAGGTACCGTCTGTGAGCAGCTACGGGAACCTTTTTGAAGTTTTTGCGAATCGAGGGAATTTTATATCATTCGTAGCTTTTTAGATTGCAGACACGTTTCCCTCCTAGCTAAAACTGCCTGCACACATTGATATACTTGTAAGTTATATGTGAAATGATATTGGGACGTTTCGTCCCCGAGACGTTTCAGCCTCCTATATTAACAGTCCGGAGTGAAGGGAATTACCCCCGGCATGATAGATACCAAACAGAGGTTATTGGGATGTTGATTTTTTAATAAATATTTATTGTTTTAGATATTATAACGCCAGTAAACCTGTGCATGATACCTTCGTTCAAAAACCTGCTTTTCAGTTTTCAACATATATTGAACACGGGCGCTTGTTATTTTATCATACTTAAAACAATTCTCAGACACACAATGAAATTACTTGTGATAATGTTACTGACGAAAAAAACGTCAAGATGTTTACAGAATAAGCCAATCACATTCACTTCAGCAAAAGGGTCCCGCACTTTACTCATTCCGAGAATGTTATTGGTTGAAATGTCTAACGTGTGCAAACGGTACACACGTGTTTTTCCCACTTCAACTTGTTTCTGTATTCGATGTAAACAGCATTTCGTTTCTATCACAGTGATGATTGTTCACCAATGAGCAGCTCTTATGAGCATGTCTTTCAACAACAAATGTTTCAATGTCTTTAGTGACAGATTGAGTGGGTAACGATATTTTGGTTCCGTCATTTTGTGACCACGGTACCGACACGTTATCGGTAACTACCGTTACCGTGAAATCCTGGCACTTGGAGCTCTACATTTTACATTATGCTCAACTGAAGAAAAGGCATGATACCCGGATTATTTTTTTCACTCCTGAGGGACTCGAGAATTGACCGTGTAGCCTATGGAGATGGATTGCTTAACGTAGATTCATTCTTGGACTTTGTTTATATTGTGTTCTGTTCAAGATGAGCGCTTCAGGCCCCGTGGGTCCTCTTGTTTATTTCGTCAAGACCTCAGATCGCTTAATATGGAAATGTGAAAACAGATGAATTGCCCTCTACCCCAGACAGGGCAGGGGAATGGGCAATGATTGGAGGGGGGGGGGGGGGGGGGGTGCATAGGCAGTCAAGTCAACAAAAATTTAAAACATTACCCCCCGAGAAACTAGTGCATGTTCCAATTTTGACGGGCGTATGTTGCCCAATTTGGCGGTGCTCTTGTTTATTTAATTCTAGTGCTCAGTGAAGTCAGTTGGTCGACTCATATTTCAAGCATAGTATGGCATATCAACTCGTAATTATACCCCCCGCAAACAAAGTTTGGTGGGGGGGGGATATATAGGAATCACCCTGTCCGTCCGTCTGTTCATCTGTCCATCCTTGTAAGCGCAACTCCTCCTAAACCGTTTGAAGAATTTTCATGAAACTTTACATAATGGAAGAACTCAATATGAAGATGTGCATGAAGCAATATAATTCCGTTCTGACATTTTCAAGGGGAGATAATCTAACTTACACATTTCAGGCGCGGGGGGTATCACTTTGTGAGTTTGCTCACAGTACCTCTAGTTACTGTCATAAAAGATTTTTAGCTCAAGCTGAGCTAATCTAGTTACTCTCCATCCACCCAGTGTCTGTTGTTCAACACCATGTTTTGGTATCCTTCAAAACCAAAGTGCCAATTCTAGTGTTAGTTTTTGTGAGTGATGATCCCGGAAGGGGCATTGCATTTTTGTTCACCTCAGTGTGCCCAGCCACATAGGGAGGGTGTGGGGGAAAGTGCTCCAAAAATATTAAAATCTTTGCATGAACCAGTGGGTACAATGACTTGATATTTGGTATGGAGCTTCCTTCCATCAAGTTTGTTCAGACGAAATTTGTGAAGCAATATTTGCCTTGTAATGGGAGGGGTAAGATTTTTGGACCTGCCCAAATTTCTATTTTCTGAACTGATGGTCCGATTTGAATCACATTTAGTCTGTGGTATTTTCAGGTCATTACATAATATGTTCTTGGAAGATAATTCTGTACAAGCCCAGGAAAAAGAGTTTCAAGAAGTTATGTGTACATCTCCTCTTGGCCATAACAGTAACACTGGTAAACATCTCAGTATTACTTTATCTTTCTAAATATTCAGAAAAAGGACTGAATGAAAAAAGGTAAGGTAACCTTCAGGCTGTCTTAAATTGTTTATGGTTTGTACAGGCCTTCAGTGTAAATTTTCTTTTTCAGAGAGATCAAGCTATCAAGGAGAAGGAGGCTGAATTACAGGAAGCAATAGCTAAAAAAGAACAGGAAGATGCAGAAGCTGCACAAGCAAAAGAAGAAAGTGAGGAAAATGATAATGAGAAAAATGAAGAAATGGAACAAAGTGAAGAGAAAACTGAGGAAGACACTGAGGATAATGAAGTTGAATTCAAGGAAACGAGTGATATCAAGGATAAAACTGAATCAGAAGTGGAGACTGAGCCTCGGCCTGAACCCGAAGCAGAATCATCTAAAGGCATGTCTCAAGTTTGTTAGTGTATTTTTGCCCAAGATTGGATTTTAGTATTCTTAGTTTGTTTTTTCAACCATCCATCCATCTTATTTATAACATGTCTGTTTTATGTATCCCCTTCTACAGCAACACTAAACCATGCAGAAAATGACAAATCTGTTCTGCACACATATGTGCGGAACAGAAATTGTCGACGTTCCATTTTTAAATAGAAGCGATATTACATTGGAATTTTCTACAAATTGTGCAGTGCAATTATACTTTGAATCGCTCGCCATAGCTGAAAATCATCCTGTTTTCCAGTGTGCTCTATGTGTCAACTGGCACATAGAGCACATTGGAACTCGGGACAGTTTTCAGCTATGGCTGGAACACATTGGAACTTGAGAAGAAATAGTAATGGGTTCCCCTCGCAAATTTGTTTGGCGATAAATTTAATATTTTTAGCTCAACTTTGGTGAAGCCAAATTTGAGCTTATGTCATGGCCAGTTGTCCGTCGTCCGTCTGTCCGTCAACAATTCAATACGGCTCAGGCTAGAGGTCGTATTTATGAACCGATCTTTACGAAACTTCTTGGGTACCTTTGTTATGACTGTGGGACGAGAACGAGTGTTTTTGGGTCCGATCCAAAATTCAAGTTGGCTGCCAGCCGCCATTTTGTACCGACGATGCAGAAATCTGTTTTTTTGTACAGAACTTCCATATGAAAGCACTGATTTGAATAATTTTTTGTATGAATGTTTAGTACCATGGGATACATCGCATATAATACAGGTTTTTTTCTGGTACGTAAATTATGCAAATTAGACTAACTTTGATGTATTTAGTGTTACTTTCAGCACTGTAAGTGCAAATGCCAATACGGCCGCTCGGGCTAGAGGCCGTATTTATAAACCGATCTTTACGAAACTTCTTGGTTACCTTTGGTATCACTGTGGGACGAGAACGAGTGTTTTTGGGGGCGGTCCGAAATTCAAGATGGCCGATGGCAGCCATTTTGTACAAAATTAGGTGCAATCAGATTTTTGCACAGAACTTCCATATGAAAGTGCTGACTTGAATAATTTTTAGTGTGAATGCTTAGTACCATGGGATACATCACATATACCGTTTTTTTTCTCGTGCAGAAATTATGCAAATTTGATGAACTTTGATTTTTTCTGTGCTACTTACACACAGTAAGTGCACATGTCAATACGGCTCGGGCTAGAGGCTGTATTTATCAACTGATCTTCACGAAACTTCTTGGGTACCTCTGTTATCACCTTGGGATGAGAACGAGTGTTTCTGAGTGTGGTCCAAAATTCAAGATGGCTGCCAGTGGCCATTTTGTACCGAAATTAGGTCTAATCAGTTTTTAGCTCATCTTGACAAAGTCAAGCTGAGCTTATCTCATCGCTTCCCGTTGGTTCGTCCGTCGTCCGTCAACACCATGTTTTGGTCTTCTCCAAAGCCACTGGGCCAATTCAAGTGAAAGTTTGTGTGAGTGATGGTCCCAAAGGGGCATTTCATTTTTGTTCAACTCAGCATGCCCAGCCCCATAGAGAGGGAGTGGGGGAAAATGCTCCAAAATATTTTTAAAATCTTCTCAAGAACCAGTTTGTACAATGACTTGATATTTGCTATGGAGCTTCCATATGAGGTGTAGAATCAAGTTTGTTCAAACGAAGTTCGTAAAGTAATATTTGGCTTTATAATAGGAGGGGTAAGATTTTTGGCCCCGCCCAAAATTTCTATTTTCTGAACCGATGATCCGGTATGAACCAAATTTGGTTTGTGGTGGTATTGGGTCAAAAGTACTTGACCCATGCAAAAAAAAAAGATTCCTGCATCCCCATGGGAACCCTGGGAGCTAAAAATAGAAATATTTTCAAACGCCCATATTTCCCAAACCCCACGGAACAGAGAGCTTTTATATGGTATGAAGTATCCTTATGACCAGTAGAATTGAATGGTAAAAAAAATTGCCATCGGTTATGTTAGGGTGTTCTGTAATGGGCATCGAAAAAATGCTGAGTCAGCATATTTGCAAAAAATTTTAAAAATCTTTTCTCCAGAACCAATCATCAGAATCTTTTGATATTTGGTATACAGCATTCATAGGGGGGGGGGGGGGGGGGGAGGGGGGGGGGGGGTCAGATAAAAGTTTGTGGAAATAAAGCTCATTGGTTCATATTTGGGCTCTCTACAGGAGCCTGAAGTTTTAACATAGGGTAATATGGGGAATATTCTTTAAAAATCTTCTTCTTCAGAACCACCAGTCAGAATCTTTTAATATTTGGTATACATCATTGTTATGAGGGTCAGATTCTAGATTGTTCAAACCAAGTCCCTAGGTTAATATTTGGTCTTCCTATGGAGTACCTTCGTTATCACCGTGGGATGAGAACGAGTGTTTTGGGGTGTGGTCTGAAATTCAAGATTACCACCAACAGCCATTTTGTACCAAAATTAGTGCAATCAGTCTTTTGTACAGAACTTCTGTATGAAAGTTCTGATTTGAATAAATTTTTGTAAGAATGTTTAGTAACATGGAATACATAACATATTGTAAGGGGTTTTTTTTCGTGCAGAAATTATGCAAATTAGATGAACTTTGATTTATTCAGTGCTACTTATACACTGTAAGTGCACATGTCAATACGGCTCGGGCTAGAGGCTGTATTTATGAACCGATCTTCACAAAACTTCTTGGGTACCTTTGTCATCACCTTGGGACGAGAATGAGTGTTTCTGGGTACGGTCCCAAATTCAAGATGGCTGCCAGTGGCCATTTTGTACCGAAATTAGGTCCAATCAGTTTTTTGTCACAAGTTCTATACAGCTCGTATTTATGAACTGATCTTCACAAAACTTCTTGGGTACCTTTGTTTTCACCTTGGGACAGGAACGAGTGTGTTTTGGGGTGCCTTTGTTATCACTGTGCTATGAGAACACATATTTTGGGGTTCAGTCAGACCCACTCTGGGACTCAAAGATTTCTTTTCTAGTTTAGCATCTGACTGTCACCCACCTTTACAATACTTTACCTATACATTTGTTACAGGCAACGGTCAGTATTTATGTACAGACCATTACAATACTTTATATTTACCTTTGTTATCAGGTCATTACCTAGATGGGGGCACGGTGGCTCAGTTGGTAGAGGTGCAGGCTGCAAGCCGAGAGGTCCTCGGTTCAAATCCCACCTGCGGCAACCGCCTTGTGTCCTTGGGCAAGACACTTCACCCCGATTGCCTACATGGGGGCACGATGACGCTGTGTACTGAGGCATACTGCACGTCGATGGTGCGCATGTCTTCAACCAATCTAACCCTGCCTGTGCTGCGGTGCAGAGTTCAGAGTTACGATGTTGGAGAGCTGACAGTTGCTCGGTGGTTCTCTCCGGGTACTCCGGCTTCCTCCACCCGTAAAACTGTCACGGTCACGATTAGCCATTGTGCATAAGTATGTGACCTTAAACACCAATAAATAAATAAATAAACATTACCTAGATGTTTGTCAATGCTGTGTCACATACTACACATGTACATGTCTTTGTCTTGACAAGTTGAGCTACAGTGTCATTGACACTCTCATTCAGAGGGTGGATTTCTTAATCCTTTAGAATCCAATCAAGACATAAGTTGGTATTAATGACAAACAATAGAAATAAAAAAAAAAATTCAAATATCAATTTATTTAGAAAACAGTTAGCAAAATGTACACAGTACTCATCCAATGTTTTGTTGTTTAGTGCATACACAGTAAATATGTAGGGTCATAAAATGCAGTTTGGAAGGACAAAATGGAAAAATAAAATCATTAAATAGGGAACTGTGAGAAATTAACACAATTTTTGGGGTATTTTTTAAAGTTTTTTTCTTCTAAACTGCATTTTATGACCCCCAATAATGTCTATTAATTGTGGCTAATTGTGGCTTCTTTGCTTCATGTCTTTTATTAATATTTAAACATACATTGCTGGTGAGAATAAAAAAACTGGCCAGTGCTATTCACAAAAATCAAGCAATTACTGCACTATTGGAAAATTGTTGTAATTCAAGCACAATAATTTTACAGATCTATCAGTCGACACCTTATTTCTACTATTACTGTAGAAAAATATTAGATTAGTATTAATTGGATAATGGAATTGTTTAGGGATTAAAAATCAATACTTTGGCCAGACTGATATCCTTTGTACAATTACAATGTTCAGTTTACAGTGAAACAATATTTGAACAATGAAGAGTTTGCTATCAAAAGGTAGATAAATAATAGAACTTACCTTGCCAATTTGCCATTAAAGTGAATTAGCCTGTTGCTGTTAAGGGGCACTTCAAAAGTATTAGTTTAATTCTTTACTACTTTCTAACAGAGGTAATCACAATATTTTTTTACAAATACTGTATACGAATGCAAGTGAGTTCGGACTTTTACCATTTCGGCCCAGGTGATTTCGGCCAGAAAAAGTGAGTTCGTCCCATGAAAGTGAGTTCGGACCAAGTGTGTTCGGCCTCCCATGAAGTGATTTCGGCCCCATCAAGACAAGTTCGGACCGTAGTGGTGAGCAAACAACTAAAAGAAGACAGAAGATTATACTGACCAACAAACTATTTATTGTAGCAAAGACAACAATTGGTATACACAAATACAGACAGCAATGATATACATAACTAAAACGTCAGACAACATTGATAAACATAAACAGGGTTCATACAGACCAGGCAAAATAAAATTGAAATACGTTTCAAGGACTTTCTGACAAGAAAAAAAAAATCAAGTATTTTTCTGAATGCCATATATAAGAAAAATCTAATCTAATTTACTGAATAGATGGAGCGTATAGTTTTGAACACTTTTTAAGAAGTTTCTGTAAAAGCACTAAACCATCAATTTGACTGTGAAAACTGTCATGAAACTAGTCAACATAATCCTTTGATGTTTGTAAACACTGTTGCAGTTCATCCATTGCTCTGAAAACATATACTGTTTGTCCACTATTCAGGTCCGAATTACTCACCGAGTCAGTCCAAGTTCCCTAGAAAGTTGGTCCGACTTGTCTTGAAACTTTGGTCGACTTTTTCAAAAGTTGAGCCGAGTTGTCTTGAAAGTTGGTCCGAGTTGTCTTCAAAAGTGGTCCGAGTTGTCCTGAAAGTTGGGCCGACATGTCTTCAAAGTTGGTCCGAGTTGTCTTTAAAATTGGTCCGAGTTGTCTTCAAAGTTGGTCCGAGTTGTCTTCAAAAGTGGTCCAAGTTGTCTTGGTTCGAGTTGTCTTTAGACCGAGTTGTCTGTAATTCTGTATGCTCATTCAGTAAGCTACTAGTAACGACTATTAAAATTAAATACTGCATATTTAGTAGCTTGAATACGTTTAAGAGTGTGAAATGACCCACATTGTCCATTAATTCATCTCCACTTCAATAAGCTAATAAATATTTCTATATTTAAAATTTAGTAGCATAATGAGTTTGAGAAAGTAGGAGTGTCCTACGTTGTCAAATAATTTATCTCCACCTCTTTTTGACGAATTTCTATTTTGTATGTTGGGCTGTCATTTGATGTGCTACCCTCAGTGACAATGGGTTCTATTAGCGAGGATTCATCAATGTTAGAAGGAATTCTAAACGACGGCATCAGTGGCGAATTTGCGTTAATAGCAGCCTCATTATCTGACATTGCAGTGCTCTCCAATCTAGTTCCCCGTGGGAACCCCGGGAAGTAAGCAGCACTTGTTTACTGTGGTAAACCAGGTCCGCTTTACTAGTAAAATAGGACCCAGTCACCAATGCTTGGGGTGAAAGTCCTCTAAAATGGGCAACATGTTGATCAACGATTGACTAAACTTGACTTCATCTCCATGTTGTGTCACGATTAGCCATGGTGCATAAATGTGACGTTAACCACCAACAAACAAACAAACTCTCCAATCTAGAACCAGTTGATACTATACTTGTGTTTATTTCGAAATTACCAGCTTCATTATCATGATTAAGTCCAGAATTCTTCAACATGGGAACAGGCGTCACATTTCCAGTTGATTGTGATATTGCCTTTACATGCTTCACGTTCATCTGACCGAGAAACACCAGTATCACAAGTGCGGTGCTGCCATTTACTACACCCAGGGCACTGCAAACCTTCCTGACCTAACCTGGCCTAACCTGCGAGCTACATTTGATGCAAGAAGTATCTATATCCATGTTGGATCTGATGTTCATACAATTTCACAGTGCTTATATATTTCTAAGAGCTTGGCCGTTGTTTTGACAATTTATGAAAACAGTCGTGGAGAGTATCGGTACATCCCATTATACTGACACATCAAACAGCGCTAACCGTTTTATGTTTAGTATTGTTAACGCTACTTTGAAGAAACAGTAGTTGGCGAGTGATCTATGCGGCACTGACCTTCACTCAGACATAAAAGAGAATGATAGAACATTGTACGAGAACAACATGTCAAAATAAAAAAACAACCTAACAGAATATTTTTTTTAAAAAGTTTCTTTTACAAATATTGGAAATCATTAAACAAAACTGGATGGATGGGTGGACGGACAGAGGGAAGGGAGGATAGAGAGAGAGGTTGGTGGAGGAAGGAAGGAGGAATGGAAGGAAGAGGTTGGATGGAGGAAGGAAGGATGGACGGACGGACGGAAGGAAGGAAGATGGTCTAGTCACTAACTAGAATATGACCTTTGACTGAACAACTTCAAGTAAAAATGACGTAACTTGCCTGCATGAACAAATTAACACCAGAGCAACTAGGCCGAAGTTACTTTCCCATGAGCCGAACTCATATATACATGGTCCGAACTCACTCAGCGACTGGGCCGAAGTCACTTTCTTGTGGGCCAAAGTCACGTTCTTGTGGGCCGAAAGTCACTTTCTTGTGGGCCGAAAGTCACTTTCACGTGGTCCGAACTCACCTGGGCCGAACTCACCAGACGGGCTGAATCACCTGGGCCGAACTGGTAAAAGTCCGAATTCACCTGATACCCTGTATACATGTGTATTAAAAACAAGGAAAGTATTCAAAAAGTATTCATGAATACATCTCAAATTTGACTGTACTCGAATACGAATACTTTAAAATTGCATGAATACTGAATACGAATACCCCAACCCTGTCCGTAGTTTCCTACCAGACCTATGGCTCTTGTAGGACCTAAAAAATAACCAAATTAACCTTTTACATTATAACTTGTATCCATGTAATCATGTTAGGGTCATGATAAATAAATAAATGGTGACAGACCAGTAGCGTAAAATGGATATCCATATATTGCAGTTTCTGCCCATGTGTGCTTACCTCAGATATACCTTGTTACACTTGGAAAAACTCATGTTGTGGTCATGATTGGCCATTGTGCAAAAATATGTGACCTTAAACACCATTAAATAAATAAATTGTAAATGGGAATATATATTTTATTAAATGATAATGAACAATTGAAAAATCTTTGTAACGCCAATGTTGATTGGATAGAAATCTTTGTAATACCCATGTTGAATGGGCATGCTAGGGAAGTTTAACCAAGTATTCATGAATGTCTTTCTGTTCGATATGGCAGACATTGGTCATCGTGTGAAATGCCACCATTTAAATGGTGCATCACCTTTTGTGTTAGAGCGACAACTTGAACAGATCAATGAGTGTAGTCAATTTTGAACGAATACCAATAGATTTGGTCAAATTTGTGATATGAGAAATTTTATTGGCAGTGTCTTGAATGAGTTTGAAAATGTACGGTTCGACTATTCTGAACAGAGTTATGGCCCGTATTAAGTTAATTTTTGCCTTTTTTCTTAATGCCTTGAATGAGTTCGAAAACATGTGCAGTTTGGTCTGACTGTGTAGAGTTATGGTCTTTGATTAGTTCATTTTTGTGCATTTTCAGCTCGGTGCGATAACTTGAACAAATATCAATGGATTTGATCTTATAATTATAAGCTTTATAGGTGCAAAAAAATACCCTCTGCATCTACATTCCATAATCCTTGTCATTTTATACTCTTGACAGTTTACATTCTAATACTTCATTCATTGTTTATCTGTTATCAAACACAATGGAAATAGAAAATTTGATGACAGTTGTGAGGGTTGTTGAAAGATTTTTGTGAGTGCAGTGACTCTGTAGAGATCAGGCTGCAAGCCGAGAGGTCCTCAGTTCGAATCTCACCTGCGGTAACCCTGTTGTGTCCTTGGGCTAGATACTTTAATCCCAATTGCACATGTGGTTGCATTGTGTACTAAAGCGTAATGCACATCAATTGTACACTTGTCTTCAACCAATGCTAACCCTGCTTGTGTGGAGTTAGTACGTTCGTGAGTCTTGAGTCTTGACAATTGCTTGGTGGTTCTCTCCATGTACTCTGGCTGCCTCCACCCATAAAACTGTCTGACACGAGGTGACCTTGGCTGTCAAAAGTGTCAAAAAACCCAAATAAATAGATTTAAAGATTTAGAATCCACCTGGAAGTGAAGCAGTGCCTGTTCACTGCTGTAAACAGGCTCTGTTTTACTGGTAAAATAGGACCCATTCACCAATGCTTGGGAGGTGCAAACCCTTTTTAAAATGGGCAACATGGCTTATTAACACTCGCCCCTGGTCTTGAGTTGATACTCATGTTGTGGTCATGATTAGCCATGTGATGTGAAAAAAAATGTGACCTTAAACACCAATAAATAAAGAATAAATAAATTGAAGTTTAGAATTGTTACTCTTTTATTCTCTCAGATGAAGATGTTATGGAAACGGAAGCAGTGAATGGTGATGATGCTGATGCTGAGGAGGCGGAGGAGAAATCGAGTGAGGAGAAAGAAACTGAGGTACATTGTTCAGTTGAACATTGTTATTAGCATGGCCTGACGTGGGTCAGCGGAGCTTTTCTGGTAATGATTTGTCTGTCATCAATCTTCTGTCCCTTGTCCATCTGTCTGTCGTCATTATTTTGTTTGTCTTGGCCATAACTTCTTTACTGCTAAATATTTTTGGACAAAACTTTATAACTATGTATTGTCAGAAGACCGCGTGTTGCAAATTATAATATGGTGTATTTCTGTCAAGGTCACAGGCCAGAATTTGAGGTGACATAAGAAAAACTGACTTTTCACTGTTACTTTTTTTTTACTCAATGTTACTTTTTTTTACAACTGTATATAATTGATGGATCTTGTTTGTACTTGGTACATTTACATGTCATGACTTTGATCCAGTTTATATCATCAAGATGAAGGTTACAGTCAAACCTTGATATTGTTATGCAGCCCTTGTCTGATCTGTATAATTAAGTCTGTGTCGGATCTTATTCATCCTTCGCACAATTTTTCCCCATAACCTAATGTTGTGTCATGGCATTGACCCATTGTCATATTAAGGTTAAGGTCACAAGCAATCACACTTGGATTCTTGAATACTATTTTTGTACAGGTTCTACAATCTTATACACTTGGTACAATTATTGCTAAGGACCCAAAGGTGTGTAGTGTCAGTGATTCAAGGTTGGTCACAAGCCCTTTGTTAATGGCAGTTAGAAAAACTTTTGACATTTCACTATCACTTTTTTCTGGTCTGGTCCTTATAACTTTTTATGATTGACAAATCTTATTCATACTTTGTACAATTATTGCTAGTGACTCAAAGGTGTGTCGTGACTTTGATCTAATGTCATCATCCAGGTCAAGGTTACACACAGCAAAACTTTGATATTGAACTTTTCACTGTCACTTTTGTTTACAGAATGCTTTACTGTATTTCCCTTTTGGTGAAACTGAAAATGGGAGCAAAATATATAATAATGTAATCTGTACATGAAGATTAAATTTTGTTTAGTGTAATGGCAGAAGATGGATTCTGAACCATTAATTTTCCATTTCAGCACAAACACTGGTGCCGAAAAGGTTTTTTTATCGGTCCATTTGATCAGTACAGCTTCAGTCAAAACAGACTCTTCTCCTTTGGGTTTAAACATCGGAATTAAAGTTTGTTTAAACGAATTTAATGCATAGGATTTATAATAAAAACAGAATGCAATGTGTGTTTGAATCGGTGGGGGTTTTACATAACTCGTTGGAATGATGTAATCATATTTGTACACTATTCCAACTTATGTAAAACACCCACCAATTCAAACACACATAGCGTTCTCTCTATTTATAGACTGGGATAACCCCTGTTGAACAGAACTTCAGTTTCCAAGTACACATGTTGTCTTGTGCAGAATCTATTTTCTTTAATGTGAAAAAATATTAGCAGCAATGGTTGGTGGGTTCAAATGTTTGATACACTGACAGGGATTATTACTGAAGATTTAGAAAAATTCACCAGGTATTTTTTTTCTCAAAATTTCAGTATTTTCAGTGTAATATTGATTATTTGAACCCATTGTGCACCTCACATGATCTCCACTTTACCTACAGTTCACATCACACTGATAGTTGGGGAAACCCAGCAAGTTAACAATGGAATAGAATAAAAATTTTATTATTTTTTATTGAATTCAAACCTATTTACCAACTATTTGAAAGTAAGATTTATATTCATATGTTTATCAACTTTTTCACTCTAAATTTTAATGCAAAATAACAAAGCATGCGATTCCTGGAAATAATATGGCTTTACAGCTTGGTCCTCAATTGTCAAAACTTCACTGTGATGTTCAATTTGTTCAGCATTTTAAACTGATCACTTATTAAAACAGTTGACAAAATACGTGCTAGGTAATTGGGTGGATAATTTTTATTTGCAAGAGTGTACTCTCTTTCTGACCATACCCGAAGGATAATTAATCATTTCCCATTCTGATGCACACCGACTTGACTTGCAAGCTTGATTGCTTGTTCTGAAGCCCACTCCCACTTATTAGCTCACCTGACTGCAAGTCACTGTAAGGTATTGGCATCACTTGGCATCCGTCGTCCATCAACTTTCGCAAACCTGGCTTCTTCTCCACAGCCATTCAGCCAAATTCAAACATATATTGCACAAACCATCCCTAGGGTATACACTTTCTATTTTGTTCAGATGGAGCGGCTGCCTTCTTCGGGCTCTGGGCAATGATGCCAAAGCCTAAAAATCTTTAAAAATCAACTTCTCATGAACCACCAGAGAGATTGCCTTGATATATAGTAACACTCTGGTGTTGAAGATTAAAATTTGTTCAAGAGAAGTTAGTAGATCAATATTTGGGCTCTTTGTGGGCACATCTCCATTTTGGGCTCCACCCAAAATTTCTGTTTAAAGAACCGATGGGCCGATTTGAACCAAATTTGGCATGTAGCATAAGTGGGTCCAAAGTACTTGATTAATTCCCGAAATTTTTTTTTTTTCTGTTGCCTGGTTGGTACCCCAGATGCTAAAAAAAAATTCAAATGCCCATATTTTCCAAACTACACGGAGCAGACAACTGTTATTTGGTATGAAGCTTCCTTTTGACTTTTAGAATGGGGGGGGGGGGGGGGGCATTGGTTGAGTTAGGGTGTTCTGTTGGGGGGTGTTCTGTATTGGGCGTTTGAAAAAAATGCTGAGCCAGCATATTTGCAAAAATTGAAAAAAACATTTTCTTCAGAACTGCTGATCAGAATCTTTTAATATTTGGTATACAACATCCATAGGATGGTCAAATACAAGTGTTCAAATCGACCCCCTTGGTTTATATTTGGGCTCAACAGAGGAGCCCAAATAATTAACTTAGGGCGCTATGGGGAATAAGCTTTAAAAATCTTCTTCAGATCATAGATTCTTTTGATACTTGGTATACAGTATCTCTACAGGGGTCAGATTGAAGTTTGTTCAAATTGAGTCCCTGGGTTAATATTTGGGCTTCCTATGGAAGCCCGAATATTAACTTGGCGCAGTATGGGGAATAATCTTTAAAGATCTTCAGATTCTTTTGATATTTGGTATGCAGCATCTCTAGGGGGGTTAGATTCAAGCTTGTTCAAATGGGATACCTGGATGAATATTTGTGCTTTTTATTGGAGCTAAAATTTTAACTTGGTGCAATATGAGAAAATTTCTTGAATCTTTTTTTTAGACCTGCTATTGAGCATCCCTTCATATTTGGTATGTGTCGCCATCTCTAGAGGTGTAAGATTCAAATTTATTCAAATCGAGTCCCTGGGTTAATATTTGAACTTACGGTGAGAGCCTGAATATTAGCTTTGTGCAACATGGGTAATAATAATCTTTAAAAATTTTCTTTTTTGGATCCACGAGTAAAGATTCTTTTGATATTTGGTATGCAGCATCTCTAGGGGAGTTAGATTCAAGTTTGTTCAAATGGGATCCCTGGATGAATATTTGGGCTCTTCATTGGAGCCAAAATTGAACTTCGTGCAATATGAGAAAATGCCTTAAATCTTTTTCAGACCCTCTTGTGAGAATCCTTTCATATTTAATGTGACATCTCTAGAGGAGGTGTAAGGTTCAAGGTTAGATTGAAAGTTGTTCAAATCAGGTCTATGACTTAATATTTGGGCTTTTTATTGAAGCCCAAAATTTAACTTACAGCAATATGAGAAAATTTCTTGAAAAATCTTCAAATCCACTAGTGAGAATCCTTTCGTGTTTGGTATGTAACATCTCTAGGGGTGTCGAATTCAAGTTATTTTCAAATCGATTCGCTTGTTTTTTCTTGTTTTATTTTATTTTATTTTTTTAAAATTTTTCTTTGTTTTTAGCTCAACTTTGGCGAAGCCAAATTTGAGCTTTTGTCATGGCCTGTTGTCCATCTGTTTGTATGTCAACAATTAATTGGATACGGCTCGTGCTAGAGGCCGTATTTATGAACCGATCTTTACGAAACTTCTTGGGTACCTTTATTATGACTGTGGGACGAGAATGAGTGTTTTTGGGTGGGGTCCGAAATTCAAGATGGCCACCAGCAGCCATTTTGTACCGACGATGCAGAAATCTGTTTTTTTGTACAGAACTTCCATATCGGATGCCTCTGTATAATGCTTAGATGAGAACGTCGCCTTTTGGGCATGATCTATCAACCGTGATGGCTGCCCAAGCCCGAAACCCAAAAACTTTTAGCACAGTCTGCAGGTCATGTTTAATACGGAGGAATTTCATTGTAACTTGGTAGGATGACTCCGTATGATGTCTAGATGAGAATTTCCCTATTTGGGCATGATCTGCCAACCGTGACAACTGCCCAAACTCAAAACCCGAAAACCTTTAGCACAGTCTACAGGTCATATTTATGAAGGGATTTCATTGTAACTTCATAGGTTGACTTAATACAATGTCTAGATGAGAAAGTCCCCTTTTGGACGTGATTGGGCAACTGTGACGGCTACAGAGGCCCGAAGCCAGAAAACCTTTAGCACAGTCTACAGATCATATTTATGAAGGGATTTCATTGTAACCTGGTAGGATGACTCCAAATAATGTCCCATTTTGATCGCGAACATTCAGCCTTGATGGGTGCCCGAGCCGAAAAACCTTTAGCATCGGCAAAAAGTCATATTTATGGAAGGATTTCATTGTAACCTGTTGTGTTGACTCCATATAATGTCTAGATGATGACCTCCCCTTTTGGTCGTGATTGGTCTACAGGTGCCCGAAGCCCGAAAACCTTGAGCACAGTGTACAGGTCATATTTATAAAGGGATTTCAGTATAACTTTGTAGGATCATTTCAGATGATACCCCCGATGAGATTTTCCCCTTGGGTCGCGATCATTCAACCATGATGGCTGCCGAAAACCTTTAGCACAGTCTACAGGTCATATTTATTGAGGAATTTCATTGTAACTTGGTAGGTTGACTTCATATAATGTCTAGATGAGAACGTTCCCTTTTGGACATGATTGGGCAACTGCGACGGCTGGTGCCCGAGCCCAAAAACCCTTAGCATAGGCAAAAAGTCATATTTATGGAAGGATTTCATTGTAACCTGTTGTGCTGACTCCATATAATGCGTAGATGATGACATCCCCTTCTGGTCGTGATTGGTTAACTGTGATGGCTACAGGTGCCCGAAGCCCGAAAACCTTGAGCACAGTGTACAGGTCATATTTATAAAGGGATTTCAGTATAACTTTGTAGGATCATTTCAGATGATACCCCGATGAGATTTTCCCCTTGGGTCGCGATCATTCAACCATGATGGCTGCCGAAAACCTTTAGCACAGTCTACAGGTCATATTTATGAAGGGATTTCATTGTAACTTGGTAGGTTTGACTTCATATGTCTAAATGAGAACGTTCCCTTTTGGACCTAATTGGGCAACTGTGACGGCTACAGGGGCCCGAAGTCCAAAAACCTCTAGAACAGTCTACAAGTCATAATTATGAAGGGATTTCATTGTAGCTGGATGACTCTAAATAATGTCTAGATGAGAACGTCCCCTTTTGGTCACGAGCATCCAGCCTTGATGGCTGCCTGAGCCCAAAAACCTTTAGCATAGTCTATAGGTCGTATTTATGGAATGATTTCATTGTAACTTGTTAGGTTGACTCCATATAATGCCTAGATGATGACATCCCCCTTTTGGTTGTGATTGGTCAACTGGGATGGCTACAGGTGCCCGAAGCCCGAAAATCTTGAGCACAGTCTACAGGTCATATTTATGAAGGGATTTCATTGTAACTTCGTAGGATCACTCTAGATGATGCCCAGATGAGAATGTCTCCTTTTGGTTGCGATCATTCAACCATGATGGATGCCAGAGCCCAAAGCCACAGTCTGCAGGTCATATTTATGAAGGGATTTCATTGTAACCTGGTAGGTTGACTTCATATAATATCCAGATGAGAACATCCCCTTTGGACGCAATTGGGAGACATGACGGCTACAGGGGCCCGAAGCCCAAAAACCTTTAGCACAGTCTACAGGCCATATTTATGAAGGGATTTCAATGTAATTTGATAGGATTACTCGTTTTGGAATAATTTCACTGTAACTTGGTAACTTTCGTTGATGTGCATTAACTGTGAGGGCCAAATACATTAACTGTGAGGTCATATTAACCCACCACTCATCTCTTTTGTACAGTGTACACCTCATATTATTTTTATCAAAAACATAGCATACAGGGAACAGAAATGAACATATTCCCAATTATCACAATTGTCTTATTAGCTCACCGAAGGGAGCTTAACTTATTTATCACTTGCTGTCCGTCGTCGTCGTAGTCGTGAACATTTTTCAAACGACTTCTCCTCTGAAACCACTGGTCCGATTTTCACGAAACTTCATGTGGGTGTTCATTACTTCATGGCAATTCATGTTTGTTCAAACGAAATGGCCACGTCCCTTGGGGGCTCTGTATGGGGCATAACTCTGACAGCACCGTATGAATTATAGAAAAATTAAAAAATCTTCTCCAGAACCAGTGGGCAGCATCATTTGATATTTGGTATACAGCATTAAGGGGTGGATCTGATTCAAGTTTGTTCAAATCGGCCCCCTGGATTCATATTTGGGCTCAGTATAGGAGCCCAAATTTGAACTTAGTGCATTTCAGGCAAATTTCTTAAAAAATCTTCTCCAGATCCAGCAGGCAGAATCTTTTGATATTGGGTATGCAGCATGCTTAGGGGGGGGGTGAGATTCAAGTTTGTTCAAGCCAAGTTCCTGGGTTCATATTTGGGCTCACTGTGGTAGCCCGAATTATAACTTTGTTCAAAATGAGGAATTTTCTTTAAAAATCTTCTTCAGATCCAGCAGATGAATGCTTTTGATATTTGGTATGCAGCATCCTTAGGGGGGTAAGATTCAAGTTTGTTCAAGCCATGTCCCTAGTTCCATAAAATTTGTCTCTCATGACTTCATTCCTTTGTAGTGTTGATGAACCATGTCGAACTGAATGTGACCCCAAATACTTCTTTGAACCACTTTGTTTGAATCACTTTACCCGGTGAGCGATTAAGGTCCCTTGGGGCCTCTTGTTTCATAATCCTTTCATAAACATTGAACATTATCCTTTTCATCAAACACAACACACAAGTTAAGCTACAGTGTCAGTGACACTTTCATTTTAATTGGGGGTGGGGGATGGAGGGGGGGGGGGAACTTGAGAGAACCATGGTAGTTTTAAACAAAACAAATTTCTTTCGGTTGTTGTTTTTCAATATTGCACAGAACAGAGTTGGCTAGGAAGCTTTCCTAGGACCAGCAGAAATGAATGGCCCAAAAAGTTGCCTTTGGTTGTGTCATAGCAAATCAAAAAAAATTACTCTTGCAGCTGATCACATTCTATACACTCATCTGTTTTGACAATTTGAGCCAGGTGAGCATTTTAGGCTCACTTGAGCCTCTGGTGCAGTCCTGGAAATGAGACGGGTGCGAGTGCAATTGCTTCCGTCAGCACCCGTGTTTTTAGCTCACCGAAGGGAGCTTAACTTATCACTTGCCATCCTTTGTCGTCGTTGTCATCCGTCGTGAACTTTACATTATCGACTACTCCTCCCAAACTACTGGATCAAATTGAACCAAATTTGGTGTGCATGTTCCCCATCATATGTCAATTCAAACTTGTACAAATAAACTTGCCGCACCCACAGGGCGCATCACAAGGGGCATAACTCTTTATAGCATCCATGAATTTCTTTCCAAAATTGAAAAAAATCTTCTTCAGATCCACCAGGCAAAATTCTTTCCTATTTGGTATACATCATCTCGAGGGGGAACAGGGGGGGGGGGGGGGGGGGGGGGCAAACCGGTTCAAACCGGCCCCCTGGATTCATATTTCAGCTCAGTATAGAAGCCCGAATTTGAACTTAGAACATTTCAGGCAAATTTCTAAAAAATCTTCTTCAGATCCAGCAGTTGGAATGTTTTGGTATTTGGTATGCAGCATCCTGAGGGGGGTGAGATTCAAGTTTGTTCAAGCCATGTCCCTAGGTCCATATTTGGGTTCACTTTGGGAGCCCGAATGATAACTTAGTTCAAAATGAGGAATTTTCTTTAAAAATCTTCTTCAGATCCAGCAGATGATATTTGGTTTGCAGCATCCTTAGGGGGTAAGATTCAAGTTTGTTCAAGCCATGGCCCTAGTTCCATTGAATTTGTCTCTCATGACTTCATTCCTTTGTAGTGTTGATGAACCATGTCTAACTGAATGTGACCCCAAATACTTCTTTGAACCACTTTGGCCAGTGAGCGATTAAGGCTCCTTGGGGCCTCTTGTCTATTTTACGGGAGCTAAAAAATGCACTCGTTGAAAAATACTGTGGATCACTAATATACAGTGAGGGCGTATACATATGTGTTATTTTGAGAAAGCAGCACTCTGTGGCAAGTTGCTGTCATTCAGCAATTCCTTTTACATTTAACATGTTGAGCACTCGTGGTATCTGCCATGACAGTTCAATGGCAGCAATTAGAGTCCATATTTATTATTTGGGGGTAGACTAATCAATATTTTCAACGTGCAGCCTCGGGCCTACACGTTGAAAATACTGATTGGTGTACCCCATACATTTACTGAACAGCCATCCTATTGAATGACGTTATGATGTATCATGTTCCTGGCTGGAAAAGCGGCCGCTCAGGTTCAAAGGGTTAAGGTTTCTGGTGCTTGGTGACAGTATTTTCTCGAAAATTCATATTCTGACGTCGGTTTTGTTCATTTCCAGCACGGCTGGTTTCATTTTTCTACTGCACGTACTCCCTGGGCTTCGAGACGGGTCAGGCACAGTGCGGTAACCACTAAATAGAGTTTATCAAAGTTGGGCCATTAGTATTCCATGGACACATTTTGTGGCCTTCTGTAATGGTACTATGGTTTAATGGAGATAAGATATTTATTATTTCAATATCAACAAAAATAAATGAGAAACTCATGCTTGGCAGTGGGGGGCAGGCGCAAAACCATCCTTTGCATTGCACTGTTTTTTCAATAAGTGAAAAGAACAGTTCTTCATAAGTTCCTAAACCACAGTATTTCACGCTGTGTAAAATCTTCATGAAATCTTTGAGGATGGCTATATCAGGGTCCCAAGAGAAAAACTGAAACTTCTTGACTTGAAATTTAAAGTAAGTTTATAAAAAATGTTGGGTTTCCATTAAGCATTTTCATCTCAAATCAACCCTAAAATACACCTTCCATAAAAGTCATTATATTAATGATTTATTTGGTTAATATATAAGGGAAAAACCAAAACCGCAAGAAAAAATATTTCAAAATGGGTGCATATTTTTATTTTTAGTCATTTTGTCTTTGCAGATAATTCCAATACTTGATGTCATTTCTGTGGTAATTCATAAAAGATTCCCACACCTCCATGAAAATACATGCTAAAGATTTTTATTTACTAAACAGAAAAAATGAATAAAAAAATTTAATAATTACACAATAATTGGAGTGTTTGGGGTTTGTTTTATTTTTCTTTTAAATACTTGTGTATTTGTCCCGTTTCCCCCTTATAGCCCTCCCTTACTTGTTCATAAACTTGTTAAAATGTTGGAGCTGTTGCAACAGACCACCTATCTTGAGAGACATCTTTTGTTTGGCAGATGCTGCAATTTCTCTGAAGACTGCTTCTGGTGTATTATACAAAGCAGCAACATAAGCTTAAATTTCTCTTTTGCTTTAAAACCATTTACAGCACTTAACAATCTTGATGAGCTCATTTCAATGAGGGATCATAAGCTTTGTTTCTGACGCAAGAACTGAAAAAAAAATTTGAATGCCGATTCTTGAGTAGAGCACTTATCAGCTTTTTTCAGATTTGTTGGATAAAGGGTTATCTCATTGTGACAAAAACTTTCTCAATTTCATTGTTTTACATGTCATTTTAGCGCACTTGGCGAACATGTTCTATACGATCATTAGCCTTCTTCCAGAACATCTAGTACATACCTCATGCTCTCCTTCTCTTTGGAATACAGCGGAATCCTGTTAAATTGAATAGCCACTTTGCCATTGAAAATTATTCAATTAACAGGAGTATTCAATTAACAGGGATTATTCCACTTTCTTGTATTCTAGAGATAAACTTATTTATTATATGTTGTTTGATAGTGTACATAGCTCTTCTCTCCTTTTCTTAGGAATACAGTGGAATCCTGTTAAATAGACACTTTAAAAAGCCAATGGAAATTGTTCACTTAACAGGAATATTCAATTAACAGGAATTTTGTCACTTTCCTGTATTCTAGAGATAAACTTGGCATTTATTCTATTATCTTGTATGACCAAGCTCCATGAGCCCTGTCGAACAAGATATAATCGATTAAATGTCTATTAGATGTACTGAGGCCAAATAGGTCCATAAACAAAGGAAAACTGGAGAGTCAGTAATTTCTCGACAGATTACAAGATTTTTAGCTCAACTTGACAAAGTCAAGCTGAGCTATTGCCATCACTTCTTGTCCGTCGGCGTACGTACGTACGTTAGTATGTTAGTACGTTAGTACGTACGTCCACAATTTCCTTTGGCACACCTCACAGGTCGCATTTATGATCAGATTACTTTGAAACTTCTTATGCTTGTTTGGGGTGACCTCTAGATGGGAGCTATCGATTTTCTTCAATTTCCGGCAAAAAATGTTGCCGCGGCCAACGTTCTTAGAACTTAGTTTAGTCAAACCACAATATTTCCCTTTGGCACACCCTACAGGGCACATTTATGATTTGATTGCTTTGAAACCTGATACGCTTATTTAGGGTGACCTCTAGATGGGAGCTATCGATTTTCTTCAATTTCCGGCAAAAAATGTTGCCACGGCCAACGTTTGTAGAACTTAGTTCAGTCAGACCTCAATATTTCCCTTTGGCACACCCTACAGGGCCCATTTATGATCAGATTGCTTTGAAACCTGGTATGCTTGTTTGGGGAGACCTCTAGATGGGAGCTATCGATTTTCTTCAATTTCTGTCAAAAAATGTTGCCACTGGCAAAAATACTGACATTGGTCCCAATGATCTTCAATTTTGCCATTTCATTTATAACTTACCAAGTTCAAGTTTGTCAAGTTGAGCTACAGTGTCATTGACACTTTCATTTATTCAATTAACAGTTTACTCTGTAACCTATATTCAATTAACAATTTACCTAACGTTACGGCCAAAACCGGCCAGCGCTATTCTCAAAAATCGCCAATTAATTTTCATTATTTTTTTCATTTTTTGTCTCAAAAACATAGGTTATGACCCCTCGTTGGAACGAGCTCGTCAAGCTCGTTCCAACGAGGGGTCATAACCTATGTTTTTGAGACAAAAAATGAAAAAAAATTAGTTATTCAAGAATTATTTTTGCAAGTGTCGTCTGCTTTTCAGGTTAGGTAAAGGGTCAACAGGTCAAATTTGTTCTGGAGGTATTGTAAATGATTGTGTGTTGTGAAAAACTTCATTTAACAGGGTTATTCAGTTAAGATATCCAGTTAAGTGGGCTCCACTGTAAAAGAAAAATAGGCTATCTTTGAGAACATTTCTCGACAGCATGTTGACAACATACTGATGTCATAATGATCTCATTCTATTTCAGGAGTCAACTGAGGCGAAGGCCACGCCAACCAGAGCTCGACGATCAGCCAGAAAGAACTGAAGTATCCGCTTCACGACAAGTGAACAAACTTTCACAACTTGCTTACCATTGTTTGCAAACTGTAACACCTACATGGTTTTTTTAAAAAACAAATTCCCAAATCAGGCAATTTTGTCAATCTCCTAGAAAGTTAACATGTACATACATTTCATATAAAATGATACTTTTTCTGATGTTCTGGCAATGTCTGTTATTTGATCTGCTTCATTGTTTGTAGCATTTGATCCAATAGTCTGCACTTTTCAGTTTGTCAAACATAATTGTTTTAACCCTTTACTTAACAGACATAATATTAAAATTTATTTTGCCCGCGAAAATTTTTTTCGAGGGGTTTTTAGTGGAGGTCTACGTCCACCAGTCCGTCCGCACGAACATTTTGTAATATAACTCGAACATCAGTTGTCAGATTTTAATGTTCTTTGGTATGGTGATAGGGCAGCTTGGGGGAACGGATGCCCTTGTACCTAGGGTTTCGTCCGACAAATCTTACAGGAGTTATGTCCCTTATTTACTTTGAAAATTGATGATTTTTTGGTTTCCTACCAATTAAAATTGTTTGATGTTTCAGTTTCTGTCCCATTAAAATTGTTTGCCTGATCTGATTAATTTCACATTTCATATGCTTATCATCAATTGTTGGTCGACATCCAGTGACATCTGATTATCTACATATGAGTACAACTTGGCCACCTTCGGGGGTATTAGCACATGCGTTAGCATTGCTCTTGTTTTAATTTTTTTTTGTTTTCAAATTTTGCCAAAAAGAATTAAATGTGCGTGTAGTGTGAAGAATTTCAAAAGATCATTATGTGAACCCTTACATGAGATGGTTTTGTTGAATTTTTTTTTCAAATAGATTTTTTACCAGTATTAAATTTGCAAATGATGTGGAAGATGTGCCCGATTGGTTAGTTAAAGGGTTAAATGGTTCATTGCTTGCTCTATATCTCTGCAAACCAATAGTGAAATAGAAATAGAAAATAAAAAGATATCTTATTCAATCTTTAAACTCCTGACGAACATGACTGCATAAGAAATATTTCTGTATGACATAAAAATTTTCTTAATTGCATCCCAAACATAACTTATGACTATTTTTGACAGGTATGTGGAGTCGTTAGGCCTAAAAAAGTAAAAAATCAGTTTCTCAGGCCCTCCTGCATTTTTTTTTTGGCTGCCACATGCTCTTTCTATAAATAACGAATGCAAACTATAAAAAAAATAAAAATTAAATGATTTATGCGAAATATTTTACCAAAATTAATGAAATTGATAAATTTGTTTCTTGAGTGCAAGCTTTGCAAACCCTTTTTGCACTCAAGGGGCGAAATACAACACTGCCCATCCTATTCTGTAGACTATGAGGCCTAAAACATAAAACAAACCATGAACTTTTGATGGCAAAGAAATAATTACAAACATAAAAAATGAAATGCTAATATTGTGTGCGTTGGATAAAGAGTTAAACTTAAATGCAAAATTTTGTTAAACTTAATTCTGTGTAAAAGTAGCTAATATTTGTCAATTACTTGCCTCCTATTGATAATAAAGAAAATTATTTTAGAAAGGTACAAAGCACCTGAATGTTGCTGGTTTTTGGGGTTTTTTTTAGACCACTCTACAATACCAGTTGAAATAAGTTGTGGGGAGGAAGACTGAAATTCTGTTTTGCTGTTACATCTTTTCTCATCACTCTCAAAGCTTGCTTCATTGTAAAGAAAAGAAAATAAAAGGTTTATTCCCACATATATCTCGCCAAAATAAAAACAAGGTTTTGCTGTGTATCATGAATTTGTATTAGTGCTTTTTGATGTCGACATGGAGAAAATTTAGATTTGCTGAACAAAAAATTAAGCTAAACTCTGATTGGCTAAGAGGATGCCTGATAAACATACAAGTTGGTGGTGCGTTTTTTTTTTTCATCCTGCAGACCAACACAAGATTTTTGGGGGTTTCACATTTTTGTAGTCAATTGTTTTTCTTCCTTCTCAAAGTGACTATATTTTGGTTAAAGTTAACCCTTTACATAATATGAAAAGCAAACAACCCTTGCAAAAAGATTTCTTTAACTAATTTTTTTTATTTTTCTCAAAAACATAGGTTATGAACCCTCGTTGGAACGAGCTCAACAAGCTCGTTCCAGTCAGGGGTCATAACCTATGTTTCTAGACAAATATGAAAAAATAATAATTACTAGGCAGTTTTTGAGAATAGCTCTGGCCAGTTTTGGCCGTTATGTTGGGTAAAGGGTTAAAACAGTTATTTCTATCATTGTTTCTCTCTGGTTCCTCTTCATCAATCCAGGGTATTGTAAAAACCATTCTATTCATCACTTGCCTAGCACATGTTTAGCAGACAATTATCAGTTGCTGTTGTTTGTAATAAATTTTATTTGTCATTGTATATTAATCATTATCATTTGGCTATTAAAGACCAGATATGAACATGAACTTTGTGTCACTTGTTACTTTTTTAAATGCTTATGGAGTGTGCAAACTTCAATGAACGCTTGTTTCATTCGCATGGCAGTTACGTTACGCAAATTTAAATTTACGCGAATGGATGACCGGTTAGCCACAAGTTGCATCTTGAATGGTAAAGTCTGAGTAACTTTACTGGCAAGAGTGCTAATTCTTTTCTCAGTCTCAAGATTTGTTCACACATTTTTGTCTTGTTACAATGTATGAGAAAGTGCCTATAGGCAAATCGATGGAGATTAAGTAATTTTGATTCCAAGATAATAAGGACATCCACAGAATATGAAGTCTTCAGCTTTAGATACCTGCAGTTCAGAATAAAGCCCATATATGGGCTTCTAGCACAACCAGCCTTTCTTTTGTCTAGATTTTTAGCTCACCTGACTGAAAGTCAGGGTGAGCTATTCTGATCACTTTTCGTCCGGCGTCCGTCGTGAAGGTGGTGTTTGGGCCTTTTTCTCCCAAACCACTGGCCGCATATTAATGAAATTTCATGTTAGTAGGGGTTATATAAGGGCATTTTGATTTTTTGTCAAATTAGGTTTCAGCTCATATTGAGCAGAGGGATGGGGCAAAAATGTGCCAATTCTTAAAAAATCTTCTTCTCAAGAACCAGCAATAGCAGAGACTTTATATTTGGTATGCAGCTTCCTTTTGAGGTGTAGACTCAAGTTTGTTCAAGAGAAGTTTGTCGGGCATTATTTGCCTTCGTTACGGGAGGGGCACAAATTTTGGCCACGCCTAAAATTTCTATTTTCAGAACCGTCAGGTTGATTTGAACCAAATTTGACATGAGATGATAATGGGTCATAAGTAGTTGATTGATACAAAAAAAAATTTTCTCATTGCCCCTTGGGAACCTCGGGAGCTAAAAATAGGAAAAACCTTAAAACTGCCATATCTCCAAAACTACACTGCACAGAGAATTCTTATTTTGTATAAAGCTTACTTTTATCCAGTAAAATAGAATGGTTAAAAAAAATCCCTATCGGTTTGATCACAAGGTACTTTTTTCAGGACTTTGAAAAAGTGCTGAGTCAGCACTTTTTAACACTGTAGGCAATGGGAAAAAGATTAAAAAATCTTCTTCTCCAGATCCAGCAGGCAGAATCTTTTGATATTCGGCATGCAATATTGTGGGGTGGATCTGATTCAAGTTTGTTCAAATCGGCCCCCTGGGTTTATATTTGGGCTCAGTATAGAAGCTCGAATTCGAACTTAGTGCATTTCAGGCAAATTTCTTCAAAAATCTTCTTCTCCAGATCCAGCAGGCAAAATCTTTTGATATTTGGTATGCAACATTGTAGGATGGATCTGATTCAAGTTTGTTCAAATCGGCCCCCTGGGTTCATATTTGGGCTCAGTATAGGAGCCCGATTTCGAACTTAGTGCATTTAGGCAAATTTCTTAAAAAATCTTCTTCTCCAGATCCAGAAGGCAGAATCTTTTGATATTTGGTATGCAACATTGTGGGGTGGATCTGATTCAAGTTTGTTCAAATCGGCCCCCTGGGTTTATATTTGGGCTCAGTATAGAAGCTCGAATTCGAACTTAGTGCATTTCAGGCAAATTTCTTCAAAAATCTTCTTCTCCAGATCCAGCAGGCAGAATCTTTTGATATTTGGTTTGCAACATTGTGGGGTGGATCTGATTCAAATTTGTTCAAATCGGCCCCCTGGATTCATATTTGGCTCACTATAGAAGCCCGAATTCGAACATAGTGCATTTCAGGCAAATTTATTAAAAAATCTTCTTCTCCAGATCCAGCAGGCAAAATCTTTTGATATTTGGTATGCAACATTGAGGGGTGGATCTGATTCAAGTTTGTTCAAAATGGCCCCCTGGATTCATATTTGGGCTCACTATAGAAGCTCGAATTCGGACTTAGTGCATTTCAGGCAAATTTCTTAAAAAATCTTCTCCAGATTCAGCAGGCAGAATCTTTTGATATTTGGTGTGCAACATTGTGGAGGGGATCTGATTCAAGTTTGTTCAAATCGGCTCCCTAGGTTCATATTTGGGCTCACTATAGAAGCTTGAATTCGAACTTAGTGCATTTCAGGCAAATTTCTTTGAAAATCTTCTTCTCAAGATCCAGCAGGCAGAATCTTTTGACATTGGGTATGCACCATGCTTAGGGGGGTGAGATTCAAGTTTGTTCAAGCCAAGTCTCTAGGTCCATATTTGGACTCACTGTAGGAGCTTGAATTATAACTTAGTTCAAAATGAGGAATTTTCTTTAAAAATCTTCTTCAGATCCAGCAGTCGGAATGTTTTGATATTTGGTGTGCAGCATCCTTAGGGGGGTGAGGTTCAAATTTGTTAAAGCCAAGTCCCTGTGGGAGCCTGAATTATAACTTAGTCCAATATGAGGAATATTCTTTAAAAATCTTCTTTTTTTAGCTCACCTGAGCGAAGCTCAAGGGGAGCTTTACTAATCACTTTCTGTCCGGCGTCCATCGTCCGGCGTCCGTCGTCGTCCGTCCGGCGTTAACTTTACATTATCGACTTCTCCTCCTAAACCACTAGCCCAATTTTATTCAAATGTTGGCTAAATGTTTATTACCTAATGCCAATTCAGATTTGTTCAAATGAAGTTGCCCCTCCTCCTGGGTGGTGCCACGCCCCCAAGGGGCACCAAAATCTTTGTAAATCTTCTTCTCATGAACCAGCAGTAGCAGAGACTTGATATTTGGTGTGCAGCTTCCTTTTGAGGTGTAGACTCAGATTTGTTCAAGAGAAGTTTGTGGGGCTATACTTGGCGTTGTTATGAGAGGGGCAAAATTTTTTGCCCCGCCCAAAATTTCTATTTTCCAAACCGAGAGGCTGATTTGAACCAAATTTTATGTGAGGGCTTATTGGGTCATGAGTACTTGATTTATGCAAAAAAAAATTTTCCCGCAGCCCCGTGGGAACCGCAGGAGCTAAAAATAGAAAAAATTTAAAACTCCCATATCTCCAAAACTGCACGGCACTGAGAATTTTTATTTGGTGTGCAGCTTCCTTAGGACCAACAGAAAGGATTGGTAAAAAAAAATTGCCATCGGTTTTATCATAGGGTACAGTTTCGGGACTTTGAAAAAGTGCTGAGTCAGCACTTTTTAACACTGTAGGCAATGGGAAAAACATTAAAAAATCTTCTTCTCCAGATCCAGCAGGCAGAATCTTTTGATATTTGGTATGCAACATTGTAGGGTGGATCTGATTCAAGTTTGTTCAAATCGGCCCCCTGGGTTCATATTTGGGCTCAGTATAGAAGCCCGATTTCGAACTTAGTGCATTTCAGGCAAATTTCTTAAAAAATCATCTTCTCCAGATCCAGCAGGCAGAATCTTTTGATATTTGGTATGCAACATTGTGGGGTGGATCTGATTCAAGTTTGTTCAAATCGGCCCCCTGGGTTTATATTTGGGCTCAGTATAGGAGCCCAAATTTGAACTTACTGCATTTCAGGCAAATTTCTTTGAAAATCTTCTTCTCCAGATCCAGCAGGCAGAATCTTTTGATATTTGGTATGCAACATTGTAGGGTGGATCTGATTCAAGTTTGTTCAAATCGGCTCCCTAGATTCATATTTGGGCTCACTATAGGAGCTTGAAATCGAATTTAGTGCATTTCAGGCAAATTTCTTCAAAAATCTTCTTCTCCAGATCCAGCAGGCAGAATCTTTTGATATTTGGTATGCAACGTTGCGGGGTAGATCTGATTCAAGTTTGTTCAAATCGGCCCCCTGGATACATATTTGGGCTTACTATAGAAGCCCGAATTCGAACTTAGTGCATTTCAGGCAAATTTCTTAAAAAATCTTCTTCTCCAGATCCAGCAGGCAGAATCTTTTCATATTTGGTAAGCAACATTGTGGGGTGGATCTGATTCAAGATTGTTCAAATCGGCCCCCTGGGTTAATATTTGGGCTCAGTATAGGAGCCCGATTTCGAACTTAGTGCATTTCAGGCAAATTTCTTAAAAAATCTTCTTCTCCAGATCCAGCAGGCAGAATCTTTTGATAGTTGGTATGCAACATTGTAGGATGGATCTGATTCAAGTTTGTTCAAATCGGCCCCCTGGGTTCATATTTGGGCTCAGTATAGGAGCCCGATTTCGAACTTAGTGCATTTAGGCAAATTTCTTAAAAAATCTTCTTCTCCAGATCCAGAAGGCAGAATCTTTTGATATTTGGTATGCAACATTGTGGGGTGGATCTGATTCAAGTTTGTTCAAATCGGCTTCCTAGATTCATATTTGGGCTCACTATAGAAGCTCGAATTTGAACTTAGTGCATTTCATGCAAATTTCTTAAAAAATCTTCTTCTCCAGATCCAGCAGGCAGAATCTTTTCATATTTGGTAAGCAACATTGCGGGGTGGATCTGATTCAAGTTTGTTCAAATCGGCCCCCTGGGTTTATATTTGGGCTCAGTATAGGAGCCCAAATTTGAACTTAGTGCATTTCAAGCAAATTTATTAAAAAATCTTCTTCTCCAGATCCAGCAGACAGAATCTTTTGATATTTGGTATGCAACATTGTGGGGTGGATCTGATTCAAGTTTGTTCAAATCGGCTTCCTAGATTCATATTTGGGCTCACTATAGAAGCTCGAATTCGAACTTAGTGCATTTCAGGCAAATTTCTTAAAAAATTTTCTTCTCCAGATCCAGCAGGCAGAATCTTTTGATATTTGGTATGCAACATTGTGGGATGGATCTGATGCAAATTTGTTTAAATCGGCTCCCTAGATTCATATTTGAGCTTACTATAGAAGCTCGAATTCGAACTTAGTGCATTTCGGGCAAATTTCTTAAAAAATCTTCTTCTCCAGATCCAGCAGACAGAATCTTTTGATATTTGGTATGCAACATTGCGGGGTGGATCTGATTCAAGTTTGTTCAAATCGGCCCCCTGGATTCATATTTGGGCTCACTATAGAAGCTCGAATTCAAACTTACTGCATTTCGGGCAAATTTCTTCAAAAATCTTCTTCTCCAGATCCAGCAGGCAGAATCTTTTGATATTTGGTATGCAACATTGCGGGGTGGATCTGATTCAAGTTTGTTCAAATCGGCCCCCTGGATTCATATTTGGGCTTAATATAGAAGCCTGAATTCGCACTTAGTGCATTTCGGGCAAATTTCTTAAAAAATCTTCTTCTCCAGATCCAGCAGGCAGAATCTTTTGATATTTGGTATGCAACATTGTGGGGTGGATCTGATTCAAGTTTGTTCAAATCGGCTTCCTAGATTCATATTTGGGCTCACTATAGAAGCTCGAATTCGAACTTAGTGCATTTCAGGCAAATTTCTTAAAAAATCATCTTCTCCAGATCCAGCAGGCAGAATCTTTTGATATTTGGTATGCAACATTGCGGGGTGGATCTGATTCAAGTTTGTTCAAATCGGCCCCCTGGATTCATATTTGGGCTCACTATAGAAGCTCGAATTCAAACTTACTGCATTTCGGGCAAATTTCTTCAAAAATCTTCTTCTCCAGATCCAGCAGGCAGAATCTTTTGATATTTGGTATGCAACATTGCGGGGTGGATCTGATTCAAGTTTGTTCAAATCGGCCCCCTGGATTCATATTTGGGCTTAATATAGAAGCCCGAATTCGCACTTAGTGCATTTCGGGCAAATTTATTAAAAAATCTTCTTCTCCAGATCCAGCAGGCAGAATCTTTTGATATTTGGTATGCAACATTGTGGGGTGGATCTGATTCAAGTTTGTTCAAATCGGCTTCCTAGATTCATATTTGGGCTCACTATAGAAGCTCGAATTCGAACTTTATGCATTTCAGGCAAATTTCTTAAAAAATCATCTTCTCCAGATCCAGCAGGCAGAATCTTTTGATATTTGGTATGCAACATTGCGGGGTGGATCTGATTCAAGTTTGTTCAAATCGGCCCCCTGGATTCATATTTGGGCTCACTATAGAAGCTCGAATTCAAACTTAGTGCATTTCGGGCAAATTTCTTCAAAAATCTTCTTCTCCAGATCCAGCAGGCAGAATCTTTTGATATTTGGTATGCAACATTGTGGGGTGGATCTGATTCAAGTTTGTTCAAATCGGCTTCCTAGTTTCATATTTGGGCTCACTATAGAAGCTCGAATTCGAACTTAGTGCATTTCAGGCAAATTTCTTAACAAATCTTCTTCTCCAGATCCAGCTTCAGAATCTTTTCATATTTGGTAAGCAACATTGTGGGGTGGATCTGATTCAAGTTTGTTCAAATCGGCCCCCTGGGTTTATATTTGAGCTCCGTATAGGAGCCCAAATTTTAACTTAGTGCATTTCAGGCATATTTCTTAAAAAATCTTCTCCAGATCCAGCAGGCAGAATCTTTTGATATTTGGTATGCAACATTGTGGGGTGGATCTGATTGTGATTCATGAACGTATTTATTTGTAAAGTTGATAGAATCTTAGACAAAATTTGCAGAAAAGATCTACTATAGAAGGGGTGGTATCCAGGGTGAACCGTTTACCCAAATCTAGCAGTACTAATGCATTATTCACACAAATCTCCGTTCAAATTTTATGACCCCTCATTGGAACACACGCATTCAGCTCATTCCAACAAAGGTCATATGCCATGTTTTCGAGACAAAGGAATAAAAATTTTAGTTATTCATGAAATTTTTAGGCAACTGTTGTCTGTTATTCACATTGCTTCATGAAATTTCAGTACTTTTAGAAGTTACCTCAGTAATCAAGGGTTAATTCCCCTTAATTAAATGTCGCCTCTAAAAAACAACCACTTTCCATATCTTACCTTTTTACCAGCATAACTGCCAAAACTTGTCAGCATTCTTCGCAAAAATCGCTATTCAAATTTTAATTTTTGTCTCTTAAACATACATGTACTTATCGCTTGTAAATACCCCATTGGGATGAGCTTTTTGAGCTCATTCCAATGAGAGGTCGCACACCATGCTTTTTGAGTCAAAAAAGCAATTTTTTTTGTTATTCCAGAATTTCGTACGTAAAACACAGCTTTATGACTTCACATTAAAATGAGCTCTCTAAGCTTGTTCCAATCAACATTCACGCACTATGTCTTTCACACAAAAAATAAAATTTTCCATTTATTCAGGAATTTTGTTTGCAAGAACACTCTTACCCCCCCCCCCCCCCCCCACACACACACACACACAAACACACACACACACACACACACAAACACACACACACACATCTAAAAGTTTGTCAGCAAAAAAACAGTTACTTCAATTTTTAAATGCATTATAGGAACAACTTGCCTAATCAAATTTAAATACTTTTGCATCATTCTGTATCTAGAACAAACCATTTACCATATCTTTACGCAAAATTCTCCAGCATCATTCACAAAAAAACACCATTATTTATATATTCACATTTCTGTCTCAAAAATATACCTGATCTTCCCATACCCCTATTGGAATAAGCTGTTTGAGCTTGTTCAATGATGATAAAAAAAACTAATATTTTGGAAAATTTGAAAATTTTTGTTTTCTTGCATGCAAATATATACATGTAGCACATGGAAGATATCCACATTTGGGGAGAGATGTCCAAGGCTATCTCTTCACATTCCTTGTTTGTGCTTCATGCTAAACCAGTTTGTCTGCAGAGATAAATTTGCTTTATTAAAAATCATTGGAGATTGGCCACACACCAACGATTTTAAATAAAACTAATTTTAGGTAACAAATGTTGAACTTCAAACAAAATCTATCACTCAACCAGTTAATGTTGATGAGGCATGACATGGTGAAGGTGACCTAAAATACTTCTTAGAGTCACTTTGTCAGGTGAGCGATTAAGGCCACGTGGGGCCTCTTGTTTTTTAGATCCACTGGTCAGAATCTTTGGATATTTGGTATAAGCTTTTCTTAGGAGGAGCAGATGCAACTTGTTGAAATCAATTCTCTGGGTTGATATTTAGGCTACCATGTCAGGTGAGCGCCCTCAGGCCCCTTGGGGCCTCTTGTTAGAATTCTGCCTCGAGAGTCCATTTTTATGTTAATCCCACGCAATATATGAATTCTTGTTAAGACTAAAAAAAAAAAGAAGTTTTCCTGTTCGGTTAGCCATCTCCATCCCATGTGAATATGGTCCATCGGTTAGTCATTTTTGAGATTTTGCCCACTGTTATGAAATACAAAAACTAGATCACTGCTTCCTTTTTTGACATGTTAGTTTGGATTTATTACTGTACGTGTTGAGATTGCAATCTCTTCATTCTGGTGAGTACCTCCAATCCCCCAGGGTCCCTTATTTCATAAGGGATAAGAAAGTTAATCAAATTTGCCTTTTTTCTGCCACCTTGTGCTAAAATTTTGTTTCCTTCATTGTTATAAGAAACTAGTTTAGCAGGACATTTTCCTGTAAATGTCTAAAAATAAAATGTTTCTAATTTTATTTTTACCAGTGGGGCTCAGTGGCGTTGCCATAACCGTTTCTCGTCAGATCACCGAAGTTAAGCAGCATTGAGCCCAGTTAGTCCTTGGATGGGTGACTGAGCAATCGATTGACTCCTGCATTGTGTCCGAGGGCAAGGCACTTAACCCCGATTGTCCACATGGGGGTACGATGACGCTGTGTTCTAAGGCGTACTGCACGTCAATTGTGCACATGTCTTCAACCAATTCAACCCTGCCTGAACTGCAATGCAGAGTTACGATGTTTGGGAGCTGGCAGCTGCTCTGTGGTTTTCTCCAGCTTCCTCCACCTGTAAAACTGTCACGGTCATGATTAGCCATTGTGCATAAGTATGTAACCTTAAACACCAATAATAAATAAATATAAAGTTTTATGTGTATTTGGTATTTACCGATTGGGTAATGTATAGATAGGAGCTGTCAAATTTTTCCGATTTTGGCTGAAAAACATGGCCATCAGTGGCCATCTTAGATGTGGCATATAAATTGTCAACAATTTCATTAGCATACCCTACAGACTGCATCTCTCGCTCGATCTTTTTCAAATTTCATATGTAGCTTTGGTGTGATGTTTAGACACACACCCTTTTGTGGTGAATCTCTCTCAGTATTTTTCAGAAATTTATTTAAGCTTCACAAGTCCAGCACAATAGTGGGTGTATAATTGCCTTCAGCAATAACTCTTTGTTCAGCTCAACTTGACAATGTAAAGTGTGGGCTCTTGTGGATGGGTTGCAATCAGTTGTCCGTCCACAATTCTTTTAGTACACCTTTCTCACCTGATCAGTTTCAAATTCCATACTTGGCTTTGGGGTAATGTCTAGATGACAGCTATCAAATTTTTCTGAATTTCGTTGAAAAACATTTCTGACCGTTGCCATATTGGATTGGGCATTTTAATTGTCAACAATTAAATTAGCACACCCTACAGGCCGGCTTTCTCAATGGCCCTTTTATAAAATTTTATATGTAGCTCGATAGTGATGTCTAGATGGAAGCTACAAAATGTTTCTGAATTATGTCTCCCCTTCCCAGAAGGGAGACATTGTTTTAGTGCATATTCTTCTTCTCATACAAACTTTGTCCGGGCCATAACATTTTTGTCTTTTGACCTACACCTTAGATAATTGGCATGTGGATGCATCACCATGAGTCGGTGTGCAGTGTACCATAGTGACTTTCATTTGACCTTTCACCTGAAGGTCAGATTTGTGTTTTTTTAAGGGAAACATCACACAAACTTTGTCCGGGCCATAACTTCTTAGTCTCTTGACCTACACCTTAGATACTTGGCATGTGGATGTATCACCATGAACCGGTGTGCAGTGTACCATAGTGACCTTCATGTGACTTTGACCTGAAGGTCAGATTTATGCGCTTTTTCAAGGGAAACTGTCTGGACCAGAACTTTTTTGTATTTCGAGTCAGGCTTTAGATATTTGGCATGTGGATGTATCACCATGAGCCGGTGTGTAGCGTACCATTGTGACCTTCATGTGACCTTGACCTTTGATTTGAAGGTCAGATTTGTGCTTTTTTCAAGGAAACTTTGTCCGGACCAAAACTTGTTTGTCTTTTAAGCCAGGCCTTAGATATTTGGCACGTGGATGTATCACCATGAGCCGGTGTGTCGCATACCATTGTGACCTTCATGTGACCTTGACCTCAAGGTCAAATTTATGTACTTCAAATAGGGAGTAATTGTCCAGACCAGAATTTTTTGTTTTTAGCTCAACTTTGGCGAAGCCAAATTTGAGCTTTTGTCATAGCCCGTCGTCCGTCTGTCCGTACGTCAACAATTGGATACGGCTCGGGCTAGAGGCCGTATTTATGAACCGATCTTTACGAAACTTCTTGGGTACCTTTATGACCATGGGACGAGAACGAGTGTTTTTGGGTGCGGTCCGAAATTCAAGATGGCCGCCAGCTGCCATTTTGTACCGACGATGCAGAAATCTGTTTTTTGTACAGAACTTCCAAATGAAAGCTCTGATTTGAATAATTTTTTGTATGGATGTTTAGTACCATGGGATACATCACATATAATACAGGTTTTTTTCTCGTGCGTAAATTGTGCAAATTAGACTAATTTTGATGTTTTTTGGTGTTACTTTCAGCACTGTAAGTGCAAATGCCAATACGGCTCGGGCTAGAGGCCGTATTTATGAACCGATCTTTACGAAACTTTTTGGGTACCTTTGGTACCACCGTGGGACGAGAACGAGTGGTTTTGGGTCCGGTCCAAAATTCAAGATGGCCGATGGCAGCCATTTTGTACAAAATTAGGTGCAATCCGATTTTTGCACAGAACTTCCATATGAAAGCGCTGATTTGAATAATTTTTTGTGTGAATGTTTAGTACCATGGGATACATCACATATAATACGGGTTTTTTTCTCGTGCAGAAATTATGCAAATTAGATGAACTTTGATTTTTTCATTGCGACTTACACACAGTAAGTACACATGTCAATAAGGCTCGGGCTAGAGTCTGTATTTATGAACTGATCTTTACGAAATGTCTTGGGTACCTTTGTTATCACCTTGGGACGAGAACGAGTGTTTCTGGGTGCGGTCTAAAATTCAAGATGGCTGCCAGTGGCCATTTTGTACCGAAATTAGGTCTAATCAGTTTTTTGTACACAACTTCTATACGGCTCAGACTGGAGGCCATATTTATGAACCAATCTTTACGAAACTTCTTGGGTACCTTTGTTATCACCGTGGGATGAGAGCGAGTGTTTTTGGGTGTGGTCCGAAATTCAAGATGGCCACCAGCAGCCATTTTGTACCAAAATTAGTGCAATCAGTCTTTTGTACAGAACTTCTGTATGAAAGTTTTGATTTGAATAAATTTTTGTATGACTGTTTAGTAACATGGAATACATCACATATTGTAAGGGTTTTTTTTTTTCGTGCAGAAATTATGCTAATTAGATGAACTTTGATTTATTCAGTGCTACTTACACAATGTAAGCACACATGTCAGTAGGGCTCAGGGTAGAGGCTGTATTTATGAACCGATCTTCACAAAACTTCTTGGGTACCTTTGTTATCACCTTGGGACGAGAATGAGTGTTTCTAGGTGCAGTCCAAAATTCAAGATGGCTGCCATTGGCCATTTTGTACCAAAATTTGGTCCAATCAGTTTTTTGTCACAAGTTCTATACAGCTCGTATTTATGAACTGATCTTCACAAAACTTCTTGGGTACCTTTGTTTTCACCTTGGGACAGGAACGAGTGTGTTTTGGGGTGCCTTTGTTATCACTGTGCTATGAGAACAAATATTTTGGGGTTCAGTCAGACCCACTCTGGGACTCAAAGTTTTCTTTTCTAGTTTAGCATCTGACTGTAGCCCACCTTTACAATACTTTACCTATACATTTGTTACAGGCAACGGTCAGTATTTATGTACAGACCGTTACAATACCTTTGTTATCAGGTCATTACCTAGATGTTTGTCATTGCTGTGTCACATACTATACATGTACATGTCTTTGTCTTGACAAGTTGAGCTACAGTGTCATTAACACTTTCATTTTTGACCTAGGACTTGGTTATTTGACATGTGGATGTGCCACCATGAGACCGCATGTCATCTACCTCGATGACCTTCATGTGACCTTGACCTCTGACCTTAAGGTCAAATTTATGTACTTCAAATAGTGAATAATTATCCAGACCAGAACTTTTTTTGTTTTTTGACCTAGGACTTAGATATTTGACATGTGGATGTATCGCAATTAGACCGCATTTCACATGTAATCATGACCTTCATGTGACCTTGACCTCAAGGGCAAATTTATGTACTTTAAATGGGGAGTAATTGTCCAGACCAGATTTTTTTTTTTTGGACATGTGGATGTGTGACCATGAAACCGCATGTCCGCTACCTTGATGAACTGCATGTGACCTTGACCTCTGACCTCAAGGTCAAATTTATGTACTTCAAATAGGGAATAATTGTCCAGATCAGAACTTTTTTGTTTTTGACCTAGGACTTAGATGATTGACATGTGGATGTATCACAATGAGACCACATGTCATGACCTTCATGTGACCTTGACCTCAAGGTCAAATTTATGTACTTTAAATAGGGAGTAATTGTCCAGACCAGAATTTGTTTTTTTTTTGACATGTGGATGTTGAGCTAGATCATAGATCTTTATAACCCCGCTCCCCAAAGGAGAAGTTGGGACATACTTGTTTCTATTTTGAGCTAGACCTTTAATATTTGGTATTATTGTCAATATTATTCATGTATATATAATTTGCAATGCATTAAATAGAAAGGAAGGGGAGACATGTTTTAGTGTGCTAAAACAGTTTCTAGTTTTTTTTAAAAGCATGGCTGTTAGTGGCTATATTGGATTTGGCATATAAATTGTCAATTCCATTAGCACGCCCAACAGGCTTCATCCCTCACCCAATCTTTTTCAGATTTCATATGTATCCTTGTGGGATGTCTTCTGTATAAACTTGAGTGAATGACTGGAGCTTTCTATGGCAAAAGTGTCATTAAATCCTGTATAATAATACATGATTCAAGGTCACAAATCATATCTCAAGCATAATTCTCAAACTACTGGGGCTACAGTAATCGAATTTCACACAATTACAAAGAATGAGGATCGGGAGGATGTTTAATACACCACAGTGGGAGTGCAGTGGCTCAGAAGTAGAGGTGCAAGCCGACATATCCTCTGTTCGAATCCCACCTGCGGCAAGTGCGTTGTCTTTGGGCAAGACACTTCACTCCCATTACCCATTGTAGGGGCACGGTGGCATTGTGTATTAAGGTGTACTGTATGTCAATGGTGCACTTGTCTTTAACCAATGCTAACCCCTGCTTGTGTGGAGTTGGTATGTTGGGGAGCTGACAGTTGCTCACCATTGCTTGGTGGTTCTCTCTGGGTACTCTGGCAGGGTTCTTACAGCTCTTGAAAAACCCTTGAAAATGAGTTTTTTCTTGAAAAACCCTGGAATTTGAAATTAGCCCTTGAGAAACCCTTGAACTTGAAGAAATCTCTTGAAAAACCCTTGAATACTAAGCTATTTCCTGGGCATTGTAAATATATGTGTACTCGCCTTTTACTTGTTTGTTGCGCTCGTGTCGCTCAGTTAAAAAAACACAAAAAAGTATATAACACAGATCACACTTTGGGTACCAGTACTTCCTGACTTCCAAAGTCAGATCCGTGTCACATGAATCTTAAATTTTTAGAGCTCATACAACAAGCTGAGTAGTATATGTAGCCCTTGAAAAAAAAAAAAGAAGCCCTTGAAAAACCCTTGAACTTTGTGAGCAAATTTTTGTATGAACCCTGTCTGGTTTCCTCTAACCGTAAAACTGTTGTCATGATCAGCCATTGTGCAGAAATGTGACCTTCACCCTTTACCTAACACGAAAGGCAGACACTTGCAAACAGCATTCTTGATTAACTAATTTTTTGTCTCAAAAATATAGGTTATGACCCCTCATTGGAACGAGCTTGACAAGCTCATTCTAAAGAGGGATCATAACTTTTGTTTTTGAGACAAAAAATGAAAAAATAATGAAAAGTGATTGGTGATTTTTGTGAAGAGCTCTGGCCAATTTTGGACGTTACTTACTTTGGGTAAAGTGTTAAACACCAATAAATAAATTAATAAAACACCACAGCTGGGTCCTTAACTACAATTACCTTGACCGTTTACCCATGTTAAGGCAGAGACACAAACAACCGATTTTAAGGTCACGCTTAAAATCGGTCGTTTGTGTCTCTGCCATAGCATGTTCTAGGGTAAGGCACTTGATCCTGGTTGCCTACATGGGGGCACAATGATGCCGTGTACTAAGTCGCACTGCACGTTGATGGTGCACATGTCTTCAACTGCTGTAACCCTGCTTGAGCAGAGCTTGAACAAAGTTAGAATGTTGAGGAGCTGACAGTTGCTGGTCGATCAGTTCTCTCAGGACACTCCAGCTTCCTCAACCTGTAAAACTGGCACGGTCTTGATTAGCCATTGTGCTTAAGTATGTGACATTAAACATCAATAAATAAATAATAAAACTTCATACAAATGTTGAGAAGAGTCTGGAGGAGTCGTGTAATAGTTGCTTGCACATCTTCAAGGTCAGACTCAACTTCCATATATTCAAAATTATATTTCAGGCATTACTCGGAAACTGGGCTACAATCACATTTCACACATAAGCTATTAACTGAAAATAGAATATGTTTTCATTTTTAGCTTAACTTGACATAGTCAAGATAAGCTATTGCCATCACGCGTGCGGAAGTCTGTTAGTCTGTGAGTCTGTTAGTCTGTGAGTCTGTTAGTCAGTGAGTCTGTTCACATTTTCCTTTAGCATGGGCTACACCCCGTAGTTCTTGTCTGATCGTCACGAAATTTAATATGCAGGTTTGGGGTCATGTCTAGATGAGAACGTCCCCTTTTGGTCGCGATCGGGCAACCGGCATGGCTGCCCGAGCCCGAAAACCATTAGCACAGTCTACAGGTCGTATTTATGAAGGGATTTCATTGTAACTTGGTAGGATGACTCCTTATGATGTCTAGATGAGAATTTCCCCATTTGGGCATGATCTGCCAACCGCGATGACTGCCCGAGCCCAAAACCCGAAAACCTTTACCACACAGGTCATATTTATTGAGGAATTTCATTGTAACTTGTCGGGTTGACTTCATACAATGTCCAGATGAGAAAGTCACCTTTTGGGCATGATTGGGTAACTGTGATGGCTACAGGGGCCCAAAGCCCGAAAACCTTTAGCACAGTCTAGAGGTCATATTCATGAAGGGATTTCATTGTAACTTGGTAGGATGACTCCATATAATGTCTAGATGAGAACATCCCATTTTGGCCGTGATCATTCAGCCTTGATGGGTGCCCAAGCCCAAAAATCTTTAGCATAGGCAAAAGGTTATATTTATAGAAGGATTTCATTGTAACCTGTAAGGTTGACTCCATATAATGCCTAGATGATGACATCCCCTTTTGGTCGTGATTGGTCAACTGTGATGGCTACAGGTGCCCGAAGCCCGAAAACCTTGAGCACAGTCTACAGGTCATATTTATGAAGGGATTTCATTGTAACTTCACAGGATCACTCCAGATGATGCCCAGATGAGATTGGCCCCTTTGGTTGCGATCATTCAACCATGATGGCTGCCCGAGCCCGAAGCCTGAAAACCTTTAGCACAGTCTACAGGTCATATTTATGAAGGGATTTCATTGTAACTTGGTAGGTTAACTTCATATAATGTCTAGATGAGAACGTCCCCTTTTGGACATGATTGGGCTACTGTGATGGCTAAAGGTGCCCGAAGCCCGAAAACCTTTAGCACAGTCTTCAGGTCATATTTATGAGGGGATTTCATTGTAACTTGGTAGGATGACTCCAAATAATGACTAGACGAGAACGTCCCATTTTGGCCATGATCATTCAGCCTTGATGGGTGCCCGAGCCTAAAAACCTTTAGCATAGGCAAAAGGTTATATGTATAGAAGGATTTCATTGTAACCTGTTGGGTTGACTCCAAATAATGCCTAGATGATGACATACCCTTTTGGTCGTGATTGGTCAGCTGTGAATGGCTACAGGTGCCCGAAGCAACGAAAACCTTGAGTACAGTCTACAGGTCATATTTATGAAGGGATTTCATTTTAACTTCGCAGGATCACTCCAGATGATGCCCAGATGAGATTGTCCCCTTTGGTTGCGATCATTCAACCATGATGGCTGCCCAAGCCCGAAGCCCGAAAACCTTTAGCACAGTCTACAGGTCATATTTATGAAGGGATTTCATTGTAACTTGGTAGGTTGACTTCATATAATGTCTAGATGAGAACGTCCCCTATTGGATATGATTGGGCAACTGTGATGGCTTCAGGGGCCCAAAGCCCGAAAACCTTTAGAACAGTCTACAGGTCATAATTATGAAGGGATTTCATTGTAGCTTGGTAGGATGACTCCAAATAGTGTCCAGATGAGAATGTCCCCTTTTGGTTGCGATCATTCAACCATGATGGCTGCCAGAGCCCAAAGCCCAAAAACCTTTAGCACAGTCTACAGGTCATATTTATTGAGGGATTTCATTGTAACTTGGTAGATTGACTTCATATAATGTCTAGATGAGAACGTCCCCTTTGGACGCAATTGGGAAACTGACGGCTACAGGGGCCCGAAGCCCGAAAACCTTTAGCACAGTCTACAGGCCATATTTATGAGGGAATTTTAATGTAACTTGATAGGATGACTCGTTTTGGAATAATTTCACTGTAACTTGGTAACTTTTGTTGATATACGTTAACTGTGAGGACCACATACATTAACTGTGAGGTCATATTAACCCACCCCTCAGCTCTTTAGTACAGTGTACACCTCATATTATTTTTTATCAAAAATGTAGCATACAGGGAACAGAAATGAACATATTCCCAATTATCACAATTCTTGTCTTATTTCATAATCCTTTCATAAACATTGAACATTATCCTTTTCATCAAACACAACACACAAGTTAAGCTACAGTGTCATTGACACTTTCATTATAATTCACTAAACACAAACCCAGCGAGGGTTCTTAAGCTGAGTTTGAATCGTACTGGCTGGTTTTGACCATTACATTGAGTAATGAGTTGATATAGATGGCATTTACACTAAGGCTGTTCAGTGCACAGGGTTAGTTATTCAGCTAGAAATGATTTTTTTTTTTATAACCAGAAAGTGTGACTTACCCTGTTCAGTGTACAGGCTAAGTCACACTTTCTGGTTATAAAAAATTGGTAACTGCCATATCGCATGCTTCATGAAAATATATAATGATAAGGCTGTAAAAATGCTTTGGGGAAGTTAGTTATGTGTTGTTCATAGGGTGCTGGATTCAAGAAGCTATTGGAAATATTAATAGATTGTGGAAATGTTTTAAAGTAGATTTCAAAAATGAAAACTCATTCTCCTCCTCCTCCTCCTCCTCCTCCTCCTCATACAAACTTTGTCCGGGCCATAACTTTTTTTACCTCCGTCGCCATCGGCGAAGCAGGTCTAGTAACCGCTCGAGTCAGTCCGTCCGAAACGCTTTTTCTGTCAAAGTTTTCTTGGCTTCTATGAAAGGGAATGATTTTATATTTGGTCTGCTGCTTCATAATGATGAGTTGTATCGTGTAAGCAATTTTCAGATCTGCCGTGCAGCCACTTCCTGTTTGCCGATACTTTGAAATTTTACTGCACCCACTGAACATTGAAATTTTCTTTCAAGGGTTTCTCGGCTTCTATGCAAGGGATTGATTTTATATTTGGTCTGCTGCTTCATAATGATGAGTTGTTTCGCGTAAGCAATTTTCAGATCTGCCGTGCAGCCACTTCCTGTTTGCCGATACTTTGAAATTTTACTGTACCCACTGAACATTGAAATTTTTCGTCAAACTTTTCTCGGCTTCTATGCAAGGGATTGATTTTATATTTCATTTGGAGCCTGATAATGATTAATTGTATCGTGTGTGCAATTTTCAGATCTGCTGTGCAGCCACTTCCTGTTTGCCGATTCAATTTCATGCAGCGACGCAGGTCCAGACCCGGTATTGGTCTTGGTTTGTTTGTCTTTTGACCTACACCTTAGATACTTGGCATGTGGATGTATCACCATGAGCCGGTGTGCAGTGTACCGTAGTGACCTTCATGTGACCTTTGACCTGAAGGTCAGATTTCTGCGCTTTTTTAAGGGAAACTGTCTGGACCAGAACTTTTTTGTATTTCGAGTCAGGCTTTAGATATTTGGCATGTGGATGTATCACCATGAGCCAGTGTGTAGCGTATCATTGTGACCTTCATGTAACCTTGACCTTTGATCTGAAGGTCAGATTTGTGCTTTTTTCAAGGAAATCTTTGTCCGGACAAAAACTTGTTTGTCTTTTGAGCCACGCCTTAGATATTTGGCACGTGGATGTATCACCATGAGCCGGTGTGTTGCATACCATTGTGACCTTCATGTGACCTTGACCTCAAATTTATGTACTTCAAATAGGGAGTAATTTTCCAGACCAGAATTTTTGTTTTTTGACCTAGGACTTTGGTATTTGACATGTGGATGTGTCACCATGAGACCGCATGTCGTCTACCTCGATGACCTTCATGTGACCTTGACCTCTGACCTTAAGGTCAAATTTATGTACTTCAAATAGGGAATAATTATCCAGACCAGAACTTTTGTGTTTTTTGACCTAGGACTTAGATATTTGACCTGTGGATGTATTGAAATTAGATCGCATGTCACATGTAATCATGACCTTCATGTGACCTTGACCTCAAGGTCAAATTTATGTACTTCAAATAGGGAGTAATTATCCAGACCAGATTTTTTTTTTTTTTTGGACATGTGGATGTGTCACCATAAAAACCGCATGTCCGCTACCTTGATGAACTGCATGTGACCTTGACCTCTGACCTCAAGGTCAAATTTATGTACTTCAATTAGGGAATAATTGTCCAGATCAGAACTTTTTTTGTTTTTAGACCTAGGACTTAGATGATTGACATGTGGATGTATCACAATGAGACCACATGTCATCATGACCTTCATGTGACCTTGATCTCAAGGTCAAATTTATGTACTTTAAATAGGGAGTAATTGTCCAAACCAGAATTTTTTTTTTTTTGGACATGTGGATGTGTCTCCATGAAACCGCATGTCCGCTACCTTGATGAACTGCATGTGACCTTGACCTCTGACCTCAAGGTCAAATTTATGTACTTCAAATAGGGAATAATTGTCCAGATCAGAACTTTTTTGTTTTTTTTACCTAGGACTTGGATGATTGACATGTGGATGTATCACAATGAGACCACATGTCATCATGACCTTCATGTGACCTTGATCTCAAGTTCAAATTTATGTACTTTAAATAGGGAGTAATTGTCCAAACCAGAATTTTTTTTTTTTGGACATGTGGATGTGTCTCCATGAAACCGCATGTCCGCTACCTTGATGAACTGCATGTGACCTTCACCTGTGACCTCAAGGTCAAATTTATGTACTTCAAATAGGGAATAATTCTCCAGATCAGAACTTTTTTGTTTTTTGACCTAGGACTTGGATGATTGACATGTGGATGTATCACAATGAGACCACATGTCATCATGACCTTCATGTGACCTTGACCTCAAGGTCAAATTTATGTACTTTAAATAGGGAGTAATTGTCCAGACCAGAATTTGTTTGTTTTTTTTGACATGTGGATGTTGAGCTGGATCATAGATATTTATAACCCGCTCCCCAAAGGGGAAGTTGGGACATACTTGTTTACCTCTGACTGTGTGTGTGTCTGACAGTCTGTCCATAATAACATTTTGCACATTTTTCTCAGCAATTTGATATTTTAATAAAAAGCTTCATATGTCATATTGTGGGATGCGTGTTCATCTGTCTGTAACAAAATTTGTCATCGCACTTAAAGTGACTGCGTTTATTTTACCCATGCCCAGGTATTTTGAAAAGTCGAAGGTGCAACTAATGAACTTTGGCTATCTGCTTAAAGTTCCATGTATGTGGTTCACGGTATTTACTTGTACCCCCTTTTTATGTGCACCCATACTATGTATGGTACACATAATGCCGGCATCCGGGTGGCCATCCGTCGTTCGTCCATCCTTTGTCCATCTGTCTGTCCATCCGTCTGTCCGTATCCATTTCTTTGGCATTCAATAACTTGAAAAATATTGCTTGGATTGTCAAGTTACTTTATATTTGTGTTCAGGTTACTGATGTGCCAAGCTGTATAGATTTTGGTGTAAATCTGATAATTTGATCCTGAGATTTTAACCCTTTATCCTTCAAATTGAAAATTCCTCCAATCCCTTTGGCATTCGAGAACTTGAAAAATATTGCTTGGATTGTCAAGTTACTTTATATTTGTGTTCAGGTTACTGATGTGCCGAGCTGTATCGTTTTTGGTGTAAATTGAACGTCCGTCGTTCATATCCATTTCTTTGGCATTCGATAACTTGAAAAATATTGCTTGGATTGTCAAGTTACTTTATATTTGTGTTCAGGTTACTGATTTGCCGAGCTGTATAGTTTTTGGTGTAAATCTGATATTTTGATCCTGAGATATTAATCCTCTGCACACTGACATCAAAATACCAAAGTTTTCCACAGCGAATATTTCCCATGATGCAACTGAGAATTTAATAAATTATGTCTTGTTTGACAGAGCTCTTTGAGCTCTGTCAAACAACATATATTGTGTTAAATTTTTCATTCTGCACAAACGGTATGGAGTCAATGATATAAAATTGAAATACTACCAGAGTGCTAGGAGTTAACTCTTTATCCTTCAAATTGAGAATTCCTCCAATCCCTTTGGTATGAGATAACTCTGGTTTGGATCACATAATGACAGTATCAAGAGGTTGTTTTCCATTGATGGGCCCTTGTTTGTCCATCTATCTGTCTATCCATCTGTTTGGCAATTGTACCCTTTTTAGCTCACCTGGCCTAAAAGGCCATGAGAGCTTTTCTCATCACTTGGCGTCCGGCATCTGTAAACTTTTCACATTTTCATCTTCTCTGTAACCAATGAGCCGATGTGAACCAAACTTGGCAGGAATGGTCTATGGGAGGTCCTCTACAAACAATCCTCATTTTGTTGCCGTTGGATAAAAAACATGGCTTCCAGAGGCATTCTTTGATTCTGGTTGGTGGATTTTCAAAACTCTTCTCCTCTGAAACTGCCAGGCCAAATGTTTTGAAACTTCACATAAATGATGACTGAGACCCCCTCTACCAACAGTCCTCATTTAATGTTCATCGGTTTGTAAACATGGTCACAATTGCGGCTTATAGTTACTATAGAAACCCTATAGGAAATCACATTTTCCTCTTCTCTGGAAAAACCGAGGCAAAGTGAAAACAAACCTGGCAGGGATAGTCTATGGGAGGCCCTCTACAAACGATGCTCATTTTGTTCCTGTGGGTTGAAAACGTGGCCGCCACAGGCATTCTTTGATTCTGTTAGGTGGATTTTCAAAAATGTTCTCTGAAACTGCCAGGCCAAATGTTTTGATACTTCACATAAATGATGACTGGGACCCCCTCTACCATCGATCCTCATTTAATGTTGATCGGGTTGCAAACATGGCCACAATTGCGGCATACAGTTTTTCATCTTCTGAACTACTGAGCCGACGTGAACCAAACCTGACAGGGATGGTCTATGGGAGGTCCTTTACAAACTGTCCTCATTTTGTTCCCGTGGGTTGAAAAACATGGCCGTCAGAGGCATTGTTTGATTCTGATAGGTGGATTTCAGTAAACTTCTCCTCTGAAACTGCCAGGCCAAATGCATTGACACTTCACATAAGTGATGACTGGGACCCTCTCTACCAACGATTCTCATTTCATGTTGATGAGTGTAAACATGGCCACAATTGCAGCTTATAGTTACTATAGAAACCCTATGGGAAATCACATTTTCATCTTCTCTGGAACTACTGAGCTGACGTGAGCCAAACTTCGCAGGAATGGTCTGTGAGAGGATGGAAATATGTGGCCACCAGAGGCTATATTCTAATGCTTAACCCAATGACTCTCCTGTCTGCACGAAGATCAGAATATACAAAGATCAGAAAATACTTATTTTTTGAGAATCTGGTAAGGGTTGGTTCCAGTTTTTTCTCCACTGAGAACTGGGAAAAAAAACTAAAAATATTGTGTATACAGTACAAGTCAAAATAAGCTGTAGCATAACTAAGAAGACTGCAGCTTCTGCCCTGACAAGATCAGAATCTGACATTTTCTGAAAAACCTATCAGTGAGAGTTTTCCAGAAAATGATGTTAGCTTCTGGTCTTATCAGTGTAGGAAGAGAAAAGATACATAGTTTACAGGATTATCCTACACAACAAGTGTAACTGTGGGTTGATATCTTCAGCTGTAATCTAATTATATGATAAATGTTGATAGATTGGGTAGAAAATCGTCGGGGGTGGGGGGGGGGGGGGGGGCGAAGTTTGTTTATTATCTTGCAATCATGTCAGCTCAGATGACAGTAATTATTGTATATCTTTTAAGATTCCTGTAACCCTTTACCTATCCAAAAGCTATTTTGAAAGAGAATAGTCTGAAAAAATTGTAATTTTCAAAATATTATAACCCTTTTTGACCGATTTTTTATTTTTTGAAACAGAATTCATAAATGTGTGCATTTTCAAGAAAATCTTCTTTGAAACTACAAGAAAAAACTTAATGTGACTGATGACTGTAACCCCCTCTACCAATGATCCTTATTTTAATCTTCATCGGGTTGCAATTGTGGCTTATAATTACTATAGAAACCCTATAGGAAATCACATTTTCATCACCTTCACTGAAAGTACTGAGCCAATGTGAACCAGACTTGATATTGTCTATGAGAGGTTCTCTATAACTGTTATTCATTTTATTCTTGTTGGGTGAAAAAATGTGGCCACCAGATTCTGATTGGTCAATTTTGAAAACTCTTCTCCTCTGAAACCACAGGGCCAAATGTTTTGAAACTTTGCATGATTGATAACTGGAACACCCTCCACCAACCTTCCTCATTTTAATGTTGATCGTTTCGCAAACATGGCCATAATTGTGGTTTATAGTAACTAGAGGAAAAAACTATAGGAAATCACATTTTCATCTTCTCTCTGGAACTATTGAGCTGACGTGAACCAAAACTTGGCACGAATGGTCTATAGGAGGCCCTCTACAAACGATCCTCTTTTTGTTCCCATTGACTGGAAAATATGGCCACCAGAGACATTCTTTAATTCTGTTTGGTGGATTCAAATGTTTTGAAACTTCACGAGATTGAAGAGTGGGTCACCTTCTACCAATGATCCTCATGTAATTTTGATGTAATGTTGCAAACATGGCCACAATTGCAGTTCATAGTTACCATGGAAAGCCTATGGGAAATCACATTTTTATGTATATTTCCAGGTGAGCGATTACAGGCTCTGTAAAGCCTCTAGTTTTAAGTAATTGTTAATTAAAAAAAATGTCTTTTTGGTTATAATATTTTCATAAATACTTTCAGATAACAAAGAGGGTGTGCTGACAAAATGCCCTCATATGGATTTTACCTGTCCACAAAATTGGTCCTGAGCTAATAATAGCTCTCTACTAGTTGCACGTATGGGTACCCATCTGACGATTTAATCAGCCTATTTTTTCTCCAACCATGCAAGCCACAATACGGTGGATACAAATTAGACTATAAAACCTTGTTGGTTTCGGTCAAATTTTGGTTGGTATACATGCTCAAGAATAGTTAACCAGTATGTTTTCAAACGATGCAAGAAAATGTACGGCTGTTTTATCCCCCACCCCCACCCCCACCCCTAGAGTGTGCAAATCTGTGTCCTCCACTGGGCCTTCACTTCATACAAATGTTCCGGTCATATAGCTAGATGTTGAAAGTGACTTCAGGGGTCAAGAAAGTGAACCTATTTCCCAAACTGTATATGGCCCACATGTTGCAAAAGCTTGTGAACAAAAATGAGAATACGAACACCACATCTCTTTGAATGTAGGTTCTGGTCTTATAGGTAATGGCTCAGAAAGCGGCCATTTATAAAGAAAAAATTTAATGTTGATTACAGTTAATAAATAACTGCTCAGAATACATGAGAGAGTTCCATTATGGTGCCGATTATCAACTTTTTCGAAACCATTGGTAGCACCACTTCCCAGGGCCCACCTCATACTACCACTACGCTGCTTGGCAGGAAACTTTGTAAACTGATAATTTTATTTACAATTTACAAGAGCAGAGCCAGTTGGTGGAGCTGTTATTTGCTAGCAGGAACCAGGGCCAAAACCAGTGGGGGTACAAGGTACGAGGGGCAAACCCCCTATGACAGTCTCCGAGAGAATCATTCGGAAGTGAATATCAGTACAACATTATATTCATCTTCTGCATTGGGAGCATATAGTTGCCGCATTGTCTGTCCATTCGTCTGAAACAAATGGTGTCAAGGAGATAACCCTAGTTTGCTTTGATGTATGACCTTATAGTTTTGCAACTTGACTACCTACCGTGAAATTTATGCCCCTTGAAAAGTTGCAAAATGGTAAAATGAATTGTTTCTGGCTTTCAACTCTAGTTTGCTTTGATGTACGGCTTATAATTTTGCAACTTGACTACCTACCATAAAATGCAGTTCAAGTTCAATTTTCACAATCATAAGAGTTATGTCAATTCAATTTCTGCGACTGATTCACGCTTCCTTGTTGTGTCCTTGGGCAAGGCACTTAACCCAGATTGCTTACATGGGGGCATGACGCTGTGTACTAATGCTTACTGCACATCGATGGTGCTAATGTCTTCAACCAATCTAACCCTGCTTGTGCTGCAGTGCAGAGTTACGATGTTGGGGAGCTGTTGGAAAGCCTTAACAGTTCCTCGCTGCTGCTTAGTGTTCTCTCTGGGTACTCCGGTTCCTCCAACCATAACCCTTTACTTAACATGAAAGGCAGGTGACACTTGCAAATAGAATTCTTGAATACCTAATTTTTTTAATTTTTTACTTCAAAAACATAGCTTATGACCCCTCACTGGAACAACCTAATTGAGCTCATTCTGATGATGGTGATAAACTATGTTTTTAGAAGAAAAAATGAAAACTGGATGGTAAATAGCGCTGGCTGGTTTTGGCCATTACGTTGGGTAATAATGGGTTAAAGCTCTCCCTGGATGACTCTGGCCCTCTAAGTGTCATTGAACACCAAAAAAAAAAAAAAACTTCATATGCTAGTTAGGTTGGAGAGCTCTACAGTTGCTTGCTGCTGCTTGGGGGTTTTCTCTTTGGGTACTCTGGCCTTCTCTTCCCATAATAGGCACAACATGACCCTTTCTGTTGAAAGTGTTGATAAACCCCAATAAACAAACTTATTTCCTCCAATTCTAACCTTTTTGTGGTGGGGAGTAGTGGATGGGAATGGGTTAGATACTGAAGCCCAATAAAACACCTTTATCAAGCAGTTTAGGATTCATAAAGGTCATTGAAATTGCCAAACACCGCTTTCTGATGTCAAAATAACTAAATTTAGAACAATTTTTTTTCCATTATGCATCTAGGAATTTATCTGAATCAGTTAACAGAGTTCAGGTTGAAATTTTAATATATTGACTTCAGAGTGCAGAGGGTTAAGAATTCTTGAATCAAATCTGGAATTCAAGGTCCTTCAAAGTGCATCAAAGTCAAACTTTAGGAACAGTCATGCAAAGTCGTTGAGAAAAATATTTAGGGATAATTGCTTGGCTTATTCTGGTCAGTTATGTGCTCTTGCAGGGTCCAGTGGAGCCTTAGGTACAAGGACAAGTCTTAAATTTTACTAGGGGCCAGGCCTGGATTTGTTCATAGAAAATTGATAAACAGTAGTAATTTTTTGTAGCCCAGTTTGTGGGTCCAAGGATCCTCTGAGTCGAACACGATTTGACCTGGAGTGAGGAAATTTTTAAACTTTGAACTGAAAGCTAAAAAACTTAATTTTCTTGCATCTTAGAATGTAACTAAGTCTTACTTTCTAACTCATATTTCCAAGTGTATAAGGAGAAATTTATTATTCTGTTACTAGTATTCAAGCGCTAGATGAGTCCAGGTAAGAAAATACATTGCTATGATATAGATTGATCCCATCTTTGATATATCAATAAATTCTTCTATTACTTTCCAAAGTGTGATTTACTGGGATTTCCGGATTTGATTATAAACAATAAATTCACGAGTTAATTATACAATCAACAATCTAAGACGCTTTGCCCTGGATGTAATGGGGATTTCATTGTTTTTTGTTTTTTTTTACCCTTTACCTAATATAATGAAAGTGTCAATGACACTGTAGCTTAACTTGTGTGTTGTGTTTGACGAAAAGGATAATGTTCAATGTTTATGAAAGGATTATGAAATAAGAAAAGAATGGTGATAATTGGGAATATGTTCATTTCTGTTCCCTGTATGCTATGTTTTTGATAAAAATAATATGAGGTGTACACTGTACTAAAGAGTTGAGGAGTGGGTTAATATGACCTCACAGTTGATGTATGTGGTCCTCACAGTTAACGTATATCAACAAAAGTTACCAAGTTACAGTGAAATTATTCCAAAACGAGTCATCCTATCAAGTTACATTAAAATTCCCTCATAAATATGGCCTGTAGACTGTGCTAAAGGTTTTCGGGCTTCGGGCCCCTGTAGCCGTCAGTTTCCCAATTGCGTCCAAAGGGGACGTTCTCATCTAGACATTATATGAAGTCAACCTACCAAGTTACAATGAAATCCCTTAATAAATATGACCTGTAGACTGTGCTAAAGGTTTTCGGGCTCGGGCTGCCATCATGGTTGAATGATCGCAACCAAAGGGGACAATCTCATCTGGGCATCATCTGGAGTGATCCTGCAAAGTTACAATGAAATCCCTTCACAAATATGACCTGTAGACTGTGCTCAAGGTTTTCGGGCACCTGTAGCCATCACAGTTGACCAATCACGACCAAAAGGGGAGGTCATCATCAAGGCATTATATGGAGTCAACCTAACAGGCTACAATGAAATCCTTCTATAATATAACCTTTTGCCTACGTTAAAGGTTTTTGGGCTCGGGCACCCATCAAGGCTGAATGATAATGACCAAAAGGGGACGTTCTCATCTAGACATTATTTGGAGTCATCCTACCAAGTTACAATGAAATCCCTTCATAAATATGACCTGTAGACTGTGCTAAAGGTTTTCCGGCACCTTTAGCCGTCAAAGTTGCCCAATCATGTCCAAAAGGGGATGTTCTCATCTAGACATTATATGAAGTCATCCTACCAAGTTAAAATGAAATCCCTTCATAAATATGACCTGTAGACTGTGCTAAAGGTTTTCAGGCTTCGGGCACCTTTAGCTGTCAAAGTTGCCCAATCATGTCCAAAAGGGGATGTTCTCATCTAGACATTATATGAAGTCAACCTACCAAGTTACAATGAAATCCCTTCATAAATATGACCTGCAGACTGTGCTAAAGGTTTTCAGGCTTCGGGCTCGGGCTGCCATCATGGTTGAATGATCGCAACAAAAAGGGGAAATCTCATCTGGGCATCATCTGGAGTGATCCTGCGAAGTTACAATGAAATCCCTTCATATATATGACCTGTAGACTGTGCTCAAGGTTATCGGGCTTCGGGCACCTGTAGCCATCACAGTTGACCAATCATGACCAAAAGGGGATGTCATCATCTAGGCATTATATGGAGTCAACCTAATAGGTTACAATGAAATCCTTCCATAAATATGACCTTTTACCTATGCTAAAGGTTTTTGGGCTCGGGCACCCATCAAGGCTGAACGATCGTTATCAAAATGGGATGTTCTCATCTAGACATTATTTGGAGTCATCCTACCAAGTTACAATGAAATCCCCTCATAAATATGACCTGCAGACTGTGCTAAAGGTTTTCGGGCTTCGGGCACCTTTAGCCGTCACAGTTGCCCACTCTTGTCCAAAAGGGGATGTTCTCATCTAGACATTATATGAAGTTAACCTACCAAGTTACAATGAAATCCCTTCATAAATATGACCTGTAGACTGTGCTAAAGGTTTTTTGGGCTTCGGGCAGCCATTATGGCTGAATGATCGCAACCATAGGGGACAATAGGGGTTACAATGAAATCCTTCCATAAATATGACCGTTTGCCTATGCTAAAGGTTTTGGGCTCGGGCAGCCATCAGGGTTGAATGATCGCAACTAAAGGGAACAATCTCATCTGGGCATCATCTGGAGTGATCCTACAAAGTTACAATGAAATCCCTTCATAAATATGACCTGTAGACTGCTCAAGGTTTTCGGGCTTCGGGCACTTGTAGCCATCACAGCTGACCAATCATGACCAAAAGAGGATGTCATCATCTAGGCATTATATGGATTCAACCTAACAGGTTACAATGAAATTCTTCCATAAATATGACCTTTTGCCTATGCTAAAGGTTTTTGGGCTCGGGCACCCATCAAGGCTGAATGATCGCGATCAAAATGGGACGTTCTCATCTTGACATTATTTGGAGTCATCCTACCAAGTTACAATGAAATCCCTTCATTAATATGACCTCTAGACTGTGCTAAAGGTTTTCGGGCTTCGGGCCCCTGTAGCCGTCACAGTTGTCCTATCACGTCCAAAAGGGGACTTTCTCATCTAGACATTATATGAAGTCAACCCACCAAGTTACAATGAAATTCCTCAATAAATATGACCTGTAGATTGTGCTCAAGTTTTTCGGGTTTTGGGCTTGGGCAGTCGTCACGGTTGGCAGATCATGCCCAAATGGGGAAATTCTCATCTAGACATCATAAGGGGTCCTCCTACCAAGTTACAATGTAATCCCTCCAACATTAAACATGACCTGCCGACTGTGCTAAAAGTTTTTGGGTTTCGGGCTTGGGCAGCCATCACGGTTGATAGATCATGCCCAAAAGAGGACGTTCTCATCTAGGCATTATACAGAGGCATCCTACCAAGTTACAATGAAATCCCTTCATAAATACGACCTGTAGACTGTGCTTATGGTTTTTGGGTTTTGGGCTCGGGCAGCCATACCGGTTGCCCAATCGCGACCAAAAGGGGACATTCTCATCTAGACATGACCCCAAACCTGCATATGAAATTTCTTAACGATCAGACAAGAACTGCGGGGTGTAGCCCGTGCTAAAGGAAAATGTGAACAGACAGACTTCTGCACGCGTGATGACAATAGCTTATCTTGATAATGTCAAGTTAAGCGAAACAGGCATTTACTCTATTATATCTTGTTTGACAGAGCTCAAGGAGCTGTCAAACAAGATACAATAGAATAAATGCAAAGTTTATCTCTAGAATATAGAAAAGTGAAACAACCCCTGTTGAGTACTCCTGTTAATTGAATAATTTTCATTGGCAAAGTGGCTATTCAATTAACAGGGTTCCACTGTATTTGAAACATAAGGGTACTTCTGCACAACAAATATTCTGGTTTTATCAAATGGTCAAACTTATTTTTTCAAATTGACAACGTACTGTCCCTTTAACAATTCTTATGTATGAATAGCAAACCAATACCTGACACCTGGAAAACTCTGGAGAGTTCCCAAGAATCACTGCCAGGTACTCAGATTTTTTCAGTGGATAAGGAAAGCAATTTTTCACAACATAAAAGCATAAAATCAAGTTTTAAGACTGGTTTCCTACAGGCAAGGGGTGATAAAATCAGTGGCTATTCTTCATACCTTTCAAAGCCCTACATAGCCAAGTCAAGGTTTTTTCAAGGCCCCCCCCCACCAACATTAGTTCTAATCGGGACCCTCCAGTCACTACTACCTCTATCCACTTCCTTTGTTGGTCAATGGTAATGATCAAAGGATCCTAGTTATTTATTTATTGGTGTTTAATGTCGTATATTTCTATACAATAACCAATCATGACCGCAACATGGAACAAGCACTGCTTCACTTCCAAGGGTTCCCTCTGGTTAGGGTCCTAGTTAGTACTTTACTCGTGATATTGAACATACAATCGCTCGAGCTAGTTACTCGGACAAGTCCTCGTTAACTAACTCTCGCGATTGTATATTCAATATCACTCGTTTTCTATGCTGTAACCTATACTTATGAAGGGATTTCATTGTAACTTGGTAGGTTGACTCATTTTGAAATAATTTCACTGTAACTTGGTAACTTTCATTGACGTACGTTAACTGTGGGGGCCACATACATTAACTGTGAGTTCATATTGACCCACCCCTCAGCTCTTTAGTACCGTGTGCACCTCATATTATTTTTATTAAAAACATAGCATACAGGGAACAGAAATTAACATATTTCCAATTATCACAATTCTTGTCTTATTTCATAATCCTTTCATAAATATTGAACATTATCCTTTTCATCAAACACAACACACAGACAAGTTAAGCTACAGTGTCGTTGGCACTTTCATTATCCCTTCCCACAAGGCAATTAGGAACTTTTTTTTTTCTTTCATCAAAAATGCATTTTTACAGTTTTGTTTTGAAAGTTTGCAGCTAAAAATCCAGACAGATACCACACATCCCCTTTTTGCCAATCAATTTCATTCTCCAAACACTCTGTTACAATGTCATTTCTTTTTTTCATTTCGGGCAAGGTCTACTGAAGCTGTACACAGTGATTTCAAATAATATTGGCATTAATTTAACACTTTTTACAACGCTTTTCGAACTTACTTTCTCTAAATTTCAAATGGGCTTCTACCACATACTTTATTACCCCTCCCACAAGGGAGGGATATAGCTCAGACCTCACTCGTTCCATCTGTCTGTCTGTCCATCCGTCCGAACTTTCTTTAAAAAGTTAACAGATTTCAATTCTTTTCAGAACATGTCTCTAGGTCCAACCAATGAAAATTGTTGAAGTTATTTGTATTTATAATACAGGTCAGGTTTGAAAATAGGTTCCACAACTCCCTCCCCTCCTCCCCCCACCACATACACACACACGTCACTTAGGCAATTATTCCCAAAATGCATTTTGAAGGATTGGGAGTTATTACATGCTAAAAAGAAAATTGACTCCTATGGCCCAACATTGCTTTATGTACTGCATCTTTAATCCTTTACCTAACACACGTTGAAGTCAACACTACAAATTATTTTCTGAAACATCAGATTTATGGTTTATTAGTCCTTATTAAGCTCATCGAGCTTGTTCCATTAATAGATCATGAGGTATGTTTTGGAGTAGAGAAGTAGAAATGAAAAAATAAAATTTCAATAGCAAATTTTGTATATTACGAGTGCATATGTGGCAGATTAGTTAGGTAAACAGTTAAAAAATGGCTCTATTTTGTGTTTTAGCATTGCCATTACTAGGACAGTCGGGCTGTATGCGTGACATCACTCTAGTTACTTCAAGTTTTAGCACATCTCGTGTCGATAAATATATAAACCCCAAACCTGGAATTCAGTAAATTCAATAAAGGGTCATAACTTCTGCAAACATGAACAGACCAACCCTGTAAACGTTTTTTTTCATCCAGTAGCATCACCAACCAAATCAGTTGAGTATTGGGATTTATTAAAAAACTTTCAACCGTAACGGTCATATTTCTATTTTTAGCTCCCAGGGTTCCCATGGGGATGCAGGAATTTTTTTTTTTTTTTTTGCTCCCCAGTAATACCACATACCAAATTTTGTTCAAACTAGCCCATGGGTTCAGAAAATAGAAATTTTGGGCGGTAACAAAAAACTTACCCCTCCCATTACAAAGTCAAATATTGCTTCATGAACTTCGTTTGAACAAACTTGATCTACACCTCAAAAGGAAGTTCCATAACAAATATCAAGTCATTGTCCCTGCTGGTTCATGAGAAAATGATTTTTAAAATATTTTCGAGCATTTTCCCCCAGCCCCTCCCCATGGGACTGGGCATGTCAAGTTGAATAAAACTGCAATGCCCCTTTGGGATCATCACTCGCACAAACTTTTCACTTGAATTGGCCTAGTGGTTTTGAAGGAGAAGACCAAAACATGGTGATGACGGACGGAGAGCGATTAGCTAAGCTCGGCTTGACTTTGTCAAGGAGAGCTAAAAAACATTTGATGCATACATGCGACCTGCAGCCTGTGAAGAAATCCAAGAAGGTTGCTATGTCAACATTTGTGAGCAGCTGACCGCGAACACAGGACGTTCTCATCAAGGAATAAACATGCAAATGAACATTGTCGCTTTGTGGTGAACTATGGGAGTATATCGCGTGCATAATGAATTGTGGACAGCATTTTGAAGAATCTGTGGCAGCAAACTTTTACCACAATTCGACATTCTCATCTACTCATCATGCCAAGTCACTCTGCAAAATTTCCCCAATATTGATGCATAAATTCGACCTGCGTTTAAGAAATCTGCCACAGCAGTCATCTTAGATTTCTTCAATGCAGATCATAATGGGACATTCTTACCTGAACATCCACATAAAGATTTGAAAAGAACTGCAGGCTGAAGCCATGCTAACAAATTGTGGACAACCTAACAAGACCACACACAGCATGGAAATAGTTTACCTTGACTTTGTCAAGCTGATAATAAACAATTAATTCCCTGAATACTGATGCCAAAATCTGAAATTTCAAGTAGCCGTTTTTTTCCCATAAAGAAACTAGGAACTTACCATCGAAATCAAGTTTGACAGAGCTCATTGTATTGGTAAAATTCCTAGTTGTATTGGAATATTCTTGAAATTTTATTTCGACATCAGCTTGAAAAGGGTTAATATGAAAGCATTTGGACCAATGTTTTTGATTTTCATTATTTCCACTATTACCCTGTGAGTTTGTTGTTTGTTTGGGTTGAAGGTTATTTTCAGCATCTACGGCAATATCACAACCATAATTAAAGTATAATGTTTCGTTTAGTCTGCCTCTATTACTGTGTTGCAGAAGTTTGAGGACTTACACCCCACAGAATTTGTTATCGGGTCCTATTGTACCAATAAACCAAAACCTGTTTAAACAAAGACCAGTACTGCACCACCTCCAGAGGATTCTGTGCAAGCTCTCTGGCCACCAGTCCAATTCTGAAAGGAATTTGATGCTGTTATGTACTGTTTGTTTACCCACATTTTCTGACCTTTGATGTTATGTGATGTTCCTTTATTGAGAGATATTCCCTGTGGAAACCCCGGGAAGTGAAGCAGTGCTTGATTACTGTGGGTAAACAAGCTCTGTTTTACTGATAAAATAGGCTCCAGTCACCAGTGCTTGGGGTGGAAGTCCTCTAAAATGAGCAACGAGGGTATAAACAAGACTAAATTTGATTCTATCTCCATGTCACGATTAGCCATTCTGCAGAAAATGTGTGACCTTAAACACCAGTAAATAAATACTCAGAGATATACAAATTCTTTCATGCTTCAGTTATAGATGTTCCAATCAATAAGACTGTGCTGAAAGTTTTCGAGCTTCAGGCCTATGTAGCCATGACGGTATACCGATTGCAACTAAAGAGAACCTCCTCATCTCAACATTATACTGAATCATTCTACTAAGTTACAATGAAATCCCTTCAGAAATACGACCTGTTGTCTGTACTAAAGTATCTGGCTTGGGAAGCCATCATGGTTGAATGATCGTGACCAAAAGGGGGTGTTGTCATCTGGGCATAGCTGGAGTAATCCTACGAAGTTACAATGAAACCCCTTCATATATATGACCTGTAGACTGTGCTCAAGGTTTTCGGGCTTCAGGGCCCTGAAGCAATCACAGTTGACCAAACACAACCAAAAGGGGAAGTCATCATCATAAGCCATCATGGTTGAATGATCGCGACCAAAAGTGGGTGTTGTCATCTGGGCATAATCTGGAGTGATCCTACGAAGTTACAAGGAAACCCCTTCATATATATGACCTGTAGACTGTGCTCAAGGTTTTTCGGGCTTCAGGGCCCTGAAGCAATCACAGTTGATCAAACACAACCAAAAGGGGATGTCATCATCATCTAGGGATTATATGAAGTCAACCTACCAATTTACATTGAAATCCCTTCATAAATATGACCTCTAGACAGTGCTTTAGGTTTTTGGGCTTCGGGCACCTGTAGCCATCACAGTTGCCCAATTGCATCCAAAAGATGTTTTCATCTAGACATTATATGAAGTCAACCTACCAAGTTACAATGAAATCCCTTCATAAATATGACCTGTAGACTGTGCTCAAGGTTTTCGGGCTTTGGACAGATGACCAATCTGACAAAAGGGGATGTCATCATTCAGGCATTATATGGAGTCAACCAAACAAGTTACAATGAAATCCTTCCATAAATATGACTTATAGACTATGCGAAAGAATTTTGGGCTCTGACAGCCATCAAGGCTGAATGATCATGACCATGTCATTTAGACATTATTTGGAGTCATCCTACCAAGGTACAATGAAATCCCTTCATAAATATGACCTGTAGACTGTGCTAAAGGTTTTCGGGCTTCGAGCCTCTGTAGCCGTCACACTTGCCCAATCATGTCCAAAAGGGGCTGTTCTCATCTAGACATTATATGAAGTCAACCTACCAAGTTACAATGAAATTCTTTCATAAATATGGCCTGAAGACTGTGCTAAAGGTTTTCGGGCTTTGGGCAACCATCATTGTTGATTGATCACAACCAAAAGAGGACATTCTCATCTGGGCAACATCTGGTATGATCCTATGAAGTTACAATGAAATCCCTTCATAAATATGACCTGTAGACTGTGCAAGATTTTTGGGCTTCGGGCCCCTGTAGCCATTGCAGTTGACCAATCAGAACCAAAAGGTGGTACCATCTAGGCATTATATGGAATCAACAAGTAACAATGAAATTCTTCCATAAATACGACCTATAGACTATGCTAAAGGTTTTTGGGCTCGGGCAGCCATCAAGGCTGAATGATCGTGACCAAAAAGGGGACATTCTCATCTAGACATTATTTGGAGTCATCCTACCAAGCTACAATGAAATCCCTTCATAATTATGACCTGTAGACTGTTCTAAAGGTTTTCGGGCTTCGGGCCCCTGTTGCCCAATCGTGTCCTAAAGGGGACATTATCATCCTGACATTATATGAAGTTAACCTACCAAGTTACAATAGAATCCCTTTAATATGACCTGTATAGACTGTGCTAAAGGTTTTCGGGCTCGGGCAGCCATCATGGCTGAATGATGGCAACCAAAAAGGGGACATTCTCATCTGGAGTGATCCTACCAAGTTACAATGAAATCTCTTCATAAATACGACCTGTAGACTGTGCTAATGGTTTTGGGCTCGGGCAGCCATACTGGTTGACTGATCATGACCAAAAGGGGGTGTTCTCATGTAGACATGACCTAAAACCTGCATATGAAATTTTGTAATGATCAGACAAAAACTACGGGGTGTAGCCTGTACTTGAAGGTTGAATAAAAAACTTTAACCACAAACTTTAACCAAAACTCCAAATGTCAACTAAACGGAAAAAAAACCAAAAAAACACTTGAACCTTCAGTAAAAAACTATTAACCACAAATTTTAACCAAAACTCTAAATGTTAACAGACGGATGGACAAAAGTCACGACTATAGCCTCACTGTAAACAGTCGGGCTAATTATGACTCATATTATATCAGTCGTTTGATTTTGAAAATCGGAGGTGTGCGCTGAATTCTGCTTGTTTCCGCTTGTAGTGAGGTACACTGCTGTCAGACCAACTTGAGTCCAGACAATAGAATAATTTTGCAAAGAAAATCATCATGTAACGTAATTAACTCACCTATTGAAAGCTCTCAGAAAGTAGAATGTTCATGCAGTGGAACCCTGTTAATTAAATAGCCACTTTGCACATGAAAATTATTCAATTAATAGGAGTATTCAATTAACAGGGATTGTGTCACTTTCCTGTATTCTAGAGATAAACTTAGCATTTATTCTATTACATCTTGTTTAACAGAGCTCTGACAAACAAGATATAATAGATTATATGCCTGTTTTTGACATACTGTGACCAAATAGCTTTATAAAAGAAGGAAAACTGGAGAGTTGGGGTAATTTCTCAACAGGTTACAAGATTTTTTATTCAATTAACAGGAGTATACTCAAAAGGTCAAATTTGTACTGGAAATATGGTAAATGGTTTTGTGTTGGGAAATTATATTCAATTAACAAGGTTATCCTGTATTATTACAGGGTTCCACTGTATTGCAAATACACCATGACCAGAAAGCTGTTTTTTTCTCACTTTCATGTTAATCCTAATGCAACCATATATAGCCATTATTCACAACAATCAGTGATTTAATATTAAGTTTCCAATTTTGCCTCAAAAACACAGCTTGTGACTTCAACAAGAGGTGATAAGCTATGCTTTTGAAGAAAAAACTTCAGAATTGTTAATTACTTACGATTTTTTTTAAAACTTCAGAGACTGATACTTTGAAACTGCCATCTTTGGTAGGTGTGCTACCACCTGAAAAAACACTTCTGGTGTCTATGCCCGTATAAAAGTGAAGAAGATTCTAGAAGAGTAAACCTCTATACTTTTAAGAAAATAGATGTCAGGTTTCAAATGTCCATCCTATTCATTTTAACCTTCAAAACTTGTTCACCATTCATTTTCATTTGCTTTGAAATCATATTTATTGGTGTTTTGGGTTACTTTCAGCATCTTTGGCATCTCATGCCCCCAACATGGATATAATGTAAAATTTAATCAATTGTTTATATTTAGGCTGCCCACTTTGGAGGACTCCCACCCAGGCATTGGTTCCAGGTCCCATTTTAGCACAGTCAACAAACACTGCTCCACTTCCAGGGTTCCAATGAGGATTGAAATCAAATTTAATAGACAAAATTAAGTTTCAAATACAAGGCTGACTTGTGTGGCCGGAAGGTTATCTTCATATATAAGGTATTCAGATGTGTTCTGAAATAAACTGAGGGCTAAGATCAAACAAAATTAAATAACGGATTCTCAGGCAATTTTTTTTTAAAATGAATGAGGGAGGGCAGTTTTTATTTTTATTCCTAATGGAATGTTCGCCAATGCCTAAAATCCAGTAGTGAGTTCCTAAAATTTAATACTAAATTTATGTTGATTTCACTGATTGTTTTTATTGTAAAAGTAATCATACAACACAAAATCAATATAGAAAAACTAAAATGGAGATAAAAAATAATAAGAGTATTTTAAATAAATAATACTCTTATTATTTTTGATCTGCATTTTAAAAGGGCACTATCATAAAATCGATTCTAGATCATTTAGTAACAACGCGATTCCTGAATTTAATTTACTTGGAATTTCTAAGTAAATAACTTGCATTTTTCTGAATTTTCCATAAAATATCACACTAGTGTAATTTATTAACAAACTAATTATTCTAATTTCTCAATAAATAACTTGTTTATAGGTGTAAACTTGATTCGAAACAGCTGATCTGGCATGGAAATCAACGGGATTTATTGAGACTACTGGCAAACATTCCTGAGAGTAATATCCCTTGAGTGATGAATGTTGCTAAAACATTCTAAAACACCTTTGGAAGTGTCAAACATTTTACACTGAATGATACATTATCACTGGCATTTTTTTTTATTTATTTGGTTGCTCTAAAGTTAAGATACTACCTGTTTGGGGTTCAGCTAAAACAACGTCCCCAAGAGTGAACAAACAAAAAATCATTTAAAATCGTGATTGTTTTTCGTATTTATTTTGTACATACATATGAGAATCGTGTTGCATTTCATGAAAAGAATAACAATACTGTATCAATATATACGACAATGCAAATCATGATTTGATACCTCTGAAATTACACCCTGTGATGGATTTATACATTTTGAACTTTGCCTCAGAAATAAACATGATGAATGCAGACCGAAAACAAATGCACCGCTGCCGGAGAATCCAAAGATTAATTTTGTTCAGCTTTACGTGACCATTTTCAAAAAAGGTATACATTATTATTTTGAAAAGCTAAACTACTGCTTTAGATTCTACAAGTATTACACAAGTAAATTTCAGGGGGGAAAAATGCTTTAAACTTGTAACAATTGAAATATGAGAAAAGCCTAAAAAATGAATTTGTGACTAAGTATACCTCATAAAATCCCTGTTCACTGTACTTTTCTAAGTTTGGTTTGTGAAAATGTGCTGCACAATCAATTGGGGAAGCAAAATAATGAACGGTAGGATGACATGCATCTCTGACTTCCATTCTCCTTCTGCAAGTTTCTTACCCAACATGATTAATGTACGACACATGCAAAAAAATCTTTGTAACTAAACCATTTCCATTTTTTGCCTCAAAAACAGAGCTGATGACTCCTCACTGGAACTATCTTAATGACCTTGTTCAAATGAGGAGGCATTATTTATTTATTCGTTTATTTATTTATTTATTGGTGTTTAAGGTCACATATTTTAGCACAATGGCTAATCATGACCTCAACATGAGTATGAACTCAAGACCAGGGGTGAGTATTAATAAGCCATGTTGCCCATTTTAGAGAGGATTTGCACCACCCAAGCACTGGTGACTGGGTCCTATTTTACCAGTAAAACAGAGCCTGTTTACCGCAGTGAATAGGCACTGCTTGACTTCCGGGGGTTCCTGCAGGGAATGAGGAGTTTTTAGCTATATTTACATTATGTACAAATTTGGAGGCGAACTTGTATCATTCTGTAAGAAACCACCGAAGTGTCAATAAATGCATACAGTTTGGAGATAAATATTAAAAACAACCCAGATCTAGACTCTGTAAGTTCAACTGAAGAATTGGACTTTAGGGTAAATATACAGTTACCTCTGCCTTCTTTGCATCTTCTGCTTTTTCATCTTCAGATTTAGTGGTTTCTTCGGTTCATGGGTCATCTCCTGATAATCAAAATGTTTGCCCCAAATGCTCTTTGAAAAAAAATTAGGTGAAACACATAAAAATGAAAATCTGCACTTTTTTTGTGTAGATAATCATTTCACTCTTCTCAAAAGGTAACAATATCACTTTTCTCTCAGGAGCGTGTTGGCTCAGTGGTTACGGCATTAACTCCAACCGAAAAGTCCACAGTTCAATCCACACCAGGGGTAAATGTGTTGTGTCCTGCACGTCAATGCTACACTTGTCTTCAACCAATACTAACTCTGCTTGTGATGAGTTAGTATGTTGAGGAGTCTGACAGTTGCTTGCTGTTCCTCAGTGATTCTCTCTGGGTTCCTCCACCCATAAAACTGTTCAAATCAAGGTGACCCTGGCTGTCAAAGGCGTCTTTAAACCCAAATAAATAATCCAATGTCTCTCGGTGTCAAAAAATAGTATATATATTTCCTTTCTTTTATATATATTATTTCAGTTCTATTTTTTTTTCTTTTGTGCAACCTTGAACCTTGTTACCATTCTGAAGAGAACTATTTCTCATGTAAAGACCCAAGAGTCTCGCAGTATCACTAAAAAAATGGGATCAGTTTTTGACTGTTAACAATTTTTGTGTTAACCTTCAATCATCCTAGGGAAAAAGAAATTTAAGGCTGACATCCCTAAGTTGTGTATTTATTGCAGACTAAAATTCACTTGAACAACACATAAAAAATCAAATGACATTACAAATATGTAGTCTTTGTAGAGTATGTGAAATGAAATGACAATGAAGTTCCGAATCCTCAAGAATTCTTCTTTGTGGAATTACTTGGTAGTTTTCTTGCGCCGAACACGGGTTGACTTTTTATCTTCCTGAAAGAAAAAAGTGCTTAGTAGAACAGGAATGAAAATCTTCAGAAATTGTTTAAAGCCAGTCTATAACAAAACCAGTCAGAAACACTCACAAAATTAGAATGAAAAGGGCAATTATATTCTCAACTTCTATGCAGCTTAGCATCCCTGAATGCACAAGAAAGGTGGTTCAAATTCTTTAGATACCTTCAGCTCGATTGGTAACTCTTGCAGATAGCATCTCCGAATTTGGTATCAGGTAATCAATTACCTTATATTCAAGTAATGACAATGTCACAGTTTAGAAGTTATTGTGGAGTAACTGGATTAACTTTTCAACCAGGTCGAGAAAGAATAGCATTTGTATTTCACAAGCCAAAACCAAAATGAACACAATGTGACATGAATAATTATCTTCTCGTCCAAGAATAAGCATACCTAATAGTTTGACAGTGAAGAAACTTATTTCCCAGCTGTCAATTCAAACTTTGTCAGCTTTCAGTAACAATTTTTGCCAACCACTTCGATACATACATACCGTTTCTAATTTCTTTTAAAAAGAAGCACAAACCGCAAGTACATTTACCACAGAAAAAATGTAGTTACTCAGTTTTATGAACAAACTAGTGTAAACCCCAGGCAAGTGTGGAATTAAGAAGGCATTGATAATGAAGAAATAAATACATATATTCTGTTGTGGGCTGGCCTGTAGTATTAAGGAGGGACACTGCAAATTCTACAAATGAGTGAGGAATACAAAAATAGCAATGACCTGCTTCAATTCAAGTTTCCACTTACATGTATAAATTTTATCTGGGATTCCTTGTCTATTATGTTTTAACCCTTAAGGGCCTCATTCTGACTTTAGTTAACTTTTTAATGTAAAGAAACAGATGTCCCAACATGCAGTGACTGGGTAACCACAAATCTTGTTTTCTAAGTAGCTTGTCATTTGTTTCTAGGCAAGTCTTGGCTACCACTGTAGGCAGCCAAGAATTGACTAGAAACAACTGCAAAGCTGCAGGAGGTAGACTTTCAACATAGAGCAAAAATGTATAAAAATCTCCAGTTCCTTAAGGGTTAAAAAGACAAGAGGCCCCAAAGGGCCTTAATCGCTCACTGGGCAAAGTGATTCAAACGAAGTGGTTCAAAGAAGTATTTGGGGTCACATTCAGTTAGACATGGTTCATCAACACTACAAAGAAATGAAGTCATGAGAGACAAATTTTATGGAACTAGGGACATGGCTTGCACAAACTTGAATCTTACCCCCCTAAGGATGTGGCATACCAAATATCAAAAGCATTCATCTGCTGGATCTGAAGAAGATTTTTAAAGAAAATTCCTCATTTTGAACAAAGTTATCATTCGGGCTCCTACAGTGAGCCCAAATATGAACCCAGGGACTTGGCTTGAACAAACTTGAATCTCACCCCCCTAAGTATGCTACACACCACATATCAAAACATTCTGACTGCTGGATCTGAAGAAGAAAATTTTTAAAGCAAATTCCTCATTTCGAACTAAGTTACAATTCAAGCTCCCACAGTGAGCCCAAATATGGACCGAGGGATATGGCTTGAACAAACTAAGGATGCTGCATACCAAATATCAAAACATTCCGACTGCTGGATCTGGAGAAGATTTTTAAAGAAAATTCCTCATTTCGAACTAAGTTATCATTCGGGCCGCCACAGTGAGCCCAAATATGGACCTAGGGACGTGGTTTGAACAAACTTGGATCTCACCCCCTAAAGATGCTGCATACCAAATATCAAAACATTCTGACTGCTGGATCTGAAGAAAAAGATTTTTAAAGAAAATTCCCCATTTTGAACCAAGTTAGAATTCGGGCAAGCCAAGTCCCTGAGCCCAAATATGAACCCAGGGACTTGGCTTGATCAAACTTGAATCTCACTCCCCTAAGCATGCTGCATACCAAATATCAAAAGATTCTGCCTGCTGGATCTTGAGAAGATTTTTAAAGAAATTTGCCTGAAACGCACTAAGTTCAAATTTGGGCTCCTATACTGAGCCCAAATATGAACCCAGGGGGCCGATTTGGACAAACTTGAATTAGATCCACCCCCACAATGTTGCATACCAAATATCAAAAGAATCTGCCTGCTGGATCTGGAGAAGAAGATTTTTGAAGAAATTTGCCGGAAATGCACTAAGTTCGAATTCGAGCTTTTATAGTGAGCCCAAATATGAATCCTGGGATCCGATTTGAACAAACTTGAATCAGATCCATCCCACAATGTTGCATACCAAATATCAAAAGATTCTGCCTGCTGGATCTGGAGAAGAAGATTTTTTAAGAAATTTGCCTGAAATGCACTAAGTTCGAATTTGGGCTTCTATAGTGAGCCCAAATATGAATCCAGAGGGCCGATTTGTACAAACTGGAATCAGACCCATACCAAGATGCTGCATACCAAGTATCAAAAGATTCTGCCCACTGGTTCTGGAGAAGATTTTTTAATAATTTTTCTATAATTCATACGGTGCTATCAGAGTTATTCCCCATACAGAGCCCCCAAGGGACGTGGCCAATTCATTTGAACAAACATGAATTGCCATATAGTAATGGACATCCACATGAAGTTTCGTGAAAATCGGACCAGTGGTTTCAGAGGAGAAGTTGTTTGAAAAATGTTCATGACGCCGGACGACAGACGACGGACGGCTGGTGATAAGCTAAGCTCCCTTCGGTGAGCTAAAAACTAGTAATCAGAGGTTAACTTTGATGCTGTGTCAGAGAAGTGAAGTTACCCGATTATATTGTAAGTTACCTGAACGTCTCCATTGTTTTTTATTTTTAATTTATTCTTTTCAACTCCTTTTGGCTTTATTCAGTACAAGCAAATCATTTTAACCCTTAATGGCCTATTTACAAATTTTCCGACCTCAGAACAAGTGCCCTTAACATGCCACCATGAGGAGGTCTTGCTGACAACAGACAAATTACCTAAGCAGAGGTTTCTAGTCAAGTCTTGGCTGCCTTAACAGGCTGCCAAGACTTAACTAGAAATCACTGCTGAACCATTAGACATATAAAGACTGTGGAATGGCAGGAATTCAAGACACTTGTCCAGGCCCATAAGGGTTCAAAATGAAATTATTGATGACTCCCACGCTGAACAGACTGTGGCAAAGTAACAATTATGCGAAACAGTTCACATGTCCCAGATATCTCTATCACATCATGCTCATCGTTAAAAAATAATATGTAGGAACTCTCTCAGTTTACATCGAAATTACCCCAGTTTTTCATTAATTTCATAAAAAAGAAAAAACTTCAGAGACTGATACTTTGAAACTGCCATCTTTGGTAGGTGTGCTACCACCTGAAAAAACACTTCTGGTGTCTATGCCCGTATAAAAGTGAAGAAGATTCTAGAAGAGTAAACCTCTATACTTTTAAGAAAATAGATGTCAGGTTTCAAATGTCCATCCTATTCAATTTAACCTTCAAAACTTGTTCACCATTCATTTTCATTTGCTTTGAAATCATATTTATTGGTGTTTTGGGTTACTTTCAGCATCTTTGGCATCTCATGCCCCCAACATGGATATAATGAAAAATTTAATCAATTGTTGATATTTAGGCTGCCCTCTTTGGAGGACTCCCACCCAGGCATTGGTTCCAGGTCCCATTTTACCACAGTCAACAAACACTGCTCCACTTCCAGGGTTCCAATGAGGATTGAAATCAAATTTAATAGACAAAATTAAGTTTCAAATACAAGGCTGACTTGTGTGGCCGGAAGGTTATCTTCATATATAAGGTATTCAGATGTGTTCTGAAATAAACTGAGGGCTAAGATCAAACAAAATTAAATAACGGATTCTCAGGCAATTTTTTTTTAAAATGAATGAGGGAGGGCAGTTTTTATTTTTATTCCTAATGGAATGTTCGCCAATGCCTAAAATCCAGTAGTGAGTTCCTAAAATTTAATACTAAATTTATGTTGATTTCACTGATTGTTTTTATTGTAAAAGTAATCATACAACACAAAATCAATATAGAAAAACTAAAATGGAGATAAAAAATAATAAGAGTATTTTAAATAAATAATACTCTTATTATTTTTGATCTGCATTTTAAAAGGGCACTATCATAAAATCGATCCTAGATCATTTAGTAACAACGCGATTCCTGAATTTAATTTACTTGGAATTTCTAAGTAAATAACTTGCATTTTTCTGAATTTTCCATAAAATATCACTAGTGTAATTTATTAACAAACTAATTATTCTAATTTCTCAATAAATAACTTGTTTATAGGTGTAAACTTGATTCGAAACAGCTGATCTGGCATGGAAATCAACGGGATTTATTGAGACTACTGGCAAACATTCCTGAGAGTAATATCCCTTGAGTGATGAATGTTGCTAAAACATTCTAAAACACCTTTGGAAGTGTCAAACATTTTACACTGAATGATACATTATCACTGGCATTTTTTAAAATTTATTTGGTTGCTCTAAAGTTAAGATACTACCTGTTTGGGGTTCAGCTTAAACAACGTCCCCAAGAGTGAACAAACAAAAAATCATTTAAAATCGTGATTGTTTTTCGTATTTATTTTGTACATACATATGAGAATCGTGTTGCATTTCATGAAAAGAATAACAATACTGTATCAATATATACGACAATGCAAATCATGATTTGATACCTCTGAAATTACACCCTGTGATGGATTTATACATTTTGAACTTTGCCTCAGAAATAAACATGATGAATGCAGACCGAAAACAAATGCACCGCTGCCGGAGAATCCAAAGATTAATTTTGTTCAGCTTTACGTGACCATTTTCAAAAAAGGTATACATTATTATTTTGAAAAGCTAAACTACTGCTTTAGATTTTACAAGTATTAAACAAGTAAATTTCAGGGGGGAAAAATGCTTTAAACTTGTAACAATTGAAATATGAGAAAAGCCTAAAAAATGAATTTGTGACTAAGTATACCTCATAAAATCCCTGTTCACTGTACTTTTCTAAGTTTGGTTTGTGAAAATGTGCTGCACAATCAATTGGGGAAGCAAAATAATGAACGGTAGGATGACATGCATCTCTGACTTCCATTCTCTTTCTGCAAGTTTCTTACCCAACATGATTAATGTACGACACATGCAAAAAAATCTTTGTAACTAAACCATTTCCATTTTTTGCCTCAAAAACAGAGCTGATGACTCCTCACTGGAACTATCTTAATGACCTTGTTCAAATGAGGAGGCATTATTTATTTATTCGTTTATTTATTTATTTATTGGTGTTTAAGGGCACATATTTTTGCACAATGGCTTATCATGACCTCAACATGAGTATGAACTCAAGACCAGGGGTGAGTATTAATAAGCCATGTTGCCCATTTTAGAGAGGATTTGCACCACCCAAGCACTGGTGACTGGGTCCTATTTTACCAGTAAAACAGAGCCTGTTTACCGCAGTGAATAGGCACTGCTTGACTTCCGGGGGTTCCTGCAGGGAATGAGGAGTTTTTAGCTATATTTACATTATGTACAAATTTGGAGGCGAACTTGTATCATTCTGTAAGAAACCACCGAAGTGTCAATAAATGCATACAGTTTGGAGATAAATATTAAAAACAACCCAGATCTAGACTCTGTAAGTTCAACTGAAGAATTGGACTTTAGGGTAAATATACAGTTACCTCTGCCTTCTTTGCATCTTCTGCTTTTTCATCTTCAGATTTAGTGGTTTCTTCGGTTCCTTGGTTATCGTCAGCATCATTTTCATCCTTATCAGTTTTTTCAAGATTGGCTTCTGTCTGTTCTTTGTCTGTTTCTTGGTTTTTTGTTGGGGTCTTTTCGGCATCTTCAGTTTTTGAAGTTGCTTCATCTATTTCATCATCTGCATCATCAACAATGATGTGGGACATTTCTGACTCATCATTGTCGTCATCATCTTTATTGTCATCATCTGGGGAAAAAAAAGAATACCATGTCAGTACATGTAGTAGTATCTTCATTCCATCAATCTTCAACAACTTATATCAACCCTTTACCTAACACAAGCAGTGAATAACTTGTACCAAAAAATTCCTTGATTGACCAGCAATTTTTGTTTTTAACTTAAATTAGAGCTCAATGTCACAGTGACGAAGCTGCGACGATTCGTGCAATGCTAATGATGCTTTAAAACTTGTTGGTGACAAAAAAACTTGTTGGTGAAAGTCCATAAATGTGACAGAAATTATCTCAATGACATGCACTATTGAGAGGGTGTAGAGTACTGTAGACATCATGAAGATACACTTGCATACCAAGTATGGTGTCATTCCATCAAGTATTTTAGGAGTTATGGCGTTTTTTAAACTCGTTGGTGACAGACCAACCAACAGACCAACAGACCGACAGACCAACATTGCCACATATAGAGCTGCTCGTCGCAGCTAAAAAAAACCCTTGTTAGTGACAAGTCCATAAATGTGACAGAAATTATATGAATGACGTGCATTATTGAGAGGCTAGAAGTCATCAGTATAAACTTGCATACCAAGTATGGTGTCATTCCATCAGTTATCTTAGTAGTTATGTTTTAAAACTCGTTGGTGACAAAAACTCTGTGACAAAAAAAACTTGTTGGTGACAAGCCCATAAATGTGACAGAAATTATCCGAATGACATGCTCTATTAAGAGGGTGTAGACATCATGTAGATACACTTTCATACCAAGTATGGTGTCATTCCATCAGTTATCTTAGGAGTTATGAAGTTTTAAAACTTGTGGACAGAAAAGAACTTGTTGGTGACAAGTCCATAAATGTGACAGAAATTATCCGAAAGATGCTCACTATTGAGAGTGTGTTATTTATTTTATGTTATTGGTGTTTAAGGTCACATACTTATGCACAATGGCTAATCGTGACCGTGACAGTTTTACAGGTGGAGGAAGCCGGAATACCCGGAGAGAACCACCGAGCAACGACGAGCAGCTGTCAGCTCTCCAACATCGTAACCCTGAACTCTGCACCGCAGCACAGGCAGGGTTAGATTGGTTGAAGACATGCACACCATCGACGTGCAGTACGCCTCAGTACACAGCGTCATCGTGCCCCCATGTAGGCAATCGGGGTGAAGTGTCTTGCCCAAGGACACAACGATTGAGAGTGTGTAGACATCATGAAGATACACTTGAAAACCAAGTATGGTGTCATTCCATCAAGTATTTTAGGAATTATAGTGTTTTTTGAACTCGTTGGTGACAGATCGACCGACCGACAGAGCCACATTTTGATCTGTTTGTCGCAGCTAAGGTGACAAAAAAAACAACTTGGTGACAAGTCCATAAATGAGATAGAAATTATCCGAATGACGTGCACTATTGAGAGGGTGTAGACATCATGAAGATACACCTGCATACCAAGTATGGTGTCTTTCCATCAGTTATCTTAGGAGTTATAAGGTTTTAAAACTCGTTGGTTACAAAAAAACTTGTTGGTGACAAGTCCTTGAGTGTGACAGAATACCCGAATGACTATTGAGAGGGTGTCGACATCATGAAGATACACTTGCATTCAAAGTATGGTGTCATTCCATCAAGTATTTTAGGAGTTATGGTGTTTTTGAAACTCGCTGGTGACAGACCAACCCACGTTGCCACATATAGAGCTGCTTGTCACAGCTAAAAATACAGCTAATAACACCTCACTGGAGCTATTTTGAGTTCATTCCATTAGGTATGTTTCAAAGACAAAAATTGAAAAAAATCATAAAATCTGACAATTTTTAATAGTGCTGGTCAGATATGGTTGCTGCGATAGGTAGACAGTTAATCAGGCAAGAAAATAAGCAGTCTGACATTTCCAGACTGAGGTCCCCAGCAGGTGAATTTGATGATGCTATCCCATACAGTGGGCCAATTTATCCTCTGGGTACCTCTTTCTGTTTTGTTTTGAGACCCTGATTCAGATTGAGGTTCACAGCAGGTAAATTTAGTGATGCTACAGTCTGCTTATTTTCTGACTTGCGGTTAATGCCTCTCAGTTCAATGGCACAGCTTTTGTTCTGTTACAGCATCTTCATGGCATCATTCATTTCGATTATACAGAGGATTCCTACAGTTTTTGAGTTGGTTCTAGAATTGTCTCGTCAATGACTGTGAGGAAAGTTTTCATGAGTAGCTTGAAGTGCTGAGTGAAAACTTAAGATTTCCTTGCAGTCACAAATGAGTTAATTCTGATACCTTCTCAGAAACAGTAAATATTTTTTTACTAGACTTGAGGACCGCAGTTTTAGTTGTAACTAAAAATGTTTCAATTGCACTTAAATCATCCAAACACCTAAAATGAGAGATAGTTTGGCTCTATTAAAATAAATAGGTACTAGGGCCTGTAATCAGATTTAAACCACGAGTAGGATAAGGGTTTTAACCAAGATGCTCTCAATTGTGTGAAGGATGAACAAGATCTGTTACATAAGATTCAATTATACATACCAGACAAATGCTGTACAGTGAAACCCTGTTAAATGAATAGCCACTTTGCCAGTGAAAATTATTCAATTAACAGGGATTGTGTCACTTTCTTGTATCCTGAAGATAAACTTTGCATTTATTCTATTATATCTTGCTTGGCAGAGCTCCACTTGAGCTCTGTCAAACAAGATATATTAGATTAAAAGCCTGTGTTGCATATACCAAGGCCAAATAGGTCTGTAAACAAAGAAAAACTGGGGAGTGTCAGGGTAATTTCTTGACAGGTTACAAGATTTTTTATTCAATTAACAGGAGTTTACTCATTCAATTAATAGGTCAAAATTGTACTTGAGGTATGGTAAATGGTTTTGTGTTAGGAAATTATATTAAACAGGATTATTCAGTTAAGAGATATCCAATTAAGTGGGCTCCACTGTATAACAATATCAAATTTTAACTCACTTTTGAGTTGTGAGCAATAATTGTACCAAGTGTGAATAACGTCTATCAATAATACCAAGTTATATGAACCAGACAAGGACTGTATAACAATATCAACTGCATGTGACCTTGTACTTGATGATATACCTTGAATCAAAGTCGTGACATACCTTTGAGTCATGAGCAATAATTGTACCAAGTATGAATAAGGTATGTCAATCATACCATGTTACACCATGTTATATGGACCTGACAAGGGCTGTATTGAAAAACAATATCAAAGTTTTGCTGTGATCTTCACCTTGATGATATGACCTTGGATCAAAGTTGTGACACAAAAATGTTCCAAGTATGAAAAAGATCTGTCAATCATACCAATTTCTATGGATCTTTGGACCAATCAAAAGTGACAGGGAAAAATCAAAAGTTTTTCATCCTCCTTAATATCAGACCTGTGACCTTTACCTTTGGGACATATACCATATTATAATTTGCGGCACACTGTCTTTTGATCATATATATTGTTATAAAGTTTCATAAAAAATATTCAGTGGTTAAAAAGTTATGGCCTGCACAATCAAAATGGTGAAGATAGACAAATCATTACTAGGAAACCTCCGCTGACAATTGTCAGGCAGAGTTAAGACGAGGAAATGAATCCTCCCCTCGGTGGAGTGGTGATTAAGTGATTACTGTGCTCAACCTGGAGGGCTCTGACCACTATCAGTGTACCTGATGCAATTTCAACAGTTTCTGCTTCCTTGTCGACTTCATCTCCTTTTTCATCACCATCTTCAACCTCTTCCATCTCCTCTTCAGCTACTTCTTCATTAACCTCTCCATTCTCATTGTTCCCATCATCTGATTCATCTTTTGTCTCTTCCTCTTTTTCCCCATTTTTCTTTGCTGCAGCTGCTTTCTGTTCCTCTTCATGTTTGGCCATGAGCTCTCGTAACTCAGCTTCTTGTCTTTTTCTGTATTGCTCTGTCTATGTAATACAATAAGAAAGTTGGAAACACAAATGGAATCATTTAAAAACCCAGATATACCTTACAAGTAAGAACTGAGACTGCTACTTCATCTCATGTTCACCTGAATAGCAAAGCTCTACCCAAGGATGAAAAGGAGGTGGGGTAAATACCTGGAAAAGCAGACATATTCTCAAATTATTTCTACATGTAGTTTTTTTAAAGGGTTAGTAATGCTAATGTTTAACCCTTTACCTAACATGAAAAGCAGACGACACTTGCAAAAAAAATCTTGAATAACTAATTTTTTTCATTTTTTGTCTCAAAAACATAGGTTATGACCCCTCGTTGGAACGAGCTCGACGAGCTCGTTCCAACGAGGGGTCATAACCTATGTTTTTGAGACAAAAAATGAAAATATTTTGAAAATTAATTGGCGATTTTTGAGAATAGCGCTGGCCGGTTTGGGCCGTTACGTTGGGTAAAGGGTTAAGCCCCACAAAATAGATCTTCTGTTTCTCAGGCAATTTTTTGTAAAATGACATGGGTCAGAGTTTTTTTTCTGTTTTGTTTTTTTTTTGGCAATTATTTCTTTGTCATCAGAAGTTCATATTCTTGGTTTGTTTTATGCTTTACCGTAGGCCTCAAAATCTACAGAATTGCATGGGTGGTAGTGTATTTCGTCTCTTGAGTGCAAGAAGGCTTTGCATGCTCAAGCATTGCAAAGCCTTGTTGCTCTCAAGGGACAAATTTATCAATTTTATTAACTTGGGTAAAATATCGGACATAAAACATTAAATTTCTATTTTCTTAAGTTTGCATTGGTAAAAAAAGAGAGCATGCAGCAGCCAAAATGATAATGCAGGAGGGCCGGAGAAACTGATTTTTTAACTTTTTTATGCCTAACAGTGTCTAAAAGTGCAATCTAATATATTGTACCTAAAATGAAAATTATTTCATTCAGCCGATTATGCAGAGATGTAATACACTGTTCAAAAGGGCTCAGAGTGCTTTATATATCACCGCACTTCATCACTTAAGTTAACCCTTAAGGGCCTGGACAACTGTCCTGAATTCACACCTGACCACTGCCTGTACACGTCCAGTGGCTTAACGGTGATATCTAGTCAAGGCTTGGCTGCCTTAACAGGTAGCCAAGACTTCACTAGAAACCATTGCCAATGTAATTTGTTTATTGTCAGCAGGACCTACTGATGATGGTATGTTAAGAGCACCTGTTCTGAGGTTGTAAAAGTCGGAAATCGGCCTTTAAGGGCTGAAATATACTAACTTCTATCATCATCTCATCTACATAATGGTTCCAGAAGAGTTGACAAATGAATAACAATAATTCAAAAACAGTTTGATCAGAAAATCAATTGCCTTATTTCAACCATAAAGGCCCTTTCTGACTTTGATTACTTTTTAATACAACAAAACAGGTGTCCCAAGAGTGAGAATGTTCCATGTTACAATAATTATTGCAGGCAATAAATAATGTTACCATTCAATGTGGGTATGCCTAAATACCACATCACACAAAATGATATTCACTTACCCGAAATCACCTGCAATCACACAAAATCATAGATATGAAGTTGAACAAATATGACTGAAATTGACAACTGTTATTAACTGGTTGAGTGCTGGAAGCCACTATCATGGCTTTCAAGAAACATGAGGGTACCATACTAAAGTCTTCATATTCTTTACACAAATTTCCTATTCAGTCATAAGCAAATACAATTGTGTTCATATAGATTTGCATTATTAAAAATTATTGGAGAGTGCCTTAAGGCACTCTCCAATAATTTTTAATAATGCAAATCTATATGAACAAATTCCAACTTCCAAAAATAATCTAGCACTCAACCAGTTAAGTCTGAGCCATGGAGGTAATGCGGGGGGGGGGGGGGGGGGGGGGGGGGGGGGGTTGTGACATTAATATTTGGCAGATTTTTTTCTTCTAAATAACTTTCATCATGATGTTTTCTTTTCTCTCTTTATTTCTCTCATCTTTTGTAAGTTATTTACATGTGAGAAAACTAGATAAAGGCACAATCATGCAAAAGCCCATTATTCATACTTCTTCCAGCCCACTTCTTCCCATTTTCAGTTGACTTCTCCCTAAAGTCTGTAGAGGAAGAAGAGACTTCTTCCTCAATTTACCACCTAGGCTGCTCACTATTTATCACATTCACAAAGTCATAAGACAAACACAGAGTTTCCAACAAAAAGAGGCATAACTGAGAAAGAATCAAGAAAATTTGTTGAATATCGAACTTGACCAAGATCTTCTCACAATGTATGCCTTCAGCAAGTTTCATGAAAATTTTATTAAATTTGTTCAAGTTATCACGTTCACCAAATGTTAGGATGGATGTTAGGATGGATGGATGAAGAGACAGATGGGTTGATGGACAGATGGGTGGGACTCATTTCTATATCCACTGCCCAATTTTGTTTGGATGTGGAATAAAAAGACACCCCTTCCTCCCTCATAAAATTGAGGAAAATTGCCAAGAAACAAGAAATCTTTTTTAACCCTTTACCTAATACGAAAGGCAGACAACACTTGCAAACAAATCTACTAAATATTTTCATTTTTTGTGACAAAAACATTGCTAATGATCCCTCATTAAGTTCAACGAGCTCGTTCCAATGAGGGATCATAAGCCATGTTTTTGAGACAAAAAATAATGAAAATTAAATGGTTATTTTTGTAAATAGCACAGGCCGGTTTTGGCTGTTACGTTGGGTAAAGGGTTATTTTTTAAATTTTTTTATTAGGGTTTAACGACATATTAACAGTCAGGGTCATATCATGTCGGTGAGAGTTTTATGGGTGGAGGAAGCCGGAGTAACCGGAGAGAACCACCGAGCAACGATGAGTAGCTGTCAGCTCTCCAACATTATAACTCTGAACTCTGCACCGTGGCACAGGCAGGGTTCGAATGGTTGAAGACATGCACACCATCGACATGCAGTTCACGTTGGTACACGGCATCATCAGGCCCCCATGTAGGCAATCGCGGTGAAGTGCCTTGCCCAAGGATACAACGCGGGTGTGCGAATCAGTCGCTGAAATGGCCATCCATCCAACTACTAACCGCGCTCGACATTGCTTAACTTTGGTGATCTGATAGAACAGGTTACCGTGATGCCACAGCGCCCCCCTGTAAAGGGTTATTTGAACTTATAATGAAGAAGTTTTGAACAAGTTATCTTAAAACGGTCTCAATATTGGCTCTTATGATCTGGACTCTTCTAAAAAGTACTGGTATAATACTAACAGCTTCTTATTTTCTGCAAATGCTTGATAATGAACTGTATAATGACAAAAATATCAAATAGTTAATCCTTACTCGAGATTTATCAACATGATCCTTGGTCTTACAATGTTTAACTTTAGCAATTTCTTCATCAGTGTAGAATCTTTTACACAGTCTGCAGTAGTATCCAGTAACTTGAGAAACATACTCAATTCCTGCAAAATCAACAATTACATTCAAAATCACATCAAAATAAATAGAGGATTATCTCATAAGTGGGAACCATAAAGTTTTATTTTTCATTAGTGCTTGGCAAGTGCTGCTTGCAGTGAAAAATATTTTCAGGTCCACTCGAATGAAATAATTCCCAATATTCACTAAAATAGCACAGATTTTTTTTATTGTAAAATCAGGGACATTTTTCAGAGCAATATTCAGTTCAATTTGATTGAAACACATACATTTCAAAACAATAATAAAGATCAGCTGATTGTTCCTTCAAAGCGACGACAAAGTGATGCACTGATATTAAACGTCATTTAGGAAGCTACTGAGGGATATTTCTTTATATCCATCAAGTCGATGGATGTCAAGAAATACCTTTTAGATAATCTGCAATAATTCACAGGCTAGCATATAATAATTTCAGGTATTTTCAATTCATTATCAACCATTTTGATGTGATGGAATGGCCTATCAAAAACTAACAAAGACTGATGTATATTTTAATCCTTTCAAACCAGTATGCAGCAATTTTTGCTTTAACTTCTACACACTGGTCTTCATGTACAGCGGAACTGTATATCACTTTGCCAATAAAAGTTATTCAATTAACAGGAGTATTCAATTAACAGGAATATGCAATTAAATGGGATTCAGTCACCTTGCTATATTCTAGAGATAACCTAAGCATTTAATCTATTATATCTTTTTGAAGCGCTCAAACAAGATATACTATCCAAAAATAATTAACCCCCCCCCACACACACACACACATAATAGCTGTGGGTATCCAGTAAACAGGTAAATTCTTGAGAGAAAACCTGCTATTCGTAGTTGGGGGAACATGCCTTATTAGTGAAACACAAGTTTCCAGTGCAATCTTTTTATTGAATTAACATTAGGCACTGTGGACATTATCACAACGTCAAAATACGTTACACGTTAATCAGTGTGCCATGCTCTTGATGACCTTCTGAATTTCTCTCAATGTGATGTCCTATTCCTCTGTAAGTGCAAGATGCAGACTGTCAGTGTCATGAGGTGGTGGCTGGCTACTGACCACTCTCCTGTGTGCATGTATATGTTCTATCGAGTTGCAGTCTGGGCTCATTGCAGGAAAATCCATCCAGGTCACATCCTGTTGCATATCTTTGATGTCTCGCACTGTTCTCACTCGGTGAAGCCTGGCATTATCGTCCAAATAATGAAATCGGTTTCCAAGGAAGATTCAATTAACTGGGGTTCAGACACCTTGCTGTATTCTAGAGATAATCTAAGCATTTAATCTATTACATCGTCTTTTACAGAGCTCATGAAGCTCTGTCAAACATGATAAAATAGATTAAATGCCTGTGATGGATGTATCAAGGTCAAGAGGTTTATAAACAAGGAGATGATGGTCAAAGTAATTTCTAGAAATATTATAACACTTTTTATTCAATTAACAGGAGTTTATTCTATACCCTATAAACAATTAATAGATCAAAGTATGGTGATTAGTTTTGTGATGTGAAGTTATATTTATTTAACAAGGGTATTAATAAAGAGATGTCCATCTATGGGGGACTCCACTGTATCAATATTCTAATGGGCCCTGTCAAACAAGACTGAATTGGTTCAATACCTAGTGGCACGATGGAAAAAAAGTTTTGACAGAAATTTTGATATTTTGACATCAATGTGCAATATCTTTCTATCAGGCAAATCAACCAAGCACTATTCACAAAAATCAACATTCAAATCCACTCTTATTCATTTTTTGTGCTTACAACATTACATTTGATTCTGCACTGAAACAAGCTCTTTGAAAACTCTTCCATGACCATTACACTACATATCACAAGAGTCTTGTTTGACCTTGAACCAATGCTTCAGAACTTAGCTGACATCTTATACAGTAGAATCCTCTTAATTAAATATCTATTTTGGCAGTGAATATTATTCAATTAACAGGAGTATACAATTAACAGGGATTTGGTCAGTTTCCTGTGTTCTGGAGGTAAATTGAGAATCTGTCAAACAAGATATAATAGAATAAATGCCTGTATTGGATGTAGCGAGGCCAAAAAGGTTGATAAATAAGAGGAATTTGGTGCGTGTCACAGTAATGTTTTCGACATATTACAAAAGTTTATATACAATTAACAGGGGTTTACTCTACAACCCATATGCAATTAACAGATCAAACTTGTACTGAAGGTGTGGTAAATGGTTTTGTGTTTGAAAATTATATTCAATTAACAGAGAAAAACAAATAAGTGGGCTCCACTGTACTTACAGATCATACTACAACCTTGTTTGACCTTGAACGCAAAGATATCAACTGCAATGCTCCAGAATTTAGTTGACACCTTATATTTTCAAGCAATGATATAAATTGTTTTTCATTACCTCATTATTCAAAAAATTGGCATATTTACTCAGCACTATGTACTGAAATCACCTTTCAAATTCAGTTGTTTTATCATTTTTACATCCCAAACCAAGCCCTGTCCATTTATATAACTGTGCTCATTAATTAATGCAATGAAAAATGTCCTAGCTGCAGAATCATTCACAATGTCATAAATACCTTCAGGCTCTTCAGTGTCTTCAGTAACTCTGTCAAAAACATGTAAGGTGGGCTTCTCCTGTTGAAAAAAAAAGAAAAAGAATATTGAAGGAAAGTTAAAAAATTTATAGTAATTTATATATTTTTTATACTTACCAATGACCCAGACATAGCTGGTGCTAACTCTTAAAATATAGGGCCAAACACAAATTTTGCCCCCCAATCCCCAAAATTTGCATCTAAAACCAAAGAAAACATGTCCTGAATGGCCCTCCACACTTCACCTCTACTGCGCATGCGCAGTGTCAAGGACGTTCCGAAATTGGCGCCATTAATCATTCTTATAACCGGTGCCTGGTAAGCGCTATGTACTCAGCGGGGAGGTATGAGTTCCCAACTCCTGGGAGGGCCATCCCCGTCTGGGTCATTGGTAAGTATAAAAAATATATAAATTACTATAAATTTTTTAACATTTTTATACTGTACCAATGACCCAGACATAGCTGAATAGTAAAAAGGCTGGAGGGCCTAGGACATAGAGCAAGTTGGAATACGCTCAATTATATAAAATAGAGTCATCCCCTCTAGGGAAAAAGAAGTATTAGGCCTCACATGTATCTTTCTTATTTATGATAAATTAGAAAGATACAACACCTTCCAAAATTGAGCATCATACATCCATGTACTCTATTAATATCTTGTATAATCCTTATACTAATAATTTTTAAAGTAAGCCAATAAACAAAGTAAGTCTAGAGAATAGAGACTCTTTATACTCCTTAAAAGTGTCTGAGGATTGTATAATAACGTCCGTTTGACACGTGCTATATTCAAAAGCTATACTTTAAAAACTAAGACCTGAATGAATTTTTAAAACATAAACTTCTCACTAAAAAGCCATCCCAGTAACAGCTCAGAATTACTAACTCCGGAGGAGGTATCCCCTTGTTTTCATAGTAAAACAGGTGACCCAAGGGAACACCCTCCCCCCACCCCCTTTTTCTTGCCCTGGGTCAAATAGCCCAGAGCGAAGAGGGCAGCAGAACGGAGTCACTGCCGAAACAGACAGCCTACCTAGCTATAGTAGCAACTGTTAAGTGAATGACATTCTGAGCAGTAGATAATAGACCTAACAATAGAGGCCTCCAGAAATGGACTCGATATTTCTGAGATAAAAATTCATGAATGTGGATGGCTGAGCGCAATGAGCAGCCTTCAAAAATCTATAATAGCGACACTATTAATGTAAGCCCAAGATGTAGAAAGAACTCTTACTTCATGAGCCGAAATCTCAAGCACAACTGCTGAGTCAATGATATACCATAAGCAGTACCGATAGTTAATTGAATCCATTAGCAATAGAATGGAGCGTAACGTCCTTCTATTAGGCATAAAGACAGAAGAAGCTTACGTCCGTAGTAATAAACAGATATCTGTTTATAAATACGTAAACTCTAACCGGACAGAGTAAAGGCCTATGCCCGTACGAAGACGGAAGGACCTTAATAACAATAGGTTCCGGATAATATTAGGAGCCTGACTCTTAACCAAAAATCCAACCTAAATAGTAAAGGAAGTAGTGATTCCGAAACTACGAAAGTGAGAATCATCCACCGATAGTGCATGAAGCTCACTGACTCTTCAGTAAAAGAGAAGCCAACAGAATTACTGTCTAAAAGGTCAGAATTTGAAAACTACTGTTTCCAGAGGCTCAAATTACTTAGCTAAATAAGAACCGAAGTTAAATTCCGTATAGAAATTTAATCTAATGATTCTAAGTCTATTTATCGAAAAGTAACTAACTGACTTAGATAAAGAGACATAAGACTCAATTGTAAACTTTCATAGAGTGCATAGGTATGAGATAACATAGACCTATAACCTTAATAGTAACAGGCTGCAGTAGATCTTGTCAAACAAGTATACTAGAAAGTTGCAATGACTAGTATGGAGGGATCAACAATATCAACATAGTGATCCCTACACCAACGACGGAAGAGCCTCCACTTTAGCCGCATAGTATAGCGAAGAAGAGGTTCTCCTACAGTAAGAAATCGCGTCCAAAGCTCGTCCAGTACAATGCTTACAATGCAAGAAGGACCACACAACGGAATACGTGAAGGTTGAGACCTTACGGGTTGTGATGAAGATGACACGATTTTCCCCAGCGAAAGAAGATCCTCTCATGGAGGAAGTTTTCGCGTTAAGTCCCACAGCAGACATCGGAGTAAATTTACCCACGGTCTCTGTGAAGACAGAGATGCTATCAACAGAAATGTATTGTGGTTGTTTATCTTGGCAATACTTGCTGAAACAACAGCGCAGGAGGATACGCATATCCTATCATTCCGTCCTATTAGATCAATAGAGCGTTAACAACATAAGCTCAGAGATCCGGACATGTAAACACATACGTCTGCAATTGATTAGCAAGTTGTGTCGTAAATAAATTATCATTGGGCGCTCCCATTGATAGCACATCTGATTGAATACTTGTTTGTTGAGAGTCCATTCTGACGGCAACAAGTGACCCATAAGTGAAAGGGAGTCTGGTAATACAATCAGACGACCCGGAATATGACGGACCGAAGCAGAACTTGGTGTACTATAACAAACAGAAGGATTCTTTCCATTAAATTGAATAACGGAAACGAATGAGTGCCTCCCTGGTTCCGGAGATACGCAACTACTGTCGTATTATCGGACAGGATTTGGACATGCGTTTCTGAATAATGTTCATTCAATGACATAAAGCAAGCCTAAAAAACATTATTCCGTGGAAGATAAGTGCTTGCCTAGAGACTGCGGAACCCAAAGACCCTGGCACTTCGAATCCGTTGGGATCAATATTGTATCCCAACCTGTTTGACTGGCAACCGTCATAATTATAAAACTCGGATCCGGCAACTGCAGTGGTACTCTCTGAGTCAACCACCGAATGTTTGCCCCAGTCTGAATCTCTTGCTACACGAGATAGACAAGAGAACGTGTAAATCGAGCAATTCATGGATTGCTGAAAAGTTGCCGTCGAAGAGAAGCTTCTCCAAGACCGAAGCGACTCTGAGAGAGTTCTTCACCTTACTATCCACGCGCGTGGATGTAGCTAGGGCTGCGTCACGTCCAACCAACTCCAGGTTGCCACTGAAGGGCGGAGTTATACGTGGACAAACTACTGCCCTCGAAAGAAATCACATTAAGGATCATATTTCGGAATTCTTTCTCTTGAAGACGTAATGATAACGCCTCAGTAAGGTGGATTACGTATGATAAAGCGTCTAAGTTAAGTCTACTAGACATCATTGTCGTTTCCAACATAGTGGTTGGAAAAGACATAGACGGCGAAAAAGATAATTTCCAGTCTTTAACCCCGCCGTCTAGACGCATATGAACTCTCGGTATGCCATGTTCTGCCAAAATAAATTATTCCTAGAAATGATAAAAGGCAGAATTGAGCATTGCGGACAAGAAACTAAACTATCATGCTTGGTAGCAGGCTTATATATATATATAGCGTCGAAAAATAATACAAATGTTCTAATGACATTATTGGACTGTGCCGGTAAGTCAGGGACAATGTCCCTGAACCGATCCAAAATTCCGTGTCCAATGACGCTATAAGTCTCTTATCCAACATCGCAGCAATGAAGTCCGAAGGAACAACCACTGGAAGATAATGCCGGAAGAAATGTATGGCAGCTTCCGTTGTTCCGAAAGGGAAAACTCGAAATCGTCCGAATCCCTTTCGCCATCCTGTCGGACCCTATAAAGCGTTCGGTCGTCCGAACCTGATGCAACAGCGGAGCGCACCAACCCAGCGCCGACGGATAATTCCTGATTCGACCGAGAAACTGTCGATTGCTGGGATGCTGCGAAAAACTGTGCTAACTTGGATAGCACGTCCGTCACTGAGGCCTGTGGAGAAGCGGTCTTACGATGCATTGCCGCTGGAAGCTCCGTGATCGTTACCCCGTGCATACTTCTATTATGCGAGTGAACGGAGTGTATAGGCCTCGTGTCCCTTGGCTACCGGATGGCGTGACCTGTTCGCCATGGAATCATTGAATGACGAAACTGGTCGGATACTCGAGGTCACGTAGCCAAAGTGCGGTCGTGTGCGCTGTCGTGTGCGCTGCTGTGAGGATGAGGAAGCATTATCGACAGTCTCTCGGACTGTCAATATAACGGAGCGTCCCGAGCGGCGGACATATGCTCCGAATGCGAAATATCTCAACCACAACATGTGGTCCCCTATGTTGTTGTACGAGAGGGACCTCTCTCGCTCACAGCCCGGACGGACCTGGACGAGCCAGGAACCGGACTAACAGGCTTCCTCCGATCTGTCCTCAATCCGTCGTCACTGGGTGAGTACTAAAGTTATTATAGTGCTCGCATCACCCAAATCTCCTTCCTAGACCGCAACGGACGAACCCGGCTGCCGAACCATTCGATGAATGGACGCTACACCGGGTGAGCTAGCGAATGTCACTCCGTCGATCCTACAAGGGACCTCTTAGGCGATAGACATATTCCATGAGCACTTATTGCCGCTAGCTCTTCATTAACTATGACGACAGAGGCACACTTTGAAAGACATCTCCGTAACTTTGCGAACAAGAAACCCGAAATGCTTGGTAATAGCAAGCATATAATAATATATATAGCGTCGTTCAATAATTCGAAAGTTTGTGTGACATTATTGGACTATGTCGGAACTGAGGGACGATGTCCCTGAACCGAACCAAAAATTTCTAAGTCCCCCGACGCTATTAGTTTCTTATCCGGCATCGCAGCATACTGGTCAGACGAAAGAACCTGTAGAAGATAAAGTCAGATGACATACACAACAGCATATGTTGTTCCGAAAGGGAAAGCTCGAAATCCTCCGAATCCCTTTCGGTATCCCGTCGGACCGGATGAAATTTTTCGGACGTCCGTACCTGCTTCCGCGGAGCGTCCCGACCCAGCATCATCGGATAATACATTATGCGACCGATTCAGTTGTTGCTGGGATGCTGCAATAAGCTGTGCTATTTGGGATAGCACGTCTGTCACCGAGGCCTGTGCAGTAGCGGTCTTACGATGCATTGCCGCCGGAAGCTCCTTGTACGTTGACTCCCGCACATTTTCTTATGCGAACGTCCGGAGTCTGCAGGCCTCGTGTCCCTGGCTACCGGATGGTGTGACCTGGTCGCCGATGATTCTCTGATTGGTGAAGCTGACTGGATATCCGAGGTCACGTAGCCAAGAGCGGTCGTGTGCGCTACCATGAGAATGAGGAAGCCTTATTGACAGTCTCTCCGGACTGACTATATGTCGGAGCGTCCCGAGCGGCGGACGTACGCTCCGAATGCGAAACATTTTGTACAACATCTGGGGCCAGATGTTGTTGTACGAGAGAGGGGCCTCTCCCGCTCGCCGACCTGGACGAACTAGGAACCGGACTAAAAGGCTTCCTCCGTTCTCCCTCTAATCCGCCGTCACTGGGTGTGCATTTGGTTGATTTATAGTGCTCGCATCACCCCAAAACTCCTTCTAGACCGCAACGGACGAACTCGGCTGCCTAACCATTCGATGAATGGACGCTACACCGGGCGAGCTAGCGGACGTCAAAGGCCGTCGAACCTACTAGGGTCCTCTTAGGCAATTGGCGTATTTACATGAGCACTTTTCTGCTAGCTCTTCATCAATTGTGACGACGGAGGCACAGTTTTGGAAGACATCACGGATACATCACCCTAATCCTGATCGTCTGAAATAGAAATTGATAAAGTAGAGTGACCCTGCGGGGAAAGGACCGGAATGTCCAATTCCCCACTAACATACCGTGACACACGCTTCCCATGTTGTCATCGAAATTATCACATACAGAACAGGAGTTAGTGCGAGTACACTGACTACATATAGAATGATTATAAAGTCAGAGGAAGATTTCCTCTTATTACAATTGACCAAAATCCTTTCAATGTGAAAAGAAAACAAAGTCCTAGTACTCGCACCAACCCCTGACAATCAAAATACATAATAATATGATCCATTAACATAGAAAAAATAATTGAAATCAAAAAATTTTGAAAAAATATTTTTTCAGAACAGCCCAAGTTTCTGAAAAGTAACGTTGAGCCCCAATGGATCCCAAGCCTAAGTGTGGACAAAAATTTTAAAAATATTTTAAACAATTTATGCAACACTTACGAACAATAATAATGTATCTATTTATGATTAAATTAACATCAAGATATTATTTTCAAGAAATCCCCCCTCACACAGAGGGCTGTTGTAAATGTACACAATAAGTGTAAAAACACTAGAATAGGACTCCAGGCACCCAGGCCCGAAATCAGTTACCAATAATACACTATCTGATGCAAAACAGAGACTTCCAGGGAAGAAACTGCAGAACATCAGATGGTAGATGCAGAACACAATGCCTAACCACCCATAGGTGAAGACGAAAACATGGGGAAAAGAACAGAATTCATTCTGTTATTCAGCTAAAACTCCCAAGAAATTTTAGTAATAAAATTACAGAAAATATGCCAAAAGCATGGGAGAATAGCAAGAGGGGACTTAAAGGAAAGGGAGAGAGGAAAACACTGAACAAGCAGTGTAACTTGATAACAAAAATGACAACAAAATGGCTGCTGCCTCGAAAATAGGTAACTTAACATAATTTCATTAAAAAATTTTAAGTTACAGCCCTGATAATTTTCTGTCACACATTTTTCCTCTCCTCCTTCTATATCCTCCTTAGAATCACCATTTCACTAATATTTATGTGTCTGGCATCATTTAAACTGAGATTTACAAGCACAAAGATCAGTCAGATGTTAACTGATGAAGGGCCAAACTAAGAATGATTAATGGCGCCAATTTCGGAACGTCCTTGACACTGCGCATGCGCAGTAGAGGTGAAGTGTGGAGGGCCCTTCAGGACATGTTTTCTTTGGTTTTAGATGCAAATTTTGGGGATTGGGGGGCAAAATTTGTGTTTGGCCCTATATTTTAAGAGTTAGCACCAGCTATGTCTGGGTCATTGGTACAGTATAAAAATATGGCAAAACAAAAATACACTGTTAATAGGTTAAGACAGTCGTTCAAAAGGGTTTGATGACCTACTTTCTCTAAATAAAAGAAAACAACAACAACAACAAAAAACGAAACAAAGTAAGATACAGAATTTCCCCGACAATTTTCTTTTTGACAGAATTTTTTTTTCATGATAATTCAAATAAGAAAAAATGATTGGTAAGTATAAAAAATATACAAATTACTTAAAATTTATCACATTTTTATACAACAACCAATGGCTCAGACTAGCTGAATCGTAAAAAGACTGGATGGCCTAGGACTTGAAGGAAAATCCAATCTCTCAATTACATCAGTAAAGAATAGCTCCTACAGAATAGGAAAAGATAGGAATTATATATGTCTTTTTCTTTTACGAGAAAAGAGAAAGGCATAGCACCAACAATGTAATTGAGTAATACATAATATATTATTCTCCATTTAATGCCAGTATAACACGTTATGCTAATTCGGTGAAGGAAAACCAATATAAAGATAGTCCAGAGAATGAGACTATTTATACTCATTTAAAAGTGTCTGAGGATTGTATATTAACGCTCGTTTGACACGTAACATAAACAAATGCTTCACAGTGACCTACACTTTAAAAACAGTACATAAATGAGACATAGTTATTGCTTCACACTGAGCTGCACATTAAAACCACCCCAGCACAGACACAGGACTATTGTTACTGGAGGAGGTATTCCCTTGCTTTTCACTATAAAGCCAGATAATCATAAGGAAAAAAACGTTCCCCCCACCCCACCCCCACCCCTTTCCCCTTGTTCTGAGGCAAAATTCCAGAGAATGAAGAGGGCAGCGGAACAGTGTCAGTGCTGGGGCAGACTGCCTAAAGACCTTATAGATGTAACATGTGGTGGATATTCTGGGCAACAGAAAGAGGACCCATAGATCTAAGGTCATCGGAGATGGACTCTCATTTCTCAGGTAAAACTTGTTAAATGAAGAGGGGGCTTGTCCAGTACGCAGCCTTCATGAGATCAGTAATGGCTATACTGTTGGAAAAAGCCCAAGAAGTGGACAGTGCTCTTAACCTCGTGCGCTGATATCTTATTAACAGAACGTTGATCCAAAAATAGATTTTCATAGGCAATGCATATTACCAACTGAATCTATCTAGCGACAGAATGAACAGAAATATCTTTTCTGTTGGGAATAAAAGAAAGAAAAAAACATTTTCTTTCCTTTCTAATAAAATTTGATCGACATTAATAAATGTGCATTGCTCTGACTGTACACAGCAAAGGTCTACAGTTACTGGAGGACGGTAAAGACTTAATGACAATAGGCTCCAGCCATTTATCTGGGATCTGATTCTTAGCCAAAAATCCCACTTTTGTAGTGAGGGTTATAGTATTACCCACACTACGGTAATGAGATTCATCAACAGATAATGCATGAAGTTCACTGACCCTTCTAGCAGATGCAAAGGCAAAGAGAAACGCCGTTTTATAGGTCAAGAATTTGAACTCTACAACATCCAATGGCTCAAAAGGAGCTTCTTTGAGCTTCAACAGAACCCAAGCCAAAGTCCACTTAGGAATTAATCTGAGGGTTCTAGGTCTATAAATAGAGAAATTTCTAACTAGGCTTATGTTTCCGTAGTCTATTCCGGATTACATGGAATAGTGTGACATGCGCAGTGAAGATACAGAATAGTAATGACAAGGAAACAGCAAATTGCACTTTAAATGTAAACCAGAATGGAATTTGAGGAAGTGGTGCTCGCAATTTGTGTTGATGATGTTGTCAATGACAACATGGATTTTTTTTGCTCATCTCAGTGCCGCATCTGTATAACACAGCACAGCTCTCCTATGGACAGGTAGGCCAATATGACCAGATGAAAAAGAAACAAAAAATTTACAAAGAAACGCTGGACCGAGCACTTGAGTTTTATTATTATTTCGACTCCCATTTGTTCAGGGGCGCAGCCAGGATTCGATAATTGAGGGGGGCCCGCCATTTTTTTGTGGGGGCATACCATGATATTTGTAATGTTGTGTTGTGAGGTTTCGGAAGTCCTTGCCTAGTCCAAGCTAGCACCCTCCCGTCGTTACCCCCTCCTCCCACTTCCCTTCATGGAAGTGGGAGGAGGGGGTAACGACCAGACTGACCAAGTCAGGATAGGACCTCCGTCGAGAAAATTTTGCAAAGTTAAGTGCTCTAAGATCGAATCGGATGCAATCGTAGCATGTGTAGCCCTATATTAGAGAGCATTTGGGTCAATATTTCTTTTTTATTTAGGGGAGGGGGGGCGTTAAAGCTTTGGGTTGACCTGAGTCTCCCCCATGGCTATGCCACTGGCAAGGATGCCTGCTGATCCGGGAGACTGGGAACAGGTTCTCGCCATTGTGTCCATACAACTCTGCGCATTGACAGTATTTGAGCGAGAATTTTAAAAAACAATTTCAGTATTTGGTGTCCACCATTTGTTGGTTATGAGTACATTGAGAACCAGCAAAGCCTGTCTGTGCACTCTCGATCACCACAGAGTTCCCGTGAACAAGAAGGTCATGAATGCACTGCCGCGTTGTTTAGGTTCAGTAACAATATCCGATCTCACCAGGGGGTAAGGTAGGGAGGCAAACTCACATAGCTTGGCTAGAGCGTTATAATGGGGCATGGTGTGGTCACACCCCTCAAATTTCTGACTGGTGGGGGTGAGGATGGAGAAAGGTTTCCAGATCTTCAGTTTTCAGCGTATGTTGGATTTGAGCCTTGTAACCAAGTTGGTTGTCGAAGCCTCGGTTCCCTAGCTACCGGATTGTCTGACTTCATGTGTGAGACTGGCTGGATATCTGAAGTCAAGTAGCTAGGATGCAGTTGTGTGTAGTTATGAATCGTAGTGGAAGCCGTGACTGTAGCTGAGGCCGGCTGCAATCTAGACGGAGCGGCAGGTGTGGATGTATGCTCCGGCCCGTGTAAGTTTCTCAAAACAACCTCTGGCCCCAGATGTTGTTGGGTTAGAGAGGGACCTCTCCCGCTCGTGGCCTTGTCAGTCCTCGCCGAGCCTCCTGAAAAGAAACTTGCTGGCTTCCTCCCTATTTCCGTCGTCACTGGGTGAGCTTTTGTTTTTAAGGTGCTCGCTCTACCCAATTCTACACTTCCTTCGCAAGAGACATACCCGGTGTCCCACAGACAGAGTAACCGGTCGAGCTAGCTGCCTGCAAGGGATTAAGAACATTAACTAGAGGCCTTATCCCTTGCTTTATATTCATGAGCGGCTAGGTCTGCTTGCTCATCAGAGCGTGACGACTGTAGCACAGTTTTGGTGGGCACAATACCACCGCCATGTTCTTGATCCTCTGAAAAAGAAACTGAAAAACTCTAATTATCTTGCGGTGAGAGTACTGGCACAGACATCTCACCGCCAACAACGTACCACGACACCTGTCTCCAACGTTTGTCATCCCAATTCACACATGTAGGACAAGAATCTGCAGGAGTACATTGACTACAGGCAAGGCAACAAGCATGTAAATCTGAGGAAGATTTCCTTGGCTTGCATTCAGAACAGTAAGCTTTCATGATTCAATCAAAATAAGTCGATAGTACTCTTACAGACTCCACAATAAATATATGATAAAGATACATAAATGATTGCAATCAAAATCGAAAAATTAAATCCAAAAAATTTTTCGAAATTTTTTGAAAAAGTCTCAAGTGTCCAAAGGGAACATGAAGAGCCCAAGGGCATCCCGGTAGAGCCTAAGTGTGGACAAAATCCAAATTTTTTTAGCTACACTACCGGAATCATAATCAATGTATCTTACAATAATCCTTCAGTAACATAATATCTAAATACTACATATATTTAAAGACGCTGCCAATGTAAACAACACCAAAGGAAAAAACGGAAACAAGACATCAGGCACAGAAAAAAAAGGCCAAAGTTAGTAACAGATTTTAATGCTACCAGATGTAAAGCTAGATCTTCATATGAAGAAAAAAACGATACATTGGATAGAAGATGCAAGACCAAAATGACCTAACACTCCAAGGGTGAGGGTGTAATGATGGTGATAAACAAAATAAACATTCTGTAATACACGTTAAACTCCCAAGATATTTAATAAAAAATTTCGATAAAAAGCAGCCAAAAACTTAGGAGTTTAACTGGAGGGCTTCAAGGAGGGATAGGCAAGGAACACTAAAACAGTGGAAAAATCATTAGCAAGAATGATGACGTTAGGCATATGTCCCGAAATTGGGAAACATGAAATAATTGTTATAATTAATATAAAGTTACAGCCCTGAACATTTCCAACCACCGTTGTTCACTTCCATCATCCATTTCTAGCCTTGGATCCACCAATTTTACCATTGATTTGTGTCGGGCATCCTCAAAAAAGGAGATTTAAAAGCCTAGATGTCAGTTCATTGTTGCTGATTTTAGGGCCAAACAAAGAATGATGGTATGCGCCAATTTCGGTACCTTCCTGGATATTGCTCATGGGCAAAAGTATGGAGGACCATCTAGGACTTATTTTTTTCTGTTTTGCAAGCAAATTTTGTGGATTAGGGGGCAAAATTTGTGTTTGGCCCTGGATTAATTTGAGTTAGCACCAGCTAGTCTGGGCCATTGCTTGTCGTATAAAAATATGTGTCCATGAGACACCAATGCCCCCCGCTTTATGTTGTAAGTCGGGAAAGGCCCAAAACTCTGCCAAAAAGTACTGGACCAAGAGCACTATCAGTCTACCAATCACAACCTGTAATATGTGGTTATAAACCTATGTACAAAATTTTGTTTCATTTCGTTCAGTCAAACTAAAGTTAACTAGAAACCACGATCAACACGTCTTCTAAGTTGGAAAAGGGCCATAACTCTACCGAACAATTTCATACCAAGCCCACTATCAAACCCAACATGTATTATGTGGTTATAAACCAATGTATAAAATTTTGTTTCATTTCGATGAAACTGAAGTTATCATCCAGAAAACATATTTGGGACGTACAGACAAGGGTAACACTTATTGCCCTTAGCCAAATTGGTGGGGGCATAAAAATGCACCCAGATATCACCATGCAACAACCCTTTGCAGTCAGATGTAAAGCAGGCCAACACATGTAGAATTTAGTTGTGGATGAATGCTTACTAGATTTCTCTTTAATTGGCCTATCCTGTGAAAAGTTGTTTCTTTATGCTGCGCCCATTCTTTAAAGTCACAGTTACAAAGGTTGCATTTATGTTTGTAGACGCTGAAAAAAAAAAGAATTTGAAATGAAGATTTTTATTTATCTATTTATTTATTGGTGTTTAAGGTCACATATTTCTGCACAATGGCTAATCATGACCACAACATGGAGATAAGGTCAAGGCCAGTCAATCATTTATACCCCATGTTGCCTGTTTTAGAGGACTCGCACCCCAAGCATTAGTGACTGGGTCCTATCTTACCAGTGAAACAGAGCTTGTTTACTACAGTAAACAAGCACTGCTTTACTTCCCGGGATTCCCACGGGGGATGAAGCTATTAACGCGCGCACGCGTGCGTGCGTGTCAACTGGATATTCTCCAATATAACAAGAACCACTAAAAGTGTTGCATATGCCCCTCCTACAATATCACAGATAGTATGTGTTGATTGGAGTGATGGCATTTCTCAAGATGTTATGTCTGCCATTTTGAATGAACAAAAAAACACACACACATGAAGACTCCATGTCAAATGGCAAAGGTTTTAGCAGCTAATATTTCCGATAATGCAGTCTAATATTTAACCAAATATACCTTGTTTGACAGAGCTCAATGAGTTCTGTCAAACATGATATAATTGGTTAAATTTCTAGTTAATCCCCTGCACGCTGATGTCAAAATATCCAGATTTGAAGTAGCCATTTTCCCCATAAGTCAACTGGGAATTTAACCAATTCAATCTTGTTTGACAGAGCTCATTGAGCTTTGTCAAACAAGATTGAATCGGTTAAATTTCTAGTTGCATTATGGAAAATATTTGCACCCTGAACTTTAGATATTTCGACATCAGTGTGCAGGGGGTTAAACAAGAGAACAAGAGGCCCCAGGGGGCCGAGGGTGCTCACCTGACATGTAGGGATAAATATCAACCCAGGGAATTGATTTCAACAAGTTGCATCTGCCCCTCCTAAGAAAAGCTTATACCAAATATCAGAGGATTCTGACCAATGGATCTAAAAAAAAAAAGAAGATTTTTAAAGAATATTCCTCATATTGGACTAAGTTATAATTCGGGCTCCCACAGTGAACCCAAATATGAACCTAAAGACATGGCTTGAACAAACTTGGATCTCACCTCCCCTAAGGATGCTGCATACGAAATATCAAAACATTCCGACTGCTGGATCTGAAGAAGATGGTTTTTTAAAGAAAACTCCTCATTTTGAACCAAGTTATAATTCAGGCTCCCTCAGTGAGCCCAAATATCAACCCAGGAACATGGCTTGAACAAACTTGGATCTCACCACCCCTGAGGATGCTGCATACGAAATATCAAAACATTCTGCCTGCTGGATTGGAAGAAGAAGATTTTTTAAAGAAAACTCCTCATTTTGAATTAAGTTATAATTCGGGTTCCCGCAGTGAGCCCAACTATGAACCCAGGGACTTGGCTTGAACACCTTTGAATTCCCCCCCCCCCCAACCCAAAGCATGCTGCATACCAAATATCAAAAGATTCTTATTGGTAGATCTGACGATTTTTAAAAAATATTCCTCATACTGCACTAATTTAAACATTTGGGCTCCAATAGAGAGCCCAAATATGGACCCAGGGATTTGATGTCAATAAACCTGTGAAACAATCTTCCAAACATGTTATATGTGAAATTTGAAAGCTTTTGGAGCAGTGGTTTGGGAGAAAAGTAGTCTTACATGTTTTTCCCCATTACTCACGGTGTTAAAAAATGCTGACTCAGCACTTTTTCAAAGTCCCCAAAAAAGTACCCCATGATAAAATTGCTAGCAATTTTTTTGGACCGTTCCATTCTGTTGATCCTAAGGAAGCTTCACACCAAATAAGAATTCTCAGTGCCCCGTAGTTTTGGAAATATGAGCGTTTTAATTTTTTTCTATTTTTAGCTCCTGTGTTTCCCATGGGGCGACGAGAAATTTTTTGGGGACATAAATTAAGTACTTATGACCCAATAAGCCCTCATATCAAATTTCGTTCAAATCTGCCTCTCGGTTTGGAAAATAGAAATTTTGGGTGGGGCGAAAATTCTTGCCCCTCCCATAACGAAGGCAAATATAGCTCCTCGAACTTCTCTTGAACAAATCTGAGTCTACACCTCAAAAGGAAGTTGCACACCAGATATCAAGTCTCTGCTACTGCTGCTTCATGAGAAGAAGATTTTTTAAGATTTAAGCACACTTTTTGGGCGTAGCCCTACTGAGGGGTGGGCAATTTGATTTGAACAAAATCAAAACGAGGTGTCATAAACTATTATCTCAAAGATCAATTAAATTGGTTCAGTGGTTTGGGAGGAGGATGCAAACACCATGATCACGGACGTCGGACGGTGAGTAATCACTGAAAGTCAGGCGAGCTAAAAACCAAGTGATGGGAGAAAATTCAGGTGCACTACAAGAGTACAAGGGGTTAAGATCACTCTTCACCTGTGGCTACATCACAAACATAACACAAGTATAAAGTTCTGTCAAATGGCACCTTAACCCTTAAGCCCCCATATAGCCCCAAACCGCCACTTTTATATTGCATTGAAGCAGGTGTTCCCTTGTGTAATCTTTTTTATTTCTCTTGTGTGTAGACTGAATTTTCCCTGGCAGTGGTTCTACATCACTGCTGGCTGCCTGTATAGGCAGCCAGCAGTGATGTAGATCCACTGCCAAGTCATCAATAACTATGTAAGCAGAAAAAAGGCCATAAATACTTTAAAATTAATCTGAGGACTTAAGGGTTAATTCCCATTTTTGAGAAAGTTTCACTCCAGGCATCACCTTCCAATAGAATGTTATGAAACAATGCAAGTGGACAAAATATTGTTTCCTTTCATCTCAATATGAAGTGTACTCTAAAAATATATAGCTTTCAACAATGCATTACCACTTTTCGATAATGCCCTGATAAATGCGTTCATCACCGAGAGAGTTTAACACCTGGACAATTTTTTTTTAGCAATTTGACTTCAAAATTTGAAGAGTGGTGGCTAAGCAAGTCTTGGATGCCTTTGTGGGAAGCCAAGATTTAGCAAGCAACCAATGCTTGAGTAATATGGTCCTAGAAGGCTCATGTTTATGCGTGAGATCCAAAAATCCATCAAATTTGCATTAAGACCCTATATTTATATTATGTGGTAAAAATGTTACAAACTTTTTAACCTTGAATATTATACAGTAATGATAGAAAAAAACTATAAATTATTAAACCTGAAATGTATGGAACAAATATGACATCTTTCCTATTGAAAAGCATACTACTAATTAATGTACGTACATTTTATCTCGAGCAACATACTGCTTGGTTGCACTCTTATGTCTGAAGCCTGTGGAATGCGATGCTAACGCCTAAAATTAAATGAGAACAACTGATAAATAGAAAGTTGAGCCCAGCACTAAATTTACTTATTTAATAGGGTTTAACAACACTTTAACAGCCAAGGTCATATGTCAGTGACAGTTTTATGGGTGGTGGAAGCTGGAGTACCTGGAGAGAACCACGAGCAACGACGAGCAGCTGCCAACTCCCCAACATCGGAACTCTGCACTGCAGCACAGGCAGGGTTAGATTGGTTGAAGACATGCGCACCATTGGCGTGCAGTACGTCTTAGTACACAGCATCATCGAGCCCAAGTACACAAATGCAGGAGTCTGAATCGATCGTTTAGATGGTCACCCATCTAAAGAGTAACGGGGCTCGATGTTGCTTAACTTCGGAGATCTGACAAGACCCGGTTACCGTAATGCGGCTGATCCCCCCCCCCCCCCCAACTCCCCCAGCATTAAATGTTTTCAAGTGTGGTTTAAAGACTATTCCAACATCCAGGGTGACATCATGTCAAACAGTTTTATGGGTGGTGGAAGCCAGAAAACATCAAGCAGTGGCAAGCAAATGTCAAGACTCTCCAACTTACTAACTCTCCATCCACAAGCAGTGTTTGAGGAGGCTGACTGAAATTTGACCATTGAGATAGTTTGCCTCAGTACACAGACACCATACACCCACATAAGCAATTAGGATTACATGTCTTGTCCAAGGACACACAGCAGTTAGCACTGGGCAGGATTTAAGATTAGACCTTTCAATTTAAAGTCCAATGCTCTGACTGCTGAAAAACTACAATCCTGGATGGGAGACTGTCTGAGCGATCGATTCGGACTCCCGCGATGGGCCTATGGGCAAGGCACTTAACCCTGATTGTTCACATGATGCCGTGTACTAAGGCTCACTGCACGTCAATAGTGCACATGTCTTCAACCAATCTAACCCGGCCTGTGCTGCAGTGCAGAGTTACGATGTAGGGGAGCTGGCAACTGCTCGTTGTTGCTCGGTGGTTCTCTCCAGGTACTCAGGCTTCCTCCGCCCGTAAAACTTTTAACGACACGATATGACCTTGGCTGTTAAAGTGTCACTAAACCTTAAAAAATAAATATGGAAAGGCCAGTTGACATAGATCTCAGGCCCAAACATAATGACATATCTCTTTGGCACAGTCTAAACAACCCTAACTTCACAATGTGACTTGCTGTCACGCTCATGTGTTATGCACAGTAGTGGAGGGAGTCCAATAAGCAGGCTGCTTCTTGCCAACTTCCTGTTGACGTATATGATGGACCGTATCTTTGGTCCCCGGAAATGAAATAATTTGATTCTCATTCCCCATTATGTGTCACAAAAATTGTTCTAAGTTTATTCATTTGGTTACATTCTATTTGCAATTACTTTATCTTCCAGGCAGTGGCATGTAGACAGCCAATCTAGCCGTGTCACTTCCCACAGTATTATTATTTATTGGTGTTTAAGATCACATAATATTTATGCACAACGGCTAACCGTGACCGTGACAGTTTTACGGGTGGCGAAAGCCAGAGTACCGGAGGGAATCACCGAGCATCGACGAGCAACTGTCAGCTCCTCAACATTCTAATTCTAGTTCAAGCGCCGCTCAAGCAGGGTTACAGTGGTTGAAGACATGTGCATCATCTATGTGCAGTACGCCTTAGTACACGGCATCATCGTGCCCCCATGTATCCAATCGGGATAAAGTGCCTTGCCCAAGGACACAACATGGGTCATCCCGGACACAGATCCAACTAGGGACCTCTAGTATAGAAGTCCAACAGTCTACCACTGAGCAACCGTGATCACTTCCCACAGTATACAAGTGATTATATTTGTGCAATATGTTTATTTGTAACCACTTTACAGGTATGTATTTCACCCCCATTGCCCATGTGGGGGCACGATGACACCGTGTACTAAGGCGTACTGCACGTCGATGGTACGTATGTCTTCAACCAATCTGACCCTGCCTGTGCTGCAGTGTGGAGTTACGATGTTGGGGAGCTGGCAGCTGCTCGTCGTTACTCGGTGGTTCTCTCCGGGTACTCCAGCTTCCTCCACCCGTAAAACTGTCATGGTCATGATTAGCCATTGTGCATAAAAATGTGACCTTAAAAACATCAATAACTAGAAAGTGTTTTAGCACACTAAAACATATGTCTCCCCTTCCTTTCTATTTTATGCACTACAAATGATCTGGTCTGGACAATTACTCCCTATTTCAATTACATAAATTTGACCTTGAGGTCAAGGTCACATGAAGGTCATGATGACATGTGGTCTCATTGTGATACATCCACATGTCAATCATCTAAGTCCTAGGTCAAAGAACAAAAAAGTTCTGATCAGGACAATTATTCCTTATTTGAAGTACATAAATTTGACCTTGAGGTCAGAGGTCAAGGTCACATGCAGTTCATCAAGGTAGCGGACATGCGGTTTCATGGTGACACATCCACATGTCCAAAAAAAAAAAAAAAAAAACCTGGTCTGGACAATTACTCCCTATTTAAAGTACATAAATTTGCCCTTGAGGTCAAGGTCACATGAAGGTCATGATTACATGTGGCCTAATTGCGATACATCCACATGTCAAATATCAAAGTCCTAGGTCAAAAAACAAAAAAAGTTCTGGTCTGGATAATTATTCCGTATTTGAAGTACATAAATTTGACCTTAAGGTCAGAGGTCAAGGTCACATGAAGGATATCGAGGTAGACGACATGCGGTTTCATGGTGACACATCCACATGTCAAATAACCAAGTCCTAGGTCAAAAAACAAACAAATTGTGGTCTAGACAATTACTCCCTATTTGAAGTACATAAATTTGACCTTGAGGTCAAGGTCACATGAAGGTCACAATGGTACGCTACACACCGGCTCATGGTGATAGAACCACATGCCAAATATCTAAAGCCTGACTCGAAATACAAAGTTCTGGTCCAGACAGTTTCCCTTAAAAAAGTGCATAAATCTGACCTTCAGGTCAAAGGTCAAATGAAGATCACTATGGTACACTGCACACCGGTTCATGGTGATACATCCACATGCCAAGTATTTAAGGTGTAGGTCAAAAGACAAAAAAGTTATGGCCCGGACAATGTTTGTGTGATGTTTCCCTTAAAAAAACACATAAATCTGACCTTCAGGTCAAAGGTCAAGGTCACATGAAGGTCACTATGGGTCACTGCACACCGGCTCATGGTGATACATCCACATGCCAAGTATCTAAGGTGTAGGTCAAAAGACAAAAAAGTTATGGCCCGGACAAAGTTTGTATGAGAAGAAGAAGAAGAAGAAGAAGAAGAATATGCACTAAAACAATATGTCTCCCTTCTGGGAAGGGAAGACATAAATACAGGTATGTATACTGTGAATAAAGAACCTGAATCTTAACCTGGATGCGCTTCATATTCTTGTGAAGAGAAATTATTTAGTCAATATGAATTCGACTTGTTCCAATTTATGGGAGAGTGCCAATAGGCACTCTCCCATAAAATGTAACAAGCATTATTTATTATTTATTGGTGTTTAAAGTCACATGCTTCTATACACTAGTTGATCATGATGCAGAAGGAGATTTAACTTTAACAGCCAAGGTCATATCATGTCGGTGACAGTTTTATGGGTTGAGGAAGCCAGAGTACTGGGAGAGAACCACCGAGCAACGACAAACAGCTGCCAGTTTCCCAACATCGCAACTCCGCACTGCAGAACAGGCAGGGTTAAATTGGTTGTAGACATGTTCACCATCGAGCAGAAGGAGATAAAGACAAGTTTAGTTAATCGTTTATACCCATGTTGCACATTTTAGACAACTTCCATCCCAAGCAATGGTGACCGGATCCTATTTTACAAGTAAAACAAGAGCTAGCTTACCACAGTAAAAAATCACTGCTTCACTTCCTGGGGTTCCCACGGGGGAGATGTAACAAGGCAAAGACCTGTACAATTTTTGTAAATATATTCTGGCGACCAAAAATAATTTAGCTCTGAACGAGTTAATTCATAATTCTGCAAAGTCGAAAAAGGGACATAACTCTGGCAAAAATGTCAGACCAAACCCTCGATTTGAACCTGACCTGTATTTTATGTTGATACACCTACACAACAAATTTTATTTGATTTGGTCAAAAACAACTAAAGTTATCATCAGGAAACCAAAGTGAGACACAGGCTATTTTAATAGGCCCCTGAAAAAATGAAAGTGTCAATGACACTGTAGCTCAACTTAGCAAGACATCTACATGTATAGTATGTGACACAGCAGTGACAAACATCTAGGTAATGACTTGATAACAAAGGTATATATAAAGTATTGTAACGGTCTGTACATAAATACTGGCTGTAGCCTGTAACAAATGTATAGGTAAAGTATTGTAAAGGTGGGTGACAGTCAGATGCTAAACTAGAAAAGAAATCTTTGAGTCCCAGAGTGGGTCTGACTGAACCCCAAAATATTTGTTCACATAGCACAGTGATAACAAAGGCACACCAAAGCACACTCATTCCTGTCCCAAGGTGAAAACAAAGATACCCAAGAAGTTTCGTGAAGATCAGTTCATAAATACGAGCTGTATAGAAGTTGTGACAAAAAACTGATTGGACCTAATTTTGGTACAAAATGGCCACTGGCAGCCATCTTGAATTTTGGACTGCACTCAGAAACACCCGTTCTCGTCCCAAGGTGATAACAAAGGTACCCAAGAAGTTTCGTGAACAAGGCGTTGATAAATACAGCCTCTAGCCCGAGCCGTATTGACATGTGCACTTACAGTGTATAAGTAGCACTAAATAAATCAAAATTCATCTAATTTGCATAATTTCTGCACAAGAAAAAAACCTGTACTATATGTGATGTATTGCATGTTAGTAAACATTCATACAAAAATTTATTCAAATCAGAACTTTCATATAGAAGTTCTGTACAAAAGACTGATTGCACTAATTTTGGTACAAAATGGCTGCTGGTGGCCATCTTGAATTTTGGACCATACCCGAAAACACTCGTTCTCATCCCACGGTGATAACAAAATTACCCAAGAAGTTTCGTAAAGATCAGTTCATAAATACAGCCTCTGGCCTGAGCGGAATAGAAGTTGTGTACAAAAAACTGATTAGAACTAATTTCTGTACAAAATGGCCACTGGCAGCCATCTTGAATTTTGGACCGCACTCAGAAACACTTGTTCTCGTCCCAGGGTGATAACAGAGGTATCCAAGAAGTTTCGTGAAGATCGGTTGATAAATACAGCCTCTAGCCCGAGCCGTATTGACATGTCTACTTACTGTGTGTAAGTAGCACTGAAAAAATCAAAGTTCATCTAATTTGCATAATTTCTGCACGAGAAAAAAACCCGTATGATATGTGATGTAGCTCATGGTACTAAACATTCATACAAAAAATTATTCAAATCAGAGCTTTCATATGGAAGTTCTGTACAAAAAACAGATTTCTGCATCGTCGGTACAAAATGGCAGCTGGCAGCCATCTTGAATTTCGGACTGCACCCAAAAACACTCGTTCTCGTCCCATGGTCATAACAAAGGTACCCAAGAAGTTTTGTAAAGATCGGTTCCTAAATACAGCCTCTAGCCCGAGCCGTATCCAATTGTTGATGTACGGACAGGCGGGTCATGACAAAAACTCAAATTTGGCTTCGCCAAAGTTGAGCTAAAAATTGGGGTTGGGTAAAGGGTTTTTCGAACTGCATTGTCAAGGCATACTAATTTGTTCCACTGTGATGGCTCACGTCTCGACTGTTGTACATATTTTCAGAAATCTGAAGGCTTTCAATAAATTGTGGCATTTTCTTGAATACATGAACAAATATTGGTACTCAGTTTAGAATATCGTAAAGCCCTAAACTATACACATATTTTTCAAGAACTCAAACTCTCCAATCACTAGTCAAAGAAATTCTTAAACAAAACTCAAGCTGTTATGGCCTTTGATCAGTCGAGCCCCCAAATACCCTATTGAATATTTTTAGATTCAACTGGATGGAATATTTAAGTTGGCATGTTGGGTACTCAAGTTCCAGCAAATAAGAGTATTGGGCTGAAATTCCCCACCTCACCACACCTCAATGAGTGACCCAAGTACAAATTACTAAGTGGGCATTGTACAGCAGTGGATGAATCTATCAACTTTTTTCCTAACATGATCAGGCAACACATTAAAAATTTTCATTACTGAAACATAGTTTATGACCCCTCATTGGAATGAGCTTGATGAACAATTCATTTATTTATTGGTGTTTAAGGTCACATATTTCTCCACAATGGCTAATCATGACCACAACATCGAGATACAGCCAAGCTTAGTCAATCGTTTATACCCATATTGCCCATTTTAGAGGACTTCCATCCCAAGCATTTGTGACTGGGTCCTATTTTATCAGTACAACAAAGCTTATCACAGTAAACAAGAACAGCTTCACTTCCCAGGAGTCCCACGGGAAAAAATAATTAAAATTGGAATTACAGTTTTTTTAGAATATCGCTGGCTGGATATGGCTATTACATTAAGTGAAGAGTAGGTAGGACAGGAATTTATTTTTTATTTTATTTATTGGGGTTTAACGACACTTTCGACAGCTACTAGGATCACCTTGTGTCGGACAGTTTTATGGGTGGAGGAATCCAGAGTACCCGCAGAGAACCACCATGCAGCAGCAGGCAACTGTCAGATTCCTCAACATACTAACTGCACACAAGTAGGGTTAGCACTGGTTGAAGACAAGTGCACCATTGACGTGCAGTACGTGGTTAACCACATTTAAGGTATCTATATTTGTAGTGTGTTCTTGCTTCAACTGTAACTATTATATCGGGCCGGCCAATGTTATTTACATTGACCATAAATAATAATAAAGAAGTATTCTATTTAGTCGTTGTTCTTCAATCGCCCATGTCATGTGTTTACATCAGTGCGTGTACCGGAAATCAACAGGTTTGTGGGGCCAATATGGATGAAACAAAAAAAATACAAAATCATCAAAATAACTAAAAAATAAATAATAACACATTAAATGTTTGCCAGCAATACCTGGAGAGACGTATTTATTTATTCCATGAACTCCAATTCACTGATGTGTAATGTCCGGTTATAAATTACGCACACATGCACCAGGTAAAGTTAGTTTCAATAGCACCAACAATGCTTAAGTGGGACAACAATTTGAAAACAATTTGCGCCATAACCTGCGCATTTGTTGTATTTTTATTGGTTTTTCCGGAACATTCTCGCATTCCGGAAAAAACAACTTAATCACAACAACTGCGCAGGTTACAGTGCAAATGGTGCTCTGATTCTGAAACTATGAACTTTCAGTCACAAACGAGCGTTGGATTTTCTTGACAGGGATGAAGAAAGACATTGGGGTGATACACAAACAACGAAAAACAAATAAATGCGAGTATTTTTTAAATCTTTAGTAATAATTTTCCTTTATTCTTTTATCTTATTCACCTGGTGGTAACTCGTCAAAACTTACCTATTTCCGTTGCATCCCAAACTGCCCCAAATTGGCAAAACGTAACTTGCAACTAATTCTTTTTGACTGCATATATTTAAAAATGGGGGGTGCGACTTATACATGGGCTTTAGGCAAAAGGGAGGAATTCCAGGTGTGAGTTTGGGGTGCGACTTATACACGGACATATACGGTGAGTACAGTGAATGTAAGGTTAACCGGTTAAAACATTTTCTTGACCGGTCAAAGTTTTAACCACAGGTTAACCGGTTATCTGGATAACCGCAGCAGCACTACCTGCATCTCTACCTACTGAGCCACAGTGCTCCCCAGGACATGAATAATAAACACAGAAATTAATAAAAACCAAGACTAAGGCCCCACATAGTAGATCTTTTGTTTATCAAGTCATTTTTTGTAAAACTGCATGTGGGCAGGCACGTTTTTTTTTTTCTCATTTTTTCTTTGCCATCAAAAGTTCATGTTCTTGGTATGTTTCATGTTTTAGGCTACATAATCTACAGGATAACATGGACGGTGGTGTTTTGTGGCCCTTGAGTGCAAGAAGGCTTTGCAATTCTAAAGCATTGCAAAGTCTTATTGCACTCAATGGACAAATTTACAATAAATAAATATACCGTTTATTATTTGTTACGTTTGCATTTGTTATAAAAAAGAGAGCATGCAGCAGCCAAAACGACCATGTGAGAGGGCCTGAGAAACCAATTTTTAACTTTTGTTGGTCTAACAGTATTTACTTATGCTCTCTTTGGATTAATTCTTTACCTACTTGGAACATGCAGTTTGTAAGAAACTAGGTTGGGAGTTTTTTCAAATCTGAGAGCAATTTGTAGGTTCAAAGTAAAGAAAATGACACACACTGAGTCAGAGTCTGAAAATAAAAAAAATGATTACCGTTGCATGGGGTAAAACCTTATCACATGCTTCACAAAAAACCTCTGCATCCTGAAAAAAAGGAAAACATTTTTATATTGTTATATCTGTCTCAGTAATTGGAGACACTATCTAGTTTTATATTTTTTTTTTCTTTTGTCTTTTTTTAATTTTTTTTTCCAGATATCAAAACAATAAAAGTTTAAATACAGTTTAAAAACAATAACACAGAAATAAAGCAAGCTAGAAAGTTTCAGTCAGTAGAAAAATAACCTTTTAACGAAAAACAAGAAATGAAAATATTTCAATTTGTGTCAATTTTGCCTTTTATGATAAGTGCTGCAAAGAACCAAGATCATAACATTTTGTTATTAGTTCACATGCATATGGATATACACACACACAAAGAGCAGGCAAAGATTTAAGAAAGGTGTGCATATTCAGGTGTGTATCAAAAGTCTGCTCTGCATCAGCCAGCCAACAATGCAGCTGAAACAATGAGAAGTCATTTGCAGCTGATTACATGTATAATGGTGGTTATTATTGTAAAATGTAATTATTTATTTATTGGTGTTTAAGGTCACATACTTATGCACAATGGCTAATCATGACCGTGACAGTTTTACGGGTGGAGGAAGCCGGAGTACCTGGAGAGAACCACCGAGCAACGACGAGCAGCTGCCAGCTCCCCAACATCCTAACTCCGCAGTGCAGCATAGGCAGGGTTAGATTGGTTGAAGACATGCGCACCATCGATGTGCAGTACGCCTTAGTACACAGTGTCATCGTGCCCGCATGTGGACAATCAGGGTCAAGTGCTATGCCCAAGGACACAATGTGGGAGTCCCAATTGATCGCTCAGACAGTCACCCATCCGAGGACTAACCGGGCTAGATGTTGCTTAACTTCGGTGATCTGACAAAAACTGATTACCGCAATGCCACCATAAAATGTAATCAGAGGATTTCAATGTGAAAAGCCTGAAGAATTCTTTCTGTTTTGTTCCCTTGTAATAAAGTATTTATTTATTCTTTGGTGTTTAAGGTCACATATCTCTGCAAAATGGCTAACTGTGACTGCAAAAAGGATATAAAGTCATGCTGCCCATTTTAGAGGACTTCCAACCCAAACCTTGGTGGCAGAGTCCTATTTTACCAGTAAAAAAGGGTTTGTATACCACATCAAACAAGGTGCAACGCCACCAGTATCCCGAGTGCAAGACCACCGGTATCTCCTGCCCAGGGTTTCTGAGTTGAAAAAAGTGGAAAAAGGCCCATAACTCTACAAAAAATGGACAAAACCTGTTACTTGAGAATATCCTTTCCCCCATGGTGGTCTATCAGCATACCAAAGCTCATTTAAATCCTACATCCATTGACTGAGATATGAAGGTCCAAAGTTGTTACGGATGGGTGGAAGGACAGATAGAACCCATTTCTATATCCTAGGCACAATGAATCTTGGGGTTCTCACCAGGCATAATAATGTAACTCTTTGATTAAAGAGTGGCGTCTAGTGATATCTTGAGGCTCACTGAGCCTTTCCAACAGGCTATTATATCGCAGCACCACATCGGCTCAACAAAAGAATGCATAAAATAAGGTGCAGTACCAAATAATGAATATGGACCTTTCCAATTGCAGTCATTGAACTGACTGACACAGAAGACACCACCAGGGTTCAAAGGAATCAAATAACACTGTTAACTCTTTAAACATAACAGCCAAAATCGGCCAGTGTTATTCACAAAAATTTTCATTCTTTTTTTTTTTTCATTTTTTGTCTCAAAAATATACGTTATGACCCCTCTGGAACGAGCTTGTTCCAATGAGGGGTCATAACCTATGTTTTTGAGACAAAAAATGAAAAAAATTAGTCATTCAAGAATTTTGTTCGCCTGTGTCGTCTGCTTTTCATGTTAGGTAAAAGGGTTAAACATGTCAGTATTATTTTACTTTTCTAATGCTAAATTATATGAGGATGTCTGAAAAAATATTAAGGTACCCTTCCCAGGTTATCATAATTTATACGGGACTGAAAATCTATTCTATTTGAACATGTAAAACAAGAACCTCATCAATATTGGAAATAAGCCCCTGGTGGTTAAACTGTAGTAAATAAAAAAATATGAGGTTTGTTTTCTAGTATAAAAGATGTAACAGTTGCACTCACAAGACTATAATAGTACTCTGAAATTCTACCCAATGCAAGGATATCAAATTTCCAACAAAACCATATCATGTGACCCCTCACAGGAACATGCTCGTTGAAATTTTTGGAAAAAGTATATTTTTTTCATCTGCTTAATTTCTAAATTACACGGGCAGATGAGGAAGAATCGTTAGATAAAGGGTTAACTGGTTGAATTCTAGAAGCCACTATCAGGGCTTTCAAAATGAAATTTTCAATGACACTGTAGCTTAACCCTTTACCCAACGCAGACGATATCAAAATTTATTATATTACATCATTTTTTCAAATTTTTCAAAAAATTTAAAAACCATATGTGACCACACACTGGAGAGAGCTCGTTCCAATGAGGGGTCACAGGATATGGTTTTGTTTAAATTTTTTGAAAAATAATATTTTTTCAACTGCTGAATTTGCATATTGCGCGGGCGGATGTGGCTGATTCGTTGGGTAAAGGGCTAACTTGTCTGTGTGTTGTGTTTGATGAAAAGGATAATGTTCAATGTTTATGAAAGGATTATGAAATGACAAGAATTGTAAAAATTTGAAATATATTAATTCCAGTTCCTTGTATACTATGTTTTTAATAAATATAATATGAGATGTAGACTGTACTAGAGAAATGTGGGGTGGGTTAATGTGGCCCTCACAGTTACTGTATGTGGCCCTCACAGTTAATGAATGTCAACAAGAGCTTCCAAGTTACAGTGAAATTATTCCAAAACGAGTTATCCTATCAATTTACAATGAAATCCCTTCATAAATACAGCCTATAGACTGTGCTAAAGGTTTTCGGGCTTTGGGCCTGTGTAGCCATCACGGTTGACTGATCGCAACCAAACGGGGATGTCCTGATCTAGACATTATACCGAGTCATCCTACCAAGTTACAATGAAATCCCTTCATAAATATGACCCGCAGTCTGTGCTGAAGTTTTTCGGGTTTTGGGCTCGGACAGCCATCAGGGTTGAATGATCGTGACCAAAAGGGGAGGTCCTCATCTCTAAGCATTATCTGGAGTCATCCTACCATGTTACAATGAAATCCCTCCATAAATATGACCTGTAGACTGTGCTAAAGGTGTTCGGGTTTTGGGCTTGGGCAGCTGTCATGGCTGAATGATCGTGACCAAATGGGTAAGTTCTCATCTTGACATCATACAGTCATCCTACCAAGTTACAATGAAATCCCTCCATATGAAATATGACCTGTTGACTGCTAACAGTTTTGGGGTTTCGGCAGTCATCATGGTTGACCGATTATGACCAAAAGGGGACGTTCTCATCTAGATATTAACAAAGTTACAATGAAAAGCTGCATATGAAATTTCATGACGATTGGACAAGAACTACAGGGTGTAGCCTGTGCTAAAGGAAAATGTAAACAGACTCATCACAGACTTCCGCACATGTGATAGCAATAGCTTATCTTGACTTTGTAAAGTTAAGCTAATGAAAGTATCAATGACACGGTAGCTTAACTTGTCTGTGTGTTGTGTTTGATGAAAAGGATAATGTTCAATGTTTATGAAAGGATTATGAAATAAGTCAAGAACTGTGATAATTGGGAATATGTTCATTTCTGTTCCCTGTGTGCTAAGTTGTCAATAAAAATAATATGAGGTGTAGACTGTACTAAAGAATTGAGGAGTGGGTTAATGTGGCCTTCACTTGAAAGTTAGCAAGTTACAGTGAAATTATTCCAAAATAAGTCATCCTGTCAAGTTACATTGTAATCCCTTCACAAATATGGCCTGTAGACTGTGCTAAACGTTTTCAGGCCTGTGTAGCTGTGATGGTAGACCGATTGCAACTAAAAGGGAACGTCCTCATCTCGACATTATACCGAGTCATTCTACTAAATTACAATGACATCCCTTCACAAATAGAACCTGTAGTCTGTACTAAAGTTTTTTGGGCTCGGGAAGCCATCATGGTTCAATGGTCGCGACCAAAAGTGGGCGTTGTCATCTGGGCATGATTGGGAGTGATCCTACGAAGTTACAATGAAACCCCTTCATATACATGACCTGTAGACTGGGCTCAAGGTTTTCGGGCTTCGGGCCCCTGAAGCCATCACAGTTGATCAAAGAGGATGTCATAGGCATTATATGGAGTCAACCTAACAAGTTACAATGAAATCCTTCCATAAATACGACCTATAGACTATGCTAAAGGTTTTTTGGTTTTGGCCCCGGGCAGCCATGAAGGCTGAATGATCGTGACCAAAAGGGGACGTTCTCATCTAGACATTATTTGCAGTCATCCTACCAAAGTACAATGAAATCCCTTCATAAATATAACCTGTAGACTGTGCTAAAGGTTTTCAGGCTTCAGGCCCCTGTAGCCGTCACAGTTGCCCAATCGTGTCCAAAATGGGCTGTTCTCATCTAGACATTATATGAAGTCAACCTACCAAGTTACAATGAAATCCCTTCATAAATATGACCTGAACACTGTGCTAATGGTTTTCGGGTTTTGGGCTCGGGCAGCCATACCGGGTGACCAGTCAAGACCAAAAGGGGACGTTCTCTTCTGGACATGACCCAAAACCTGCATATGAAATTTTGTGATGATCAGACAAGAACTACAGTATGTAGCCTGTACTTGAAGGCTGAATAAAAAACTTTAACCACAAACTTTAACAAAACCTCTAAATGTTAACAGACGGCCGGACAGATGGACAAAAGTCATGACTATAGCCCTCACTGTAATTTACAGTCAGGCTAAAAATCACCATTCAGTTTTAATTATTTTTTTCATTTTTTTGTCTCACAAACATAGCATATGACCCCTCATTGGAACGCGCTCACTGACCTCGTTCCAGTAAGTGGTCATAAGCTATGATTTGGGATGAAATGAAAGTGTCAATGACACTGTAGCTTAACTTGTCTGTGTTGTGTTTGATGAAAAGGATAACACTCAATGTTTATGAAAGGATTATGAAATAAGACAAGAATTGTGATAATTGGGAATATGTTAATTTCTGGTCCCTGTATGCAATGTTTTAATAAAAATAATATGAGGTAAGACTGTACTAAAGAACTGAGGGTTGGGTTAATGTGGCCTTCCCAGTTAATGTCTGTGGCCCTCACAGTTAACGTATGTCAACAAAAGTTACCAAGTTACAGTGAAATTATTCCAAAACGAGTCATCCTATCAAGTTACAATGAAATCCCTTCATAAATACGGCCTGTAGACTGTGCTAAAGATTTTCGGGCCGCAGGCCTGTGGGGCCATCATGGTTGACCGATTGCAGCTTAAAGGGGTTGTCAACTCGACATTGTACTGAGTCATTCTACCAAGTTACAATGAAATCCCTTCACAAATACAACCTGTAGTCTGCACTTTTGCATTTTGGGCTCAGGCGGCCATCATGGTTGAATGATCGCGACCAAAAGGGGACATTCTCATCTGGGCATTATCTGGAGTGATCCTACTAAGTTACAATGAAATCCCTTCATAAATATGACCTTCAGACTATGCTAAAGGTTTTCGGGCTTCGGGCACCTGTAGCCATCACAGCTGAGCAAGCACTACCAAAAGGGGATGTCATCATCTAGGCATTATATGGAGTCAACCAAACAAGTTACAATGAAATCCTTCCATAAATACGACCTATAGACTATGCTAAAGGTTTTCAGGTTTTGTGCTCGGGCAGCCTTTTGGCTGAATGATTGCGACCAAAAGGATACGTTCTCATCTAGACATTATTTGGAGTCATCCTACCAAGTTACAGTGAAATCACTTCATAAATAAGACTTGTAGACCGAACTAAAGGTTTTCGGCTTGTGCAGTCGTCACAGTTGACAGATCGCGACCAAATGGGGAAGTTCTCATCTAGACGTCATACGGAGTCATCCTACCAAGTTACAATGAAAAAGTTTTTGAGTTTGGGGTTTGGGCAGCCATCATCATGGTTGACAGATCATGACCAAAAGGGGACGTTCTCATCTCGATATTAGACAGAGGCATCCTACCAAATTACAATGAAATCCCTTCATAAATACGACCTGTAGACTGTGCTAATGGTTTTCGGGTTTTGGGCTCAAGTAGCCATACCTGTTGACCGATTGCAACCAAAAGGGAACGTTCTCATCTAGACATGACCCCAAACCTGCAAATGAAATCTCGTGATGATCAGACAAGAACTATGGGGTGTAGTCTGTGCTAAAGGAAAATGTGAACAGACTCACAGACTCCCAGACTAACAGACTTCCGCACACGTGATGGCAATAGCTTATCTTGACTTTGTCAAGTTAAGCTAAAAATGAAAAAAAATAAGTATTCAATAAATCTTGTTTGCTAGTGTCAAGAGCCTTTCAAGTTAGGTAAATATATTTAAGGGTTACCCAGAAAGAACCACCAGGTAATGGCAAGCAACTGCCAGATTCCCCAACTTACTAACTCCACACAAGCAGGGTTAGCAATGGTTGAAGTCAAGTGCACCATCGAAATGCAGTATGCCTTAGTACACAATGCCACCGTGTCCCCACGTTCGCAATTGGGATTAAGTGTCTTGCCAAAGGACACAACATGGTTGCCACAGGTGGGATTCGAACTGAGGAACTCTCGGCTTGCAGCTTGCACCTATACCTACTGAGCCACTGCACGCAATTCGTGTGTTTCTCAAAGGGTTATATGTTGATTGTTTGGTCGACTCACAGTCAACCTTTGCTTTATACAAAAATTTATGTGCAACAGGCTGAAATGGTTAAAGGCCATGGAAATTTATAAATTTACAGACTTTCAAACAAGGCCCTCTGGCTAATTTGACCTCCAAGGGGTTCACTCAGGGAAGAGGAACTGAACTTAATTTTAATGTCTCTTTTTACATCATGTCAAGCTATAAATGAAAATAACTTACAAAAAGCGTTACAGTCTTCGTGATCTTTTTACTGGTAGCTGTAAAATAAATAAAAGTAGACAATCAGACTTTTGGAGACCGATGAAATGGTATTCAGTACTAAATGGCAGATGTCCCTCAATTTCATTTTCCAATTACGTACGTTTCCACAAAGAGCCTAGAACTAATGCCCTAAGAATGCAAGATTGTTTATAAAAACATGTTTTGAAAAACGTGAAAGGTCTCCAAAAGAAAAAAAAAAATCACCTCATCCAAATGCAAAACGTGAGCTAAAACAAATAATATGCAATGATCTTCCCCATCCCAAAAGAATAATGCAAAACAACAAATAAGAAATTTACAGAGCACACACATTGTGAGATTAAAGCTTCAATGGATTCAGAAAATCAGTTTACTTTAACCCTTTACTCAACGAATCGGCCGCATCCGCCCGTGTAATAGGCAAATTCAGTAGTTGAAAAAATATTATTTTTCAAAAAATTTCAACAAAACCATATCATGTGACCACTCGTTGGAACGAGCTTGTCGAGCTCGTTCCAACAAGGGGTCACATGATATGGTTTTGTTGAAATATTTTGAAAAAATGATATTTAAAAAAATAAATTTTGATATCATCTGCATTGGGTAAAGGGTTAAAAACTTAGACTGGAATATTTGATGGCTGGGTCCAAAAATATATTCATGGGGTCTGTAATTCAAGACACCAGGTACAGAATGTAACTACTGACAACAGCAATCAACAGTATTCGGCAATACAGTTCATCTCACTTGAATGGTTACTCGTCATTAGAATAACCTGTTAAAAGCAAATAACAATCCAAAAACCGAACCATTTACAACACCTCTGGTCCAAATTTGCCTCTGTATACACCTGACCTCTGCATTTTGGATCATCTTATCTGAATCTCCTGATTCTGGAAAACCCAGTTGTATTGTATATTGCACATTGATTTTTCCAACTGATGCATGATTTAGTTCTCATTGACACCTGTTATCTGTGGAACATTACTGATTCAAGGATAATTATTCAGGGGTTATTAATCGCAATGTATGTCCAGTTATCAAATTTAATCAAGGTAGCAAAATCAGAGGAATGATCATTTTGTTCCTTTAAAGGTTCACCATCTATGCAAAAACAAGGCATCATGCAAAATTGTTATAAAAGCTTCAATAACTAGAAGTCGGCTTCCTTCTCCTAATGTCATGTAAGGTGCTGTTTGTGCTGAAACATCTTGCTGGTAAAATAATTACGAGAGGTTATTACTTGGTTTGTTTCATATCGGTTAAGATATCAGCCACAGGTAAGTTATTATTATGCTTCAAAGTTAGTTTATCCAATCAGAACACTGGAAAACCAGCAAAGGGTTCCGCTGTATCAGGTAACTCAACTGGTATTATTTCATATCAGGTGAGTAGCAGCCATTACTATTTTGATCAACTTTATGCATTTCTACTCGTTTCAAATTCTCAAAAATTTGAATTAAAACAAAAGAGAATTTAAGTACCAAATACCAAAAATATTTCAAGGTACTGCATTTATTGATTTAAAAATACTGACTATATAGTCTGTCGATTTTTTATATTGAAGCAAACATTTTCTTTAGAATTTACTCAACAGATTAAAAGTGATTTTTTAAACATTTAAAAGTGCTTTGTTAACCCTTTTCAGGTGGTAAAGACAGTAAATGTATGTAAGGGTATTTTAGATATACTTGTTGCGATACATTTTATTTGTAAACAAATATTGCACATTGAACACAGACGATTGTTTACTGTCACCATGGATACATATCGGTGCCAGTTACTGTTGATGATTCTGCACAGGGACCAGCCTGGGGGGAATTCATGTCTCCCTCCAGAAAAATAGGGAGACTGCAGAGTCAAGTGGGGAGACTTCATAGGCAAGAGGGGAACATAAAGAATATTTATGTACAACCCCCCCTGCCGCCCCTTCATATTTTCTGCTTGTGGTCCTCCATTAACGCCCGATTAATCCAGGTCCAGTTGTCTATAATGCATCTAAGCCAGGTTAAAAAATCACAAAGTAATTATTGATTGAAAATCCCCCACTGCTACCCTCTCATTCATGACCCCTCTCCTCTTCTTTGTGCCAATCCCCCCAGCACCCTCGTGTGGTTGCCTTTCACCAAAGTCTACTAACCTAATAATTTCCTAAGTCTGCAAGTGTGAACAGGACCAGATGTAAGAAGGTTGCTTGGAAGGTACTTTTTCGAGACCCTTCATATGCACACTTGTACCCTGTACAAAGCCTTTTTTGGTATCACTAAAGCTTTCTTTCACATGTTTCAATTCCATTTGTGCTTTTCTGTGAATAGATAGCCCAACAGTTAACAGTTATCGGCAAAACGAAATAAAAATAGTGTTAGAAAATATGTCTGTTGTGTATACATTTTCAGCAGAGAATTTTTGGCATCCCAAGCGACATAACCTACTTTCAAACTGGGTTATTTTGTTGAGTCACATATGTCACCTATTTTCATTTTGACACTTGAAACTCCGACTGAAATGGAACAAAATAGAAATAAAAAATCTGTAAAAAGCGACAATGGACAAATGATTCTCCTGTGATTTCAAATATATGGTCGCTTATTTGACGAATGAAAATGCCCATTTATCACACTCAATTCTTGAAAATAATCGTTTTTATGTAAACCTCAGATCACACAGTTCAGCTTTTCCTCATTTTGGACAAGGGTGACTTGTAATCGCCCTATTTTTCTAGGCGACTTTGGGCTTAGAAGGGCAGCATAATCGCCCTAGTTGCCCTCATGGCTGGTCCCTGATTCCGCACTGTGCTGTTAACAGCGGTTTCTAAATGAAAGTGTCAATGGCACTGTAGCTCAACTTATTAAGACATGTACATGTATAGTATGCGACACAGCAATGACAAACATCTGGGTAATGACCTGATAACAAAGGTACATATAAAGTATTGTAAGGGTCAGTACATAAATACTGGCTGTAGCCTGTAACAAATGTATAGGTAAAGTATTGTAAAGGTGGATGACAGTCAGATGCTAAACTAGAAAAGTCCCAGAGTGGGTCTGACTGAACCCCAAAATATTTGTTCTCATAGCAGTGATAAAAATCCAGCAAGAGGATCACAGATCCAGAAGTCGAGTTTTGACATTACATTCTGAAGAAATAAGATATTTGTAGCAACAGTGACCTTGACCTTGGAGTCCCAGACTCCGAAATCAATAGGTGTCTCCCCTTCCTATAAGGTAACCTCTGGTATAAGTTTGGTAAATGTGCATCAAATAGAACTAAAGTTATTGCCTGGAAACCAATCTGTCATAAAAAAATTCTATTTATAGAAACAGTGACCTTGACCTTGGAGTTCCAGACTACGAAATCAATAGGTGTCTTCCCTTCCTATAGGGTAACCTCTGGTATAAGTTTGGTGAAGATACACGGAATAGAACTAAAGTTATTGCCCGGAAACCAATTTGTCACAAAATATTCTATTTATAGTAACAATGACCTTGACCTTGGAGTCCTAGACTCGGAAATCAATAGGTGTCTTCCCTTCCTATAGGGTAACCTCTGGTATAAGTTTGGTAAAGGTGCGTCAAATAGAACTAAAGTTATTGCCCAGAAACCAATTTGTCACAAAAATATTCTGTTTATAGTAACAGTGACCTTGACCTTCAGGCGCTAGATTCTGAAATCGATAGGTGTCTTCCTTTCCTATAGGGTAACCTCTGGTATAATTTTGGTAAAGGTGCATCAAATAGAACTAAAGTTATTGCCCGGAAACCAATTGTTTACATCCGCCTGCCACTTCATCAAACTAAAAGTCGAGTTTGCCTTCGTCAAAACTCGACTAACAAAGGCACCCCAAAACACACTCGTTCCTGTCCCAAGGTGAAAACGAATGTACCCAAGAAGTTTTGTGAAGATCAGTTCATAAATACGAGCTGTATAGAAGTTGTGACAAAAAACTGATTGGACCTAATTTCGGTACAAAATGGCCACTGGCAGCCATCTTGAATTTTGGACCACACCCAGAAACACTCGTTCTCGTCCCAAGGTGATAACAAAGGTACCCAAGAAATTCCGTGAAGATCAGTTGATAAATACACCCTCTGTGTATAAGTAGCACTGGACAAATCAAAGTTCATCTAATGTGCAGAATTTCTGCACGAGAAAAAAACCTGTACTATATGTGATGTATTCCATGTTACTAAACATTCATACAAAAATTTATTCAAATCAGAACTTTCATACAGAACTTCTGTACAAAAGACTGACTGCACTGATTTTGGTACAAAATGGCTCCTGGTGGCCATCTTGAATTTTGGACCACACCCGAAAACATTCGTTCTCATCCCACGGTGATAATAGAAGTTGTGTACAAAAAACTTATTAGACCTAATTTCGGTACAAAATGGCCACTGGCAGCCATCTTGAATTTTGGACCACACCCAGAAACACTCTCGTCCCAAGGTGATAACAAAGGTACCCAAGACATTTCCTGAAGATCGGTTCATAAATACACTCTAGCCCGAGCCGTATTGACATGTATACTTACTGTGTGTAAGTAGCACTGAAAAAATCAAAGTTCATCTAATTTGCATATGTATTGACATGTCTACTTACTGTGTGTAAGTAGCACTGAAAAAATCAAATTTCATCTAATTGGCATAATTTCTGCACGAGAAAAAAACCCATATTATATGTGATGTATCCCATGGTACTAAACATTCATACAAAACATTACTCAAATCAGCGCTTTCATATGGAAGTTCTGCGCAAAAATCCGATTGCACCTAATTTTGTACAAAATGGCTGCCAGCGGCCAACTTGAATTTCGGATCAGATCCAAAAACACTTGTTCTCGTCCCACAGTCATAACAAAGGTACCCAAGAAGTTTCGTAAAGATCGGTTCTTAAATACGGATTCTAGCCAGAGCCATATTGAGCTAAAAATGAACATTTGGTCATTGTGTCCCAGGAAACTTTATTAATCCCTTGATTTACATGGACTTTCGACATAATAAATATGTTACATAGCATGAAAGTTCATATCAGGTGAGGTTTTGTATGGAAATGTATCAGCCACCAACATGCCAAGTAACTTATAAGATCAGCCTGAGGCCATAGGTTGAATGCTCAGGTAAAATTACCCCAGACTGATATCGCAGCTGATATGAAACAAACCATGTAATAACCTCTTTATTAAACCAAAACAGTTAAAAGATCTTTCTCAGATCTGTGACAATTTTTTGACAGTGTTATTTCTCATTCTTTTTAAAAAGTCAAAAGTTCCCTCTTCTCGTAGTTCAACTATCTGAGCACTCTGCTTCTCCACTGCACAAGTTGTGGCAGTCTGAAACCATAACCATCTCTTCTCACACTTCGATGAATCTCTGCTTAGGCCTAAAAAAGTTAAAAATCTGTTTCTCAGGCCCTCCCTCATGGTCCTTTCGTCTGCAGCAAACTCTATTTTTTATAACCAATGCAAACTTGAAATGAAAGTGTCAATGACACCATAGCTCAACTTGACAAACTTGAACTTGGTAAGTTATAAATGAAATGGAAAAATTGAAGATCATTGGTACCAATGTTATTTGATGAAATTTCAACATAACAGCATTTTGTGTGCACAACGTCAGAGTAATCCATGCATTTTTAAATGTAAACTGTAAGACTGGCTGAAGGAAGAATGTTGATACACAAATGAGGTATGTTCAGAGGTTAATGTAAATGGCAACTTTTTCACAGAAATGAATGCAAATCAATAGCTCGTCTAAAGGTCTAAAGAAAATCAATGGCTCCTATCACTGTCACCCTGCATAAGCATACAAAGTTTCAAAACAACCTGATAATGAATGTGCCCTCTGAGGCATGCCAAAGGAAGATGTTAATGCACAAATGCACTAAGTAGAAGATCATTGCTTTGTGGCAATGGGGTTTTTTTGGGGGGGGGGGGGGGTTTTAATGTAAATTCATAAATATACCCTGCAGAGAGTGCAAAAGGGATAAGTTGATGCACAAATACAGTAAGTTCAAAGGCTGGTGATAACGACAATAATTTTTTATGGAAATGAAAAAGGGCAATAGGAAATGGAAGAAAATCAATAGCTCCCATATAGAGGTCACCCTAAACAAGCATGCCAGGTTTCAAAGCAATCCGGCAAGCCAGCGGCAACAGTTTTTGACGGATGGAATTGGAAGAAAATCGATAGCTCCAATCTAGAGGTCAACAAGAATGCCAGGTTTCAAAGCAATCCGAACATAAATGTGCCCTGTAGGGTGTGCCAAAGGGAAATATTGAGGTCTGACTAAACTAAGTTCTAAGAATGTTGGCCGCAGTAACATTTTTCGATAGAAAAAGAAGAAAATCGATAGCTCCCATCTAGAGGTCTCCCCAAACAAGCATACCAGGTTTCAAAGCAATCAATCATAAATGCGCTCTCTGTAGGGTGTGCCAAAGGGAAATATTGAGGTCTGACTAAACTAAGTTCTAAGAAAGTTGGCTGCGGCAACATGTTTTGACGGAAATGGAAGAAAATTGATAGCCCCAATATAGAGGTCACCCCAAACAAGCATGCCAGGTTTCAAAGCAATCCGATCATAAATGTGCGCTGTAGGGTGTGCCAAAGGGAAATATTGAGGTCTTCTGACTAAACTATGTTCTCAGAACGTTGGCCACGGCAACATTTTTTGACGGGAACGGAAAAATCATTTTTTGACTGAAATGGAAAACAATCGATAGCTCCCATCTTGAGGTCACCCTAAACAAGCATGCCAGGTTTTAAAGCAATCCAATCATAAATGTGCCCTGTAGGGTGTGCCAAAGGGAAATATTGAGGTCTGACTAAAGTAAGTTCTAAGAACATTGGCCACGGCAACATTTTTTGACGGAAATTAAAGAAAATCGATAGCTCCCATCTAGAGGTCACCCCAAACAAGCATACCAAATTTCAAAGCGATCTGATCATAAATGCGCCCTGTGAGGTGTGCCAAAGGAAACTGTGGAAGTACGTACTAACGTACATATGCCGACGGACAAGAAGTGATGGCAATAGCTCAGCTTGACTTTATCAAGTTGAGCTAAAAATGGCCTGAGAAACATAAGATCTACTTTGTGGGGCCTTACGACTCTGAATCTTATGTTTGCATTAAATTTTCTGTACAACTCTCTTCTTTTTCTCTTCCTTCACACAATCCTTGCTCATTGTCATCCCAAATTCCTCGTCATTCAAAAGCTCTGCTTGAAACAACTCCATTATAATTTATATAACAACAGTATTCTCGATTGCATTCAACGAGTAACATTTTTGATGTTAACAAATTTGATGTGCCTATTAATGTTGCATCAAGGGGAACAACTCTGGCTTGGTTCATATCTACCAAGATTAGCATCATAGATGATCAAGTAATTGATTGAATTGTATTGCTCAAATAGCAAACAGCTTAAACACTGATTAGTAAATTTTGAAATATGCTCCCAATAATGCTATCGCCATGAGTCTACCAGTGTCCTCTAAATGGGTTATGCAAAGGTTTTAGCACAACTTGAAATGAAGCCATGTATACTTCTAATTTTGTAACCGCTTAATAACCAAAAAGGATTCAACCGATGGTAAGTCATAGTCAACACTGACGATGTAAAAAAATATACACGCTGATAAAGGCAAACCAGAAAAATGGAACTCAATATCTTCTCTGCCTTCGAGGTTTTATGTCCAATTAAATTCCAGTTTCCAGTGTGAAATGCACTTAACTGTACATAATTATTTTTTGATGACGCTCGTTTTTATTAGTCACTGTCTGAATTCAGATGCATTCTTTCCTTAATGGACATAAAATAGATGTGGTATCAATAATTACAAAGCAAGTGATATCCCGTTCATGGGGATGGAAATGTCATGACCCACAATCTCCGAGGTATTGCAACTTTGACATCAGCAAAATGGTGTTTTCGCACTATTTTAAGAGTTGTGTTGTCTGTATTTCCCATGCACATGTCAATGACAGTTATTGATTAACCTTGTAAGTACCAGAAATCACCCGATAATACAGACCACTGCTCAGCACTGAGGTGTGTGGCCAGTCAAACACGCTTCTCAGAATCTTCTGGCAATCAGAAACATCAAATTGGAAACGTGGTTTTATCTCACAATTTCCTTTGGGGCATTCAATACAGATAATAAACAAATGTATAAACACTATATAATCCTTTGCAACATCATTTCCTTCTTTACTTCGCCCTCAAGCAGTTTTGGTAAGGTGTCAGTATTCAGTTTGGTTTCATGTGTGCTTTACTACCTGTATAATTATGCTGTGATGTTGGATATAATATTTGTACTGAACAGTCAAGGTGTGAAATACAGAAAGTTGGAGAACTGTCATATCACAGAAATAATGGCCTTTATTCTCAAAGCGAAGATCATAAGTTCTACAAATCAGAACATTCAAAACATTTATCACACTTTTCAAGCAAAAAACTTGTTTTTCCAAGAACCTTCATTCCATAATAACAATGTTATAAACAAAAATCTTTCCATCATTAACATTCAATTAGCTTTTTCCGGTAGTGCTTCAGTATAATTAAGATACATCTGTTACTCATTCCAACAAGAGGCCACAACAGGCATTGGCGCCATCTATATTTGTAATAAACTATATATCCTGTGTTATCAAGAGAATATTTTCATTTTTGTTTACACCTTCAGCAGGCCTACAGGTACACACACTCGAACCCCCAAATTAATGTCAAGATTTTTTGTGCATCAGTATGTTGTATGTTGAGTTCTTCTGACATCTCCTTCCTTACACCATTCCACTAAATCATCACATGTCCCAAGGGACATCTTCCACATTGTTATGCACCTTCACCATAAAACCCCTTTTCTATGTACAGTTCTGTAACTGACATTTCTCCAGAAAGTCTGAAAGGTCACACAGAGGATTAACACAGTCTATAAAATGCTTCTTCCAAAAATTTTCTACATGCAAGAAATAATGAGTATGAGATTGAGCTGGAAGTTGAAAAAATCTTAATCTGAAAAAAAAAAATGACTATCCACTTAAATTTCAAGTCTCGTATCTTTCAAACATGGAGATCACAAGGCTCACCAAACAAGGTAAAAAGGGGAAAACACATCCAGTTTTCATTTATAATTGCATTACCGTACTCACTTCTTTGTATTGCTACAAGAATGATTCCAGTCTGAAAACTGAAGTTGTTAAGAGACGTAAGACCAGCCTCTTAATTGCATCATTGACCACAGAAACCCCATTTGTAAAATACAAAGAGGTATACATGACTATCAGGCTTCACTGGTAAGATTTTCGGAATAAACTTTAATTAACCCTTTACCAAATGCAGACGATGTCCAAATTCATTATTTTAAATACAATTTCTTCAATTTTTTAAAAATAAATCTTTTTCAACTCCTGAAATTGCATATTTCACAGGCGGATGCGGCCATTTCGTCAGGTAAAGGGTTAAAAAAAAAAGTTGTTGTTACCTAAAAGTGTTTAACTTCTATGTACTTTAAAGAATCACTTATCAAGTGTATCCTAACATTTTGCAAATAAAGTTGCTCATCAATTGTTTGTGAACAATTTAAAATGTTTTATGAGTCAAACATTTACACAAAACATCTATAGCAATTCTCCTCTTCTGTGTGGCTATTCCTATATCCATGAAACATGTATTTATGAATACACATAAACAGGCAAGAAGAGAGACAGTGCATACTGTTTTCATTTCTGTGTACGGCTGGTTGCTCTATAGGCACAAATAGCTCTTAAAAATCTGCGGTTTTATCTCACCTACATGCATTTTCTGGTATCCATAGTGTTCATATATGTACCACTTTATTTGCTGTACGATTTACACAATACTCAGTCAATGCATGGTTCTGCATGTCAAGGAGGCCATTTTGTATAAACAAAAAAAAAGTTGAAGTCTATTCATTTATACGTTAGCAATCACTTTATTTCAATACATCACAATTGCATTTCAGTAACTAAATGTCATACATGTCTCATACACATGTGTCCAAATTTGTCCCACGGATGTGCTGATATCAGGAATTTGCCTGCTTAATTTAAAGAAGGCCTGTCCTCATTTTATCAATACTGTTGTAATAAACCAGAAAATGTAAGTGTTCGAATAATACATCAGAGACATTAACTTTACCCAAATATTGTGTTATTTCAATTTTACTTTGAAGTTTGTATTGTAACAGAACAAGATATTGCACTAGAGGCGTTGGTATACCCCAGCTGGTGCCAAGTCGAGGGATGAGGCTGTGTCCAAATTGACAGACAGATGTAATCTAGCATAACACACAATCTCTGATAGAGAGGGTATAATTACAGTACATTAGGTACAGAATGAAATGCTCATCACTGAACATGTTATATTCAGAGTATTTTCTTTGGCATTGAATAAAAGATAGACAGATCCTTTGCATTTTGATAATCTTAAGAATCAGATTAGCCCCTCCAATATTAACAAGTAAGGTGAGCCATGTGATCATCCTCATACTACCTTGTAGAAAATCCACTTGATCAAAGTTTCTATATGACAATATTCAACATACATAATTTAGGGCAATACAAGAGTAAAAAAGATTTTCATCCGATGGTACCCCATAATTCAAGAATTATATTTATGGACTTTCAAGGTTGTTTGAAACCAGGTTCAACCATAGCTGACGGGAATAAAAAAGAAGCAGTGTTTGTTTATCGTACGAAAATTCATACTGAATGTCATATTTGCATAAAAGCATCCCATTAAAAAATCCTGCTCCTGTTGATTGACTGCACAGGTCAAATAAATGACATATTCAAAGTCAACTTTGTTTCACTGCATGTAATAAATGGTGGTAACAGTTTTGGATGGAAAAGAAATGCATTAAAGTTTGCAGACAATTCCTAATAGGCATTAGTTTCATTCGTGATAATATTTGAGACAATTTAAAACAATTGCTGCATACAAGCTGTAATGTCCTAAGTGTGGCATTGCTGAACCAGTTTGCACAACTTATGATGCAGTTGAAGAAGCAAATCTTCACTTACCATGATGCAAAAAAAGATAGCATTCAGTTAGTGCAAACTTCAATGTATCACATTCCCAACAGGCCTCACTATTAGAGGGAAGTAGTCACCTGTATATGCCTTATTGTCACCTAAATAATTTTTTAGGCAAGATCCATGCCCCAGCCCATGAGTCTGTATCCTGTTTGCTCGCCAGTGGCATGAGTCTTGTAACAATCCTGATGTTAATGAGTTCTCTGTGTCTTTCCTAATTTTATGGTATATTTGTGAGTTTTGATATTTGAGTTACTGCTTCTGCATTATGCACTACGAAGAGTAAGAGAATCTTTCACTTTTTAAATGACATGTGTCATTTGTTAACTCTGGAACACATTGATCCAAGTGCAGTGTGACTTTGACTTGAAGTGTGAAACCCAATGACTCACTCTCTGCTGATCTGTATGTTGGACAAAAGCTTTGATGTTCTACCCCTAAACCCATTTTTGTGCTCATAGCAGACAATATCTTAAGATATTACTGCTGGCCATAACAAATTGACTATAGCTGGTATCCTAATCATTCAAAATTCTCGTTAAACAGAGATGAGGTATGGAGTACAACCTCTCCACAAACGATTTCACATCTTGCTGATGTAAAATGTCAACAGATCCATATCTGGTTCAGACATTTAGCCATTGACTGACTAGCAACCGTACCTGGTTTATAACCAGAAGCTTTACCTTTACCAGCCAAACGGCCTCTACTGCCTGTAGCTGGCCTGAATCCCCCAAATTTTCCAGGTATTTTAGCACTTGTATCTCTTCTGTATTTAGCTGCACCTCCAAATCTACGTTGTGGCTGAAAGTATTAAAAATGAATACAGTATTGAAATGTAAAAGAAAAACCTTTGGTGAAATTTCCAGGTTTTATGAAAGCTCATAGCTCCAGTGGTGTGAAAAACAAAAACATTATAAAAACTCCATTTACAAACACCTTGAAAAGAATTCAATCTCAACTTTCAATACACTTGATGAAAAACTAAAGAAAGAAACATAAAAAAAAAAAAAAGAGAAGTTTAACAAGAGTTGTTTGGTAGTGAAATTTTGCCTCAGTTCAGGTTTCGGTTGCAATAAAAGCATACTGGTTTGGGTTTTTATTAGTACTAAAAGGGCTAACCTTATAACCGGTTCGAAAACAGTTATCTACCTAATCGATTAGAAAAAACAACAGGTTTCTGAAATATCGGCAGTGATCGTCATTCCATGGTTAAAATATAGTAAATCTGTCATTTCTCCTATGGGATATAGACTACACCTTAGAGCCGTGTTGTAGGTATTGAGAAATAATTAACTTTGGTGTTCAAAACTTCATTAATGATCGACAATTTCTGGGAGAACTGAATAATCGCACAAACTAGTCCATAGCAAGTATATAAATGAATGCTGTCAAATACTCAACAACATTCGTTTGTATACACACTGCGGAACATTTTCAGCAAATACTGCTTTCCAGTCCCTATAGTTTTGATCCCATATTCGGTGAAATAATGGCTACAGATAACTGGATATTATCCAGTTATAGCTCTCAGCTAGTTGGTTGTGAAAATGAGCTAACAAGTTTTTATTTCAACAAACAGGAAAATCTAAGTGAAATATAAGGCACTTTCTCAAATGAAAAGGCTTTCCAGGGAGACCATGATGTGAACCTGCAGGCCTGGAAATAACTTGGGAATGATCCTTTCAGTTATGTCAATAACAAAATATGAAAACAATCTACAGGTTTGCTAACTAAAGTAAATTCCTAATCCCACATGTTTTGCCAGTTGGACTACCACTTGACAATCTTTTGCAACTAACTAGATATGAAGGTTGGGCATTGCATCCATATATGAATAAAGTTACATGCTGATTACTTCCACCAACATAAATAGCAACCAATAATGGGCAATCTCGCAAAAGCGCGATCACTCATTAGTCGTTGTGATTTCTTGTCAGAAATACTTTTAAGACGGGAACAGCCTGTATAGCTGGGGTACAAAAACAGAAAAGGCAAAAAAGCATCGCAACACTTTTTTCTATGAAGTCACCACCATGTTAGCGTAATCTGCTATAAACGGTAGAGCTTAGCGGTACTGAAATTTCAGGTTCGGTATCAGTATTTTTCAGGTAAATACCTCTGTTTTGGTATGGTGTTCGGTATATGCACAGAGCACTGAAAGTAGTCGCAAACTGACCCAATTTCCCAACATTCAACCATACAGTAACTTAACAGGTTCAGCACTGACATCTCATGAACTTTACAAGTTAATTCAAATGTGATAACTGATTAGTTTAGTGAGTTATTTAATGAATCACTCAATTCAGTGTGAATCATCACTGTGTCAATGACATGGTGTCATCAATCTTTAATTGTTTGGGTTCATCCTTGATAAACATGTAAAATAACATGTTCTATTACATTCATCTAGTTGCAATTATAGGGTATTTTGAGTGGAATCACTCTGTCAATGTTCACTAACGTCAATTATGGTTCCTGGCTTCATCCACGTTTCTGAAAATTAGAGAAACCAGGATTTTCATTTTTCATGAAAAAAAAATGTACAAATGATGATTTACTGATAGCAGCAAATCATTTTCAAAGTATTTGCTGTGTCTCGATTGATCAAATGAACTTCAATATTGCTAAATCTGATGTCGCCTGTTGGCTTCCGTACATTGTTTTTCCATGTATCTTAAAATTAAGTGAGTCAATCATGTCATTCCAGTGTGCGCTGGTGAGCAGTATAAATTATTTATTTGAAAGAATATAAAGCAGATGATCAGGTATTAAAGGTCAGGGGTTTGTATTTTAACCCTTTACCTAACATGAAAAGCAGACGACACTTGCAAAAAAAAATTCTTGAATAACTAAATTTTTTCATTTTTTGTCTCAAAAACATAGGTTATGACCCCTCGTTGGAACGAGCTCGATGAGCTCGTTCCAACGAGGGGTCATAACCTATGTTTTTGAGACAAAAAATGAAAAAATAATAAAAATTCATTGGCGATTTTTGAGAATAGCGCTGGCCAGTTTTGGCCGTTATGTTGGGTAAAGGGTTAATAAAATGATCAGTTGTTAAAAGTATCTGCAACTTAAAATAGCAATGCTGAATTGAAAGAAATGCTATAAAAAATTGCCAAGAAGTGACAACCACAGGCAGTACTACTTGTTTGTATGTCAAGTTGTCAATGTATTGAATTGTCAATACTAGTGGATTATTTCCAATCAATTGTCAACCACCCACCCGACCCCTAATGTCCGCTGTGAATAAATTTCAGTAATTTCCAGAATATATATTAAATCAGACTGAATGTTAGGAACACAGCAACCGGGCCGTATTTCTTCAGAAACGGAAGTACAAAAGTTACTTGCCATTTTTCGTTTTTCTGACGACACCTTGTTATTTCTTTCTCTTGCGTATTCACAGCATCTATTGCTCCCTGCCACTTACAAAGTTCGCATTTGCATGTTTTCTTATCAATTCGATATATGCGGCCCAAAGGCTTTTAGATTTACGATCCACTTTGATTAGTGGACTTTCTGACAATTTCTCAGAAAAAATATAAATACCGAAATAAGTGATATTTTGATTTGGTTTTGGTACAGTTTCAGTATCCCTGTAATACCGAAAATGTAGCGAAAATTTGGTATACCGCACAGCACTAATAAACGGGTTACGACAAAAGCTCTTTATGTCCAGGCCTGGACCTCTGATGTGGTGTTACATGCACACAGCAGTCTACAGATCAAGCAACATTCCCTACGTATGTGGATTCCCCTTCCCCACCACGTCACATGCTTGTTTTTGCCTTTGTCTTTATTTGATCTGCAAATGAAGCAAGGCAGATGGCAACAACTGTAAATCTTGGAGTGTTTCTTTCCATGCAAATGATATCACACCTGTATTTGTTTTCAAAATGGGAAATACATCCAAGTCAGATTCAACACAAATTCTGTCAGCTCGTAGACATTTAACACCAATATATTAACTAGAGCAACGCAAAGTGTGGCATATGCCCCCCCCCCCCCCCCCCCCCCCCCCCCTGAAATACCATGGATAGCATTATGCCATCAAAAGCATGACATGTGCCTACAGCAATCTGTACTAATATAAACAAGCATGGCAAAAATTATTTCAATCCAACGTATGATGACAGAGCTAGAGCAGCAAATATGTTTGACAAACACATTTTTCAATCATCCCCTAAGTTAAACAAGGGCAAATAACACTGTAAATGCTCATGTGAAGATATTAATTCTACTGTAGGATACGTTCCCCCATGCTGAGGAACAAGCATGGTAAAAATTATTTGAATTCAAACGTATGATGACAAAGCTAGAGCAGCAAATATGTTGGACGGACACATTTTTCAATAATAATCCCCAAGTTAAACAAGGGAAAATAACTCTGTAAATGTTTAAGCGAAGATGTTAATTCTGCTGTAGGATCCGTTCCCCCATGTTGGCGGACAAGCATAGTAAAAATTATTTGAATCCGACAAATAATGACCGGGCTGGAGCAGCAAATATGTTGGACGGACACATTTGTGTTATGCACGAAGGTACACAGCTCTCCACTAGATACCCCATACGACCAGGTCGGGGCATAACAATGTCAACTTTGAGCAGTTTGGCACATGTACATGTGGTATGAAATCGAATGATGACCTCAGCCCAGTTGTTCTGAATTTACTGGACCAATACCGGTATATTTTATTGCAGGGAGGTGGCATCTTATGAAATCTTGTATTCAGTCTGCTTTTTAAAGCCATCTTTACATTCATACACTTCAGGTCTGCACAATCAACTCTGTGATTCGATTCAATGTGTTGTTCCTACTGTTTACATATTCTGCCTTAACCTGCTTCTCACAGAGACTACAATTGGCATATTTATCTTTTGAACTCTGTTTTTTCAAAGTACCACCATGCCATTTACCATCCTTTTCCAGCAGGTCAGGTTTGTTCATCGATAGGCACAATTTTCTCGGCTATGACATGTAAATATGGAAACAAAGTAAGTTTTTTGGAGACGTGCACAGTAGTGCATTACATTTTTTCAACAACCGACACCAAGTAGATTTTTCGGTTAACCGGACAGTTCTAAAGTTTAATTCAAACACGTATCCCATACAGCAAGACCACTATATATCTGTCTGAAATAAAATACAAATCAATCTTCAGAAAACAATTTCTGGAACACTTTCACTGTACTTTCAAGCCAGTAAGCACCACAAAACTAATTCAAATTTTAATTTATTTTAAATAGAGCAGAACAGAGTGACAAAATCTTACAATGTTGCTTGAGAATTCACCCAACACGAACAGCAGAGAAATGCAGCAAAAAATTTCTCAAAGAACCATAAATTTCCATTTTTTATCTTAAAAACATAGCTTATAACCCCTCATTCGAACATAAGCTATCATTTAGAGACAAAACATTAAAACATAATAGAAAATGATTGGCGGTGAATAGTGTTAAAAATGTTGACTGTAAAATAAGGTAGAAGGTTAAAAAACAGTAGTGAAATATTTTTGCCATCAACTCAGGGGGGGGGGGGGGGGGTCTTCCAAAAAATTCCGGACACAAGGCCGGGGTGGGTGGGTGGGTGGTCGGATGGGGGCCAAAACACCCTTTTGCAATTTTTTTCCTGGTGTTTTTTTTTTCAAATTATTTTCACATAACAAGGCTATATTGTTGTTTAGTAGTCTAATAGGCACCTGTTTGTCAGGTAGGGTTAGTGAATAAGGCCCCACCAACCTGATTAGGGGATTTGTTCTCTTTTGTGTAAATTAAATTAGATGCATTAAAGAATTGTGTACTCCAGTTTGACTAAAAACAATCAGTGGAAATTTAAGAATTTTTATTTGGGAATAGTTAACATAATTTTCATAGCTGAATCATCACGGCACAATTTGGATTTTACAATGAGTAGCAATGTGTTTAGCAGGATATCTAAAATAATGTAAAAAATTTACGGAAAATAATCTAAATGCCCAGTTTCTCTGAGTAGAGCTCTTGTAACCTGAAACTAATGAAAATTCTCATTGTGCATCTTTGATATAAAACCCCACTTACTTAATTCAAGCTCATAGTGATAGTACCAGGGTTTTCACAGAGGGTTTGTCTGGCTATCTCGTGAAAACATGAAACAAAAGTTACAGTTAATATTTGAATTGAAAACTGACCCTGGCTGAGCCAGAGTATATAGATGAGTAGCTGAGCATAATACTATGCAGCAAAAGAAGATTATTTTAATCCTCTATTTGACGTTCACAAAAATAGTCTAATTCTTACATTATATGCTGTTATATGCAGAAATCAATGCTGACATTTTTTCGGAGTCGGACCAGGATGGACAGTGAGATTTACAATAGTGTTAGGTGACATATTTTCAGCTTTCCTACGCTATCTACTATCTTTTGAGTAATGACAATTGGCTGAAACCTCAAGCCTAGACACTTAGCCTGTAGTCAGATCATTAAAATTAAAACTTCTTCACTAAATTTAAACTTAACACATGAATGATAATTATTATGAGAGCATTGAGGCCAGAACTTTCAGTTCAGCATTTGTAATTCATGAACTTCAATAATATGCCAGTATACACTACGCCATAGTGTATATAGGCATATTATTGAAATGCATGAATTACAAATGCTCAACTGAAAGTTCTGTCATCAGGTATTAGAACCACCAGAACATACCAGAAAGTTCTGTCATCAGGTATTAGAACCACCAGATGTGGAAAAAAAAAAGTTATCAGGATGAAACAATCCTGGGTAATATTAGGTTCAGCACCAATTCCAACTCAAGAATCAATCAGTTCCTCGAAAGTTTTCTCACAACGAAGAATAACAACGAAATTTTTCCCAGTAAAAATAAATGCGTGCTTGATAACAAAGGAGTTAATAACAATTTTCTTTAGTGAAATCTAAATGCTTCTGTTGATGCTGGTTGATGTGTACACAATAAGTTTAAACAGTAGATTAGGATTCAAATTAAGGCAAGGATTGACAACTGGAAGCTCAGTGCAATAATTTTTCATTACCCACTGTGGTGATACACTGAAAAAATATAGGAGGTGGGGTGGGTGTCCAAGTGGTCAGAGGAAAAAAATATTTTTTTTTGCACGTGGGTGGGTGGGTGGTGGTCAAAAGGTGGAAAAAAATATTTTACGCCTTGTGTCTGGAATTTTTTTGAAGACCCCCCCCCCCGATCAACTCACAATTTTCCATCAGAAAATTATTTTGTAAAATAATCTTCACAAAAATATGAGAAAAAAGCAAAAAATATACCCAGGACAAGATTTTCATAAGAATATATTAAAATCCTGCGATTGATTTAAACCAAACACATCATGCCAGGCCAATTTTGAATGGCATACCATTGGCCAGACCTAACATGTGAATAAGCCCAAACTGCCACCTACAAACCCTCTTTTATAGGATTTATTTATTGGTGTTTAAGGTCACATATGTCTGAACAATGGCTTATCACGACCACAACATGGCCATAAAGTCAAGTCCAACTAATCGTTTACACGCATGTTCCCCATCTAGAGGACTTTCACCCCCCAGCACTGGTGACCAGGTCCCATTTTACCAGTAAAATAGAACTGGTTTACCACACAATAAACAAGCACTACGTCACTTCCTGGGGTTCAACTCACATTAAAAGAATGAAATTTTTGATAAACAACAAATCGATTTTGAATTGCTTCCAAACAACCATTGCAGTGCAGCAAAGCAAAGGCAGTGAAAGAGTATGACAGCCAGACAGGAAAATCATATTGTTTGCCCATTTTGTCCACTCTCGTGGAAAAACCTGTACTATTGGCTGGGAGCTGTTAACTTTGAAAGGTCTTATCTGTGTGCTCTCAGACCAGATACCAGTTCTTTAACATACAAATCAAGTTGTTCTGTGAATAGTTAAATTCCCTTAATAATTTTAATGGTGTTTAAGGTCACTTTCAGCATCTGGCTATCTAGTGACCAAAACATTGACATGCAATCAATTATACCTACAGTACAGTTGCCACGCCCAGGCATAATCCATGCATGGGCAGTGATGTCCACACATGCGTTTACCAGGTAATAAAATGATCATGAGCAAAACTTTAATTAATGAAGCACTGGGTGATACCCAGTGCTTCATTAATAAATTTTGGATGATTATTCCTATAATTAGTGTTTGGAATCTAATGTTATTGCGTCCGTGGAAATATTACCCACCCTTGAAAAGTGATGAGTCCACAGCAGCTGTACTATACGTTGCCCACTTTAGATGATTTCCAGTGCCTTTTGCCCATGGCATTGATTCCGGGTCCTATTTTACCAGTAATAGCGGGGGAGGAATTCGTCACATACAGGTGAATTGTGCACTTGGTGATACCTTCTTGAAATTTGGCACACTGTTAGTGTAGGCTATGAGGTTCTCAAAAACGATCGGCTACAAGTTGACACCGACCGGTGGCGACCAGTAGCGGCACAATCCTAAATGGCCGCCAGCGGCTGAAGGGAACCTCCTTTTCGACGGTCTACCGACTATACATCCGATTGTAAGGGCGCGAAAGTGAACTCTGATCCACGCACGTGTTGGAAACAGACGTGGGAGATGATGTAGAATAAAACGAGATTCTCTATACGGACGCATCAATTTCTTGGAACTTGAAAAGAGCGTTGTTTCTCCGGGATCAGCGTCATTCAGGCAAACCTGAATGACGCTGATCCCGGAGAAACAACGCTCTTTATGAAGCAGTCTCTTTGCCATACAATCTCTTGTTTGGCGTAATTCCGCAAGCAATTCTGATTTGTCTGTCGAAATTAATTCGAGAACGCGATTGTTCACAAAAATCATTCACAGAATGAGTGAGAATCCTCTTCGTGTACGGACTAGTACTGACTGGGAACGTTGTTGCTTTTGCCAGCAAGACAGTTCCAAGAAATTGATGCGTCCGTATAGAGAATCTCGTTTTCATGACGCCTATAAAGCTATTGAGGAAGACATAACGCGCTTCCTAGATAATGGCGTTGAGCTTCCATATAATTTGACCATTGATTGTTTGATGAGAGAGAGTGATGAGTGTATGTCGATGTCACTGTTGACGAATAAGGCAATATATCATAAGACATGCCGTGACAGTATTCGGACTCACATCGTACAGCGCGTGCTACACAAGCGAGAGCGAAATGAGGCAGTGGCATCCTGCTCCACGCTGAGTCCTAAAAGAACACGGACAAGTTTTGAATCTGGCTGTGACAGGAAACTGCCCCAGTGTGTTTATTGTCACAAACGCGAAGGTGACAGCAGTGAGCCTATTTGCAGATCAATGTCTGATAACAATAAACTCAAAATTATGGCAAAGGAAGCCGAGAACTGGGTTGTTTTTTCTCGGGTCAATGCAGCATTTGATTCCGCTGCTAGTGATCTTTACTATCACAAAACCTGTTATTGTAAGCTTGCCAATGAAGCACGAGCGGCTAAATCTAAAAAGTCGAAGAACGCCGAACATTCCGCGTCAGGCCTGCCCTATGACCCTCTCGTTATGGCAGAGCTCATAACATTTGTTGAACACAACGATTCCGCGATGAAGCTTGTCGATCTCAAGAATCTGTACAGTCGGAGGTTGAAGCAAGTCGGTTCTGATTGGCTTAGTGAAGAAATACATTCCACTCGATTCAAAGAACATTTGTTGCAGAAATTGGGCGATGGCTGGGACGCCTTCACACAGGGTAGAGATGTGTTTATTTCAAGTAGGTTTCGAGTTGGCTCCTTGTTGTCCGAATCTTTAACTCGTATAGTGTCTGAGGAAGAGGCAAAAAAGATAGTTGATGTGGGTCTTCTTCTGCGTAAACACATACTCATATCTCAAGCTCCTTTCACGGGATCATTTTCATCTTATTGCTTGAGCGAGCCTGTACCCAACTCACTCCTGACTCTTCTTAGAGTTCTACTTGAGGGCACATGTAGTATACAGAACTTAGGCGATGATGAGACTGTTAATGCCAAGACTCGAGTGGCTTGTACTATTTCACAGATGTTGATCAGCAATTCAGCGAAACGCTCCGAACATGCACAAAATGTTCACCAGAGACGTGACAGAGAAACTCCAATGCCTCTTTATGTGGGTTTGAAGTTGCATGCCCATGATCGTATGAAAAATCTTATCAGAGATTTTCATCAAATGGGACTCTCTGTCTCTTATGATCGCGTAATGGATGTTCGCAGGAGTTTCGCGAGAGCTGTTTCACTGCGGTTCAAGAACGAAGGTGTTGTAGTCCCAGCTAACTGCAAACGTAATGTTTTCTCGATAGGAACCACTGATAACATTGATGTATCTGGTAGATCTGATATGCATGGTACGTCCATCACACTCATTGGTCAACTGAGCAGGGACAATGTGGGTACTGATCCCCCACCACTGAGTTTAGATGTTCCAGAAGACACACAAATTGAACTCCCAGACGACTATGCATTTGTTCCTTTCGTTGAAGACTTTGGTGGGGACATCAGGCTTGAATCTCCAGATGAATGTAATGTACGGCCCAATGAATATGCAGATTTGAACGTGGGAGAGAATGACTGGTTGTCTCATGTGTCACAGATCAGCAATAAAGGGAAGGTTGATGGCAGCTGGCAGCTTGATGAAGTCCCTGTGACCTTTTCAGGCTTCTTTTCAAAACATGAAGATCAAGACAATGTCAAACCTCGTGCAGTTATTGGGGTATTCCCTGTTTTCAGTGAGCAGAAAGCGGACTCACTCAGTATGCAGAAGCATGCTATGTATGTGGTCAGGGAAGCTACTGCTTTCGTAAACCCCGGCCAGATACCTGTCATTGAAGGTGACTGTCCGTTGTATGCCAGGCAGAAAAAATGTCAATGGCTGTTCCCAGAGGAGATAGGTGAGGATCGAATGGTGTGTATGATTGGATTCCTGCATCTTGAAATGTGCACCCAAGAAGCTGGTGGTAAGCTTATGGGTGGTTCTGGTTGGGAGCGAATGTTTCACCTCGCAAAGATATTCACACCCGGTGTAGCATCATCCCTACTTGGTGGGAAACATGTCAAGAGGACGCGACAGGCATATCTTCTCACTCTAGCTTGGCTTGAGATCCTCAGAAAGAATGCTTATGAGATTTACTGTCAGCAGACTGGGCCCCATGAGTCATTTGAAATGTGGGAACAGAGGATTCTTTCACAATCTCCAACTGCGCGCTATTGGGGTGAAATCGTTCGGAACTTTCTCTTGACAAGCTGTCAATTCGTTCGGAACCAACGAATCGGTAACTGGCCTGGTACACTGTGTTCTATCGATGAGTTGTGCAGTTACTTTTTTGCCCTAGGACATACAAATTATTGTCGGTGGGTCCCCGTATTTCTGAGAGACATGTCTCAGCTACCCAGGCGGCATCCTTCAATCCACAACAAATTCATGGAAGGCCATTTTGTGGTCCAGCGTAGTGAGAGGAAGTTCAGTATGATGGGTTTAGATCAGAGCCAAGAACATAGTATCCAACTACTCAAAGAAGACAGTGGTCCAAAAGGTCTCTATGGCCAGGCTGAAGAGAAAGTCGTTATTGAGCTTTCAAGGTCAGAAGTTCTGCGTGTTATAGATGAGTATGAATATGCAAGTTTCCACACAACATCATCAGATAACACGGAACACCCGGAAAGTTCGGTATCAGAGCAGAAAAAATTTCTGAATCAATTGAAATCTCTCCTCGATCTGGTGAATCAGGGACTCATTATCAACCCTTATGATGAAACTAGTGGTCAGCTGGTGACATTAGATACTGGTGAATATATGGACCCCGAAGTTAGTAAGAGTTTACGGTCATTACCCGAAAGGGGCAAGCATTTATATTCCACTTTCTTGAAGGAAAGGCTTGTGGAATGCACCGTACCCCTGAATGATGTTATTCCCAAGGCAAATATATATACCTTCCTTAACCCACCCCCAGCCAACCTGGACAAAGGCCGAGACAAACTCATGTCAAGTAAAGCAACTGCCGCAATAGTTACCCAGATGTTCGTTTCACTGCAAGCCCGGCCTGATTCAAACATGGATGAGTTTTTCATGCACGAGAATGCACGTGATCCGCCAGCATTATCCGATAGAGGTAAGCTACGGAGTGGGACAAAATCTCAAATTCTCAATTGTTTACCAGCTATTCCTGCACAAGGGAAGAATTCAGCAGCTAGACAAGCTTCAGTTGTCATCTTGGATATGCCTGCTGTAGTCCATGTAATCAAACCACAGAAAGCGGATCTGTTTGGAGAATATGCTCGATTGCAATTATTGCCATACATCGAATCTCTGATTAACACGAACACCACAAGGGTTGATGCGATCTATGACTGTTACCCCGAAGGCAGTTTGAAGAATCAGACGCGAGCAAAACGCCTCGGTGAGACAGCAGTTAGGTTGATACGGGTGTCCGAGAACGTCCCTTTACCTAAAGGGAAGAATTGGCAGGCATTCTTGAAAGTTAGTGAGAATAAAGACGAATTTTTCAAGTTCCTGTCTGCTGAACTGCTGAAATTAACATCAACATCCGAGTACCAGTTGTTAACGACATCAGGAGAATATGTACTATGCAATAAGGATGTTAGCTTATGTGACATATCTCCATCGAACCACGAGGAAGCAGACACGCGCATGATGCTTCATCTCAACCATGCAGTCTCACAAGGTCACAAAATAGCTTTTCTTCGCACGGTTGATTCTGATGTCGTCATTCTGTCTTTGCACCATTTCGCAACATTCCGTGACCTTGGACTCAGTGAGCTGTGGATTGGGTTTGGAATTGGAAAGGCATATAAAGATATGCCAATTCATGAGATAGCTTCACAACTTGGACCTGATTACTGTAAGGCCCTGACTTTCTTCCACGCCTTCACAGGTTGTGATGTAACATCCAGCATGCTCGGCATTGGGAAGAAGACAGGATGGAATGCATGGATGAATTTTCCCGCATCAACTGAAATGATGATAGAATTGACTGAGAATCCGCAAGTCTTTTCAGAGGATTCCCCTCATATGCAGCATATCGAAAAACTCACCATACAGATGTACAGTAACAGTTGTGTCAGTACACGTGTCAATGATGCGAGACGGCATATGTTCACACATGGCCTTAAGTCTATGGAAAACATCCCGCCCACCAAAGCAGCTCTGTATCAACATGTAAAAAGGGTAATTCTTGTGTCATCTTTCATTTGGCATCGTGCTCTGCAGAAACACTTATGTGTGCCAGACCCATCACAGTACGGATGGGAGTGGAATCCACGTCTCAATATTCTGGTCCCATTTTGGACTCACCTAGGAGACGCAAGTGCTGCATGTGCACTGATGCTCCACTGTAGTTGTGCCAAGGCCTGCAAGGGCAATTGCAAATGCTTGAAAGCTGGATTAAGGTGCACACCTTTGTGTAAGTGTGAAGGTGGCTGTTGTAACAATATTGAGTAGTATACTGTCATGTTAGGACCAGTCATCTCCTATTCTGGTATTTTTTTTTCCATTTTCGGCCAGTTAACACATGTCATGTTTCTAGTTGAGTTGATTTTGCTAACAAATGTTCATCCCATGTGGCTTGCTACATTGTCCGGGGTATAGGAATACAGTTTTAGATTTCGGAAAATAGTCTGTTATTTACTGCACAAGACGGTGTTAATTCATGCATAGCATGATACAATATCCCCAACTATTTTGCCTCTGTACAACAGTTGATACCTTCGTTCACCCGTGTGTTCATCTATGGTATCCTTGTCTTTCTCTGGCCATAGGCCACATGTGACTAGTCAGTTCCTACTCCATAGCAAATCAACTTGGAAATCCTTCATCTTGTAGCGCACTCATGTCTCAATGAATCCATACCTGAGTTGATCTAATAAATCTAACGTAAGGTATCAAATTGCCATACCGGATCATATTTCGATAAGTTATTCGCTAAAACATTTCGACCACTCATCGACATCAAAGGTCATGTTTTGGCTCCCAGTGGTGGCTATATCTCTATATCCCTGGTAAAGTAGCATACCATGAGGGATGGGCATTAAGTGTCGGCAACATTAATCCTGACTTGGAACACACCACATCTTAACTGGCCGAAAATGAAGAATACTACTTGTAGTCAAAAAATATTCCTGTACCTCGAATGACTGCAAACATACACTCACCCCTTCTAGTCCCATTTTGCCAATGTTCTATACTGGCAAGATAACATTGTATAATTAACAACGGGAACTAATGCATCCCGAGTTCATTCCAGCACTGCCCTTGCTGGCAGACGTGTCGCTATGGTGTTGAGATTGAACCAGAACTCCTCTAGAAATTTGATAGTTTTATTTTCTTAGAAAATAAATCTATCGAAAATGCCGGAAGTTGAGAATAGACTGTCACTTTAATTGGATTATCAAATGTCCAAGTATCCCCACTGCTGCATACTATCGAGTACCCTTGTTCATGTGTTGACAGGAATCTCTCATACCATGTTCATTTGACCATTGCATTCCCGAGAAACATTCAACACTAATTTATCTACGGACGGACGATCATACTGACAGTCAGACACACAGACGCACACATCGACGGAAATTCTGATCCCATTATCCATTAATCTTCCCCCCAACTTGTTCCAAGGGCTTCACTCCATCATTCACATCAATTACAGCACATGTATGGTGTTAGGTTTGGAGCTTCAGTTGTGCGATCGGCGAAAATAGCTTTTTTTCGATCCGCTTGGCGGCCATTTTGGATTTCGCTGCTAGTGGTGGCTAGAGGATGGTGCCAACTTGTAGCCGATCGATTTTGAAATCTCTGATGCCTACCCTTACATCATGCCAAATTTCAGGAAGGTATCACCAAGTGCACAATTCTAGCGAATTCCTCCCCCGCTATAAAGAATGATTTTTTTCACAGTAAACAAGCACATTTTACTTCCCAGGTCTCCCACTGGGAAAGTTAGAATTACCTTGGCAGTGGTCTTGTCTAGCCTCGGCGGCCTCTGGAGGCAATAAAGACTTTTGCGCGAAAACATTAATCAGCTGGTAGACTCACAAGTTATGGTGTACAGTACGGCCACCTTGGATTGGTCATTTTCCACAGGCCACAAAATTTCACGCAAACGATCGTTTTGTTCACGGGATGGTTACGCATATCCAAAGACCCGCGAACGATGTTTCGTTCACGCAAAAAATATGACGTGAACAAAATTTTTGAGTCCGAATTTTTTGTTGTTCATTGATGTGTCAGTATGCCGTGGTACCCTGATCGCCAGATAAGAAATACGAGTGAGTATGAAGTAGAAGTGGTAGTTTGTCCTGTTGCTTGAACTTATATAGTATTGTATTTTACTTGTGCGATTCTAAACACAACATTTCAACATTTATTTTCACAGACATTATGTAAGTATAGTAACTGTCAGCTTGAAACATATCAACCATTGGGGGTTTTTCCATGGTTGTGTTCTATTTGATATTAGTGTAGAGTCAGCGTGTTTTCCCCCTCATTATTGTTGCGTGCGAATTCGCCACAGTTTTTTTCATATCTTATGGATCAGACAAAGGGATGTAGAGGTTGAGATTGAAGACACTAATTTTAGAATTTGGACTTAAATAGTATTTGCCATGGCATTGATATGGAAATGCAGAAACATATTCAAGGAAAAACTTGATCTAACGTTAAACATTTATGTGGGTCGAAATGGCATGGGCCTGGAAGACCTATGGTTGTTTTACTAATAGACTTCAATTTTTTGGTAAACAAGCATACACTGGTGTTTGTTTCATCTCTTATGAATGGTCTGTCAATATTTTCTCAGCCCCAGTCCTGAGGTCTTGCATCCATTGATATTTATCAGCGAAAGAATCTCATACTGAATCCAGCCTTCCTTTGCTGACATTGACAACACCAGCCACTGGTATTGTCTAAGTCAGCAAAGGAAGGCTCGAGTCACATGTAATATTCATTGATTGCGGAATGGCTTCTACGTCAGTATTCATTATTGCTCTAATTTATTACAATGAATACTAATCCCTTTAAATACTTTGTTTCTTAATTTTTTTACCATATTGGTATAAGCGTAAACCTGTACAACTTATGTAAACCACTGAATATTTCATCTCATATCTTGTTTTAATTACGTAACCTTTTGCGTAACCAATTGGTTGCACAAAAATAATTAACGTGAACGAAAAAATGGGTTACGCAAACCCAAAACACGCGAACGAAAAATGGGTTCCGTAAATTTTTGTAATTTCGTAGCCTGTTTCCATGGGTGGGCAATATTTGCACGGCCGTAATATTATTTATTTATTGGTGTTTAAGGTCATATACTTATGCACAAATGGCTAATCATGACCGCGACAGTTTTGAGGGTGGAGGAAGCCGGAGTACCTGGAGAGAACCACCGAGCAACGACGAGCAGCTGTCAGCTCCCCAACATCGTAACTCCACACTGGAGCACAGGCAGGGTTAGATTGGTTGAAGACATGCGCACCATCGACGTGCAGTACGCCTTAGTACACAGGGTCATCGTGCCCCCATGTGGATAATGGAGGTTAAGTGCTTTGCTTAAGGACACAGCGTGGGAGCATAATATTATTTGATTCCAAACACAAATTATAGGAATAATCATCAAAGGTTTAATTAACCAAGCCGCAGTTACAACTTGGTGCATCATTAATTAAAATTTTGCTGATGATTTTTATTTCCTAGTAAAGACATGCGTAGACAACACTGTCCCAGACCTTTGTTTGCGACAGGTGCTTTTGCGCTCGCAAGCACCTGTGATCGCAAAAAGATGAGCGCTAAAATCGCACTCGATAAAAAACAGTCGAGCTGAGTTTCAAAACAATGGCAAATGAACACTTCATATGCTATTTCTGAGTTCAACCGGTTTGCCATTGGAACAGATTTAAGTTTTTAAGTTTAGTTTTGTTCAATTCTCAGTTGAAAGAGTTATATTCCACCAATACTACCCGTCCACATTTTTAAAAATGGTGTTTAAAGTATTCCCTCACATGCAAAACCTAACTGATGATTCATGTAATTTTGCAAGTGCGATCTGTCGTCATGGTTTTATTTGCGAGTGCACCCATAAAATTTACTCGCACAAAGGCTTGCTGTCCACGCATGGAATATGACCAGTCCACAGCGACTGTACTGTAGCATAAAGTCAGAAAGATTACCGAGATCCTTAAGGGTCTCCATTAGATTTTCATGTATTGGTTTAAGAATCTCAGACTTTTTGAAAGATTTTTAGATGTACATTTACCACTCTCTTTGTTCTCAAATTCAGTATGCCATAGCAGTCCTTCGATTTTAGGCGCGCTCTGGCGCTTGCGCACAATGGCGCACGCAGATTTCAAAACCAGCGAGCGATCAAAAGTGAGCCTCGAAAATCTTGCTCAAGTCGGTGCGTTAATTTCATTCCAATATTATCACACTGACCCGACATCAAAGCAGCAGTTAACGCTTTGAAGTTTGATGGTTTTTTGAAGATCATCTTAGAATCGTATTATCCGCTTGTCAGATTCAGTCATCTGGCCATAAGACCGTCACTACACAAGTTAAGTTCGTTTGTCAACTTTTGAATGAAGTGTTTCAGAGGCGTGGCCAATCGCCATCAGTGCCATCTTGTCAGTTTTAGTTGAATTGACTGGTGCAAAATCTGTTACGCAGAGAATGAAAGAAAGCATCGGACGTACATGTAGGTGTGTCCAATATGTCAATCAGAGTGGCGTCATCAAGTTTCAACTGTGTCAATGTGACTGGGTCATCATCATGCAGTGGGAAATTCCATTTTGAATCTGGAATACCGTGAGACCTGTTTTCTTGTGTGCAACTGGATTACAATGTTATTCTTATGATTAGATAATTCGCTGGGAAAATACTTCTCGAAGTCTAGTTGAACCTGAAAATTATGTGCTCGGCTTTAAAGTTTATTGGATAAGTAGAGTTTGACTTTGTACAAATCTCAGTTGAATTACACAGTACTTTTTCTTTTTGGCGGCCAAAAATCCCCGAAAAGGCGAAATGAGAAACAAAATGTCAAGGTAACTTAAGTTTTCTTAAATTTCTTCAACTTTATGGACAAAATCAATGCATGATAATATTACATCTGGAAATTGGCGTGTTGACTTACAAGACTCGCTTTTTGGTGGGACCGATACACCAGGGAATGGATGGGAAACGCTAGTAACCTGTCCGGTTACCTGACAGGTCACTATCGTTTCACTTTCATTTTCTGATATTATATGTTGCGCGCCCCACAAAAAGTGCGCGCCTGAATCCCAAAAGCAGCGAGCAACTGAATGCGCACCTAGGTTTTTCAAAATCGAAGGACTGCCATAGAGGGTGGGGGATACCGCTATCCTCAAAACGACAGTCCTCATCCAAGAGAATATTGCAAGTTATTATGATTGACAGTAACATGGTCTGAGGTTTGTGGCTCAAGAGTTTCTATTCCAATTAGAGGTTTTAGCTTTGGTTTGGGAGGGTGCCATTTGAGTCAAAGCATTAAGGTTTAACATAAGCTCCAAGCCACAAACCTCAGATTATGTTACCGTCAATTCATCACAATAACGTATATGTCCCAGGGACCAGCCGTGAGGGCGACTAGGGCGATTAAGTCGCCCTTCTAAGCCCAAAGACGCCTAGAAAAATAGTCGGGGCGATTACAAGTCGCCCTCTAAAAATTGGCCAAAATGAGAAAAGGCTGAACTGAGTGATGTGAGGTTTACATGAAAACGAGTATTTTCAAAAATCGAATGTGCTCGAGTGTGATAAATGGGCATTTTAATTCGTCAAATAAACGTCCATTTATTTGAAATCACACGACAAGCAATTGTCCATTGTCGCTTTTGGCGGATTTTTTTATTTCTATTTTGTGTCGAAACGAAAATAGGTGACTTACGCGACTCATCAAACAACCCAGTTTGAAAGTAGGTTACGTCGCTTAGGATGCCGAAAATGTATACACAACGGACGTATTTTATAACACATTATTTTCATTTCGATTTGCTGACGACTGTTAACTGTTGGGCTGTCTATTCCCAGAAAAAACACGAATGGAATTGAAACACATGAAACAAAGCTTTAGTGATGTCAAGAAAAGCTTTGTACAGGACACAAGTGTGCATGTGGACGATCTTGAAAAAGGGTCCTCCTAAACATCGGAATGATATGAAATGACGCGGAATGACACCGGAATGCCATAAAAATGATGCGGAATGACATTTCTTTTACAAAATACTCGACCCCAGAATGTATTTTGTTTATTAACTAACAAAGTACCTCCCAAGCAACCTTCTTACATCTTGTCCTGTTCACACTTTCTGACTTAGGAAATTATTAGCTTAGTAGACTTTGTTGAAAGGCAACCACAGGAGGGTGATGGGGGATTGGCACGAAGAAGAGGTGAGGGGTCATGAAGGAGAAGGTAGCAGTGGGGGATTTTCAGTCAATAATTACATTGTGATTTTTTAACCTGGCACAGATGCATCATAGACAACTGGACCTGGATTATTTGTACGTTAATGGAGGACCATAAATTGAAAATATGAAGGGGCGGCGGGGGTGGTACATGAATATTCTTAATTTTCCCCACTTGCCTATGAAGTCTCCCTACATGACTCTGCAGTCTCCCTATATTTTCTGGAGGGAGACTTGAAGTCTCCCTAAAATTCCCCCCTAGGCTGGTCCCTGATATGTCCTAATAAGACCTACCCACAGCCCAAAATGCACATTGTGAAATAAACTGGGCAACTTTTAACTATAACAAGCTTAGTAAATAAACCTCTTGGGTACCTCACGACATCAGTGGACAAATAACCGATAAATAATAAAGGATAAGGTATGCTATCTTACTTCCAACTGTAAACCGATTTGTAATGTAAACAACACTTCATTCGAAACACTGACTGCTGCATATGTGAAACAACTAGAAATATGGAGCTGTTTGCAAGTCACTCCGTTGATGAAATAATTACGAAATGGGCCGCATCATTTCAAATATTTCAAGTGGTGACGTCAGACAGTAACATATTTTACTGGTACTGTAAACATAAAAGAAATTATGCAAGCTCTCTTCCGATCAGAGGGCGAGGATTTTAGTCTTATAGGAAATTTGTTTTTTCAGGTCACTTTCAGCATCTGTGGCTGTATCCTAACTGAACACATAGGTATGTAGTCAAGTTCAATGAAACGTTATGGATTTTTTCAGGAATCTATCAATTTCGTTCAGTGTTTTTAAAGCTAAGTTTCAACTTTCATCATCTATGGTTATATTGTTTGTTTGTTGGTGGTTAACGTCACATATTTATGCACCATGGCTAATCGTGACACAACATGGAGATGAAGTCAAGTTTAGTCAATCGTTGATCAACATGTTGCCCATTTTAGAGGACTTTCACCCCAAGCATTGGTGACTGGGTCCTATTTTACTAGTAAAGCGGAACTGGGTTACCACAGTAAACAAGTGCTGCTTACTTCCCGGGGTTCCCACGGGGAATCTATGGTTATAACATCACTTTAACACAGGTATGAAGTCAAGTATAGCCAATCGCTTACATTACAGTTCGGCCACCTTGGATTGGTCACTCTCCATCAATGGGCAATATTTCCATGAATGCAATAAAATTAGACTGAAAACACTAATTATAGAAAAAATCATCAAAAATTTAATTAATGAAGCACCGGATACAACCCAGTGCTTCATTAATTGAAATTTTGCTGCTGATGACTTTTATTACCTGGTAAACGCATGTGTGGACATCACTGCTCGCAAGTGGACTACGGCCAGTCCACGGCGACTGTACTGTATACTTGTGGTCCACTTTACAGGACTTCCACCCAAGGTGTTCGTTACCAGATTCTATTTTACCAAAAGAGCAGAACTTGTTAACTCCAGGAAACAAGCACTTATCTACTTCTTGGGGTTTCTACGTGGGATCCAACCAGGTGTGCACAAAAATTTTATTCTTAATTACAGGGTCAGAAATATACCCAGTGGATGTTCTTATACCTGATTACTCGTACTGAGTATGCCCTGACCCTACCCTGGTTTAAAATTCACTCAATGTTCTGCTCAGGATTTAATACATGGAAATTGCGAAGAGGCTTTTTTTGGAGAGAGAAAGTGGATCACTAGGGCCTTTAAAGTCTATCGAATTTGATTAACTTCTTGCATGCTGCTGGTGGATATTCCTGCCCAGGACAGGATTTCTCTTGCCACTGAAATATGTATAATTTTGGCACATTTAATCAAATCTTACTCCTGTAAACTGAATGGATTTTTTCACCAAAGATTTCTTGAGTTAAATTTAGATGAATTTTTTTTATCAAATCTAGCCATGGCTGCTATCAAGCAGCCATGACTAAATTTGATAAAAAAATATGTCAGACACCACAGATCTATTGGGGTCCCTGGAACTGAGGTACTTATCAAAACATCCATGGCAACTTGCCCAATATTGCAACCTGTGAAAACATAATCTCTGGTCATTTTGCGCCTACATGTATTAACCACTACTTAAGCTCCCTTACATCATAATTTTTACCACATTTACAGTAGTGTGAACACAAAAGCTAGACAGAGAATGCCAATCGCATTGCGACTAGGTCATGATATGCCTACAAGCAGTAATTTGAATCATTAAATACGCTAGTGTCTAATGAATGGATGCTATGTTAATTTACCACCAAACTATAATCCCAATACAGCCCATCATGCATATGTATGTCACTTACCAACCGACATCAATAAAGTGTGCTAATGGAAAAAAAAAATTCAACTGCAGGCGTATTGCTATGTAAATCTGAGCAGAAATTAGGGGTGCTGACTGGTCAACATTGACTCGACTTTTGGGTACCGACTCATCGACTCCAGAATCCCAGAGTCGTTTCAAACACTAAAAGTGACTATTCAATTAACCCTTTACCCAACGTAATGGCCAAAACTGGCCAGCGCTATTTACAAAAATACCCATTCAATTTTCATTATTTTGTCTAAAAAAAATACAGCTTATGACCCCTCATTGGAACAAGCTCATTGAGCTTGTTCCCATGAGGGGTCATAACCAATGTTTCTGACGCACAAAATTAAAAAATTAGTTGATCAAAAATTTTATTTGCAAATGTTGTCTGCCTTTCGTGTTGGGTAAAGGGTTAGCATGGCTCCATTGTACTGCATTATCAAATATTGTGATATGTGGTGAATGGACACAAATACATCAATGAACCAACTCACCCCTTCAGACAATCTTCTTCTCTTTCTGTTTGTCTCATTCCAAGAACTATCCCGACCTCGGCCCTGTCTCAACTGATTCCTGCCTCTAAAGCCACCTCCAAAATCTCTGTCATTTCCCACTGGTGCCTCTCTCCTGTACCCATCATTCATTGGCTCTCTGTAACCCCCATCATGCATTGGCTCTCTGAAGCCCCTGTCATTCATTTGCCCTCTGTAGCCACCATCGTTCATTGGCCCTCTGTAGCCACCATCGTTCATCGACATGTCAGGTCCCGAGCTTCTGTTCATGGCATTCCCAATCATGCTGGTTAAAACATGTGCTATTCTGTCCTCCAACATGCCATCTGAGGCTCTACCCATTCCATCATTCGACATGCCCATCTGATTGGAATTGTATCCTCTACCCCAACTCATACTTGCAGACTGTTAAAAAAAAGTAACTCTGTAAGCTTGACCTGTTCAACCATCAACCAATCACATATAGTATGTTTAGAGCGAATTATCATCCAAAAAAACTGTTGAGTGGAGTTTCCAACCCAGGAATAACTCACCTTGCTAAAAATCCTAAGGAGTGCAAGAAGGTCCAATGATCATTTCATTTGCCAATTGGTTGCCTTAAAAAATTGTGATGACCAACTTTCTATTTGCCTTAATCACTGGACCGTGGACAGAAATCTAGGCCTAAATAAAAAAAGACGTTCATTTCCGCTAATCGGCTGTAGTGTTCAACCGATAGCCACCCCAATCGACCGGTTGTGGGCAATGGGCCAGTTGTGGGCTTCTGGAACATCGGTTTGACCGATTGTTGCCAAGTATTTTTCTGTGATGATTCATTAACCGCCTTTTATTATCTTCTGCAATTGATAAATTGTTAATGTAAAATGAAATCAATGATATCCTTCAATAAAGTTGAGAAACAACCGCAATGTGTATTCTCTAAATGCCCCTTTACGGGATATACAATTTAAACGACATGTGAAGCTTATAATTGAGCATACTTGCGGCAATTGCTAGTTCATACCGGAAAAGTAAAGGTTGCACTCCATTGACTCACGTCGCAAGTCAAACGACCAGTTGAGTGCATTTGGGCGGAACACGCAGGTCTGCAGGCCATGTATCCCACCCAAGTGTGAGCATCTGGTCGTTTTACTGAGTCAACAACATTTAACACTGTGAAGTATGTTCAATTTAAGGTAGTTCTTTCAAGCCTCGACTCGTCTCGTAGTGCACAATATTATAATCGGAATCGGCCAAACATGAGCGCAAATAACCGGTAATCGGACGAACGGAATGAAACGAAATGGGAAAACCGAAGTGGAATATTTAGGTTCTGTAAAAAGATTTCTTTTTCTCACCACATGAGGAATATTTTCCAATCAGTTTTATCACAAAAAACCCATTATGGAGTTTTCGTGTAAAACCCCTATTGAAAGTCAATTTGTTTCAGTTGGTTTTGATGCAGACCTGTTTTTTCGACGAACGATCGTTTGGTTCGCCTGAATTGAAAAACCTGCGAACGAAAAACGGGTTGCATCGAAATCTCCGACAGTTCGCGCAAAGTTTTTGAGGATTCGCATAAATATTGTTTGTAATGATGAGCCATATAGGTGTGAGAATTGTTCCAAAACGCTTCAGGGATTGCTGCAAAAATATGATACAGTCCAATTCGGTAATGACAGTCAGGTTAATTAGGGATGGGTTGCTATGTAATGTCTACACAGTTGGTAACAACGGCGAATCGCAACACAGATTTTGGCAGTTTTGCAGCGGTGTGCACTGATACTCAAGGTGAAAAATCGTGTCGCGATACGTGATATGGGTGTTTTACGCACCTGTCAGAAACATTCATTACACCTAAATCTCTGCAATTGCCACGAAATGATTACAAGTGCATATAATATTAATTTCTACTTCCAAAGTAAATATAATTACAATTTGTAAAAGCACACATCAAAAAATATATTCGGCCAGTTCGATTGTGAGACTACAAAATCATACAACTTGTGTGACATTACCCAGAAGATAAATTGAAAGGGTGGGCCTTGAACAAAATTACATGGATTCGAGATAGTCTCACTCTGACACATTGAATGGAAAAATGTAGACTCCAACCGTTTGGTCACTGAACATAAGGGAGGGGGGGGGGGGGGGGGGGAATGGGAGCCTTGACTGATCAGGACTGCAACCTTTTAAAAGGGGACTGGAGCCCTTATCGCTCCACCCAACTTGCCCTCAGTAACTACTTTTCTGACATTTCTAGAAAGATAATTTGTTTGTCTCATGAGTTGATGCGTTGGAAGAAGTAAAGCTCAGGGAGCTGAAATTCTTGTCTGAATGTTTCAGAGCGGAGCTGTATCATTCAGAGAGGGTTGTTTCCCTGTTAACCCCCCCCCCCCCACCCCCCTCCCCCGCTTCCGACTACCATAAATTATACTTTAGTAAACAATCGCCGTAATTTGAACAACTTGTTACGCACAGGATTGGGTATGGGTGTGTGGGTCACCAAGGTGGCCTGCAGTCTTCTTTGAATTATAAATTTCCTTGCATCTAGAGACGGAATTGGCGATAGATAGATATTTATTCGTTCAGTAGCATACAGGAAATACAATGGTTACAATCACATAGTTCAATTAATATATAACACTTTGTACACTACTGGGAGATGACAGAGCCAGATTGGCTGTCTTCCAGTCATCTCCCTAAGGAATATTTTGCAATACTGTTTACGGGCCCAGACTGTCGACGTTCTTATAAAAATCATCTCATCGGTTATAGAAAATTTACTATGTAAGGGTTATTAGACTTGGCAGTTAAAGTGTTTTCTTGTGGATGTATTTCAGCTTGGGGACTTCTGGCTGTGTGCTACAAATGAGGCAACCTAAATTGAGCAGTTCGAGTAAGAGATATAAAAATTTGCTTCAATCCTTTATTTATCTTGAGAGCGGCCCAAAGCTATAAGACATCCCCAGGCAAGGTCATTTAACGCGGACAAGGTGGGTATAGCTATTTGGAGGACCGAATGTCATTTCGTCTGGTCATTTAATTTGTTCACATATAGGTAAAGTAAAGCAGGAAGACGTGTTATGACGGTGTCCAAATCAGCAAGATCACACCCTCTCTCAATCCAGGGGTTAGACATGGTCGTACTACCGCTGATGTGATCACCGCCGCTACGATGTTTTATATAGTGCAATCTGGACAATAAGGATTACTGCATTCAACATTGTCTGAATAAAGTGCTAGAAGCCTGGACAACAGCTTCTTTTTAAATATGTTTCTATTGTTCATCGTACATAGATCTCTATGTAGCGCATTCCAAATCCTGGGATACAGGTTGGTAGGTAGACGGTCCAGGGCTTTTGTCCTTGTTCTAGTTATTTGGAGAAGATCACGTTGTCTAGTGGTTCTGACAGGCATACTAGCTACTCTGAAGAAGTTATCAAATGACTGGGGAAGATTGTCATTTTTCCAATCAAAGACGAAGAGGGATACATGGAATTTATACAGGTCAGTCACCTTGAGTATTTTGTCCCTTTTGAAGAGTGGTTCTGTGAGGGCATTATACTTTTTGTTATTAATTATGAGCAGTGCACGTTTTTGACGAGTTAGAAGTTTATTGATCTCGAATTTCCCCATGCTTGGATTCCATATACCAAGTGACTATGTATCAGAGCGAAGTATAGTGTTCTCATAGCCTCATGAGGAAGGATTGCCTTTACCTTGTTAAGGGCAAAGTTTGCGCGTGCAATCTTGGAACAAAGTTGAGCTATGTGGGCATTATATGATAGACAATTATCAATGGATATACCTAGAAATTTCAGTGATTTTTCAGCTTCATTTGGTCCAACCTTATTTATTATTTGGTTGTTGACGAAAATATTGTGAGAGAGTGCTTGCTTATGGGATGGATTAAACACAATATATTTAGTTTTACTTGCATTCAATGCCAATCTATTCACGGAACACCATTCGGAGATGTTTTCTAACTCTTTATTCACAGTAATAGTCAGATTGTCAGTATTAGATCCCGAAAGGTGTACGTTGGTATCATCGGCAAAAGATAAAGAGTTTAATGTTGTTGAATTGCAAAGATCATTTATGTATAGCAAAAATAAAATAGGTTCTAATATTGAGCCTTGTGGAACACCACAGGTTATTTCAGCTAAGTCAGATGTGCCTTCACCGTATGCAACAAATTGGTGTCTATTTGATAGGTAACTTTTGAACCAATTGTTGGAGATGCCCCTAATTCCATACCATTCTAGTTTCTTCAATAGGATATCATGGTTTATGGTGTCGAACGCCTTAGAAAAGTCAAAAAATACCGCTAATGTTATGTCTTTACTTTGCCTATTATTTGCATCGGCAATGTACTTTAGGAGATGTAGGACAGGGTGGATAGTTGAGTGATTTTTTCTGAACCCATATTGACTGCTACATAGAATTTCAAAGCGATCGAGAAAGCTTATCAGCCTAATTCACACGAGTTTTTCTAGAACCTTTGAAAAGGTGAGGAGGATACTGATAGGTCTATAATTGGTAAAATTATGCACATCTCCAGATTTGAAAATAGGGATTACCTATGCAATCTTCATTTGTTCTGGCACTACTCCTTGGACAAAGGCGATTCACTCACATCCACACGAAAAGGGGCCCCGGTAGTCTTCGTGTGGCTTCCCACATTTGCACCTCCCCCCTGGACCGGGACCCCCTGGACTTGTCCATTGTACTCCTAACCGCCGTAAACCAGGGTTGGGGTATTCGTATTCAGTCATATTTGAATACAGTTTATCAAGTATTGAAATGTATTCAGTAATCACTGCATGGGAAGAAGAAATGGTTTGGCGCGCCGGACGAATTTGGGGGGACAAGCACCTTTCAACCCTCAGTGGCTGTAGGTGATGGCTTTACACATGTCTAGGCGTGTTTAAGGAGGAAAAGGAAGGAGGAAAGAATGTCTATCCTCTTCTGGCCTTTTTTGCGGCTTTTCTTCTTTGGAGGTTGGCATGGTGATGGTGATGAGGCTGGTGGTGGTGGTGTAGAGCCGTGTTCTCTTAGATATTCTCTTGCTCTTTCCTGTGTTGCCTTGGCCAACTCTAACTCTCTCATGATCCTCTCCATAATGGTTGGTGGCTTTACCGCTCCCGGGCTTTCCGGTAGTGAAGGACGGGGGGAGTGAGGGGTGGGAGGCGGTGAAAAAGCAACTTCCAGTTCCTCCTCAGTCTCCACTGGACGTTCCTCATCCAACTGTACCGGCTCAGGAGCCGGCAGTTGATTGGTGTACCAGCGGGACTAGGAGGGGAACTGGCGGCTGCCTCCAGAGCCTCCACCCCCTCACTCAACTCTTTCTTCCTATTCCGGAAGGCCTCCAAGCGCCGGGCGTCCCTGCGCTTGGTAGATGGACTCTTCTTCTTTTTCCTCTTCTCAGGGCCTCCGTGCCTCTTCGGGTGAGGACCAGTGGGAGAGGGGTTCCTCTCGCCAAGGGGACTACCTCTCCCCGAAGAGGGTGGTGTTGTGGTGTTCTCTTCTTCAACTCTAAATTCCAGGTTCAGATGAACGCTCTTGCCCATTTCCTGGATAGTCCAAGAGATGGGACAAGAGACGCCCAGAGCTGAGATGGCTTTCCTAAGATGATCCGGCAATTCCAGGTTTTCCATTGTTATAAACAAGGTCTTCACGCTCTGAGATCAGAAGTGTGAATGGGCCGTTGAAAATGTTATGAATACATGTATTCATATTCAAATACATTTAAAATTTGAGCTGTATTCATGAAGACATTTTGAATACTTCTTGAGTACTTTCACATTTTGAATACTTCTTGAGTACTTTCTATAATTTGGAATTAAAGAACCATATACTGAATAAAAGGTTTTCACAGATCAATCCCATGGACTCCAGACAACAAATTCACACCTCATATCAATATTAAAGACTTAATAATCCCCGATATTATTTATATACCACCAAACAGTTTGTCTGAATTTTCTGCATTGAAAGAAGACAATGACTTAATTGTCAATTAACTTGTCACAATACAACCTATTTATGTAACAATGGCCACATATCCCCATGGCTTTTTAAATTGTTGAAAACATGGACAATAAAAATAAAACAAAAAAAACTTGTGTTATTGGACACAACTCAGTTATTCAATGATATTATATTCTAAAACTTTTGGACTTATTTAAAGTTTTTCTATTTATCCATTATTTCACAGTGAAAACACATATTTATTTATTTATTCCTGTAAAAATTGGTAAAAGCACGTACATATTATAAAGAAAATACTACTTCTGTTAGCAAACTTTCAGCCAACAGACCTCCAGGTTTAACCATGAAGTGCATTGGCTAAAACTTTACTAGTCCTTCTTATGTGGTGTCATTGCAGTTGATACTTAACGTTCAGGAGGAAATGCCAGTCTGTGATTTTTTAGAGGTAATCCACTCACATTTTGTGATGTGTTATCTATGGAGAGTAGTCTAATTACTATGACACCCATAGAGTGGATTTCCCGTCAGGTAATTACTTTAGTTTTCTAACAAAGCATGGCAAGCACAATTAAAGCTTCAGCTGAAGGACCATCAGTTTAAAAATGACTTTTAACCCAACAAACAAAAAACTTGAAGGCCTTGCTATAAATACTTCTAATTTAAAAAGTATTCAAAAATGTATTCATGAATACATTGTAATGTATTTGTATTCGTATTCAAATACATTTGAAAATTTGTGTATTTGTATTCGTGTTCATGAAATTTCAAAGTATTCGTATTCGAATACATTTACAAAGTATTCGCCCAACCTTGTCGTAAACGGGATGAGCCACCACTGCAATTGACATGCATTAAATAGTTTCCTTATGCATTGAAACATTGTGGATATCTGCTTCGGAAGTGATGTAATCGCATCTTTTAGGATTAAATTTCAAAATTTGGTTGACAATTATGAATACAGTCCGGCAAACTTGGGCCTAGGTGCAGTACCCCTTCCCCCCACCCCCCCAGCTTTTAGTGAAGTCCTTCATCCGCCACTGAACCAACACGGTTCAGAGCGACATTGGGACATATATAAACAGCTCACCAGAATCATATTAAAAAGCTTTTCTTCACTTAAGACATTTTACACTTCTGATCTCAGAGCGTGAACACCTTGTTTACAGCAATGGAAAACCTGGAATTGCCAGATCGTCTTAGGAAAGCCATCTCAGCTCTGGGCGTCTCTTGTCCTATCCAGGAAATGGGCAAGAGCGTCCATCTGAACCTGGAATTTAGTGTAGAAGAAGAGAACACCAAAACACCACCCTCTTAGGGGAGAGGTAGTACCCGTGGCGAGAGGATCCCCTCTCCCACTGGTCCTCACCCGAAGAGGCACAGAGGCCCTGGAAAGAGAAAAAAAAGAAGAGTCCATCAACCAAGCGCAGGGACGCCCGGCGCTTGGAGGCATTCCGGAATAGGAAGAAAGAGTTGAGTGAGTGGAGGCTCTGCAGGCAGCCGCCAGTTCCCCTCCCAGTCCCACTGGTACACCCAATCAACTGCCGGCTCCTAAGCCGATACAGTTGGATGAGGAACATCTAGTGGAGACTGAGGAGAAACTGGAAGTTGCTTTTTCACCGCCTCCCACCCCCTCTTCCTTCACTACCGGAAAGCCCAGGAGCGGAAGAAGCAGATGAACAGCCACCACATCCTATAGACGTCATCATTCAAAGAGCACTCAAAGTAATGGACACAACATACGCCAGAACTGAAGAACTTTTAAAAGAATCTAAGGAATTAACAGGACATACATCAATACCACCACCAGCCTCATCACCATCACCATGCCAACCTCCACCTAAGAAAAAGAGCCAGAAAAAACCCAGAAGGGGATAAACCTTCTCTCTCCTTCCTTCTCCTCCTCTGCCATGCCTCGACATCACCCAAAATCATACAGCTAACGAGGGTCGAAAGGGGCTTGTCCCCCATACCGTCCCTGCGCGCCTCCGGCACGCGAAACCATTTTGTTCGACTGTCACATTAAAAAGTGTATTTTTGTACTGTTGAAAGGTAACTAACGTAAGAGAGGTAATCATATTAGCTATTGAAGAACTCTTTTTTTTCATGCACTGGAAATTGCTGATAGTGCTTGCGCCTAATGTGACCCCCACTCCCAAATGTCCCACCAAATTTAATTTGCTTCGTTCCATGGCTGGCTTTAAATAATTTTTAGTGATCTCAGACTTTGATATCATGAACTTTTTTAAAGCCTTTATAAAGATGATGCTGGTCACCATTGCAGTGTCGTTAAGCTGACAAGTCACAACAGAACAAACCTTTTCACCTCAAGTGAAGTATTGCAGTCTCTCTGGTGGATTGCTGGTTTGGGGTCCAGCCTTAAAACGACCCCCGTACAGTCACTAAAGTGTGACTTAGTTTTCATGAAAATTCGAAATTTCAAATGGTTTAGGAGGAGTTGGGCTTATAAGGATGGACAGACAGGGCGATTCCTATATACCCCCCAAACTTTGTTTGGGGGGGGGGGGGGGGGGGGGGGGGGGGGGGAACGGGTCAACTCGCCCCAGTTAAAAAAAACGTAACTCTAGTTATATCAGCAATTTGTTTTTATTTTAATACTATAATCTATTATTTACAACAATATTATGAAGTCATTTTTTTCTATATATTTTATTTTACAATATAAATTACAATATAAAGTTGGTTACACATGAGTTCAGGAAAAGGCACCACAATTAATGAATGAATGAAAAGGTTTTAGCGCGCAGGGACGATGTGGGATTTACAAATCTCTTGCGACCAGGTTAACCTTATTTTATTTCATTTGGATCACACAGGCCTAGCTTCCCTATTGCCCAAAATGGAGTCTGAGGAGGAGGGGGGTGGGGGGGGGGTGGGGTTTATGCACGCGGTTAGAATACCCGGCAGTTTACGTTCGAGTGTTAGATGGTCAATACACAATCCCTCAACGCCTTTAAAACTATTAGAGAGTGGGCTCTATTCGGTTCCAGTTCGGCGATGGTAGAGGTTTTAGTCCACCATGGTGGCGAGCCAGAATGTAATGTTGTGCAATGGCAAGTTTAAGGGAAGAAGAGAAAAGAAAACCAAACAGCAACGCCGGTTTGGTAGCGGCCCCGGTATATGACCATCGTGGTTAAAAAAAGCTCCAACAGTTTAGTTTTGAAAAACAATAACATATATACAAACATATTTAAGCTTGTGAATAAATTTTCGAACATTTGGCAGGCGGCTGATAAAAGTGATGACTAGTCAACACTTTTGAAAACATGATGATGAAAGGCAATCAGCCACACAATCATTCTCAAATAAACATCAACTGGTATGTGATTACTGTAAAAAACAAACATCTTGACTGTTAACAAAAAAAATAATTCATAAAAGATGTTTTTGAAGAACCGCTATTCAGTTTGAGTAATTTGTGTCAACTCGGTCCCTGTAGATTTGTTTTTTATTCAATCATTGTATCGTCTGCCTTCAAGATGTAAGTATGTTGTGTTTATGTGCTCCCTGTTATTCCATGGGTTTTCTATGAAAGGATTTACGTTTTTGATTCTTGGATTTTCTAAAAGGATGATTAAAAATTTTGAAGGTAAGTACTTCAGTTATTATTTTTCAGTTTTCTCTGCAATTTAACCCAAAAGAAATTACCCCTCCTCCAATTTTGTAAAAAAAATTATCCACCCCCCCCCCAAATTTTCTCGGGTCAACTCGTCCCTCAAATGTGGGTCAACTCGCCCCCCGATAGGGGACGAGTTGACCCGGGAAAACTGATGGGGGCAAGTTGACCCGAGGGCGAGTTGAATTGGAAACGGGGGGAGAGGGGGGGGGGGGGGGGGGGGTATAATAAAATTCCAAAGGTCCATTGTGGGTACCGTATAATAAATGTTTTGGTTATGTCATGGGTTACCTTTGTCAGATTTAGGAGAACAAACAATTGGTTACCAAGGCTCAAATCAGGCAAACAGTAAAGCCTACTAAAGGGGTTATGCAAAATTCTGAAAAAAAAACAGACCTGCAATGCCAGGGTGCTGGTCAAAACGTCACACGACCAAAACGTCACATTTCGAAATGGTCAAAACGTCACATTTTTTGGTCAAAACGTCACATACTTTTGGTCAAAACGTCACATATTTTTGGTCAAAACGTCACACACTTAGGCAGAAAGATAACTATTCCTTGTTCTGTGCCCAATCAACAAATCGAATGAATGAAAGGCGCTCACGGACAATGTGCAATAGATGAGTTCGGCCTCGAATGAATAAATGAAGTTTCAGTTTCAGTTCAACCGCTTTCGACCCTACTGGCCTTGTCCCCATTTCTTCTTTCTCCTTGACGGTGCTCCCGATTGTGAATTTGATTTTGTTTCCATTGCCGAAAAATTTCTCTGAATTCGAGACCCTTTGCGATCCGAATAACTTTATTTGCTTATGGATCCACGAGAGTTGGAAGCGAAGGCCAACAGAAGAATGAAATGAATAACTAGCTCAGCACAGCCTCTCCCCCCCCCCTATTTTATGTTATGGTTGATTGGCCCGCCCAACTGTGTCTTCATAGGTTACCATCCACCAACCGCCGGGACGCCAGGCGAGAGAGAAGAGCAGAGACAGAAAAACAGAAGAAGGTGAAAATAAAACTAGAGTTCTAGCATATCCAGAGAAGCTCTCAGAGGCCTTGAAAGTCAAGGAGCGGGACTTCCACAGCATGTCGTGTACGCTGCCCATATGAACAAATAAATTGAGTCCCCACTAATTACACTACGAGGTGGGGGTCTCAAAACCCCACCACGTGACTTCAGTTTGTTTATAATTAGCTTGTGTTTTTTGCAAGTGCAGTAATCAGGTTTATTCTTCCACCAAACATAGTTTCAGTTCATTGTTGTTTTGTGATTGTTAGGAATTGCACTTAAGTATAAATTGAATACGTATGCTCCATACATGCTTTTTGATAATAAAAAGCATAAATATGGCAAAAAAAAAAAAAAAACGATCAAAATATGGAGTTTGAATCGTGTTTTTTAATCTCGCATGAATATGTCAAACTGTGTGATGGGATTTTCGGCTGACGTCGGCGTTATTTTATATTGTGCTGTTGGTGGGGTGGGGGGGGGGGGGGGGGGGGTTCGTTTATTAATTTACATTGTGTTCATGTGCTATTGTTCTGATTTATTTCAAAATATAAAATAAATAAAAATTAAATATTAAATCTTGTTATTTGTTGTCACAACCAGCTCAAATTAGCGTTAAAGATTCAAAGTCGGAATCTTCGACGAATCTACCAGACAACCATGGAAATTACCGACGAATCGTCCACTGGACGATTCGTCGGCAATTTCCGTTCACGACGAATCGTCCAGATTCTACGACGAATGTGCAATCACGACGAATCGGCCAGTATTCCGGGAAACCATCATCTCCTCGAAGTATCGTAAAGTGTATACTGTGGGGAAAATTAGCTCACTCAAAGCGCTTGTTAACTTTATACATTTATTCACATTTAGCGGCAGAGCCTCCAAGAAATATTTGAGAATTAACTATTCGAAATCCACGTACAACAATTTGCCAAACCATGTGCTGTTGTTTCCGAACGAGTCATTCAGAAAATGACGAATAAACAGTGTCTACTGGCCAATAATCACATTATGTGATATTCTATTGCTTACAATGATTAAAACAACAGGTGCTAATAAAAACTGCAGGCGTGTTCTTCTGGCATTTGTGGTTGAACACTTGTATGCACCTGTCCAAGCGCCCAAGGACGCTGGGCTAATCCTGTACTGAGCACACTTATTATAAGCTTTCATTCCAAAGTCAAGTACAGAGAGACTTCAGTCAATTTCATATGTGCTCACTTTCAAAAGCTTCCAGGCTGCTCTGGGCTACTCGGTGGTTGACTGCCCTCCCCGATTTAATCAGACAAGACAATAACAAATATTGCCCTTTAAGGGCCTTTGAACAACTTAGCCAACTTTTTAACTTGCAGGCGTTACGCAGTCTACTCCGATGACGGGCACGATCCCAACGACGGGTCAACCTAAGGCAGGAGAAGGATTGCGGCCTCATTGGAGCCACATACTATGGCCTATATAATTGTTGTCGGCAGATTTCAAATTGGCGACTGAACTGTTTTGTTTTCTAGACGAAGGTCCCTTCACACCAGTAAATAATTATAATAAATAAAGTAAATAATTATAATAAATAAAGTAAATAAGTACTGAAATAATTCTGAAAGTTGTCTTTATTACCCATATAGAATAAAAACAAACATTGATAATTTTACTTTACGTTATTTTTTATATACCGTTTGCATTCAATTTAAAATTATTGTGAAAATAATTTATAAAAAGCTTTTTGTAATTATCGAGACAAGTTGCATCATTAATGACCAAATCCCCGAAATAAATGCATAAAATGCATGAAATATACGGTTTGCATTCAATTTATTGTGAAAATAATTTTCAAGAAGCTTTTTTTTTTTGCGTACCTCTCGGTGCCTGTTGTCAAACCGAGAAAACACGATTTACCGAGAGGTCAACCGCGCTACTCAATAAATAACCCCAAACTATGATTATCGCGACAAATTCCATCATTAATGGGCACATTTCCAGAAATAAATGCATAAAATGCTTGAAATATATTGTTTACATTCAATTTACTGTGAAAATAATATCTGAAAAGCTTTTTTTTCCGCACCTCTCGGTACCTACTGGTACCTCTCGGTAAATCGTAGTAGCGAAAATTTCGACATCTCATTACGTGTACACTCCACACGAAAAAATTATCTCAAAATCGACTGAGTGTGTTATGTGTAATTACATAATGTCAGACGTCCACTCACTAATCAGTGTTGATTGGACTGTATTGGGTAAAGATTCACTAAATTTTTTTTTTTTGTAGCTGATACATTTTGTTTGGGAATTTTGTATATCAAATAAAATCTTTAAAGGTGAAAATCGGTTCGGTAAATCCCGTTATTTTGTGTGATAAATTTGACCCCAAAAATGAGAATTTCGCCGATCACGGAAAGTTACTTGCCGTGGAGAGTTATCATTACCAAAACACCTTATACAGTAGACAAAACAGTGGCAGGCAAAAGTGTTATTAGTGTATAATTTCCACCCACAAAAAATAAACCCACTATTTTTAAGAAAGAGCATACCAACCGCTAGGGAGCTTTCTGGCATTAGTGTCCACCCAATGGGGATAGCAAATGGCACTTGCCACAAGATAAATTCTTGAATGACTAGATTTTCATATTTTGGGTCAAACACATCGCTTATGACCCCTCATTGGAATGAGCCCAATGAGCTTGTTACAGTGAGAGTTATAAGCTGTGTTTTTTTTTAAAAAAGAATTGAAAATATATAAAGTTTGAATGGAGAATTTTGTATTTACGGTGGGTCAGTTTTGGCAGTTACTTCGGGTAAATAGTTACTAGCAGTTTTCCAGCATATTGGACGATTAATTTTTTTAATGAATAATACATTCTCATTTTAGTTCATGTAAACTATTTCGGTAAAAAGCTCATGCTACAATAAAAATTAAATCACCGGGTTTTAACTTTGAAATGTTCGGACACTCGGCACAGTATAGAATCCATAATCCCGTGTCCGAAAAGCTATTGCCGCAGCGAAACGCCAAGACTGTCACATTGTTATTTCAAAAACACCGTACACCCAGAACACATTTTATTCACTGAAATACTCTTTCTATTCCCTAATTTCATTTACGAGAATGAATGAAGACCAAGATCATTTCGACGGAGACAATCCAACCTTCAATTATACGGGGGAGGGTGGGGGATCCAAATCATATATCAGCAAAAACGACGGGTATTAGCAAGTGCGGTTTTGTATGCAATGTACACATAATGTTGACATTTTTCTCCGCCTATAAACTCTGAGAGGCGCGAATCGCTGCGGCTAATTCAATTCTGCGTACTTCACAACATCCAAATGGTCCCGACCAACACATTTCTAATTTCAAGCCCCCCCCCCTCTCCCGCCATTAGTAAGTTGGCCACTTATAATAATAAATATAAAATGTGTGACGTTTTGACCAAAAGTATGTGACGTTTTGACCAAAGTGTGTGACGTTTTGACCAAAAGCATGTGACGTTTTGACCAAAAGTATGTGACGTTTTGACCAAAATATGTGACGTTTTGACCATTTTGAAATGTGACGTTTTGACCTGTTCCCAATGCCAATGGCAATGGATGACAAGTGAAAAAAAATTATATTTCGTCATAGGTGACAAGTATATTTTTTTAACATTTTGACCCCTGTCTCATAATCAAAATAGCCTTATTTGGAGTAATTCTGAGTATTTCTGGGTAATTCCAGTGTTTAGGAGAACCCACACGCCACGGCACAGGTGTGTTGGGCATGTTCTTTCTCGTCACGACATCCGTTTTCTCCGGTTATCTCTGAATATTTAAAGATCGGCATAATTTATACCCTTCTTCAATGGTTGTATGCGTTGTTTGTCTCTACTTTTATAATTAGAAACGATGGTTAGATACCTTCAATTCGCAGTTATTGTTGCTCTGAATGTGTTTCTTTCTGAAACGCCGATTAAAATCGCAGAGCTGTTGTAGAACTGCAATGGCCGCTTCTGCACCACCGTTCGATTTGATCCGGAAATTGCCGGGAAAATAATCCGTAAGTGCTCGTCGAAACTACTTCCCAGTTGAATCTCCCTACATTTTCTGGACAAGACGATTCGGCCATCTACTCGTACAAAGAAGTGCCATTCGAATAGACGAAATTACCAGAATCACATTATTACACTGGAACCCACTTAATTTCATATCTCTTAAATAAATAATCTTTTTAATTTAATATAATTTGCAAACTTCAAACCATTATTTACAATCACTTTAGTACAAATATGACCTGTTAATTGCATATAGGTTATAGAGTAAACACATGATTATCGAATAAAAATGTTGTGATCTGTCGATGATTTACCCTTAACACCTTCCGAAATCTTTATGCTTATAGACCTATTTTTCCTCGGTACATACTTCTGGTATAGGCATTTAATCTATTATATATTGTTTGATAGATACCATTGAGCTGCTTCCGTCCAGAAAATTATGCAATAAATTATGCTCAGTTTATCGCTAGAATACTGGAAAATGACCAAACTTCTGGTAATTGAGTACTCCTGTTAACTGAATATTTCACAGGCAAATTGACTATTCAATCAATAGAGTTCCACTCCATTATGTTTTACATTCTTTGTTAATGTTAATGTTGTACATCAGTCATTAAGCCGCTGATATCCAGAATGGCCCATGGCTAAAAATCCCACGTGGTTTCTGGTTATCAGAGTCAACTCCTTCCCACCTTTTTAAATTTGTGCACCTTTATTTTCAATGAGCGTCCTTCGCCCCTGTATCCACTGTATCGATTTGCTACTTATACTTGATTAGTAAGCCGCAGTCGATATCTGTTATAGTTAGACACATATTTTTTACAGCCTGAACGCAATTTTGAGGGGTTTTTTTGCCCATTGCACGGTTGTTCTCTTCTTGCTTCAATTTCTCCTCATCTTGGGGCGATTTAGTTGTGGTACGACGTGGTGCTGGGGTGATATTCTATGACCTTTTTTTTTTTTTTTTTTTTAATAAATTCCACGAAGTTATACGGAATTTACCGAAGATTGTAAGCGTGTCTTGTGTGGTGAAAGTATCGTTTTAGTGTTCCTCATTTCATCCAACACTAAATTGAAAGACCAGACAAAGAATAACTACTACTTTTTGTTGTAAGTTTCTCTTCAGAAGAATTATTTAACATTCACTTATAACAAACCAATAGTACAAGTTCTATGTGAACCGGCTCGATGTTTCTCTTGACTATTTACCACAATGTTTGTCATTGCCACATTGGCATTGTTGTCTGCGTTGTATAAAATAACTCGTAGGTATATGTTGGTATTACTATTATTATTGACATTTATTAAAACATTCCAAATGTAAAATGTGCAGTCAAGCATCCCAGAGGCATTTAGATTCTATATAAGTAATGGCAAACTTGAGTCAAAAATGTGGTTTGGGGGGGGGGGGGGGCGGGGTGTTTTCAAACGATCGTTTTGCTCCCCTTCGTTCTCGTAAAACAGAATGCTAGGGAACGATGTATCGTTCATGCTACACCTCATCCTCGCGAACGAACAACTCAGCAAATTTTAAGGCAGCACACACTCGGAAAATGTCATGCTCTACTGTGATCCACACTATCATTGGGGAGCGCGGTGGCTCAGTTGGTAGGGGTGCAGGCTGCAAGCCGAGAGGTCCTCGGTTCGAATCCCACCTGCGGCAACCACGTTGTGTCCTTGGGCAAGACACTTCATCTCCATTGTCCGCATGGGGCACGGTGACGCCGTGTACTAAGACGTACTGCACGTCGATGGTGCGCATGTCTTCAACTAATCTAACCCTGCCTGTGCTGCAGTGCGGAGTTGTGATGTTGGGGAGCTGGCAGCTGCTCGGTGTTCTCTCCGGGTACTCCGGCTTCCTCCACCCGTAAAACT